>CM051240.1:108646438-109846438 GCA_027917425.1 Gastrophryne carolinensis | reverse complement strand
CTCCATAAGCGCTGGTCTCGAAGGTTAGTAGATTGGAGACGGGGTTGCTAGGGCCCCCCCCGTGATGCGAGGTTGCTTACCCCCTAATAGTTTTCTGCTCTCTCTCACCGAGCTTCCGCCTGGTGGGACTAAGCAGAATAAGGAACAGTAGTTCCGTTGCTAGAACCCGCCCTCTTTTCTCTTAGAGGGTTTTTTCTTTTTTCCGGGTTCACTTTCTCCTTTACTTTTTTCCTTCCCTAATCTTACCCCTACCCCTTAACACCCAGAGGTCGAGACACCTAGGTGCATTGGACGGGTTTCCCATCTATCTACCCGCTCATAGATTTGGCCCCCCGGGCCCGCCCTCCCGCCCCTCCGATCCTTTATCTTTCATCGGGGACTTACTTGGGAGGGGGGAGGGCCTGGCGGTATGGCTAGCTTGAAGATATGCTCCCTAAACTCCAAAGGTTTAAATATACCGGAAAAAAGAGCTAAGATTTTGTACGGCCTGCACAAGGAAAAGGTAGACATAATACTTCTTCAAGAGACCCACTTCCGTAGCGGGAAAATTCCAGAAATCAAGAATAAATACTTCACGAAATGGTATCACTCCCCAAACCCGGATGCCAAATCCAAAGGGGTATCGATTGCTATTCACAAAAATGCTCAGTTGGAGCCATTGGATGCAAACGTTGATCCCCGGGGGAGATATATCTTTATGAAGTTCTTAACAGGCGGAGAGACCTATACTATAGCAAACTTATACCTACCCAATCAAGACCAAAGAGGGGGTGGGAGTGCGGTTCCTCCGCCTACTAGAGAAATTTGCAGAGGGGATCTTAATCCTAGGTGGGGATTTTAATATGGCATTGGACCCAAGGCTAGACACCTCCCAGGGCAGGTCAGCGATCCCATAAGCTAAATTGGCGACCTTTTTAAAAGGCGCTGAGTGACCTTCAGGTGATCGATGTCTGGAGAGTCCTGAATCAAGGTGCGAGAGACTATACGTTCTACTCGCACACTCACGCCTCCTATAGCAGACTGGACTACTTATTCGTCAGTCATTATGCTCTGGCTAGAGACCTGGGTGCCTCGATTGGCCCTGTCATTTGGTCAGACCACTCTCCAGTATATATCGACCTACCGGTCACGGGTGGGGCCAGACGACGGTTCAACTGGAGACTTAATGACAACTTACTTAAGGATTCAATATGTATGGCAGAGGTGGATAGCGCAATAACACACTTCATCGCAGACCATGTAAATGACAACACCTCCCTGCTGGTACAGTGGGAAGCGATGAAGTGTGTCCTTAGAGGGATATTTTTGAAGCATGGCTCTAGGTTGAAGAAAGAGAGGACGCAGCAGATCCGATCTACTCTGGACCGTATCCGAGCACTCGAGCAATCACATAAGAGTACCCGCTCCAAGGGAGAGCTGGTGGAACTGGTTGCAGCTAGAGAGACACTCAAAAGGTTATATGACCAATGCTATCTGAAATATCGGGACAGGTGCAGAGCCAAGTTTTATGAATTCTCAGACAAATGCGGGAGATTACTGGCCAGGTCCCTACACCCTAGACAGGACCTAACATATATACCAGTCATTAGGGATAAGGAGGGGAGGGAGATTCACAAACCTAACCATATTGTGGAGGAATTCCAGAAATACTACACAGGGCTATATAATATAAAAGGAGGAATTAGATTCCCGCATACAAGCCTACGTTCAGGAAACGGCAGTCCCCCCTGTACCGGAGGAGACGAGGGATTTGTTGGAGACGCCCTTTGAGGAAACGGAGATAGGGAAGGCCATTAAAGGAACTCCAACGGGGAAAAGCCCAGGCCCAGATGGGTTCACACCAAGGTTCTATAAAGCCCTGGGGGGGTGACTTGTTCCCTTCCTGACGAAGGTTTTTAATAGTGTCTCCGATTCCTGCCCCTTCCCAAGACAGGCCCTGGAAGCACATATCTCTGTCATACCAAAACCCAACAAAGATAAGACCCTGACTAGCAACTATAGACCGATCTCACTAATAAACGTTGACATCAAACTTTTCGCAACAATCATAGCCAACAGAATACAAGGGTCCCTGGCAGGGATCATCGATAAGGACCAGGTAGGTTTTGTTGTAGGGAGAGAAGCTAGAGACAACACATTAAAGACAATCACCCTTATGCACCATGCACAGACCCAGAAGATCCCTTCCTGCCTTCTCTCTGTAGATGCCGAGAAGGCATTTGACAGAGTCCATTGGAGATTCCTCCGAGCAGCTCTGGTCCAAATAGGGATAGGTCCCGAGATGTTGGGGAAGATCATGTCGCTATATAGTGAACCAACAGCGAGAGTCAGGGTGAATGGGCTCCTCTCATCCCCATTTGGGATCGGCAATGGCACACGACAGGGATGTCCGCTGTCGCCACTGTTGTATGTGATAGTCATGGAACACCTTGCACAAGCCCTGAGAGCGAACCCCACAATCAAGGGAATCCACTGTGGGGGGAGGGAGCATAAACTCGCACTGTTTGCAGATGACCTCTTGCTATATATCTCATCCCCTCATATTTCCCTGCCCTCTATACTCAAAGAATTTGAAAGATTTGGCTACCTCAGTAACTTTAAAGTTAACCTTTCCAAAACGGAAGCCCTCAATGTCTCCTTACCCAGTGACACCCAGAAACATCTCCAAACAAACTTCTCATTTAAATGGCAGAAAAAATCCATTACTTAACTGGGTATACAGCTGCCTACCAACTTGGACAGTTTGTATAGGCTGAATTACGCCCCCCTCCTCTCTAGGACCCTGGAGAGCCTTAAGGCATACAACAAAGTGCAATATTCATGGATGGGTCGGATAAATATATTAAAAATGGACATCCTACCACGCTTTCTCTATGTGTTCCAGGCGGTACCGATTGTGCCAAAACGGGGCTTCTTCGGGGTTCTGAAGAGGGCCTGGACTAAGTTTGTCTGGAATGACAAAAAGCCCAGAATCAGATACACAACTTTGGTGAGGCCTAGAGGAGAGGGGGGATTGGGACTGCCAGATCTCAAGGGCTACCACACAGCTGCACTCCTGGTTAGATTAGTCGACTGGTTCCATCACGGGGAGGACAAGCTGTGGGTGGGTGTGGAGGCTGGGGTCTCTCCCCTCTCAGCCTTACTGCACTCCCCTGGCTGGAACCCTCCCTGAGACCAGAGACTCGTAGCCTTCCACTTTTGACACGATCTTTGTTATCTGTATGGGACTCAATACTCAAGAAAAAGGGAATATCACATAGACCGGGACCGCTTACCCCCTTGTTTGATAATCCTGCCTTTCCCCCGGGGGTGGGGTCAAATAGATTCCTAATATGGGAGAAATCACAAGGAGTCAGGCTTGGTGATATCTTACAGAACAATCGACCCAGATGCCTCCAGGAACTCCGGGTCCGGGGGCGGGGTAAGAGGGTGTCCTGGCTTTTGCATAGACAGCTGGTGGCTTTTGTCTCCTCTCATTCCCCAGGGTCCTCGCTCTCTCAGCCTCTAACCACATTTGAGAGTATCCTGAGAGCTGATGAGGGGCCACTGCATACCCTGTCACTTCTATACAGGGTGCTCCAGGCGGAGAGGGATTCTTCCGAGGACCTTGCGTTTGTTAGAGGATGGAAGCGGGACTTGGGCCGGAAGCTGAGTGCCGAAGACTGGGACAAATCTTTTGCCTTGACCCATAAGCTTTCTCTTGCGTGTAAAGCCCAGGAAAAAAATTACAAAATTCTGTCCCGGTGGTATAAGTGCCCGGTTGACTTGGCCAGGTATGGGGGGGCCGACACAGGCACGTGCTGGCGGTGTGGACAAGCAGAGGGCAACATGCTCCACATCTGGTGGAGCTGCCCCTTGATATATAAACTATGGGACCAAGTATTTGCGGTCTATAAATTCTTGACCCTAGAGGATGTACCTAGGGAACCACAAATAGCGCTGTTATCAGTGGTGCCTGGTTCGATCTCAGCGGCAAAAAGGGGAATTCTCAGACATCTCCTGACTGCGGCTAGATCGGTGATACCCCGACATTGGCGCTCCCAACGCACCCCAGACATATTGGAGTGGGTTCGGGAGGTGGAGGGAATACGGAGAATGGAGGAGCTGGTGCTTGAGGGTGATGAAAACGGAAGGGAGAAGCTAAACATCACTTGGACAATCTGGATTATGGCGCAAGGCACGCCAGAATTCAGGGCACTACTCTCTTCTATGTAAATTTTCTTTTTGTAGGAGACTCTCTATATGGAACGTAACAAGAGATGAGATGAGTGTGGGGCCACAGAGGGTTGGCCCAGGACCGCCGGGCCCTCCCCAATCTTAATCTATACCCCCGCTCTCGGGTGCTCCCTCCTCCGGAACCCCCCTTATCACCGTCACCTCCTGAAATGGCCAAAGAGCATAATCCTCTCTCCCCCACCCTCCCCACCCATTCCTCCCGCCCTCCCTTCCCCTCCCCCATATCTTGTTCTTTCTTCCCCATGCCTTTTTTTGTTAACCCCCCACTATGGAAAAAAAAAAAAAATAGAAGGAAGGGAAGAATACAGGGCTCTTATATGGTTTATGATACTGTTGTCGCGAATCTAGGTTGCTCCCCCCTGACAAAGACAAGCTTCGGGCCGACTGAAGGCGCCTCCTTGGGGAAACGTGTTTAGTGGTTTCCGACTAGATCTGAAATGGAGGAGTCGAATAAAGGAGGGTTCACACAGTTTATGGCTCACTAAGGTCCTGGAAGGGAACAATACTTCTCGATTTACATGTTCGACATTCAGGGGGGGACTCTGTGAAATGTGGATACATATCTTCATTTTATTCTCTCTCGCCTATTTGGCTTAAGATGTAGACCACAAATGTTACTTGACTTGTCAGTATGCTCTGTATTGTACTTTCCTTTCAATAAAGATATATTACACAAAAAAAAAGACAATGGAAAAAAAATATTTAAAAAATAAATTCGAAAAACAAATAAAAATAATAAAAAAAAAACAAAACAAAAAAAAAAAAAATATATATATAAAAATGTTGATAAATTTTATGTTACTGTTATTATGTTAGATGTTATTGTTGCTATGCTATATGTTATTATATGTTATTATTATAAATATGTTCAAATAAGATAAATGTTAACTATTAATATGTAATTGATAATTAGCCACTTTTTTCTGTGACACCATTGCTAAGTGCAAGTGCACTGTCACAGGCACAAAGGTCTAGGAGCGTGGAGGCCACAGCGGAGGGACCTGTCCAAGTTGCTGTTGTGGTTGTGTAGGAACCACAATCACCCAGTGGGCCTTAAAGGATATGTATTGTCCCTGACCGTAGTTACAGCTCCAGACGTAGGCACTGCTGTGCACTTTGGTGCACACTGACAGGCTAAAGGACTGTTCCACCTTCTGTTCAAAAAAATTGTACAGGGCTGGTACTGCCTTCTTCGCAAAGAAATTACAGCATGGGACTCTTCACCTCGGCTCGGCACAAGCCATCACCACTTATACAGGAGCACATTTAGCTTCTGCACGTTGGATGAGTGGGCACATACTGTATTGTCTCTTGGACATGGCTTGGCAAATGGATTGCTGGCGGAATGACTGACTCGGATTAAGAGGCCGATTCATTAATAGCGTCAGGTAGCGACAGATGAGCGACAGTAGCGGTATTTTCACAGCGCCCGCTAGTATTCGCTGTGCTTGGCCGTTGTTCGGTTGTTGACAGCGACTCAGTCGGTGTGCGGTAATGTTGAATACGGGGTTAGGAGTCGCTGTTTGACAGGTTCCGCGCTGTATGGGAGCGCATGACAGCGAATGGCCATAGCGAACGGCTCCCAGCATATTCATTAACAAATCACGCTCAAAAAATTCTCGCGCTGTGAAATGCTTGTTTAAACCCCAGAGCGCTGGTGGCGATGGGTTAAAAGTAATTTTTTAACCCCCAAACAACCATATTTTTGAAAAAAAAAAAACAAGTTTTTAAAAACATTTTGTAATATGAATACATTAATATCAGACCTGTAATATCAATTCTGCACAATTTTTTTTTTTTTTTTTTTACCTTAAAAAAAATTTCTTACATTGCGGAGTGGTCACAGAATTTTTGCCATTTAAAAAAAAAAAAAAAAAACATTAATAGCAATTAATTAAGAATATTTAAAGATTGCTCCATTGAAATGCATTGGAGAGCGCCAGGTAGCGAGAGGTCATACCTGTCGCTGTTCAAGGTCGCTCGCTGGCGCTGTGGGGTGAGGCTGGAATAATGATGAATGATTCGCTATCTGGCGCTCTGTCAGTCACTAAGCAGGATCGGCTTGATAAATGTGTGATTGTGGAGGGGAGCCGGCGTTCTCGTGGCGGTGACCGTCATTACTGTTCGCTCACCATTCGCTACCTGGCGCTATCCCTTGTTAAATAAGGGCCTAAGAGGAGCAGGAGCATCTGGAGCGACAGAGGATGGGTATGACACACAGGAGGTGGTGGAGCCTTGGCTGGCTGGAACAGAGAGCAGCGTGCCACTGGGTAATGCAGCAGGCTGGACCACCACTTTGGAGCCAGCTCTCCCAGGCCGCTTGATGGTGACGCTGCAAATGTTGATGCAGGGCTGTGGGTCCGACATTGGGACCTCGGCCACACTTAACCTTCTGCCTACACATCTTTCATATAGCCAAATTAACGTCCTGCGGATGCTTGATGAATAACTGTCACATGGCCTTGTAGCTGATTTTTCCTACCAACAGTCCGCACTAATTCACTGCTGCTGCCGCCGCCCCCAACTCCGGGGACCCTCTTCCACTATCTTCTGGGAAGATAACCTGCCGCACAAGTGGTCTACCCCGAGCACATTTGCCTCCATACTTTCCCCTTCTGCCACCATGCTGGCCGCTAAATCTGTCACTCTCCATCACTCCAAGCCTTTAAAAGTGCCCTCAAAACTCACTGATGTCCTCCTCAGGTTCCTCAACAGTGTCTGCTTAAGAAGCCAAAATGCTTGCAACACCACCTCCCACGCCACTCTCCTCATCACTACTTGCCCGCCTAGTGGAAGAAGCGGCGAGTGTCTCCTCCACTTCTTGGCTGGGCAGTAGCTGCTGATTTTTCTGATTATCAGATCGTCCTCACTGAATAGAGGAGCTGAACTCTAAGCATAAGACATAACCGACAGTTGACTGGGGGTGTCAGATGTCACTTGTGATACCGTGGATGGTCGTGTTAACCAATGGATGATGGCAGATGGGTTGCTGGTCAAGACACGACCGCTAGCTGATCCCGGGAGATCAGTCCTCTCACTGAGACTCCTGCTGCCACTCACCCCTAGTCTGCTGCAACCTCTGCTTGATGAATTTAGGCCTCTGCAACCTCTTTGTGCCCATCCTGCCACTTCTCTGCCTGACATACTTAGTGCGTATATGAGGGGAGGACAAAACGCTACACTACACTTAAAACAGGATTTGTCGATAAGAGCAGCAGGTGTGTAGCTATCTATGGTCTTTCAATAAGTAGTAACTAGGCCCTGAAGACTTTAACATGAACAAAGTGATGAAACTCTTAGATGTGCGTAAGTGATGCTCTGATGAGAGCAATTCAATGTGCTCCAGTATGCTTCAAAAATGTTTTTTTTGCAGAGACTGGCATGCGTGAAAATGAATCGGGCATGGATCAGCCAAGATTTCCATCCACTAATGCCTGATGCATTAGAGTAGATTGATCATGGGGCCAGACCAACACTAAAGAAATATGGATCGTGCAAAACAGATTTAAGGCGCTGCTCTCCAGTTACAGACATTCCTACGCATCAGACCACAAGTAATTATTGAGAAAATGCTTTACGTTACTCTTTTTTAATAATATTCTTCGGATAAGATATCTGTGCCAAAAATCTGTATATGTTCTCTTAATGCAGCTGCCAACTCCAGGGGGTGTCTTTCTGGCAATTTTGGGCTCCTGCTGCTGCTGCTTGCAACTCCAGTGTGTCTTTAGGCCAATTTGTGGGCTCCTGCTGCCAACTCCAGTGTGTCTTTCAAGCAATGTTTGGGCTCCTGTTGCTCCTGCTGCCAACTCCAGTGTGTCTTTCAAGCAATGTTTGGGCTACTACTGCTGCTGCTGCTGCCAACTTCAGTGTGTCTTTCAAGCAATTGTGTGCTCCTACTGCTGCTGCTTGCAACTCCAGGGTGTCATTCAGCCAATGTTTGGCCTCCTGCTGCTGCTGCTGCCAACTCCAGTGTCTATTTCAAGCAATGTTTGGGCTCCTGCTGCTCCTGCTGCCAACTCCAGTGTCTCTTTCAAGCAATGTTTGGGCTCCTGCTGCTCCTGCTGCCAACTCCAGTGTCTCTTTCAAGCAATGTTTGGGCTCCTGCTGCTCCTGCTGCCAACTCCAGTGTGTCTTTCAAGCAATGTTTGGGCTCCTGCTCCTCCTGCTGCCAACTGCAGTGTGTCTTTCAAGCAATGTTTGGGCTCCTGCTGCTCCTGCTGCCAACTCCAGTGTGTCTGTCAAGCAATTTTGGGGCTCCTGCTGCTCCTGCTGCCAACTCCAGTGTCTCTTTCAAGCAATGTTTGGGCTCCTGCTGCTGCTGCTGCCAACTTCAGTGTGTCTTTCAAGCAATTGTGTGCTCCTGCTGCTGCTGCTTGCAACTCCAGGGTGTCATTCAGCCAATTTGTGGCCTCCTGCTGCTGCTGCTGCCAACTCCAGTGTCTATTTCAAGCAATGTTTGGGCTCCTGGTGCTCCTGCTGCCAACTCTAGTGTTTCTTTCAAGCAATATTTGGGCTCCTGCTGCCAACTCCAGTGTGTCTTTCAAGCAATGTTTGGGCTCCTGCTGCTTCTGCTGCCAACTCCAGTGTCTCTTTCAAGCAATGTTTGGGCTCCTGCTGCTCCTGCTGCCAACTCCAGTGTCTCTTTCAAACAATGTTTGGGCTCCTGCTGCTGCCAACTCCAGTGTGTCTTTCAAGCAATGTTTGGGCTCCTGCTCCTCCTGCTGCCAACTCCAGTGTCTCTTTCAAGCAATGTTTGGGCTCCGGCTGCTGCTGCTTGCAACTCCAGGGTGTCATTCAGCCAATTTTTGGGCTCCTGCTACTGCCAACTACAGTGTGTCTTTCAAGCAATGTTTGGGCTCCTGCTGCTCCTGCTGCCAACTCCAGTTTCTCTTTCAAGCAATGTTTGGGCTCCTGCTGCTCCTGCTGCCAACTCCAGTGTCTCTTTCAAGCAATGTTTGGGCTCCTGCTGCTCCTGCTGCCAACTCCAGTGTCTCTTTCAAGCAATGTTTGGGCTCCTGCTGCTCCTGCTGACAACTCCAGTATGTCTTTCAAGGAATGTTTGGGCTCCTGCTGCTGCCAACTCCAGTGTGTCTTTCAAGCAATTTTGGGCTCCTGCTGCTGCTGCTTGCAACTCCAGGGTGTCATTTAGCCAATTTGTGGCCTCCAGCTGCTGCTGCCAACTCTAGTGTCTCTTTCAAACAATGTTTGGGCTCCTGCTGCCAACTCCAGTGTGTCTTTCAAGCAATGGTTGGGCTCCTGCTGCCAACTCCAGAGTTTCTTTGAAGCAATATTTGGACTCCTGTTGCTCCTGCTGCCAACTCCAGTGTGTCTTTCAAGCAATGTTTGGGCTACTGCTGCTGCCAACTCCAGTGTCTTTCAAGCAATGTTTGGGCTCCTGCTGCTGCTGCCAACTCCAGTGTGTCTTTCAAGCAATTTTCGCCTCCTGCTGCTCCTGCTGCCAACTCCAGTGTCTCTTTCAAGCAATGTTTGGGCTCCTGCTGCTTGCAACTCCAGGGTGTCATTCAGCCAATTGTTAGCCTTCTGCTGCTGCTGCTGCCAACTCCAGTGTCTCTTTCAAGCAATGTTTGGGCTCCTGCTGCCAACTCCAGTGTGTCTTTCAAGCAATGTTTGGGCTCCTGCCGCTCCTGCTGCCAACTCCAGTGTGTCTTTCAAGCAATGTTTGCGCTCCTGCTGCTCCTGCTACCAACTCCAGCATGTATTTCAAGCAATTTTTAGGCTCCTACTGCTCCTGCTGCCAACTCCAGTGTCTCTTTCAAGCAATGTTTGGGCTCCTGCTGCCATCTCCATTGTGTCTTTTAAGCAATGTTTGGGCTCCTGCTGCTCCTGCTGCCAACTCCAGTGTGTCTTTCAAGCAAAATTTGCGCTCCTGCTGCCAACTCCAGCATGTCTTTCAAGCAATGTCTGGGCTCCTACTGCTCCTGCTGCCAACTCCAGTGTGTCTTTCAAGCAATGTTTGGGCTCCTGCTGCTGCCGCCAGCTCCAGTGTCTCTTTCAACCAGTGTTTGGGCTCCGGCTGCTCCTGCTGCCAACTCCAGTGTCTCTTTCAAGCAACATTTGGGCTCCTGCTGTCAACTCCAGTGTGTCTTTCAAGCAATGTTTGGGCTCCTGCTGCTCCTGCTGCCAACTCCAGTGTCTCTTTCAAGCAATGTTTGTGCTCCTGCTGCTGTTGCTGCCAACTCCAGTGTGTCTTTCAAGCAATGTTTGGCCCCTGCTGCTCCTGCTGCCAACTCCAGTGTCTCTTTCAAGCAATGTTTGGGCTCCTGCTGCTCCTGCTGTCAACTCCAGTGTGTCTTTCAAGCAATGTTTGGGCTCCTGCTGCTCCTGCTGCCAACTCCAGTGTGTCTGTTAAGCAATTTTTGGGCTCCTGCTGCTCCTGCTGCCAACTCCAGTGTCTCTTTCAAGCAATGTTTGGGCTCCTGCGGCTCCTGCTACCAACTCCAGTGTCTCTTTCAAGCAATGTTTGGGCTCCTGCTGCTGCCAGCTCCAGTGTCTCTTTCAAGCAATGTTTGGGCTCCTGCTGCTCCTGCTGCCAACTCCAGTGTCTCTTTCAAGCATTGTTTGGGCTCCTGCTCCTCCTGCTGCCAACTCCAGTGTGTCTTTCAAGCAATGTTTGGGCTCCTGCTGCTCCTGCTGCCAACTCCAGTGTGTCTGTCAAGCAATTTTGGGGCTCCTGCTGCCAACTCCAGTGTCTCTTTCAAGCAATGTTTGGGCTCCTGCGGCTCCTGCTACCAACTCCAGTGTCTCTTTCAAGCAATGTTTGGGCTCCTGCTGCTGCCAGCTCCAGTGTGTCTTTCAAGCAATGTTTGGGCTCCTGCTGCTCCTGCTGCCAACTCCAGTGTCTCTTTCAAGCAATGTTTGGGCTCCTGCTGCTCCTGCTGCCAACTCCAGTGTCTCTTTCAAGCAATGTTTGGGCTCCTGCTGCTCCTGCTGCCAACTCCAGTGTGTCTTTCAAGCAATGTTTGGGCGCCTGCTGCTGTTGCTGCCAACTCCAGTGTGTCTTTCAAGCAATGTTTGGGCTCCTGCTGCTCCTCCTGCCAACTCCAGTGTCTCTTTCAAGCAATGTTTGGGCTCCTGCTGCTCCTGCTGCCAACTCCAGTGTGTCTTTCACGCAATGTCTGGGCTCCTGCTGCTCCTGCTGCCAACTCCAGTGTGTCTTTCAAGCAATTTTGGGGCTCCATGCTGCTCATGCTTGCAACTCCAGTGTCTCTTTCAACCAGTGCTTGGGCTCCTGCTGCTGCCAACTCCAGTGTGTCTTTCAAGCAATGTTTGGCTCCTGCCGCTCCTGCTGCCAACTCCAGTGTCTCTTTCAAGCAATGTTTGGGCTCCTGCTGCCAACTCCAGTGTGTCTTTCAAGCAATGTTTGGGCTGCTGCTGCTCCTGCTGCCAAATCCAGTGTCTCTTTCAAGCAATGTTTGGGCTCCTGCTGCTTGCACCTCCAGGGTGTGTCATTCAGCCAATTTTTGGCCTCCCGCTGCTGCTGGTGACAACTCCAGTGTCTCTTTCAAGCAATGTTTGGGCTCCTGATGCCAACTCCAGTGTGTCTTTCAAGCAATGTTTGGGCTCCTGCTGCTCCTGCTGCCAACTCCAGTTTCTCTTTCAAGCAATGTTTGGGCTCCTGCTGCCAACTCCAGTGTCTCTTTCAAGCAATGTTTGGGCTCCTGCTGCTCCTGCTGCCAACTCTGGTGTGTCTTTCAAGCAATGTTTGGGCTCCTGCTGCTCCTGCTGCCAACTCCAGTGTCTCTTTGAGCCAATGTTTGGGCTCCTGCTGCTGCTGCCAACTCCAGTGTGTCTTTCAAGCAATGTTTTGGCTCCTGCTGCCAGCTCCAGCATGTCTTTCAAGCAATGTTTGGGCTCTTGCTGCCAACTCCAGTGTGTCTTTCAAGCAATGTTTGGGCGTCTGCTGCTCCTGCTGCCAACTCCAGTGTGTCTTTCAAGCAATGTTTTGGCTCCTGCTGCTCCTACAGCCAACTCCAGTGTCTCTTTCAAGCAATGTTTGGACTCCTGCCGCTGCTGCTGCTTGCAACTCCAGGGTGTGTCTCTCAGTCATTTTTTGGGCTCCTGCTGCTGCTGCTGCTGCCAGCTCCAGTGTCTCTTTCAGCCAGTGTTTGGGCTCCTTCTACCAACTCCAGTGTCTCTTTCAGCCAATGTTTGGGCTACTGCTGCTGCTGGCAACTCCAGTGTCTCTTTCGGCCAATTTTTGGGCTCATGCTTCCAACTCCAGTGTGTGTCTCCAGGCCAATTTTTTGGGCTCCTGCTGCCAACTCCAGGATGTCTTTCAGCCAATATTTGGGCTCCTGCTGCTGCCAGCTCCAGGGTGTGTTTTTCAGGCAATATAGGGGCCCCTCATAGTGATGCCACCTCAACTCTCTGCAATTGTGCCACTCTGCAATTCTAATAGCGATGCCTCTGATCTACATGTCATAATTATTTACAGTATTATTTCACTAACCCAGCACGCATCCTATGCGTGTTACAGCAAGGCAGAATGGTTTACAACCCTATTGAGGCTCTAGGAAGCTCAGAAATAGCCGTTTTTAATAGCGATTTGTCGCGAATAAATTCAGACCGAAACGAATTTTGTCGAATTTTTCAAAATTTCGCTCATCTCTAGTACAGTTATTCAAAAGATTTGGTTCTCTATTTTTTCAGGATACCCCATATGGTTATGTCATTTACAGCTAAATAAAAAAAATTATATTTAAGTTTAAAACGTAAAATTTGCCTCACCAAATATTTCACATGATGTCCCATGGCTATATGCTTAATCTGATCATTTTGAAATTGTTATAGGTTTAGCATGACGATTGTACTGGCTGGGACCAAATGATTGACATTTTTGAGAGAACTTATAGAGCCAGACACCAGATCTTGCCTTCCAACCAAATAAAATATATTGTATTGGTATCCAATTCAGGCTGGAGGTGGAGTTATCTAATGACTGCGAAAGCCTCTGGAATTTTTGGAGTGGTCAACTTTTGACAGATTTTCTCTGCAAACAACAAAGTTAAAAAAAAACATAATATATGTGAGGCAAAGATTGTTATTAAAAGTGTAGATAACCTATTTTAGCAGCCTAGGGGGATTTAAAGTCATTGGGATGGAATCATGCTCCTCCGCAAGCCCACTTGCATTCATTGCAAAGTTTTAATCCAATAATTTAATAACAGTCAGTATCATGGTAAAAAGCCATACTCACTTTTTGTCCCATGGAGATGATTGCTGCCAGTCCAGTACTGTGTGCAAGATTACACTGAATAGAGGAGGCATGCCGGCACCACTATGATGGATGGCAGGGGGAGGTGCCCCATTGTGAAGGCAGATGTGCCATAGTGGAAACAAGATATTTTCTTTCTTTCTTTTTAAATTCTTTGCATCTGTTTGGGTTTTGGGGTGAACCTGTTTTGCAGTACATACAGATGCAGATAGATAAAAAAGGAATTGAAATCACACAAATGAAGACTAAATTAGAGGGTCTAGTACTGGTGACCTACAAGAAGGAAACAAGAAGGTGCTGGAAGAAACGTAGAGTTTCAGCGGGTCACGAGGAGTTAGATTACTCAAAGGACCTAGTGACCAATCTTTCTGACCAGACACTCTCAGAGTATGAGTTACATGTTCTTAATAAAGGTCTTGGCTTTGTCTCTTATTATGTAGGGGACCAATTAGAAACTGATTTGGATCTGCAACATTTTTTTGCATTTTTTGCATTTTTTGGAACTAAAGAGATGGAGACATAAGGGTTGATTCAGAGACTTCTAAAACCATCCTGTTTTTGTCTCGTAATGTGTAATTTTCACTTTTTTTCCATATGTCTACGTGCGTACGCATGATGCAGAGCATCATGCCTTCCGTTTACTGTTCGTAGCTGCATACGCCATCGTGAATGGCATTTTCCTGCTCTTGTTGCGTTCTCGAAAGGACGAGGTTTTCGTTTACGTTGCTTAGTAATCCTCGTATACTACCGTTTTTTAGCGTTTTTCAACGTAGCTTCCAACGTAGATTTTCACTGTCCCACGATATTCAGCATGCATCTTTCTCAAAATATAACAGAATTTTGTTGTACAAGCTGCTGTTTGCACGAATGTACGCATGCGCACAGCTAATTAACTCATTCATGTTCCCTGTGTCAACTATTCTCTCACTCACTTCTGCTCCCATACTTACCTTAACTGACTATCGGTTGTTGTTTGTTTCTTTGTCCCACTCTATTTTAATGCTTACCTTAACTGACTAGCGGTTGTTGTTTGTTTCTTTGTCCCACTCTATTCATGCTTACCTTAACTGACTAGTGGTTGTTGTTTGTTTCTTTGTCCCACTCTATTCATGCTTACCTTAACTGACTAGCGGTTGTTGTTTGTTTCTTTGTCCCACTCTATTCATGCTTACCTTAACTCCCCTGGCACTGTTTTGTGTTCTCTATCCCCATTTTTAATGCTTACCTTTTTTGTCTTCTATATATATTTTTCATTTCCTTCTAGATGCTGTATGATTTCTGTGCATAAGTGGACATATGCAAGCATGATGTTTTTATTTTTTTTAATAAATGAAATACATTCGAAATCTTTTTTAAGTTGCTAAAATGTATTACATTTTTTTTTAAATGGTTATTTTAGTACATTTTTTTGTTTTAATATTCTAAAAAAAATGTTAATATCAACAATAAAACTTTACAACTTTGTACAAAAAAGGGGCAGGATCCCAGGATACTATTCCTCGGTGGTCTCCAGTGAAGCTGCCAGCTCCTCTATGTCACCCACCAGCCTATGTACAGTTGCGATCAGAAATTGGATTCTCTGCTGTGTTCCGTCTGTGAAAACAAATGAAAAATTAATTTCTAGTATATGCATTTTGAATACCTGTTGAATGAAATATTATTAATTTTCTAGCCTAGGGATTGGGCTATAAATTAATCTACGTTTGTAGGCTAGGGATTGGGCCATAAATTAATCTAAGTTTGTAGACTAGGGATTGGGCCATACATTAATCTAAATTTGTAGGCTAGGGATTGGGAATACCTGTTGATAAAGGCATGTTAATGTAAATCAACTAAATTGACTACAAACTTACTAGGCTGGTGGACGACATGATCCTGGGGGACCACCCTCCTCTCTGGGGCCTGCCACTCCTCCTGGTCTGACTCTGTTGGGAAAGCAAAAATATGGTTAGTTATATTTGTTAATGAAGACATTTCAATTAGAATGTGTGTGTGACATCACCCACCTTCTCCTTACACCTCAGGTGCTTGGCCTTGTGGCTTCTCCACTCCAGCCTCTTCACCCACATCATCAGCATCTAAAAGTATATAAGCAAGAAATGAGTGTGTGTTTACAGTGCATGTATCTGTGTGTGTTTCTGTGTGATTATCATACCGAAGTGGTGCTGGTCCGGCATCCGGCAGCTGATGCCCCTCCTGCTGAAGACCTTGGCACTGGACTGCCACCACCTTCACTATGCCCAGATCTCTCCAGCACTGGCCGGACTGATCGCCTCCAGGTGGGTCGAATTCTATAGTCCCATTTCCTTGCTAGAAGAGAATAGCATTCAAAAACACAGGCCTGCCTGAGGGCAGTGTATTTCTAACATTTAATAGTAATGTACTTGGGAGGAAGAATCTCCTCACCCGGGGCCTCTTCCTGCATTTAAGGTCCGACCAGTGCTGAATTATCTGGGTATAAGTGAAGGTGGTGTCAGTATCCTCCTGTATTTTGGCCACTATTTCCAGTGCCAAGTTCTTCTTTTCAAAGCTGTTTGGCAGATAGTCATAGCGATTGGTGAGCATCATCTAAAAGGTGAAAGAAAAACAGATGTCATTAATTAAAACATCATACAAATCCCAATGTTAATGACAGCAGCTTCATAACTCATAATAACCATTCCCCCTAACATTTCAAGGCTTTAGCTATCCTTCTCCACTCCATTTTAGGGTTGAACACATATGCGCACTAACTTTCACTTGCCGCGACGTTTATGAGCAAATTTGTTCCCCACTTTTTTTGTCTGAGCTGCCTAATTGCATATGCATGCATTTCGTGTGCAAATAAATGCCTGCACAAACACTTACTAACATAATTGTCTCCTGTTTTTCCTGTGTAAACAGCGTGGGGGCCATCTTTATTCGATGTTATAACAGATGTGTTGCGCCCCAGCGGTTTCCGGAGTGCACATGGCCGTACGCACAACGCCAACATCATACACAGTCATAACTATTTAAAGGGTACCTGTACACACAGCTAAGTGTCTTTACAGATATCGATATGCCTGCCATGAGAGGTAGCCGCCAGACCCCCAAGCCCCATGAACGGCATGATCGGCGTGGTGTACGCCAGGAAGCAACTTCAAGGCAACATAGTGGCAGGCCTGCAACTAGGTCAAACAAAACCAGTGGCCACTGGCACATCCCAGAAGGCCAAGGAAACTTCCTCCAGGCATAATGTTCCCCATCCACCAGCTCCTCTGCTGCAGTGAACTGCAGTTTTGATGGGTAACCACCTCATGTTTGCAACCCTTAAAACAAAGAAAAAACATTGCTTATAAGATCAACAACAACCAGCCCAACCCAAACACCCATCTGTACCCATGCTGCCTGCGCTTATTTCGCTTCTGGCGAACTGCATACTTGAGGTCAGAGAATTTGCGTTGTATTTGCTCAACATCTTTTCTCTCCGTCCCAGCACAATTCACCTGTCTGGTGATCTCCTCTCAGATTTGTGTCTTTCTGACTTTGCTGGTGGCTTTAGAATTGCCACCATATAGCTTGTGATAGTGGTCAGAAACCCCACTTGCAAAAGCCATAGTTTGGGGCTCAATTAAGCGCCCGCTTAACCTCCCACGCCGCAGGTTTAGGCCTAATGGATTGTGCTGGACTTGTTTGGGGGCTGGGTATCATAGGCTGGCTGGCATAAGAAGTTGCAGCCATTGAGCTGCCCGCTGACTCAGGGCTCTCAACATTGTATGCTCAAATTGGCCTCGAGCAGGAGACGGTGTTGTTGGGGGGCTATGGATTCTTGCCCTAGTCTTCCCCTTGCCCTTAATACTAGTGCTCCCTATGGTCCTGGATATTGGTGGTTGTGGAGCATTCTGCCTGGAGGAAATTTCCTTGGCCATCCTGGATGTGCTAGATTTTGATGGTCTGCACCAATGCATCCTTCCTTTGCCTAGTGGATGTCCTCGTAGGCTGCGAGTGCCCTTTTCCACCTAATTTCCATACCTAATTTATAATAATTTTGCTTAAGCTTTCTGTTCTGTGTTTTTTTTCATGTTGGATCCCTTTGGTTTGAAAAATATTTGTGTTGTTCAAGTAAATATTTGTAAATAAAAATTCCTTAATCTCAAATCATTTCAAAATGTTTTTTGTACTATTTTTTTGGCATAAGCAATGCAATGTATAAATAATAGTAAATTGTTGAGTCACAATGAAATTATATAAATAATGAAACAAAAAATAACAAAAATATATAAAGGTTAACTAAAATAATTAGAAATTAGGTGCGCCCGGACTGACTGGCCAGAAGCACTCTGGGTGCCGTCATATAATTCATCTGGAATGTCCGTAAGGGCTGCAGAGGGGGACACATCGATATATTGGGGCACCTTCTGCATAATGGCAAAATTATGCAAGACACAGCACGCCATTAATATCTTAATGACCTTGCTTGGGTCATATTGCAGGGCAGGGCGTATGGTCCAGGCATCGGAATCTACTCTTGAGAAGCCCGGGCTCAACCACGGCCCGGGTTTTCCGATTGGCACGATTATAGCCCTCCTGTTGCTGTGTCTGAGGCCGCAGGATCGGTGTCATTAGCCACGGCAGCAGTGGATAACCCGAATCCCCTTAAAATAATAAAACCCAAAATTAGTCTCAACTTCATAGTTACATTATATATCATTTAATCAGAGGGAAAGAACATCATATGTTGAGACAGGGCTATCAAAAAACATTCCTAGTCATACATTGAAACCCTAATTAAGCTATTTTGTAACACTTACCCAGTAGCCAAACACCAGACAAGTTGCCAGATTCAAAACGGCCATAGAGGCTGGAATTCCTCAAGATGTTGGCATCGTGGGTGGATCCGGGAAAACCTGTCAGGACCAACGACTGCTTGAACATTAATCGAGTGTCCCATCTTCCGGTTCCTGTAATAGCAGAAAAAAAGTATTTTAGTAAAAAAAAAAAAATGCCAAAAAAAAGCACCTTAATGGACCATTATTCTTTCTTATTGGGTGTTAAGAAATTATAAATAGCAATAAAACAACTAATTATTAGTTGGTAACTCATGATGAAGGTCTACATTAAAATGATTGATTTAGATCTACATTAAAAGATACAGTGCTACAATGATTTAATATAAGTCAGGATGTTCACATAAACAACAAATTATTAGTTGGTAACTCTTGATGAAGGTCTACCTAAAAATGAATGATTTAGATCTACATTAAAAGATACAGTGCTACTATGATTAAATATAAGTCAGGATGTTCACATAAACCACGTACTGATAGAGATATTCGTCCGCAGCCGGAGGCACCAGCGCTACATGCATACAGTCGATCGCACTCATGACGTTAGGCATATCAGTTATATCATAAAAGCCCACCTTAACCACATTCCAGGCTACCATGTTGTCAGGAAAAAAGATGTATTTTTGACACATGGTAGCCATGCCATCCAAAAACGTGTTTAGCGTGCAGCTCAGTGTAGGCTGGGACATCCCCACGGAGAGGGCACCCAGCCTCTGGAATGAGCCATTGGCTAAAATAAGCAGGCAGCCAACCATTTTGGTCATACCTGCAATTGCATGCCCCTTCCTTGTGGTGGGGGCCAACCATGGCCGCAGCTCACTATACAGTTTATGGAGGGAAACACGGTTAGGTCGGGTGAACTTGAATAGCTCAACGCCATGCGATCGATGTTCAAAGCTGGAATCTGCCATGCTGATGCATAGCATGCCGCGTAGCTGCAATCGCTTATATTCCTCCACATACTCAGCAAACATCATCTCCGATCTCAACAGCTAACTTTCTCCTACAAAACGACCCCGTAAGTTGAATGAAAACAAACGCGTTTTACTGGCAGGGTTCTAATCAACAATGAAGCCCATACCAATAACGCAACTTTCCCGACATAACAACATTTTTACGAAAAATCGAAAAATCGACCATCGAAAGTGCGTATTCGCATTAACGTAAACGCATATACGCATGAAAAAAGTAACAAAAATCCCGAAAAGGCATGGAAAAACTCACAAAAATTACACAAACACATGCGAAAGTGCATGTGAAAGAGGCTTTGAATCAGCCCTATAGACTACATATAAGACCCAGATTCCCACGGTGGTTGATTATGCGGTTGAAGTGGCAACCACCTACATTATGCTTTGCTGTAGAAACCTATAGTGGGTTAGTACAAAGGGATGGAGAAAAGATCAGATGGCAGGATAAGAAGGTGTGTGGCATACGGAATAACTTTTCTAGTGAGGAATGGGCAGCATTAAAAACATCAAAGGAAGATGATTCGATATTAATTATACCTGCTGATAAAGAGGGAACAACAGTGATCATGAATCGCACATACTATCATGAGGTAGTGATGGTTCAATTGGAGGATAGTTCAGTGTATTAACGACTGACTAGGGATCCAACAGTGAAATTAAAGGAGAACTAGATAATTTAATCCATGAGGGATGGGAGAGGAATGTGATAGATAAGAAGACAAGCAATTTCACGATCAATAAACACCTGCTAACCCCACTATTTTATATTTTTCCTAAAGTGCATAAGGATCCTGTGAGGCCGCCCTGGAGACCGATAGTGGCGGGCACAGATTCGATCTTTCAGCAGACTGCCATCTTCCTGGACCGTATTCTACAACCGAACGTATTTATAATGCCCTCTTTTCTGTTAGACACAACTAATTTTCTCAATAAGATCAGAGATTTAATGGGGATCCTGGAAGGTAGTTTTCTCTGTAGCTTGGATGTATGCAGCCTTTATATATCAATCCCACACGAAATGGGGATTTCAGTCATGCATGAGGTACTTATATAACAGGTGAGTTCCGGATTGGTGCATCAAATTATTGATGCTGGTTTTGACTAAGAACTATTTTAAATATAATAACCAGTTCTTTTTACAGCTACAGACAGCAATGGGGTTGAATGTGGCCCCATCGTACGCCCAGTTTTTCATGGTGGCATTCAAAGAACAGTATGTGTGCCCTCATCCATGTTTTGAGAATAATGTACTCCTTTGGGTAAGATTTATAGACAGTATTTTCTTTATCTGGCAGGGTCCTGAGAACGTAATGTTAGAGTTTAAACCATCTAGTGCCAGCTACGTGAGTCTCACATAGTTGACTCTCCTCCACTTAAGTGCCAGCTATGTGAGACTCACGTAGCTGATTTTGAACATCCACAGAAAAAAAAGTATAAAAGTTAAAAATTCACCCGACCTCTCATTGGACTGGGCCGGGTTTTCTCTTAATCCGGGGAGCATCAGATCCCCCCCACCGGGGCTCCTCTCTCTTCAGAAGAATTGTGCCCCCCCCTGTGACAGACGCTCTGCCTTTTGGATGTCATCACTATTCAATTGCCCACCGGGTCATTCACTGGCCTTTTCTTAATTAGGTTCCAGACAATGTCATTGTATTTTGATACTGTTACAGGCAATGTCATTGTAGTTTGGATTGTATTACAGACTGCCATTGTGTTGATTGATTACGTCACAGACAATGGCATTGTTCTGATTGATTGTGTTACAGACGTCTATTGTGTTGCTGATTGCGTCACCGGCAGAGTTGAGGGATTGTGTGCCCTGCTGCTATTGGTCGGTGTGTGTGTCATGCAGTTCTCCATCAGGTCCACCTTGCATGGAGACTTGTGTATATAAGGCCTAGAGTGGCACTAATAAACACAGTTCATCTTCACCCTCAATACTGAGTTCTGTCTCTTATTGGGGGAAACGCTATATTACAATTCACTAGCCCTTGTAAGGGCTGTTCCTGTTTCCTCACCGATGACTCTGGGATTCCTGCAGCACCTCTTACGATTGGGAAAAGGACGTCTCGGGGGGTGAAGCCCTCCGGCGATAAGAGTTATCGCTACACCCCCGCTTTGGCCTCTGCCACAGTTAACTAAAGAAAAAAAAAGACATTTACTCGGCGGCTGTGATCCCTCCCGCCGGATGTCCTCTTCTGTGGTAAGCAGAGGGTGAGAAGTCACCCTCTCACTCACTTTCTGGGTTGCCGGCTGCTAGCTCCACCCTCTGTGGGCGGGCAGGTGATGTCATCTATGACCCGGAAGCTGGCACCTCGCATCTGCCCTGAGAAGCTCAGTTGCTCCGGGTGTTTGGAGGAGGAAGGTTGGAGGGGAAGAGATGGCTCTGAGCTCTGCCCCCCCAGCCCTCCTCCACCGATCACCTGGCAGCTGTCATCGGAGCTTCATGGGACAGGATTGCCAGGGCACAGCAGAGGATCGGAGTTGCCTAGAGCAAAAAAATAAACTAATACATGTCTTTTTTTTGTGTGTGTATGTGTGTTTATTTTTACTGTTAACCCCTTGTGAACTGGTAAGGGATCCATGAGATCCCTATACCAATTCACAAGGCTGGGGGCTGGCAAATCACCTGCGGCTAGTGGGTGACTTGCCAATAACATCCGGCACTCCCAATTACCTGCCTCCCCAAACCCGGGCCACGGAGCCTGTAGTCGACAGAGTGGGAGGCCACCAAAGCTGGCCCCTGCACCTTGTTCTTCAAGTCCCCATAGCTTGAGGAGGGGGGACCCTATGTCATTTTTTTTTAAATAACCCCATAAGTTCTGTCACCCAGCAGCTATAAAAGGCTTCCAGCAGCAGTAAGAGAGTGATCAGCATGGGACACAGTGCCCAGGGATGGATGGGAGGTAAATATTAATAAAAAAACAATAAATAAAATATTTTTTCTTTGTCTCTGTGTGTTTTTTTACACTTAACCCCCTGGGGGGGGGACCCTATGTCGTTTTTTTTTAAATTAACCCCTTATGTTTATAGCATAGATAGTAGTTGTATTTTATTTGTAAATGTTATAAAGTGCTCTTTTCAGTTTGGGGGGTCTCCTGAGCAAGAATGGGGGGCTACCGAAACATATGTGGCACCATGGTAATTGTGAAAAATGGGGCTTTCACATGCAATATGGTTTTTAAATAAATAAAAAAAAATATTATTTATTTTTTTTGTTTTTTTATGCAAAAATATTTAATGAAAGCTCCATGCTTAATATAATTGTTTATTGTCCAATAAAGTGTACCTGTATACACTGAGATATTTTGAAGAGTGTCACAGAGCTATAAGAAAGATCTTTTAATAACAGTTTAGCAGCACTGCATAACATTGTATATATTGTTAAAGTGTCTCGGGCTACAGGCTGCACTGTCCTAAAACTCAATCTGTTTTTAAAAAGAAAAGTTGGGGTCCATGGTACCTTTTTGTTAAATGCAAAAAAAAACAAGGGGGGCAGCTCTGTTTTAAGTGTGCAGTCCCCGTCTCTCTCTCAGCTGGGATCCTCTTTGTTAAATACAGTCTGAAAAAAACAAGGGGTGCAGCTCTGTTTTAGGTGTGCAGGCCCCAGCTCTATCTAATCATCATTATACTGTGAGATGCAGAGATGGTAGAGAAAGGCAGAGAATCAAGGCCCTTCTGTGGGACCCCATGTTGAGTTATGTCAATACAATTGTATTACGGTATTTAGTCTTTGAGTGAATTCGAATGAGTCTCATTGTTTAATATTCATTTAGGTGTTAATTATTTAATTAAGTCTCTATTATTCAATGTAAAGCAGTCAACAATACAGATGTTTACATAGTTGTGGGAGCAAGTGCAAAGATACATTTTGCGGTGACACAGGGAAAGGGGGTTCACACAGAAGTACATCCCAATTTGGGATGCCCCAGGGGCCTGGGGTGGCCGGGGACAGTCATCCAGGATTTTGTTCCGCTTTAAGACACTAAGAATAAGCGGCTTGATGCAGAGCCTCCCCGTTCAGCTCCCCCGTGCGTTTTTCCGTTGGTTTTGGGCTTTGATTGGGTCAGGAAAGGGTGCTACGTTGATTTTAGTGTGAGCTTATGCGCTCAGGTGTGCGCTCAGCCACCTTGCCGATTGTCGGCTCGCACGAGGCTGTTTCCCGGGAAAACGGACGCCTCGTTCATTGGTCCGTTTTTTTCAGTGATGAAGAGCCTTGATTTCCGATTGAAATCACCCTAATAAAACGGGGTCGCCGAGCCTTCACTTACGGCAAGTCAGAGCAGCCGTATTTGTACTCGGGCAATAATATGCAGTCCTCTGTTGGAGCACATCAGCGGCGCCAGCTACGTGGTCTTGTCCTGCTGAGTATGGCAGAAACCAGGCTGCACCGCACGCCTTTGGACATCGATGGCATGAGTATTTGATATTTTTTATGGGGTTTTTTTGGGGGTCCTTTTTACAGGGTCTCCATAATTTTTATTTTATTGTCTGTGTGCAGGCATTTGAAGATGGGACATAGCATAAATGTGCAGGCACTGGCTGGCCCTGATTTGGTTTTTGGCTTTCCCTGCCTAGGAATTCCTGCCTACATGAGCGATTCAAATCAGCCGATCTTTTTGGTGGCTGGCTACTGGGTATGTGTTTGAAACTTGTATTGGTTACGCACCCTGTCTGACTGTGTTTTTTCCCTTAACCCACTATTTGGTAAATATTTTCGTAGTATATTTGGAGCCCAATTATTGATCTACAAATTAAATGGGTTAAGTGATTGTACCCTATTGCGTCATGTTCTTGCCCTCTTATGTAAGTAGTATTCCCCAGACTTTTTTAATGAGAGTACAGGTTGGATGTGCATGTAGTCTCATTACAAATGTCCTTTCCTCCCACCCTACCCCGCTCACCTATTTGTCCCTCTTTTCTATTGTTGCAATGCACACCTTTTTTTTATTTTTTGGTTTTAGGGCA
This sequence comes from Gastrophryne carolinensis, assembly GCA_027917425.1. Taxonomy (NCBI): domain Eukaryota; kingdom Metazoa; phylum Chordata; class Amphibia; order Anura; family Microhylidae; genus Gastrophryne; species Gastrophryne carolinensis. The sequence goes on along the minus strand of CM051240.1, from coordinate 109,822,220 downwards.
GGAGAATCCTTTGGTCCCCTGGATGAAGACCCCCATCCTGCACCGATCTTCACAGGCAGAGGAGCGCTACAATACTGCCCCCCAGGAGGACTCGCTCTGTGTTGGAGCGAGGCTTTGTTCTCTTGAAGATGAGGTTCCGTTGTCTTGATGAGACTGGGGGGGCACTAAAATAGACGCCTGCAACGGTCCTAAACCTAATCATGGCTTGTGGGCTACTCCACCACCTTTAGTTTCAGCCCTCCCCACCCCTCCTTTTTCTTGCACCCAAAGTGGCACAGCGCAAACCATACGTGCACAACTAGTGTTTAGTGTTTTTTCAGAGACCACAATTTTTTGGGGGTTTTTGTTTTTTTTTATTTTTCAAACAAATTTTGTTTTGTCATTTGCTTTTTTGGGCCCAAAAGAAAAATTACACGTGGGGTCAGAAAATGTATTCCCCGCAAATTAGTGGTATGTTGGGTTGCATGGTGACGAGGAATGATGTTGTGCCTGCAAATTGGCTGCAATGTGGGCCAGGCTTTGATTAATCTCACCCATATGGCTGGTTAGGGCAGAGATATTTCTGTTTAATACCTCTAATTGGGCGTTGAGGTTTGTGAGTTGGGTGCACACAGTCTCATTGAATTGCTGTGTTGTCGCAGCAAAGGCTATATTTTCCTGCCTCCATGTTTCCTCCAAAATTTGAAGTTGCCTTCTTTGGGAAATATGGCGTCTAGACTGGGTTGGAGCAGTGGGACGGGTGGTTGGTTCTGGTTCCGAAGGTGGTTGTGGATGTGGTGGCTGTGCCGGGGTTGACTGCGTTGCTGCCACTGGTGCAGTAGTGGTTAGTGACATATGTGGGGTGTCCTCCTCCAAATCTCATATATGGTCGATGATGGGTGGGCTTCCTGTGGTCTGTAAAGAAATATAGCATCCTTTTAGCTTATTTCTGTCCACAAAAGCTCTCAAATATCAGTGTTAAAAGTACACACCAAGGACCATTGACTTACCTCATCGCAATCCACAATTTGGGTTTGTGGTGTAGAAGCCTGGTGTGCCCTTGGCCTCGGTGCTAACGCAGGGGTTTGTGGGCCTGGTGTGTCCTGTTGACTTGGTCCTTAGAATGTAGATAGGAAGATTAGCTAAATGGCCAAGTACAGTGTGTTGTGTAGCATAACACTGCCTTCTTGAACTTTCTGTAATAGGTCATGGCAAAATCAGACTCACCTTGGGACCTTACATTCCGGTCTGTGTCTTGTGCCTCTGCCAGGCCCTGGATGCTGGCCGGGTGTATGTATGTATATACATGTTCCTCGGCGGGAGTAAGGATTATTTTAGTGGGTAAGCCACCTCCTGTCTGTTGGCTGGGGAAGATTAAATCACACCTAATAAGTGTTACATCCTTTTAACCATGCGACTATACAAATGCATTTAATTTGCCCTTTACCTCTGCTACACCCCCTGTCTGTTGGCTGGGGAAGATTAAATCACACCTAATAAGTGTTACATCCTTTTAACCATGCAACTAAAAATGCATTTAATTTGCCCTTTACCTCTGCTGACGGCGCATGTCCATTTTTTTTTACTGTAGTATTTCAGGTCCCCAAATTTCCTTTTGATTTGTTGAATATCTCACCTGACAGATCCCACACTATTTACTTGGCGGCAAATATTCGTCCAGATCTCCAGCTTAGCCTGCTTAGTGGTGGATTTGGAGGTCCTGCCAAATAGGGCATCATAATGCTCACAAACTGCATTTGCCACAACCATGCTTTGAGCATCGCAAAAACGTGCAGTTAGGGAGCCACGGCGTAGTTGTCGGCCACATGGGTGTGTGGTGTCCCCTGCATCTGTGGAAATTGATGGTTGGCTATCTGGTGAGTCGTGTGTGGTTCTGGGGCTTATGGGGGAGGGTGATGTGGTGTGTGTGCTGCTATGGCTTAATGTCTGGGTTCCTGTTGAGCTATCAGATGTGGAGCTGCATGTGGAATGTGAGGTACTGGAATTGGGAGAACCAGAGGGTTGAGGTGGAGGGGTGGTGGGTTTGGCAATACGCTTTCCCTTGCTGATGTGTTTTGTTTTGTGGGTATGTTTTGTGTGTTGAGGCTGATGATGCTGCAGGGTCTTACTCGACTTTGCACCCTTGTGTGTTCGTGCTTTTTTGGCAGGTGGTGGTGAATGGGTGAATGTCTCCTTGGTCCTGCGTTTTTTTGAATGTGCCTGTGTGTGTGGAGTATCCTGCGTTTTAGTTGGGGCATGTTCTGCCTGTGTCTGGTGCCTGCTCTTCTGTTATTGGGAGGATGAGGCATGTGTGCGGCTGCTATGTGCCTCGGCCCTTGGTTGGCTCTTTTTGCTCCCTTTAGGTCTGCCCATAATGATATGGTATCCAACACAGAGCTGAGTGCCTTGTGCTTTAAATATGTTTCCCGTGTGGGCGTGGTCAACAGCGGGTGCGCGCCTGCGCGCACGCACGCACGTCACCGCGGGGGAACGTCAGAGCTATACCTTGCAAAACAAGAAAAGATGTCGGCCGCCATCTTTACCCGGGAGCAGGACGACATCATCATGGATGTGAGTATGCGAGCGTGCGTTTATGTGCGCGCACACATTCCTTCTAATTAAAAAAAAAAACGCAAGAATAGTCTGAAACAACTTAGTTTGTGACGTTAAATACAAGCCCACCTTAGTTTAACACATGTCCGCAGCTACAAACTAGCCTACATGCAGATAGCAGAACTAGGGCAATGTGAGGCAGCAAGAGGTTAATAAAGTGACTTTAGTTAGGCCAAGAAACTTGTTAATGTATTTTGTGTATTAATGGTGGGTCCTTGTATCTATTTTTGACAGATGATGCTGAGGAATCGCTACGACTTCCTGCCGTCAGATTATGACAAGCGGACGTTGGCCCTGGCGGTGGTGGACGCGATTGAACGAAGATCCCAAACCACCTATACCTTCACCCAGATCGCCCAACACTGGTCTGATTTAAAAAGAAGACATAAGCCCCGGGTGAGGCGGTACTTCGCAAAACATTTCCCATGTAAGTGTTGAAAATGTAAATGCACCTATAACCCTGGCCTCGCCTGGGCGTGGTTTAATGATTGTGTTTGTATTTCAGCCCATGAATGGAATTTGCGGTTCCTCCCCACCCGGACCAGGACACGCAGCCCAGTGTTGGGCGAAACAGGTGAAGGTGTAGGTGGCCCACCGCCAGGGTCAACGGCCACCCCCTGCCAGTGAGTATGAGGAGCCGCTGGACCTCAGCATGCAGGGGAGGGGGCAATCTGACGGCAGGGAGTCGAGCAGAACAGAGCCTCAACCGGACTCCGGTAAGGGAAATAAAGTTAGATATGTGGTAAGACATGAATTAAATACAGATACTCATGTGCACTATTGTTTTAGATTCAGACGTCGCTGGAACATCCCAAGGGATGAGTGAGGAAGGGGGCGAGGAGGAAGAGGTTGCTGGGGAAGGTGAGTAGATTGATACCTAGAAGCCTAACATAATATTATATTAATGAAAAACAACAGTCTCTAATATCAGTGTGTTTGTCATTCATCCAGATTCCCAACTGCCACAGAGGGAGGATGAAGGGAGACTCCGCCCCCGACGCAATGTGCGGCCTAAACCTTGTAAGTGGTGTTTATTTAAACTAAAGTAAATTAGCAAACAATACCATTTTTAAACAAAAAACTTTAAAATTTCCATCAAAATGTATTCAAAAAAGCCCTTAAAGCGGACCTTAACTATGAATAAGAGGCTATCTTAGATGGTTCCCACACCCTGTACATACAGATTGACCACCTTACAAATCATCTTACCAACCTTTTCCAGAGCACAGCTCGGCTCTGTGTGAGCAAAGCACAGCTATAACCCACCCCCTGTACCATATCCCACTCTCCTCTCCTCAGTAAGTGTGATGCTTCAGAGTCAACATGGCGTTGCACGTATCCTAAATTCTGGGACTGAGTTGCAGCCCAGTGGGGGAAAGAATAATAATTGATTGACTAAAAAAGTAATATATCTTAGTTTAAGATGCTGTGGAAACGTTTCTGAAGAGTTTGGCCTTTTCATTAAATCACGCAGAAGGTCCGATTTAAAAAGTGCACAAACCAAAACCAAAAAAAAAAACCAAAAAACAATGCTAAAGTAATGTTGTTTTTCATTCACAGATCAAAGAAAACAGGCTACAGACCCCGAGGCCTAATTTTAAATGTTTTGTTACACAATGTAAATATTTTTTTTTCGTTTTAAAAACAAAAATGTTTTTATGTATAAAAAAACAAAACAAATTTAACTAATAAAAAATTCTTGTGTTTCCTGCAAAAGTACCATCACACAACATCAGCACACATTTACATGACACACAAAAGGTTTAGATATGGGACAATAAAACATAAAAATACACAAACAATAAAGGTATGCATTAAGGACAAGGAAGAAGGAACTACTAGATGATTAAGGTATGCATTAAGGACAAGGAAGAAGGAACTACTAGATGATTAAGGTATGCATTAAGGACAAGGAAGAAGGAACTACTAGATGATTAAGGTATGCATTAAGGACAAGGAAGAAGGAACTACTAGGTGATTAAGGTATGCATTAAGGACAAGGAAGAAGGAATTACTAGATGATTAAGGTATGCATTAAGGACAAGGAAGAAGGAACTACTAGATGATTAAGGTATGCATTAAGGACAAGGAAACCCCCAGAAAAAAAAAAAAGATGTGTGTCAAATTTGCATTTGTGGCCATATGCATATTCCAATGGAGTTTGAGGGATGTGCGCTTGCGTGTAGCCAGATTGGCAACTGAAGAGCCATGGAGATGTAAGTATACTTGCTAAAACCACCAAAATGGAAGGTCAAATACGACGGAAACCAAGCAGGTACGTTCAAAATGGCAGGAAAAATCAGGGAAAAACGGGCCGCCCGTGTGAACATGAACGGGAGCCCCGATCAAATTGAAGGCACCCGAGAGAGCAAAAAAAGCTTTCCGAGTAAAGTGAAATTGACGGATCAGTTAGGGAGCCATTCCGACGGAGGCTCTGCATCACATTTTAGCCATGATTCAAACGGGAGCCCCGGACAATCGGAAGGTTTTAAGGGCAGTTCAGAGGAGGCTCTGCATCAGGCCCAAGATCCTCTGACATTCCATATAGTCTGCTGTTATTTATACAATTGTAAAGAATATACATTTGTCTCACTGAAGACATTCAAAAATATAGGATTTTTTTTTACTGAGCTGGAAAGGCTCCTAAAATCAGCCTGTTTAAAAATCCCAGAGGCTCTCAAAATCATTTAAATAGCAAGTATAGCAGACAGCCGGCTGACTTTCAAATTTTATGAATTGCACAACAGGAGGGAAAAATACTGCAGCACAATGTCACAATGCTGAGATTCTGTGCATTTAGTGATGACACCTTTGTACATTACAAGCGGGTTGTATGCATTCTTTAGTTCTCTTTTAATGCTTTCTTTGGATATCCTGTTTTAAATAATTAACCCGATTCTGTTGTTTTTTATTTCCATTTTAACAGACAATAGGGTTGATTCAGAGAGACATAAAAATAATTTTGTTTTTGTGTCGATTTGGTTTTTTTTCTCTTTGTTTCCGCTGGCGATTCTAAGCATGCATCGGGAGCCTTCTGTAAATTGTTCGTCGCTGCGTACACCAACGAGAATGTCATTTTTCAGCTTTCGTTTTTTGTTTACGTTACTTAGTAGGCGTAGGCTTCCGTTTTTTTGCTTTTTCCAACGTCACCTCTAACGAATTATTTAAGTTTCCCATTCGATTTCTGAATTCCTTTATCTAAAAATAAACGTCCAGACGGAAATCTTTCCAACCTTACGCATGCGCACACCAAAATGAACTAATTCATGTGCCCGTCTCAACTTTTTTCTCACTGACTTCTGCTACAATGCTTACCTCAATTCCATCGCGGTTTCATTCTTCTTCCCTTTGCGCACCTAATGCTTACCTCAATTCCATTGCGGTTTGTAAATGTGATAACAATAGGTGAAATGGCAATCTGGCCGCCATCTTGTCCACCATTTTGTCTAGGTTTTGTCCGCCATTTTGTATAAATGTTATTACCATCCACCATTTTGTGTTCTAAGATGGATGCCACAGGCAGACATTTTGTGATCATATTGTTATAGCATAGCAAATGTAAGCCAGGAATATGCCCTGTAGAGATGAGTGAACTTTTGAAAAATTCGATTCGACTGATTCGCCGAATTTTCCGACAAAAATAGTTTCGACCCGAATGTATTTGCTATTAAAACGGCTATTTCTGAGCCTCCTAGAGCCTCAATAGGGTTGTAAACCATTCTGCCTTGCTGTAAAACGCATAGGATGCGTGCTGGGTTACTGAAATAATACTGTAAATAATTAGGACATGCAGATCAGAGGCATCGCTATTAGAATCACAGAGCGGCAAAATTACAGAGAGTTGAAGTGACATCACTATGAGGAGCAGGAGCCCAAACATTGCTTTAAAGAGACACTGGAGTTGGCAGCAGCAGGAGCCCAAAAATTGGATGAATCACACCCTGGAGTTGCAAGCAGCAGCAGGAGCCCAAACATTGCTTTAAAGAGACACTGGAGTTGGCTGCAGGAGGCCAAAAATTGGATGAATCACACCCTGGAGTTGCAAGCAGCAGCAGGAGCCCAAACATTGGCTGAAAGAGACACTGGAGTTGGCTGCAGGAGCCCAAAAATTGAATGAATCACACCCTGGAGTTTCAAGCAGCAGCAGCAGGAGCCCAAACATAGCTTGAAAGAGACACTGGAGTTGGCTGCAGGAGCCCAAAGATTGGATGAATCACACCCTGGAGTTGGCAGCAGCAGCAGGAGCCCAAACATTGCTTTAAAAAGACACTGGAGTTGGCTGCAGGAGGCCAAAATTGGATGAATCACACCCTGGAGTTGCAAGCAGCAGCAGGAGCCCAAACATTGGCAGAAAGAGACACTGGAGTTGGCTGCAGGAGCGCAAAAATTGAATGAATCACACCCTGGAGTTTCAAGCAGCAGGAGCCCAAACATAGCTTGAAAGAGACACTGGAGTTGGCTGCAGGAGCCCAAAGATTGGATGAATCACACCCTGGAGTTGCAAGCAGCAGCAGCAGGAGCCCAAACATAGCTTGAAAGAGACACTGGATTTGGCAGCAGGAGCCCAAAAATGGGATGAATCACACCCTGGAGTGGGCAGCAGCAGCAGCAGCAGCAGGAGCCCAAACATTGCTTTAAAGAGACACTGGAGTTGGCTGCAGGAGGCCAAAAATTGGATGAATCACACCCTGGAGTTGCAAGCAGCAGCGGGAGCTCAAACATTGGCTGAAAGAGACACTGGAGTTGGCTGCAGGAGCCCAAAAATTGAATGAATCACACCCTGGAGTTTCAAGCAGCAGCAGCAGCAGCAGGAGCCCAAACATAGCTTGAAAGAGACACTGGAGTTGGCTGCAGGAGCCCAAAGATTGGATGAATCACACCCTGGAGTTGCAAGCAGCAGCAGAAGGAGCCCAAACATAGCTTGAAAGAGACACTGGATTTGGCAGCAGGAGCCCAAAAATTGGATGAATCACACCCTGGAGTTGGCAGCAGCAGCAGCAGCAGCAGGAGCCCAAACATTACTTTAAAGAGACACTGGGGTTGGCAGCAGGAGCCCAAAAATTGGATGAATCACACCCTGGAGTTGGCAGCAGCAGCAGCAGGAGCCCAAACATTACTTTATAGAGACACTGGGGTTGGCTTCAGGAGCCCAAAAATTGGATGAATCACACCCTGGAGTTGGCAGCAGCAGCAGCAGCAGGAGCCCAAATATTACTTTAAAGAGACACTGGAGTTGGCAGCAGGAGCACAAAAATTGGATGAATCACACCCTGGAGTTGGCAGCAGCAGGAGCCCAAACATTACTTTAAAGAGACACTGGAGTTGGCAGCAGGAGCCCAAAAATTGGATGAATCACACCCTGGAGTTGCAAGCAGCAGCAGCAGCCCATACATAGCTTGAAAGACACACTGGAGTTGGCTTCAGGAGCCCAGAAATTGGATGAATCACACCCTAGAGTTGCAAGCAGCAGCAGCAGGAGCCCAAACATAGCTTGAAAGACACACTGGAGTTGGCTTCAGGAGCCCAAAAATTGGATGAATCACACCCTGGAGTTGCAAGCAGCAGCAGGAGTCCACAAATTGGCCTAAAGACACACTGGAGTTGCAAGCAGCAGCAGCAGGAGCCCAAGATTGCCAGAAAGACACACCCTGGAGTTGGCAGCAGCATTAAGAGAAAATATACAGATTTTCGGCACAGATATCTTATCCGAAGAATATTAATAAAAAGTAAGAGTAACATAAAGCAATTTCTCAATAATTACTTGTGGTCTGATGCAGAGGAATGTCTGTAACTGGAGAGCAGCACCTTAAATCTGTTTTGCACGATCCATATTTCTTTAGTGTTGGTCAGGCCCCATGATCAGTCTACTCTAATGCATCAGGCATTGGTGGGTGGAAATCTTGGCTGATCCATGCCCGATTCATTTCCACGCAGGCCAGTCTCTGAAAAAAGAAAACATTTTTGAAGCATACTGGAGCACATTGAATTGCTCTCATCAGAGCATCACTTACGCACATCTAAGAGTTTCATCATTTTGTTCATGTTAAAGTCTTCAGGGCCTAGTTACTAAAGACCATAGATAGTTACACACCTGCTGCTCTTTTCGACAAATCCTGTTTTTTTTTGTTTCAATATTTTTATTTGGACAAGAAAGGAGAGCGATACAGGCACGGCCGTCAGCGGCCCAACAATAGTGCAAAAGCCATCCCGCGCAGGGGAGGCCAGTATAACGAAGCGTATAAGATGGCAGCAATAAGTTGAAGTAGAAACAGATTCTTTTTAACAGAACTGTAATATATATATATATGTAGCAGAATTGCCGCATCAGAATTTAATGCCATTAAACTATCAACTGGACAGCGTCCGTTTACATTGATTCCTTTATTCTCGCCGCCTCCCAGGTCTGGGAGGCCATATTTAGCAGACGCATTCACTCTCCCGCCGCGACCCACCCCCCCCCGCCCCCCGGGCCGGGCCGCCCAGCGTTCGCCAGGCGCTCCCACCCCGGAGCCCAGGAAGGCGGCGCAGGGCAGGCCGCCGCGCAAGCAGCGAAGAAGTCATGTACAAAAGAAGATAGGAACAAGGGGAAGGGAGAGAAGAATAAGAAAAAACAGAACGCAACAACATTAAAAAAGACAAAAAGGGTAGGTAGGTCGGGAGGGGAAGACAAAGGGAAGGAATGGGGAAGAAAAAGGAAAAAAGAGGGGGGGGGGGGGGGGGGACCTCGCAGACCGACCCGCCTCACCTAGCTCAGTACACCCGCCGGCGCGTCAGGCCAGGCATGTTGTATCCATGGTTCCCAAGTGGAAAGGAACTTGTCCTGAGTATCGGCCAGTATGCTTGAGAGCCTCTCGTTAACTAGAAATCCATTCATCCTGGCCGACACCTCCGACAATGGTATAGTCTGCTTTTTCCACCCTCTAGCAATGGTTTGTTTAGCCGCCAGAAGCAGGTATACAAATAGCTTATGTTGCTTGCGGGAAAGCTCAGGGGGTTTGCAATGGAGGAGGGCCACCCAAGGGTCTCTTCTTATGGACGTTCGAAATAGTTTGCCAGCTATCCTGTGAACTTGTGCCCAAAAACGAGTCAGCATGGGACAAGTCCACCAAGTATGGAGGAAAGTGCCCTCAGTGTTGCATCCTCTAAAGCAAGTATTAGCTTGTCCTGGGAACATTCTACCGAGGCGGCTCGGTACCAAGTACCACCTATATAGAACTTTGTAGGCCGTCTCGGTCGTCAGGACATTTATAGAACATGAGGAGGCGGTTTTCCAAATATCCGACCACCCCCCTCCCAGGGTACACGGGCCCAAGTCGTGTTCCCACCTATTAACGTGTACATGTGTGTTCTCCCTCATGGCATTTAATGCAGAGTATATCGTGGATATTGTCCCTTTGCAAAATGGTTCCTCTCCGCAGACTCTCTCGAAAGGGGTACATCTCTGAAAGGGTAAACCCAGTCTAAGCAAGGGGGACAGCCAGTGTTTTAACTGCATGTACTGAAACAGGGCCCCCTGGGGAGCGGCATATTTATCCTTCAAAGTGCTAAAGGGTATAAGGCCATCCTCCGAGAGGAGATCCCACACCCTAAGCAGGCCGTGATCCTCCCACCACCTGAAGGACAGTCTATTGTCCAGGCCCGGGGGGAACGCCGGATTACCCCAAAGATGCGCCAGGGGGGCGTGCGGGGACATCAGGGAGGCCGAGTATTTTACTGAGTCCCACACCAGGAGGGAGTGCCTCATCAGGGGACTAAGCGTCTTAGGTCTAGCTGCCGGGTCCATCCAAAGGAGACCGTCCACAGGGGTCGGGGAAGCGTTAGGGAGCTCCAGAAAGGTCCAAAGGGGGGGCTTCGATGGGGAGTGCATGGGAATCAATTGGGCTATCTGGGCCGCCTTATAATAAAGGCCGATGTTAGGGACTCCAAGCCCTCCTGTCGACCTATGGGCCAGCAGCGTACGCCTGGGTACTCGCGGGCGCCTTCCAGCCCAGATGAAAGCTAATATCTTTTTTTGCATTGCACGCAGTCTATATGAGGGGATCGAGACCGGAAGCACTCTGAAGAAATACAGGAGTTTAGGGAGAATGGACATCTTTACTGCATTGACCCGACCCAGCCAGGAAATCGGATACGGCATCCAGGTATCGAGGAGCTGCGCCACGGACCTAAACAAGGATGGATAGTTAGCCCCATAGAGGTCGTCATACCTCCCTGGGATCCGGACCCCCAGGTACGGGAGCGGCTCCGTTGACCATTGAAAGGGAAAGTTCAATTTAATATGGGCCACCAATTCAGGTGCCAGGGACACGTTTAATGCCTTAGATTTGTCGCTATTTATTGCCAAGCCAGAAATGCGGGCAAAGTGGTCTAGCATTTGAAATATGTTTGGAAGAGAAGTAATTGGTTGTGTGACCGTCAGCATGGCATCGTCAGCAAAGAAGAGAGCCTTGTGCTGAACTCCCGCGACCTCTAGCCCCTTAACGTTCTGATTCTGCCTAAGCGCTATTCCCAGAGGCTCTAGAGCCATTATAAAGAGGATCGGGGAGAGGGGGCACCCCTGCCTAGTACCTCTATAAATGTGAAAGGACTCCGAGCTACAACCCAAATAGCGCACACGGGCCGACGGGGCTTTATAAAGGGCTTTTATCCAGTCTAAGAAGCGCTGCCCAAACCCCCACCTCTGCAAGACCCAGAGCAGGTAGTCCCAGGAAATGGTGTCAAAGGCCTTCTGGATGTCTAGGGACAACAAAAAAGCCGGGATATTCCTTGTCCGAGCGTGGTGAACCAGGTGGACCACCCTTCTGATATTGTCTCCAGCCTGCCGAGTCGGAACAAAGCCCACTTGGTCCCTGTGTATGATGCCTTCCAGGAACGTGTTCAACCTGCCCGCCAGTACCTTGGCCAACAACTTCACGTCAGTGTTGATTAAAGAGATCGGCCTGTAGTTTGAAATTATCAGGCTGTCCCTATCTGGTTTGGGTATCATACAAATGTCCGCCAGCAAGGCGTTCGGACCCATGGATGACTCCGCGCACATAGCGTTAAAGAGGTTGGCCAAGTGGGGGGCTAGGAGGGGTGCAAATTTCTTGTAGTAGAGACCTCCAAACCCGTCCGGCCCTGGGGTTTTAGAAGTCTTAGTAGCCTTAATGGCCAGGAGAATCTCTTGGGGAGTAATGGGGGAATCCATCAGGTCTAAGTGATCTTGGGCAATAGGCGGCAGCTCAACGCGCTCAAAGAATTTCTCGAGATCGGCATTTCCGGCCCTCGGGGGGGCCGAGTACAAGTTTGAGAGAAAATCGCGAAAAGCCCCCACGACCTTGTCTGGGTTGGCCGTGATTGTGCCCTGTGGAAGTTTAAGCTTAATCGGCTGCCGGCGATCCAGTTCGGCTACACGCAGCTTCCGGGCCATCATAGTGTCAGGCTTATTGCCCCTCGCATAGAATTTTTGCTTGGCCCAGCGGAGCCTTTTCTCAGCCTGATCATCCAAAAGCACGTTGAGCTCCAGCCTAAGTCTATCCATGGCCTTCCTGTTCCTAGCGGTTGGGGTTGCCTTCCAGAGCAGTTCTGCTCGTTCATAGCGCGCCGTTAATTCCTTCTGACGCTGTTGCCGCTCTTGTTTCTTACGGGAAGCTATACCAATGATATTGCCACGTATAACCACCTTTTGGGCCTCCCAAAGAGTAATCGGAGAACGGACAGATCCTATATTTAATGCAAAGTAATCTTTAAGGGCCTCATGGATCTTCGAGCAGGTATCTGGAGAACTCAGGAGGGAGTCATTGAGTCTCCAAGTAACGGATCTTCTGGTCGAAACCAGGAGGTCCGCCACCGCCATCACCGGGCTATGGTCCGACCAGGTCGAGCTGTAAATTCTGGAGTTGACCATAGCCGGGAGGAGAGATTGGGGGACAAAAATGTGATCGATCCTGCAAAAGGAGCCATGGGGGTTAGAGTAGAACGTAAAGTCCCTGGTGGTGGGGTTTCTCTCCCTCCAAACATCGCACAGGCCAGAGGTGTCTAGAAGGTCCCTAAACGTAGCGGAGTGGGGGTCCAGTTCCTCTCTCGCCCTTGCCCTTTGGCCCGTCCGGTGTCTGTCCGCCTTGGGGTCCAGCACCATGTTCGAGTCTCCGCCCATTAGCAAGATACCTTTAGTGTTGTTACGGATGACCGTCAATAGGTGTTTAAAAAAGCGTGTTTGGAAGGAATTAGGAGCATAGTATGTCACAAGGGTCATATCGACATCGTAGAGAGACCCCTGCAGCAAGACATACCTACCGGTCGGGTCAATAACTTCTTTAGAGCAGATAAAGGGAAGATTTTTTCTAAAGGCCACCAGGACCCCCCTTTTCTTTTCTCTAGCGCAGGCCATGTGGGACACTGGAAAGTGGTTGCTTAGGTACTTGGGTCTAGAGTGGGTCGAGAACCTGGTTTCCTGGAGGAACAGTATATCTGCCTTACATGATTTATAGTAATGGAAGGCCTTGCTCCTTTTAACAGGGCTGTTGAATCCCTGGACATTATGGGAGATTAATTTAACTGTCAGTCCCACCATTGGGTCTGTTTCTCACGAGAGAAGACAGAGGAGGCAGGCTGGTCGCGAGGGGGGAAGGGAGGGGGGAGGGAAATGAGGGGAAGGTAACAACATACAGAAGTAAGCATAACATTGCAAACCATATACACGTGACAAAAAAACAATAAGGACCGTAGTCCAAAAAGACCCTCTGGGTCAAAGAGGACCCAAAGGATTCCTGCCTGGGCAGGAAGTTGTCCAGGCACCGGGGGCAAAGGCATCCCAGTCCGGGACAACTCGTACAGTATGGGGGGTGGTACTCAGAGGCACAGGCCCCACCCCGATTTAAAACCCGGCAGTAATCAGCACAGTAAACATTATTAATTCAACCCGGCGAGGGGGGGGGGAAGAGATCTGCCTCCCCCATCCATCCGTCTAGCCCATGCCAAAAGGGGAACAGCCCCGCCACTCGGTGAGCCACTGTACTATGCAACATTGCTGGCCGTCCCGGGTCCAGGGCCCCAAAGCCGCTGCACCCCGAGGGCCCCAGGCAGGCACTCATTCCCCCTCGAGCGGGCAGAAGGGTCCCCAGCTTACGCCACCATGAATAGCCGGTCTGGAGTAAAAAAAACATTGTTAAACCTATTGGCATAAACGTATAGCATAACCTTAGTAAACATAAGTAACTGTCAAGTAACTCGGAGGGGGGAGGGGAAGGCAGGACCCAGGGAACCGAGCATATAGACCCCGCGCTCGTTCATCAGAACCTATTCAATAGTGGAAACAAAGCGCAGTTCGCCAACTCTGACCCGTCCCGACGCCAGAAAACCTCAGCCCGGGTCTGAGTCAGAGTGCGGCGCACGGCCGGCCCCCCGGTCCCGCCTCCTCCGCGGGCGAACCCTCTCCCAAATGGGCCGCAGCGGCTGACGTTGGGACCCCCGCTGGGCCGCCCGATCCGGCGCGGCCACAAGCGGGTCCCTCGAGGGTATCCCAAGTTCCCGGATGAGGCCCTGAAGCTCACCAAGGGAACCCGCCGCACACTGACGACCCGCGTGGGAGAACATCAGCCTAAAAGGGAACCCCCAGCGGTACCTGATACCGTTCAACTTCAAAACCTCCAGTCCTGGCTTCATCTCCCGTCGTCGCTGGAGCGTCTGGGGGGCAACATCTGGGAATATCTGATAGGCGTGATTCCGAAAAGAGAGGTTAGTTGCCGCCCTAGAGGCCTCTAGGATAGCCTCCTTTGTACGATAAAACGTGGGTCTGATAACAATGTCCCTGGGGCGACCGTCCGATCTCTTGGGACCCAAGGCCCTATGGGCCCTGTCCAATTCCAAGCGTTCGACTGGCGTAGAAGGGAGCAGTTCCTGGAGTAATGCTGTGACCGTAGCGGGAACATCCTCCATGGACTCCGGGAGGCCCCGGATTCGGATGTTTTCTCTCCTGGATCTGTTTTCCAAGTCTTCCAGCTTTTGTTGAAGTAAAGACACCTCTTCTCGCACAGCCGCGGTGGCCGACCCACCGGAGTCCAGGGCCGTCACTATTTCATCCACTCTCTCCTCCAACGTATTGGTCCGGTCACCCAGGTCTCTGATGTCGCTGGCGAAGCTAGTGGAAAGCTGGGACACTGCCGCGGCCAATTCTTGTTGCAATAACTGCTTAAATTTAGCCAGCAACTGTTCGTCGCGTACAATCGGATTAGCTGGGTATGGGGATCCCTGGGCACTCCATGGGTTCTCCCCCCGGGCATCTTCAACCAAGGGCTGGGAAAAGACGCTGCTGCCCGGCCTGGAGGTCTCTTCGAAAATTAGTGGAACGTCCCTGCTGCCAGTAAGGGACAGAGGCAGGCCGCCGTCCACATCGCGGGCGGGGTCCGCTGGGCTCAGATGTGGGGGCCCAAACCCTCCAGGGCTCCCCCCCGGCTGTGCATCTTGTGGCGGAGATGGGGGATCAGCTGCAGGTGGCGGATGTCGCTGGCCGCGCTGTGGCCGTGAAAGAGGGGGGGAAGGCTGTGTGGGTGTAATCAGGTGTGGGGACCCCACACCTCCAGGGCTCTCCCTCGACTGTGCTCCTCGTGGCGGAGATGGGGGATCAGTCACAGGCCGCAGGCCATGCCGCGGTCGCGAGGGAGGGGAGGAGGGCTGCATTGGTGTGGTCAGGTGTGGGGGTTCGACACCTCCAGGGCTCCCCCTCGGCTGTGCGCCCTGTGACGGGGATGAGAGGTCTGTCCCGTGCTGCGAGTGTCGCAGGCCATGCTGCGGCCATGAAGGGGGGGGGGAGGGCTGCATGGATCCGGGCTGAAGTGCAGCTTGAGGGTGCAGTGGCGGGAAGTCCGTGTCTCCCCCCCAGTCCCCCCTCGCCCCTGGGTCAGAGGGGTGCTCCATTGGACCCGGTGGCTGGGTCAGGCCAGACTTCTCCCCCTGTGGTTGGGGCAGATGCTGCGGCGGTGGGGACTGCCGCCTCCCGCTCACGTGGTCGGGGCCGGCGCCCGCTCCTACCTCCTCCTCCGGCGATTCCCGGGTTGCGTCCCGCTGGGCCGGCGGCGCCCGATCCGGTGAATGCGACCGGCCGCTGCGCTGTGTGTCCCGGCTGGCGCTGGAGTGGTGGGCGGCCTGGGATTGGCGCCGGAGCTCCGCCATGATGTCCGGCTGGCGGAGGCCCGCGGCGCTCTTCCTCTCGCCGCCGGTCTTTCTCTCCTTCCCCCTGGCCCCGCTTCTCCCCATATGCAGGCTGGGGCAGGTGGTGGGGATGAGCTGCTGCCAAGCTGTCGGCTAATCTCGCTGAAAAGAAGCTGCTGTGGGGTGGGTTCTGTGCTCCGAGGCGCCGAGCACTAGCAAGAAGCAGCCATCTTCTTCAGCGTCCGGCCACGCCCCCCCACTAAAAACTTTTTTAAGGGTTTGGGCTTTTCAATAAATCATGGTGAAGTTCCGGTTTAATTTAAAAGGCAATGTACAAAAAAAATTAATGGATGTGTGGACAGCATTGCAGTCACCGCCCCGGAACGAGCATGCACCCACCAGCAACAGGACAATCTGTATTAGTCAAGGGTCTGCCCATCCCCCGGAGCAGATCACCCAGAACGGCAACGTTACACGGCCTCTGCGAGTCCACGTTGACAGCTTGGGCATCTTGCCCTCATCCAAAATTGACAAATCCTGTTTTAAGTGTAGTGTAGCGTTTTGTCCTCCCCTCATATACGCACTAAGTATGTCAGGCAGAGAAGTGGCAGGATGGGCACAGAGAAGTTGCGGAGGCCTAAATTCATCAAGCAGAGGTTGCAGCAGACTAGGGGTGAGTGGCAGTAGGAGTCTCAGTGAGAGGACTGATCTCCCGGGATCAGCTAGCGGTCGTGTCTTGACCAGCAACCCATCTGCCATCATCCATTGGTTAACACGATCATCCACTGCATCACAAGTGACATCTGACACCCCCAGTCAACTGTCGGTTATGTCTTATGCTTAGGGTTCAGCTCCACTATTCAGTGAGGACGATCTGATAATCAGAAAAATTAGCAGCTACTGCCCAGCCAAGAAGTGCAGGAGACACTCGCCACTTCTTCCACTAGGCGGGCAAGTAGTGATGAGGAGAGTGGCGTGGGAGGTGGTGTTGCAAGCGTTTTGGCTTCCTAAGCAGACACTGTTGAGGAACCTGAGGAGGTCATCAGTGAGTTTTGAGGGCACTTTTAAAGGCTTGGAGTGATGGAGAGTGACAGATTCAGATTTAGCAGCCAGCATGGTGGCAGAAGGGGAAAGTATGGAGGCAAATGTGCTCGGGGTAGACCACTTGCGCGGCAGGCTATCTTCCCAGGAGGCAGCAGCAGCAGTGAATTAGTGTGGACTGTTGGTAGGAACAATCAGCTACAAGGCCATGTGGCAGTTTTTCATCAAGCATCCGCAGGAGGTTAACATGGCTATATGAAAAGATGTGTAGGGAGAAGGTGAGGTGGCCAGGGTCCCAATGTTGGACCCACAGCCCTGCGTCAACATTTGCAGCGTCACCATAAAGTGGCCTGGGAGAGTTGGCTCCAAAGTGGTGGTCCAGCCTGCTGCATTACCCAGTGGCACGCCGCTCTCTATTCCAGCCAGCCAAGGCTCCACCACCTCCTGTGTGTCATACCCATCCTCTGTCGCTCCAGATGCTCCTCCTCCTCTTAATCCGAGTCAGTCATTCCATTGGCCAAGCCATGTCCAAGAGACAACAGTATGTGCCCACTCATCCAACGTACAGAAGCTAAATGTGCTCCTGTATAAGTTGCTGGTGCTGCAGTCCCTCCCTTTTGAGCTGGTGGACCTTTCAGAGAACTGATGGCTTGTGCCGAGCCGAGGTGGAGAGTCCCATGCTGTCATTTCTTTGCGAAGAAGGCAGTACCAGCCCTGTACAATTTTGTTGAACAGAAGGCGGGCCAGTCCTTTAGCCTGTCAGTGTGTACCAAAGTGCACAGCAGTGCCTATGTCTGGAGCTGTAACTACGGTCAGGGACAATACATATCCTTTAAGGACCACTGGGTGATTGTGGTTCCTGCACAACCACAACAGCAACTTGAACAGGTCCCTCTGCTGTGGCCTCCACGCTCCTAGGCCTTTGTGCCTGTGACAGTGCACTTGCACTTAGCAATGGTGTCACAGAAAAAAAGTGGCTAATTGTCAATTACATATTAATAGTTAACATTTATCTTATTTGAACATATTTATAATAATAACATATAATAACATATAACATAGCAACAATAACATCTAACATGATAACAGTAACATATAAAATTTAGCAAAAATTTTTTGTCTTTTTTTTTATATTTTTTTTTTGATATTTTGTATTTTTTAAAAACATATATATATTTTTTTTTGTATTTTTTTTTAAATAGTTTTTTTCTATTGTCTTTTTTTAATATTTTGCGAATTTTTGTACAAATTATTATTTTTTTTTTTCCCAGTGCCCTTCCAGCCTACCATGTGTGCAGGACATGGCGGTTTCATGCTGTTCTTCACATGGTTTGCCTTGAGCCACAGAGCAACACATGGGAGGACCTGCTAAAAATGAGAACTCAATAAATTAAATCATGGCTTACTCCACGAAAATGGGACCCATGGTGACTGACACTGGGAAGAACATCTTGTCTGCGCTGCGACAAGGAAGCCTGAGCCATGCGTCCTGCCATGGCACACGTGTTCAATCTAGTTGTCAAGCTTTTTCTGAAGTCTTCCCCCCATCTGCAAGACATCCTAACAACGGGAAGGAAACTTTGCATGCACTTCAGGCACTCCTACTCCGCCAAGCACACCCTTCTTGAGCTTCAGCGTCAGAACGGTATCCCCCAACATAGTCTGATTTGCAATGTTTCCACCCGTTGGAATTCCACCCTCCATATGCAGGATCGACTATAGGAACAGAGAAAAGCCATCACGGATTACTTGATGATCCAAATGGATAGGGGGAATCCCCTGTGTAACTTCAATGTAAACCAGTGGCAGCTCATACGTGACACCTGCCGTTTGCTCAGGCCCTTTGAGGAAGCTAGTATTTAGAATCCCAGATTTGTGACACTTGTGGTGCACGTCCAGGTAATGACCTAACCCACCGTTGAGCTAAAACAATATTGTTGGGAGGGTATGAGAAAAATCTATTGGGCTGGTTAATAAAGTGGCCCCCTTACCTCTTATCCAAGAGACCAATTTGCTACATAGGAGTTTTTGGACTACCTCCTTTGTTTGGGGGTCTAAATTAGTAACCACGCCCTCTTTTAATAGCTAAATGTGATTAAACGTGCCTAATATACCAAAGTATATTACAAAATTATTTTATTGCTCACTGTTAGAACACAATTGACGTATTACATTACATTGAATCCTACAAACGTAGGTAACATACAGTACAACAAATTATTCATCACACGTTTAAGTTAAAAACACAATATACAGTGGTCATTCCTGCTAGACATCTCACATATGCAGTCTTGATCCTTGTTGGCTTGTAAAATCTAGTATATACTAGTTTCGCCGCAGGTGGCTTCATCAGTACCCATTATACTAGATATATTTAACTGTATGCAAAAAATACAAGTAATTACATAACTGTCAACACATAATAATCTAATTTACAATATGCTGGTTAAATTCATGTGGCACAAAATATTCAAAGTTTTTTGGTTTTGCTATTGCATGGAACCCAGGGGAAAAGGAAAGGAGAAGAAAAATAAAGGAAAGTATTTACCTGGGATTGGGAAGACTGATGCTCACTGTGTGATCATATGACCAATTCCATTGCCCAAAGTTCAGTATGAGGACCAACTTCTCATTTGATGATGGGAATGTTGAGGAAAGGTTGCCCAGTGGCTAATTAATTGTTAGACTGGCATGGCCGCTATAAAAATCCTGATGGTATATAGAGAAGCTATTATAGTATATGTATTTATATGTTGTTTTAAAACTAGTGATGAGAAAAGACCCCTTAGCCTGTTCGGCCGGTGTCACCGTCACCAAAGAACACAGTTGATTTAAGATGGTCACCGGGACCGGAGGGACGCCCCTAAATGAGGGACTAAGTGAGTGAAGTAATTTTAAGAAAGGACCACCACCTAGAGAAACTCAGAGTACATCATAATGCCTTAGATCGGTTCCGTGGACAAAGCCATATCCCTGTATATTTGGGTATGGCAAACGGGAGACACAGATTTCCCCCCGTGTGGTTAATACCACAAACGTTTGATATATTTGCAAGGACCTTTAAATGGTCACTGCGCAGTCGTGGAACCGTAAGGCATCAGTGTAACATTTGGCATAATCAGTTTAGGCTGGCTAACCTTAAAGATCTTTGTTGGAAAAAGCCTCCATGTCCCGGGGCGGATGCCTGCGTTGTGAAAGGGAGTGCCTGATCCGTGGAGCCCTCCTCCCCGCGAGCGATGACCTGACGCCGGGGAACAATCACACGTGCGCTAACCTCGCCAGCTGATGAACCGTCGCACTCGGTGATGCGATTTTATGGAGGCGTGGTGAGCGCGCTGAACCTCCCAATGGGCGCATCGACAGCGCGCGCATCAGAGGGGGCAGAACCTCCCGAGCTGCTCACGTGACGCAAGAACGTCACCGTAGCAGCTGATGCCTGAGAAGGAAAAGGGCATTAGTCTGATGCGCGCTTGTCAGGCTCAGGGGAGGTTGTACGGCATCCGGCCATATGTTTGCTGTCATTTTTGCCAGCGCTAAGTCACGGGAGAAAGAAAAGCATACCTCTTAACATTATAGATGTTTTCTAGGGGTTTCATTTGAAATCGGGCTGTATTAGCCCTGTTTTTATGAAGGTAAAAAAAGTTTTTTTTAAACTATAATAGGAAATATCCTGCTTGATACAGGATCTAAGATAATAGAAATAGCTATCTTGGTTGTGAAATTAAGGTGAGCCCCTCAGCTTATTACATGTTATTACATATAATGTTGTATGTTAGAAGATATTATATGGGACATGCAGGCTAGGACAGCATAACATAACGGCACCATCTCCTTGGTAAGCCCGTGGGCTTGCCAACAACTGGATTCTAAGATTGATGAGGCCCGGGAATTAACAGTGGGGAACGGCCCTTGCATTGGCCCAAAAATATAGGTCTATCCTAAGGCCCCCTATATACCAATTAGTGAGCATCAGTCCACAAAAATGACCCCCGGTATATAGCATAGGATTAGGGACAGGGAAGGGAAAGGTAAAAGATACAGTAATGTATAAAAGATGACAATAAAAACCTAAAATGCTTAATCCATTTATGCAAAAAGAGACACAACATATGTGAGATGTCTAGCAGGAATGACCACTGTATATTGTGTTTTTAACTTAAACGTGTGATGAATAATTTGTTGTACTGTATGTTACCTACGTTTGTAGGATTCAATGTAATGTAATACGTCAATTGTGTTCTAACAGTGAGCAATAAAATAATTTTGTAATATACTTTGGTATATTAGGCACGTTTAATCACATTTAGCTATTAAAAGAGGGCGTGGTTACTAATTTAGACCCCCAAACAAAGGAGGTAGTCCAAAAACTCCTATGTAGCAAATTGGTCTCTTGGATAAGAGGTAAGGGGGCCACTTTATTAGCCAGCCCAATAGATTTTTCTCATACCCTCCCAACAATATTGTTTTAGCTCAACGGTGGGTTAGGTCATTACCCGGACGTGCACCACAAGTGTCACAAATCTGGGATTCTAAATACTAGTACTTATACTTTTGGACTCAGGCGACTGCCAGTGAGACCAGTACCCCCGACCAACATATACACCCTTTCAAATTGGGTGTTAGATCATACCTCTATTTACTAGTGCTTAGACTACAAGATCTTTCTTTTTCTTTTTCTTCTTTTCCTTTCCCCTACCCCTTCCCCCCCCCCTATGCCATCTGGGTTGTCCCGTTGCTCATTAAAATGACAGACTTAGCGAGTACCAAGTGGGACAGCATGATAAAGGACCTCAATCAGTGTAGGATAGAGAATAAATTGGCGATAGAACATGAAGATAGGGTTGTATCCACCTTTAATGCCCTCCATAACCTATTACATAGAAAATCCAAAACATGGTGGGACATTCACTATCTTGAAGAGTATATTGAGAACAACATAGTTCCAAAGGGCCTACGCCTCAAACTCTTCCCTCAAATAGGTCAGATTTCGGATGACTTCAAATCCAAATGGGAAGAAGTCTTACAAAACTGTTCCCTTAATCTGATGAAACTCCTATTAGAGCATCACAAGTCAACACTAAAAAAGATGGAATCTGAAGTCTCAGACACTGTAGAGGCGTTGAAAAAAACGAAGAGAGATGATCTCTTTGCTGAAAAAGACAAAAATGTCAAAGAATCCATAGAAAAAGCGAATAGAGAAATTATACAGATCAAGGAACACAAGTTACAGAGGGACAAAAATGCATATAAAGAGAAACTGGCCTACATCTGGCCTCCCACCTTCTCAAGACCAACTAGGAGAGATTTAGGGCCCAGATTATATTCATCTACAGACTCCTCCTCATCTAGGGAGAGGCCTTTTAGTAAAGGTAGAGATCAATATACAACCAATCAACGAGGATCAATAACGAATAGGAAACCTAGATCAAGAGGCCCTCGCAATAGACAGTACGATCAGATTCAGGATGACAGAGTAACTAGATCTAAATCCAAACGACAGGAAGACATGGACACTGGTAGTGAAGTACAAATGAATCGCCCACAAAATCGCGCTGATTTTTTAGGGTCATCAGGAATAGAAAAAGAAACAGCAGGAGACGTCTCAATAGGCTCAAGAAAATTTCCAACATAAATGGAACAAAGGGAGATGATGACCATGGATGTACAACCAATGGTGATCATCCTCCGGCGAGTAGTGAGGTTGATATTATAAACCTCTCAAACGTTATCTTAACGCCCTCACAAGAACAAGTATTGAAGCTGGGACTTAATTATTGTCCCATCAGCCGTACAGATCCCTTTGAAATTGTAAAAGACTTGAACCTGTTTGCACGCAAGCTGATATGTCGCTTACAATTCGATCGACAACCTGATGAGAAAATCCCCAATGAGACAGCACTTGAGCAGGATCTGTTGGATCTGGGCCTAGAGGCATTGGGCACCATGCCCATGATCACACCGAAATCTAAAAAGTTTAAGAACCAATCCACATACTTTCCTTCATTCAACATCAACGCACACGTGGCAACATTTGTTGACTTAGTTGTGGCTGACTTTGAAAAACTTAAACCTAAATTTAAAACTAATCTATCTCCAGAGCTGAGGGCGGCTCTAGTGGAGCTTGAAAAGAACGATGATGTTGTCATAAAACCGGCAGACAAGGGGGGAAACATTGTGGTCATGGATAAACCCTTCTATGTCAAGATGTGCCATAAGATCTTGGCTAACAAGGACTGGTATGCGGGCGCCTCCATGTCCAGGGTCCGGGAGGCCTCTGAGGCTTACCACAATATCGTTGAGGAGGCAGTAAGGGGAGGGGTGGTGGACGTCTCGACTGGCTCTTTCCTCAGGGTCCCATGCCCGACTCTACCTACATTTTATGCACTTCCTAAAGTGCACAAATCGGTCAAATCACCACCTGGTAGACCAATCATATCGGGCATGGGTTCGCTGACGGATCGGGCCAGCCGATACGTTGACCATCACCTCCAGCCCCTGGTCCACCAACTGCCCTCATATATCAAGGATACCGGTCACTTACTACGGATCCTTGACGGTATGGTGGTGCCCCGTGGTTCCTACCTTGTGACCCTGGACGTGGAGGCGCTCTATTCCAGTATCCCTCATTCCAAAGGACTAGAGACCGTCCGTAGGTTCCTGGACGAACTTGACATAGAAGAACATGACCACAATGTTTTCCTCCTCAAACTTCTGCACTTCATCCTCACCCACAACCTCTTTCTCTTTGATAACACCGTATACCACCAGATACAGGGGACAGCGATGGGGACAACATGTGCCCCATCGTATGCGAACCTGTATCTGGGTGGTTGGGAGAGAAGGTTGTGGGGTGAGGATGATGTATCTATGTACCTGTGCCACATTCTCACTTGGCACAGGTACATAGACGACATCATCATCGTGTGGACCGGGTCCCAATCTGACCTTATTCAATTTGTCAAATTACTCAACATCAATACATTAAATTTGAAATTCACGCTTGATTATAGTCAAACCAAAGTCAACTTCCTAGACCTGTCGATAATTCTAGATACTACTGGACAAATTACAACGGATTTTTACCGTAAGAAAACTGCGGCAAATACAATTTTGAGGGCCTCTAGTGCCCACCCAAGACATTTATTGTCCAGTATCCCCTATGGGGAGTACATTAGGGCCCGGAGAAATTGTTCACAAGAGATAGATTTTAAAAGAGAAGCAGATAATATAAGGGAACGTCTCACAAAGAGAGGCTATAAACCGCAAGTTTTGCGAAGAGCCTACAAAAAAGCCAAGTCACGTTCAAGACAGGAATTGCTGTATAAACCGAGAAAAAAGGACCTTGATCCTCCTTTGTCAATGATCACGACCTTCACAGAACACCATATGGAAATTAGGGAAATCCTCTCACGTCATTGGCCAGTATTGACCAATGACCGAGAAATTTCAAAATTTATTTCCCCAAAACCTAAACTCACCTTTCGGAGGGCCCGTAACCTCAAAGACCAATTGGTTCATAGCCACTACTCAGGGGTGAACAAACAAATATGTTGTGTTACTACAGGAACTTTTCAGTGCCAGAGTTGTAATATTTGTAAATACATTTTTCAAACAAAGACCTTGACCCTGGCCGACAAACCATCTTTAAAGCTGAAACATTTTATTAACTGCAAATCAAAGAACGTTATCTATGTAATAACCTGTCCGTGTAACAGGTTTTACATAGGTAAAACGAACAGGACTCTCAAACAGAGAATATATGAGCACACCTATGATATTCGAACAGGAAATATAAAAACTTCCCTGGGTAGACATTTCTTAATTCATCATCAGAGTGACCCTAAGGGAATAAAGGTGATAGGTTTAGACAGAATACACCCCCATGTGAGGGGAGGTGACATAGAAAAACTCACTCTACAGAAAGAAACACGTTGGATCAGCTATTTCAAGGCCCATTATCCACCCGGTTTAAATAAATCAATAAGCTTTGTTCCGTTCCTATAGTTTCCAATATATAGAATGGTACTTGGCAGATATGCTTGAAAAAACTCATCGTGTGTCTCTTTTTGCATAAATGGATTAAGCATTTTAGGTTTTTATTGTCATCTTTTATACATTACTGTATCTTTTACCTTTCCCTTCCCTGTCCCTAATCCTATGCTATATACCGGGGGTCATTTTTGTGGACTGATGCTCACTAATTGGTATATAGGGGGCCTTAGGATAGACCTATATTTTTGGGCCAATGCAAGGGCCGTTCCCCACTGTTAATTCCCGGGCCTCATCAATCTTAGAATCCAGTTGTTGGCAAGCCCACGGGCTTACCAAGGAGATGGTGCCGTTATGTTATGCTGTCCTAGCCTGCATGTCCCATATAATATCTTCTAACATACAACATTATATGTAATAACATGTAATAAGCTGAGGGGCTCACCTTAATTTCACAACCAAGATAGCTATTTCTATTATCTTAGATCCTGTATCAAGCAGGATATTTCCTATTATAGTTTAAAAAAAACTTTTTTTACCTTCATAAAAACAGGGCTAATACAGCCCGATTTCAAATGAAACCCCTAGAAAACATCTATAATGTTAAGAGGTATGCTTTTCTTTCTCCCGTGACTTAGCGCTGGCAAAAATGACAGCAAACATATGGCCGGATGCCGTACAACCTCCCCTGAGCCTGACAAGCGCGCATCAGACTAATGCCCTTTTCCTTCTCAGGCATCAGCTGCTACGGTGACGTTCTTGCGTCACGTGAGCAGCTCGGGAGGTTCTGCCCCCTCTGATGCGCGCGCTGTCGATGCGCCCATTGGGAGGTTCAGCGCGCTCACCACGCCTCCATAAAATCGCATCACCGAGTGCGACGGTTCATCAGCTGGCGAGGTTAGCGCACGTGTGATTGTTCCCCGGCGTCAGGTCATCGCTCGCGGGGAGGAGGGCTCCATGGATCAGGCACTCCCTTTCACAACGCAGGCATCCGCCCCGGGACATGGAGGCTTTTTCCAACAAAGATCTTTAAGGTTAGCCAGCCTAAACTGATTATGCCAAATGTTACACTGATGCCTTACGGTTCCACGACTGCGCAGTGACCATTTAAAGGTCCTTGCAGATATATCAAACGTTTGTGGTATTAACCACACGGGGGGAAATCTGTGTCTCCCGTTTGCCATACCCAAATATACAGGGATATGGCTTTGTCCACGGAACCGATCTAAGGCATTATGATGTACTCTGAGTTTCTCTAGGTGGTGGTCCTTTCTTAAAAATTACTTCACTCACTTAGTCCCTCATTTAGGGGCGTCCCTCCGGTCCCGGTGACCATCTTAAATCAACTGTGTTCTTTGGTGACGGTGACACCGGCCGAACAGGCTAAGGGGTCTTTTCTCATCACTAGTTTTAAAACAACATATAAATACATATACTATAATAGCTTCTCTATATACCATCAGAATTTTTATAGCGGCCATGCCAGTCTAACAATTAATTAGCCACTGGGCAACCTTTCCTCAACATTCCCATCATCAAATGAGAAGTTGGTCCTCATACTGAACTTTGGGCAATGGAATTGGTCATATGATCACACAGTGAGCATCAGTCTTCCCAATCCCAGGTAAATACTTTCCTTTATTTTTCTTCTCCTTTCCTTTTCCCCTGGGTTCCATGCAATAGCAAAACCAAAAAACTTTGAATATTTTGTGCCACATGAATTTAACCAGCATATTGTAAATTAGATTATTATGTGTTGACAGTTATGTAATTACTTGTATTTTTTGCATACAGTTAAATATATCTAGTATAATGGGTACTGATGAAGCCACCTGCGGCGAAACTAGTATACCCTACTAGATTTTACAAGCCAACAAGGATCAAGACTGCATATGTGAGATGTCTAGCAGGAATGACCACTGTATATTGTGTTTTTAACTTAAACGTGTGATGAATAATTTGTTGTACTGTATGTTACCTACGTTTGTAGGATTCAATGTAATGTAATACGTCAATTGTGTTCTAACAGTGAGCAATAAAATAATTTTGTAATATACTTTGGTATATTAGGCACGTTTAATCACATTTAGCTATTAAAAGAGGGCGTGGTTACTAATTTAGACCCTTTGAGGAAGCTACTTTATTAGTCAGTCGCCAGGACTATGAGATGAACGATGAGATTCCACTGCTTCATGTACTACAACACATGTCACATGTTGGAAACCATGGCTGGTCAGGGCATTAGAGACATGGAGCATACATTTCACAGCCACATGAAGCCTGTGGGGGCTGAAGTGGAGGAGGAGGATGGGGTGGGGCACAGCGAAGCACAGTTTAGGTTTGACAAAATTACCATTTTATCTAGTCATCTGACAGGAGAGGAGGAGCAGGAGCAGCCAGAGGGTTGTGAGGAAGGTGAGACGAGAGGACCCAGACACACCGTGGCAGTTTGCAGTGGAGATGGAGACAGGTAGTCCCTCCGAGTCACTTGCACAAATGGCACGATGCATGCTCACGTGCTTGCGTAGTGACCACAGAATTGTCTCCATTTGTCAGCAGGATGACTTCTGGCTCTCCACCTTATTGGACTCTCGCTTCCTGCACAAAATGGGGGCATTTTTTACACCCACTGAGAGGGAGGACAAACTGACCTACTACAGAGACATCCTACGTAGTCAGTTGGGCGATGTCTATCTGCGCCATGGTCCATACTCTCGCAGGTCTGACTCGGGGGGACCTCTGCGCTCACCTTCCACTGCCATGGCTGCCAGGGGGGGGGGTGGCAGCAGCAGCAGCTCCATCAGCAGCAGCCTCAGTCTTCAGTCGCTAATGAGTAGCTTTCTACACCCGCATAGTGAGTCTACTCATGAGCAGCAGGAAGACCTGGAGCAGGACCTGAACCAGCAGGTCATGTCATACCTTGACATGACCATGCCAACACACCTTGAGGATCCGCTGACTTGTGGACGCAACTAGCAGAGTTTGCCCTGGAAAAGCTGTCCTGCCCGGCCAGTAGTTGATTTAGATGGCAACTGGGCTGCTCTATATTATGCTGCAAAATGGCAAATTTACCTCACAATATAAGCTATTGCCCCTCAGATTTACACAGGGCCTGCTCTATATAATGCTGCAAAATGGCATATTTACCTCACTATATAAGCTAATGCCCCTCAGATTTACACAGGGCCTGCTCTATATAATGCTGCAAAATGGCAAATTAACCTCACAATATAAGCTATTGCCCCTCAGATTTACACAGGGCCTGCTCTATATAATGCTGCAAAATGGCAAAATTACCTCACAATATAAGCTATTGCCCCTCAGATTTACACAGGGGCTGCTCTATATTATGCTGCAAAATGGCAAATTTACCTCACAATATAAGCTATTGCCCCTCAGATTTACACAGGGCCTGCTCTATATAATGCTGCAAAATGGCAAATTTACCTCACTATATAAGCTAATGCCCCTCAGATTTACACAGGGGCTGCTCTATATTATGCTGCAAAATGGCAAATTTACCTCACAATATAAGCTATTGCCCCTCAGATTTACACAGGGCCTGCTCTATATAATGCTGCAAAATGGCAAATTTACCTCACTATATAATCTATTACAGCTCTATATAAATAAAAGTAAATAAATAAAAAAAAGGGCCTGTAGAAGCTTATCTAGTATAACAGATAGGGTGACATGTGCTGGTTTGGGATGCCCATATGGGCTAGTGTTTTGACTGCAGGACAAAAACCAATGCAAAATGCAATAGCTTAATAAAGCTGATGCTGATCAACGCTTATTTAGTATAACAGATGGGGTGCAACATGCAAGTTTGGGATACCCTGCGGCCTGGTGTATTTAAAGCAGACCAAAACCAATTCAAAATGCAATAACTTAATAAAGCTGAGGCTGTAGATGCTTATTTAGTATAAACAGATAGGGTGCAACGTGCAGCTTTGGGGTGCCCTGCGGCCTGGTTAAATGAAAGCAGTCAAAAAGGAAGTGCAAACTGAAGTAGCTTAATGAAGCTGATGCTGATCAACGCTTATGTTGTATACCAGATAGGGTGCAAGGTGCAGCTTTGGGGTGCCCTGCGGCCTGGTTTATTAAAAGCAGTCAAAAACAAGTGCAAACTGAAGTAGCTTAATAAAGCAGCTGATGCTGATCAATGCTTATGTTGTATAACAGATAGGGTTAAAATAGCATGTGCCTTGGGATGCCTGTGTGGCCTGGTATATTTCAAGCTGAACAAAAAGTAACAATAATCCAAGTATGAGAAATGCTTGTGCTTAACAAATAGAGTTAAACAGCATGTGCCTTGGGATGCCTGTGTGGCCTGGTATATTTTAAGCTGAACAAAAAGTAACAATAATCCAAGTATGAGAAATGCTTTAGCTTAACATATAGGCGCAATGAAAGAGTGCGCATGCGCTGGTAACAACATGGGATGTGGATGGATGATGCGTTCCAGGGGGCGGAGGTGGGGCGGAAGGGGGTCCGCGTCACTTCCGCCCCCTCGATCGCAGTTGTTAAGCCCAGCAATAGCAGGATAGTACACAGGTGAGAGCATGGGGATTGCGGGCGTAATGTGAGGATGCGCACGCACTTTCAATAACATGGGATGTGGATGCATGGTGCGTTCCGGGGGGCGGGGGTGGAGCGGGAGGGGGTCCGCATCACTTCCGCCCCCTCGACCGCAGCTGTTAAGCGTTACAATAGCAGGATGACACACAGGTGTAAGCATAGAGATTGTGTCATTTCCGCCCGCGCGATTTGGATAGCAATAAAAGGCAGACTTATGCAGTCAGCACTCAGGCACCCAGGAGAAGTGGTTACAAACCTAGGTGAGGTAAGTGGGGAGGACGGGAAGGGCGCGATATTGCTTTCTTTGGGATTATTGATGATGATGATGATGATGATGATGGATTATATGCATATATGGCGCTGAACAAAGGCACACGGAGTCAGTGATTATTTAGGCACTTGCACCTTTTTGCACTTTAAGCACTTGTCACTTGCATGATATTCAGGTAGATCACATATGAGAGTAGTTAGAGTTGAGGTTATTATGCACTGCATGTAGTTGAGGCACTTTTTTATTTATTTATACATTTATTTTTTATTAATTAATTGTATACATAATTAGTGGAGTATAGAAATTAGTAAGCACTTGCACTTTACTCTGTTGAACTATATATATATGCATGCCTTCATACAGGCCTTGTGCCATAATATTTATGCACAACTGATCTTGGTGTCAAGATCATTCAAGTGTACCTAAATTGAGTGAAGCCCTATGAGATCCTCCCCACTTTTGTTGGTTTTTAGATTGATGTTTTTTATGATGTGATGTTGTGTGATGTTTAGTATGTGTTATATGTGTAATTCTGTGAATACTACATGAACTTTTGTGAACAATAAATGAATTAACTTTTTAATCAGTGTGCAGCCTTATGTAATAGGACATAGTGGTGGGGCAGCCCTGGAGTCCCATCCACAAGTGAATAGAAATTGTAGTAGTGGTCCTAGGGGCTAGCACCTGTAAGAGATTATTTGGGCAGTGCAGTCCTCTTGATTTGTAGCTTAACATATATGGTTAATCAGCATGTGCCTTGGGATGCCCGTGTGGCCTAGTATATTTCAAGCTGAACAAAAAGTAACATTAATCCAAGTATGAGAAATAATTTTGACCTTCTTTACAGTGCCATACTTTGAAAAAAAATCCTTAATTTCATGCCGATCAATCCAAAGGTCAATGCCCCTAACAAAAATAGTGTTCGGCATAAGTTTTCCTTCTGAAAGGACGTAACCTTTAGTTTACATGGTTGGGGTAGGTTATCTTACAAATTGGGATACCCCAGGCAGCAGTGTCATTGAAAGAGACAGATTGTAATGCAGGCCATACGCAAGCAGAGAATCTCAGGCTGCAACAGGCCTCTTTAGTTTACACGGTTGGGGTAGGTTATCTTACAAATTGGGATACCCCACTGTATATGAAACCGAATATAAATGCACACCCAAAAGTGGACAATCAGCCTCCAAGAGGCCTGCTTAGTTTAAATAAGAGAGCTGCTTAGCTTAAATAAGAGAGCTGCTTAGTGTAAATAAGAGGCCTGCTTAGTTTAAATAAGAGAGCTGCTTAGTGTAGAGAGGTAGGTTATGTGATGTTACAGAATGGGATGCCCCAAGCAGACTTGAGATCAGTATATATGCACACAGCAACAGTGTGTAAGCAGGCTCATACAGGCCAAATTACTTTAAATAACTGTGCAGCTTACAGTAAATACAGAGGCTAATGGTATGTTACAGAATGGGATGCCTCAAAGCAGACTTGAGATCAGTATATATGCACAGCAACAGTGTCTAAGCAGGCTCATACAGGCCAAATTACTTTAAATAACTGTGCAGCTTACAGTAAAAACAGAGGCTAATGTGATGTTATAGAATAGGAAGCCCCAAGCAGACTTGAGATCAGTATATATGCACACAGCAACAGTGTGCACGCAGGCTCATACAGGCCAAATTACTTTAAATAACTGTGCAGCTTGCAGTAAATACAGAGGCTAATGGTATGTTACAGAATGTGATGCCCCAAGCAGACTTGCGATCAGTATATACGCACACAGCAACAGTGTGTAAGCAGGCTCATACAGGCCAAATTACTTTAAATAACTGTGCAGCTTACAGTAAATACAGAGGCTAATGGTATGTTACAGAATGGGATGCCCCAAGCAGACTTGAGATCAGTATATATGCACACAGCAACAGTGTGTAAGCAGGCTCATACAGGCCAAATTACTTTAAATAACTGTGCAGCTTACAGTAAATACAGAGGCTAATGGTATGTTACAGAATGGGATGGCCTCACAGCAGACTTGAGATCAGTATATATGCACACAGCAACAGTGTGTAAGCAGGCTCATACAGGCCAAATTACTTTAAATAACTGTGCAGCTTACAGTAAATACAGAGGCTAATGAGATTTTACAAAATGGTAATGTTCCCACAGCAGACTTGAGATCAGTTCAGTATATATGCACAGTAAGTGTATAAGCAGCCTGAAAACGCTAACAAAGCCAGTCAGCCAGCCAGTAACACTCAGGCTGGATGAAAAAAAAAAAATCTCCCTGTGACTGCCTCCGATTTTTCCTAACTTTCCCTGCTTCTCGCTGACTTCCTGCCTGTCTCCTGCCTGTCTCGCCTGTCCCTGTCTGTCCCTGGCTCTCTGTCTCTCTCTGACTACAGCAGCGTCCTGTCTCTCACAAATGCAATAGAGAAATGAGGAAAAGCAAGATGTCCGCCGCCTTAAATAGCGCTGTGACGTCACCGGGCTTGCTGGCTGCTGATAGGCTGCATGTGACTGCCCCAGCATGCACTGTAGATGTCTGGACATGTCCCGTCCGCCATCTTAGAATGCCTGTAATGTAAATGAATGGATGTTAAAGGAAAACTTCGAGAGATCGAAGCACGGGGAAATTCGGATTCGATCCGAATCAAATTTTTCATGAAATTCAGATCGAATCCGGGTTCGTCCGGATCGATTCACTCATCCCTAATGCCCTGGCATGTCCAGAATGTGAAAAACAACTAAGATATAGCGAATTTAAGTGAAAAACATGTTTACCAGAGTTTTAAGTCAAAAACATGTTTTTCAAAAGTGAGTTTAAGATGTGTTTTCTGAAGATAAGGTTGAAAAACATGTTTACCAGAGTTTTAATTCAAAAACATGTTTTTCAAAATGTACAGCTGTGACGTGGAGTGGGGGGCTTATCAGTATAGCATATGGATTTGTGACATATGTTCCTTACTTATCTTACCTGGGAATTTGGCCAATTCTTTGGTGAGATAGGTATGGAAGATTAGATAAACTCTTATCAAGAAACAGGTTGCTTTCACCCCTTGGAGTTTGGCCAGCTTTTTGGGTTGACAGAGCCATAAATATGAGGGGTATTCCACTGTGGAATCAGGAGACTCAAGAGCCATGACGAGGGACGCCTGTCATGGACAGTGATCTGTGGGGCCGTTAACCCACTGACCTCCCAAGCTCATCCTGATCTCGCTGTGCCGCATTGCATCGGCCTGTGGAGCTCCTCAGGCGACCAGGACTCATGATTAACCATATGCATGCTGGGTAGGTAAGCTAAACATTCCATGGAATAGTTGTTGGTTATGTTTAGGTGTATCTGAAGGATATAGGATACAGTTTGAAATAGATGAGCGGTACCATTAAGCAGTTGATTAAAGCTATGATTAAGTGTTTTCATGTGCTTTGTTTTTTTGTGTAAGTGTTATGCTGTTTATTTGTTTTAAGCTGTCATTATATATCTTTGCTATTATTAAAGTTATATTTCACAACACTTTGGAGTTGTAGTGCTTCCTTCAGGGCGGGAATCCGAACAGGGGTCCTGGCTAGCAGGTCCCTTGCCAATTGAGAACGTCATATCCTGTCCGGCTATTTCCGGTTCTGGTTCTGGCTGATCCAATTGGCAAAACATTTTCTTGGCGACGAGGATGGGATTCCCGTAACTGGAGGGCACTACAATTGTGTATAAAGTGTTGGTTTGAAGGTTGTGGTGTTAGGAAAAATAGGAAGCATAATTCTTACCTTTAAAAAATGCCCCGCAGCTTCAGTAGGGAACATTGTGCCAGGATGGGAAAATCAACAAAATTAACAGATCACATGAGAAGTAAGGGCTGGGAGATAAACCCTGATAAGATTCAAGCACCGGCCCAGGTGGTAAAGTTTTTAGGAATACAATGGAGTAGGAGGCACAGGGAATTAACCCCTACAGCTAAGCAAAAAATTCTAGACTTTGCCACCCCAAGGGATAAGAAACCAGTCCATCAGTTTGTGGGACTGTTTGGGTTCTGGAGACAACATATTCCCCACTTAGGACAAATGCTTGGTCCATTATATAGGGCCACTAGGAAGAAACACAAATTTGAATGGGGGGAGGAGCAGCAAAAAGCATTCGAAATGGCCACTACTCACAGGCAGCTGGCCTAATTGAAAGAATGAATGGCCTGCTAAAAGGTCAGTTAAAGAAGCTGGGGAATGGAGGGTACAGTAAATAGCGAGGTAACTTGACTGAGGCGCTGAATATATTAAACAATAGACCGATGGGGAAAAGGAGACCCCATTAATGCGTATGACTACCCCTAACTTACAAATTATGCCCATCAAAGCCACTGCCTCAGAACAAACCCCGGGAAGTGGTGCCTTAGCCCCCTATCGAGCCACACCAGGGGCCGCAGGCTTAGATTTATGTGCACAAAAACAGTTAAGTTTACAGAAACAGGAGGTAACTTTGATACCCACAGGGATAGGTATCCTTATTCCACCCGAACATTTCGGGTGGATAGCTCCCAAATCAAGCTTGTCACTAAAAGGAGTACAAGTTATGGGGGGGGGGAATAGACCAAGATTATCGCATCCGCCCATCCACGGCCGCGCAGCCCCATCTGCCGTCTGAAGTCTGCGGAGCCAATGAGCGCGAGGAGCGCAGGAGCGCGAAGAGCGACCCCCCCCCCCCCCCGAAAACCTCCGGGTCCGGACAGCAGCAGGTCAGGAGCACTCGTGAGGATTTCTGGTGTCCAGCATCCAGGAGGTACCATATTTTAAATATTAAACATGTACCGTATGCAAATGGTATAGGTGGGTGTGCATAGCACCAGCAAAAAGTCAGGTGCTGGCCACAGGGTCGATTAGAGCCTCCTCCATCTCCCTTTCTGCAAGGCCCAGCTACACTTCCTAACAAGACCAAATCCACATAAAAGATCCAGACAGGACTAGGAATGCTATCATGTTTCAGTCCACCATTACTGTACCTAACTGCTCTGTCTGAGCAAAGTACAGCTATAACCCGCCCGGTAGCTGAAATTTACCGGTAGCTGCTGCATTTCCCACCCTCGGCTTATACTCGAGTCAATAACTTTTCCAGTTTTTTTGTGGTAAAATTAGGTGCCTCGGCTTATATTCGGGTCGGCCTATACTCGAGTATATACGGTACTTTTGTATAATGTGGGAGAAACAGATTTGTTAATTAAAGCTGGGGATATAATTGCCCAGCTAATAGTAATTGCAATAGATAAACTTGATTTAATTAAAAGGGAAAGCACCCACATCTATAACAGCACGTGGAGACCGAGGCTTCGGGTCCACAGATGTAATCAATCCAGGGGCGAAGGTCTGGATAAGGTTACCAGACCATAGTGTCCCACCAGAACCAGGAGAAGTGATTGCAAAGGGCCGAGACAATGTAGTAACAGTAGTGGTGTCCGGTCAAGAAAAATGGATACATGTACCCGCTGATAGATGTTATCTTAGAGAATAAGTTGTTTTAGAAAATAAGTTTATAATAATATGTACTCGCTTATAGAGATGGCTTTAATGCTTTGGATATCCATGAAATTATTGACGAGATCGCATTGCCTGAGCTATCTTATAGTAAAGGAGATATCGAGCTACTGCTATGGCCTTTTTCAGATGAGCAAGCTTACTTCAATCAGTTTATTCCTGATAATCAAGCTGAAGTCGACCAGTTTGTTCCGGATTATCAAGCTTACTTAGAAGAATGTGACCAAGCTTTCTTCGAAGAATACGATCAAATCTACCTAGAAGAATGTGATCAAGCTTTCTTTGGAGAATATGATCACATTTTTTCTGAAGAATACAATCAAGTTGGGCTAGAGGAAGATCTACAGATGATATTGCCAATGCCAGATTCTACTAATTATAATCATTATTGCCAGTCTTTGACAGATGACTATTATGATGAAAATTCTCATTTTTTTCTGGATAATGCTTATTTGCAGCTAATTGAGATAATTTTGGCTTAAGAATTATATTTTTGCAACAAGATGGTCCAATACAAGACCCTAGGGTCACGTCCAAAGTGGTCAAAGATTTGTGCTACCTTAGACTTATATGCTGCCTTAGGTTTGATGCTTGGTTTTTTGACTGTCGCTATTACATTTAGCATATACGTTTCTTTAAAAGACTCTGCTGCCGCAGTTAATACTGGCTGTATCAACGTGACTGAGAAGCCTGAAGTCTATCGAAGAGAGAGTTTGTCTCTCCTATGTTCAAAAATGTATATGAGCACAATACCACCCTGAAGATTAAATATGGTATTGCTAAGGTTTTAAACCAAAGTGATTGTTGGATATGTATGCATTTCCCTCCCTCAGTTGCTCAACCCTTGTGGGGGGTACCAGTTACTAAAATATCAGAAATGTTAGGAACAGGACAGCTCACCCAATGTTGGGATGGAGCCGTCCCGTTAGAAACCCCCCTTATATTAGCCAATTCTATTGCACCACACACCAGTAGTGATAACATTTTCTTTGTGTCAATGGCAGACACCTACTCTGCCAATTACCCCTGTTGTAATCAAGCTGATAAGACAGAGTCAACTAGACCACCTATAAGTCTACAGGACTTTATCTGCTCTAAAGTGGTGGGAGCAATGTATGAATCATATTGCGAGGAATGGAGTACGATTATAGCCTGCAAAAATGGGGGGGCAAAAGATAAAACTATAGTGGTCCCAATGCCCAAAATTTACAGGTGTGGAGCGATCCCAGTACTGCAACAGCCATGGCCCACTAAACAAAGAAGCAATGAAGAAAATTGTGAAATGCCTACCACATACCATGATCCTGCTCCTTGGTTTACATCCCCATTATGGTTGTATCTTTATTATAAAGATAATAAGTGTGATGCAACTAGACCTCCCATATTACCCAATGACTTGTACTTTCTGTGTGGAGTAACAGCATATGTAAGTGGCTTCCAATACATCGTAGAGTTAACTGCACAATAGGGTATGTAATTCCAGCAGTCAGTATTTATGATACCTTAAATGTAACATACAGGCCCCAATACACCATGCACTTACAGAAACGTGCATCAGAAGACGTAGTGTGGAATGACCCAGCCTGGGGAGGAGATGCCGGAATGTTAATAGCTTCTTATTTTACTCCAGGGGTAGCAGCTGCCCTAAATTATAATTGCCTAAAACGCTTAGCTAAATTGATGAATGTAATAATTAATGAAACAGAAGTCCAGATATATTATCACAATCAACGAAAGTACGAAATGTAGCTTTACAGAACCGCATGGCATTAGATTTATTGTTAGCTGCCAAAGGTGGAGTATGTGCTCTAGTGGGATCAGAGTGTTGAACCTATATACCAAACCCCTATGAAGCTATTTATGACTCCATTAAGCGGGTAAAAGAACTAACAGGAAATCTTACATATAACCCCTTGATATTAGAAACCGGTTGGCTATCATAGTTAACCCTTCTAGTGCCAGCTACGTGACTCTCACGTAGCCTCCCCCCCCCCCCCCGCCGGCTCCGACATCTGAAAAAAAAAAAAGTAAATGTCATTTACTAACCTGGCAGTGCGATGGCTCTCCCCGGGTCTTCTCTTCACCAGGGGGGGCTCTGATCCCCCCCCCCCCCGGGCTTTCCACGCTTCGGGTGAGGGCCTAGAAACAGGCCCTCACCATCCTCTTCGGCTGGCGCTGGCCCCGCCCTATCCCCACCCCTAGCCCCGCCCTAACCCCGTCCCTGGCCCCGCCCACTTGATGCCGTCATCCCGCTCCTCGGGTTACCGGCACCCGGGCTCCGTTCTGTCAGTTGTCGGTAGCGATCGGAGCAGGGAGGGTGGCAGGCAGGGAGGCTCTGATCTCCCTGCCTCCCTCCCTCCCTGCTCTGATCACTACCGACAACTGTCATCTGCAGCGGCGTGGGACACTGGATGGGAGGTAAGTATAAGTGAAAGAAGAATAATAAAGAATTTTGTGTATGTGTCTTTTTTTTTTACTTAACCCTTTGTGAACTGGTAAGGGGTCCATGAGGGGCCCCTGCGCCCTGTTCTACAAGCCCCCATAGCTGGTCCGGGTCGGTAATGCTGGGTAAGGGGGACCCTACGTCATTTTTTGGGGGATTTTAAGGGTTTTTAACCCTTAAAATTCCCCCCAAAAATGAGGTCCCCCTCCCTGGGAGGGGGGACCCTACGTCATTTTTTTTTAAGTTAACCCCTTACAACTATGCAATCATATTGCATAGTTGTATTCTATCTGAAATCTCCTAAACTGCTGTTTCAGTTTGGGGAGTTTCCTGGGCGGGAAATGTCATGTTTATTACCGTTGTAACCGGGAGAAATATGGCTTTCACACGCAATAATATTTTATTAACAAACTTACATTTTTTATTAGAAAAAAACACTACAAATTGTAAAAAATAGGTTTTTTTTTAATTTTTTTGCACATATTTCACCCAAAAGTATTGAGAATACACTAAAAAAAAGACCAAACAAGACATTTCATGTTGAAGCCCAGATAATTTTCCTGGAAAATCCCTGGAAATCCCTTCAAAAATCCAGGTTGAATACGTGTAGCACAAAAACGTGAAAAGTAGTCCGGCAACAGCGTGTGACAAAAAATCTCGGTAGGCTGGCACTCAAAGGGTTAAACCCCGCCAATTGGTTTGGGGGTATAGGACAGTGGTTTCTTCACCTTTTTCAATTTGTTATTGTAATAATAATTGGTATTATAATTATATATATATATATATATATATATATATATATATATATATATATATACTTATTAAGATAATATATAGCTTATGCATTCGTGGTACCACTAGAGCCACAGAATAAAGTCTAAAGTGGCGAAAGGAGAGAGAGAAGAGGATGAATGGCATCCAGGATTGCCAAAGGTGGTATGTGATAATAATAGGTGAAATGGCAATCTGGCCGCCATCGTGTCCGCCATTTTGTCTAGGTTTTGTCCGCCATTTTGTATAAATGTTATTACCATCCACCATTTTGTGTTCTAAGATGGATGCCACTGGAAGACATTTTGTGATCATAGTGTTATAGCATAGCAAATGTAAGCCAGGAATATGCCCTGACATGTCCAGAATGTGAAAAACAACTATGATATAGCAAATTTAAGTGAAAAACATGTTTACCAGAGTTTTAAGTCAAAAACATGTTTTTCAAAATGTACAGCTGTGACGTGGAGTGGGGGGCTTATCAGTATAGCATATGGATTTGTGACATATGTTCCTTACTTATCTTACCTGGGAATTTGGCCAATTGCTTTCACCCCTTGGAGTTTGGTCAGCTTTTTGGGGTGACAGCGCCACAAATATGAGGGGTA
This sequence comes from Gastrophryne carolinensis, assembly GCA_027917425.1. Classification (NCBI taxonomy): domain Eukaryota; kingdom Metazoa; phylum Chordata; class Amphibia; order Anura; family Microhylidae; genus Gastrophryne; species Gastrophryne carolinensis. Next base: position 109,783,294 of record CM051240.1, on the reverse strand, counting down.
TTCCACTGTGGAATCAGGAGACTCAAGAGCCATGACGAGGGACGCCTGTCAAGGACAGTGATCTGTCGGGCCGTTAACCCACTGACCTCCCAAGCTCATCCTGATCTCGCTGTGCCGCATTGCATCGGCCCATGGAGCTCCTCAGGCGACCAGGACTCATGATTAACCATATGCATGCTGGGTAGGTAAGCAAAACATTCCATGGAATAGTTGTTGATTATGTTTAGATGTATCTGAAGGATATAGGATACAGTTTGAAATAGATGAGCGGTACCATTAAGCAATGTTGATTAAATATATGATTAAGTGTTTTCATGTTCTTTGCTTTTTTTTGTGTAAGTGTTATGCTATTTATTTGTTTTAAGCTGTCATTATATATCTTTGCTATTATTAACCCTTTCGCTGCCAGCCTACCTGCAGCATTTCCCACTCCCTGTTGCCAGACTGAGTTTCACTGTTTCGCGCTACACATGTTCAACTGTCATTTTTGAAAGGATTTCCAGGGATTTCCCAGGAAAATTATATATTGTTTTTTTCAACAGAGTCTGGGCTTTAACATGAAATGTCTTGTTTGTATTTTTTAGGTGTATTCTCAACATTTTTGGGTGAAATGTGTGAAAAAAATTAAAAAAAATATATTTTTTTACAATTTGTAGAGTTTTTTTGTAATAAAAAATGTAAGTTTGTCAATAAAATCTTATTGCGTGAGAAACCCCAATTTCTCCCGGTTACAGCGATACCACATATGTATAGGTAGACACCCTTTCCTGCCCAGAAGCCTTTTATAGCTGCTGGATGACAAATGGTTAATTAAAAAAAAAAAATGACATAGGGTCCCCCTTCCCGGGGAGGGGGACCCCATTTTTTTTTGGATTTTTAAGGGTTAAAAACCCTTAAAAATCCAAAAAAAAAAATGACGTGGGGTCCCCCTTACCCAAAGTAACCAGCCCGGGACCAGCTATGGGGGCTTGTAGGCACAGAGTGGGGGGGCCAGCTTTGGTGGCCCCCCCACCCTGCAGCCTACGAGCCCACATAGCCTATGTGGGCCCGGGCTCTTCTGCCCCCCCCTGGCCTTTGGGGAGGCAGGTAATGGGGGTGCGGGGGTTAATGGCAAGCCACCCGCTAGGGCAGGTGACTTGCCACCCCCCCAGCCTTGTGAACTGGTATAAGGGGTCTCATGGACCCCTTACCAGCTCACAAAGGGTTAACTGTTAAAAAAACCACCACACAATAATAAAAAGTATTTTATTCAAAAAAAAAAAAAATTTTTTAACTGTACTTACCTTCGATTGCAAGCTCTTGTCCCTCGCCGCTCAGCTGACAGATGCCTGTGATCGGCATCCAGAGAAGGAGAAGGCAGGAGATCAGAGGATCTCCTGTCACCTCCTTCCAGGGCACCGATCACCGGCATCTGAGAAGCTGAGAAAGCTGAAGCCGGTGATCGGGACCGGGATGACGTCATAAGCCCCGCCCCCAAGGGGGCGGGGCTTAGAGGCAAGATGGCGGCCACCATCGTGAAGAAGAGAGGAGAGAGCCTCCCAGGCTCTCTCCTGAAGATCGGTAAGTCCTGGGGGGGGATCGGAGGCCCCCCAGGTGAAGAGGAGGGACAGCGGGAGCCAGCGCACACACAGGTAAGTGAATGTCATTTTTATTTTTTATTTTTTTTTACAGTTAGCAGCTGCTGCTGCAGAAGCGGGGGGGGGGGGGGCGGCCTATTCCGGGGGCTCTCCTGGAGCCATCCGACCCCCCACGGGGGATCGGATGGCACCAAATTAAAGAGGAGACCCGGCCGGATCCAACAAGGGGTCAGGTGAGTATTTTTGATTTTTATTTTTTAAACTAGAAGCGAGGAAAGTCAAGCACGTAACACCTACGGGCTTGGCACTTAAGGCCCAGCCAAGCCAGCACGTAGGTGTTACGTGCTTGGCAACAAAAGGGTTAAAGTTATATTTTACAACACTTCGGAGTTGTACTGCTTCCTTCAGGGGCAGAATCCGAACAGGGGTCCTGGCTAGCAGGTCCCTTGCCAATTGGGAACGTCATATCCTGTCCGGCTATTTCCAGTTCTGGTTCTGGCTGATCCAATTGGCAAAACAGTAAATTCTTCCCTTTGCGCACCTAATGCTTACTCAATTCCATCGCGGTTTGTATATTTTCCCCTTTGCGCACCTAATGCTTACCTCAATTCCATAACGGTTTCATTCTTCTTCCCTTTGCGCACCTAATGCTTACCTCAATTCCATCGCAGTTTCATTCTTCTTCCCTTTGCGCCCTTAATGCTTACCTCAATTCCATCGCGGTTTGTATATTCTTCCCTTTGCGCACCTAATGCTTACCTCAATTCCATTGCGGTTTCATTCTTCTTCCCTTTGCGCACCTAATGCTTACCTCAATTCCATTGCGGTTTCATTCTTCTTCCCTTTGCGCCCTTAATGCTTACCTCAATTCCATCGCAGTTTGTATATTCTTCCCTTTGCACACCTAATGCTTACCTCAGTTCCATCGCGGTTTCATTCTTCTTCCCTTTGCGCACCTAATGCTTACCTCAATTCCATCGCAGTTTGTATATTCTTTCCTTTGCACACCTAATGCTTACCTCAATTCCATCACGGTTTCATTCTTCTTCCTTTTGCGCACCTAATGCTTACCTCAATTCCATTGCGGTTTGTATATTCTTCCCTTTGCGCACCTAATGCTTACCTCAATTCCATCGTGGTTTGTATATTCTTCCCTTTGCACACCTAAGGCTTACCTCAATTCCATCACGGTTTCATTTTTCTTCACTTTGCGATCTTTTATTTTTAGTTTTTTTCCGTTTTCCTGTAACCAACCCTTAATGAATTGTTCGTTAACATAAAATGAGACAGAAACAAGTTATATCTTTTGTGTTTTTTATTATGAACTGCCAAATTTTTTGGCCATTTTTTATTTTTGTTTTGGGATTATGTTTTTATTTAACAACATTTTTTTTTCTTAAAAATGTAAAATGTTTAAAAAAACATTTTAAAATATTAAAATTTTTACAATTTTAAAAACTATATACAAAGGCATGGCAGGCCCCAGATAATTAATCTTCATCTGTGGTCCCCATCGAAGCTCTGAGCTCCTGTATATCGCCCACCAGCCGAAACACCATCGCAGTGAGTTGGGCTAATCTCGCCTGTGCGGAGTCTGTAAAAAAAAGAGAAGATAATTATTGTTCTGCAAATACATGTTTCACAGCTGTGGATGGAATGATTATTATGTTTTAATCTAACTCATGAGGCCATATGTCATTATGCTAAGGAATTCATTAAAGGGAGAGGCCATATGTCATTATGCTAAGGAATTCGTTAAAGGAAGAGGCCATATGTCATTATGCTAAGGAATTCATTAATGGATGAGATGGATATTTCATTATGCTAATTACATTGGCAAGGGATTTAGGCTGATTGGTGATTATGTCATTTTCCACATACTCCAAATATTTACATTACAACTAACTTTGGTGGTGGGCGACCTCAGCTTCGGGGACCACCCTATGCTCTGGGACCTGCCACTGCTGGTAATGTGAGGCTGTAGAGACATTTAAAATAGGCTTACCTCTAATGTCTGATTGAACAGTAACCAAATGACACTTAGAATGTGACATCACCCACCTTCTCCATGTTCCTCCTGGGCTTGATCTGCTGCACTCTCAGCTCCAGATCTTTCACCCACTACATATTCATCTATAAAAAGAGATTAAGGAAATCGTTTTTTGTTTAAATAGCATGTACCTGTGTGTGGTAAAATCAGAGTCACATACCAGAGGGCATTGCGTGAGTCATTTGGTATGACTGCCTGCCTATGCAGTGAGGCCCCTCATCTGTTGATAGGCCGAGGGGCTGGTCTGACGCAGCTACAGAGGAGGGGTAGGAAGTTGGCCCTGGAGATCCACCACCTTCACTTGGTGGTGCAGATTCATGCCGCACTGGCCGGACTGCGCGCCTCCGGGTGGGTCGTATGCGGTACTCCATTTCAGACACTAGAAAAGAAAAGCATTTCTAAATAAAGGCCTACCTTCTGTGTTTGGTACATCTAGCATGCAATCGATATGTACTTACTTGGGAAATGGGTCGCAAAAAATCGCCGCACCCGGGGCTTGTGCCGTCGCTTGAGGTCCGACCAGTGCTGCATGATCTGCATAAAAGTGAAGGTGGTGTGCGTGTCCTCGTCAATCTGGGCCACTATCTCATGATTAAGGACCCTCCCTCGTCCGAAACGTGTTAGCACGTGAGAATCTCTACTTCCATCAGGGTCCGTTACTTGTTTTTAAGCTGCTTTTTTCTATATTGAGATGCTTTTATTGAGTTTCCATTAAAGTATTGCCTTTTTAGGAGTGCTGACCAATTGCTTTTTTTGACTTGGCCACTATCTCCAAGGCCAGCTTCCTCTTCTCAAAATCGTTGGGCAGGTAGTCGTACCTGCACTCCATCATTGTCTAAATAACACAAAAATCAAAATAGTTGTTGGATCGGCCATACAAATATCAGTCACAATTAGATCAGTTGACTAAATGAAATCCCCCATCACATTTCTAGCCTTAACCTATCCTTCTAGATGCAAGTGAGTTGGTTCGCACATGTGCGCACTAACTTCTGTTTGGCACGGAGTTTAAATCACTTTTAAAAACAACTGTTTCTTCCTGCGCTTCCTTGAGGCCTATGCATGCATTTAGATGTAAAATCAACGTCCTTACAATACACTTACGAGCATAATAATATCTTGTTGTTGCCGGGTGAAGATTGTGGGCGCCATCTTTCTTCTCGACAGCAGCAGATAGGTAGTGCCCCAGCGGTTTCCAGGATGCGCGTGGCCGGACACACGCGTGCGCGTACGTGTAAGCATCATACCCAGTCATTAGGATTTAAAGGGTAATGGACATAAAGCTCATTCTCATTCTGAATGTCATCATGGCACCAAAGAAAAGTAGCGGAAAGCAACCAGCAGCCAAGGAGCGCAAGATAAAAAGGTCGGAGCGGCATGAGGACACATCCTCCAGACTGAGCACTCGGTCGCACAAATCTACTACAAAGGTGCCTGTAACGCGGAGCAAAAGTGGCCACCACAAGGCTACATTGGTCACAACTCCAGGCCCCTCCAAATCTTCCAACACCAGGAAAATTACAGAAACTTCCTCCAAGAAGAAGGCTCCCCGCCCAACCACATCCAAAGAGAAAGGGAGCACAATTTCCAAGGGGAAAAGTAAGCAGAGGGCGAGAAGCCCTAGCCCCCCAAGCACACACTCTCCTGCTCGCTCACATTTGCCACCAGAACATGTGGAAACAAGCAAGTCCTATGCCACATCCACGGCTGCAAGTTCTGTGGCCACCCAGCCAATGACCCCCAGTCCTAATGCCAGCCCAGTCCATTCTTTTTCCAGCGACGTGATGGCCTATTCTTCACCCCACACTCAGACAAAAATGTCCCCTGAATTGCCACCAACCAGAGAAGAGCCAGAAGAACAACCATTAGGCCGAATTTTGCAGCGAGGCGACTTGAGCGGCCGGTTTAGTAAGGCACAAACCCTAGCCTTGGCAAGTGGGCTAACAGTGCATTTTGATGAGCTATTTGGGCGCAATTCGAAAGCTACCAGCAAAGTGCTGGGAAGAGCTCACCAAACAGGTGAATGCAACAGGGGACGAGAGGAAACATGTGGAGCAGATCCAGAGAAAAATATCTGACCTCAAATATGCAGTAAGGAAGAAGCAGAATAAATGGCGCACTCACGGGTACATATTTGATGTTTGCATTTTGCAGCTTTTTGCAGTGACCACAATGCCAAACCATTTTTATGCTCTTATTTTCAGCTTGCAAACAGGCGGAGACTTCCCCACAAAATTGCAATACACCAGAGATGAAGAAATGGTCCTGGCTTTGATCCACCCCGTAGCATTACAGGGCCTCTCTCTGGCAGACACGACACGGACACCCAGGACATTTCTGCAGGTTAGTAATGATTGTTTTAATGTGAGCTATTGGAAACTTTGGAAATTGGGCTCCCACTTTAAGGGGAGGTTACTGTTGTAGGCGGGTGTTTAATGGCTGAGGAATGGGGTTAATGATGGACACTCTCCCAGGGTGCAGTACTTAAAGGTTTTCAGTCGATACACGACCTTTAACATTATTTCTGGCAAATCTAAAACAATTTATCTTACCAAAGCGCTGCATGTGATGTGAATATAGTCAAACATTGAAAACACTTACGTCTTTCTATCACTGGGGTTCTAGCTGTGCTTTGGTCAGACAAACTTGAGCTGGGGTCAGGGAAAGGTCAACATTGCAAGAATGCACAGCAGCATACTCAGAAGTCAAATGCTATTTGCAATCTACTCATCCGGCTCATTAAGGGATGTTTGTGTGTTTACGTGCCTTTTACTTTTTACCCCAGCACAGCATCATGCCTCTGGAAGTGTGGAAGCCTTCTGCAGTTTGAGCACACCATCTACTTCCCTGCTGCCTAGGACACAGGACCAGATATATAGGGTAAGTGTACTTTGCTGAAAGTGGTAATGCATGTGAATGCACATGACTAATTGGTCCAAAACATATTTAGGCAAAAATGTGACACACTTTTTCACATGTCCCAACAACCTCCCCCACCAATGGATGTAATCCAGCATATGAAGGAGGAGGATGCCGGCCGGATTAGACCTTCGGAAATAACCCCCCTGGAACGTAATCTGCCATGGCCCCAGCATCCTACTGCACCAAATCCTCTGCAGCAGAGTGAAGCTGGACACATTCTGCCAGCCCATCATGGGCAGCAGGCTGAGCCTGAACCTACAGTCCCCAGTGCTAGCTCTGTTGCAGAGGTTTTACCTAGTACATCTGGTACTGTTGCTCGCCCTAGACCTCCAGCATCTGCAAGCGCTCAAACCTGGGGAATTGGAAGACGCAGTCAGCAACGTCTACCAATTTCCCAGGGGAGGCGAGTGCCGATCCTGGAGTAAGCATGGCTCCATGACAGCCATTACTGCAGATTACTGCACAATTAGAGAACTTCAATACTACCTTCACCATCATGCTGACTGAATTTAGGACGAGCAACAGCCAGATGGCAGAACAAATGGCCACCTTAAACAGAAAGATGGAAGAACAAAGGGCCACCTTAAATACAAGCTTCACTGCCATGCTAGATGAATTTAGAACTAGCAACAGACAGATGCTGGAGCAGTGGCAGATTATGAATGCCACACATGCTCAGGTGTTGGGCCACCTCCAAGGCCCACCACAATCTTATTATGGGCAACATCAATATTAATAATTTGACCTGGATCTGCTAAACATCTTTCCTCTACATCCCAACTCTGTTTACCTGTGTGGTGAGCGCAACCAAGATTGGGTGGTTTATGCCTTTGCTGGTTTGTTTTGGAATTCGGCCATGAAGTTCATTAGAGTGCTCACATACCCCACTAGCCAATGGTTGAGCTTAAGCCTCAGTGAAGCTGATGCTCAAGCTCCCACGCAGCAGCCTTGGGCCTAAGAAAATGCTGGCTGGCATCCTGTTTGTTGTCAATATTGGGAGACATTCTTGGCTGAAAAAACATCATCATTTTCCCATGGAAAAGATTGGACTGGACTGGCATGGGGTCTGGCTGTCATAGGCTGTCAAAATTACAAGCAGGAGAGGGTGTGTATGTTGCCCTATGTATTCCTGGCTGACTATTCCCCTTGAAAGTCGTGCTCTCTATGGATCTGGATGTTGGTGGGCGGGTAAACTTCGGCCTGGAGTCAGTTATCTTAGAACTCCTGGATGTGGACAATTGCTAGGGGCCAGGAGACTGGCCCAATGTATACTTATGTTTGAAAATGGATGGCCATGCAGTCTGCGAGTGCCCTTCCCAAAAAATTGGTCATATTTCCAGAAAATGTATGGAATTGGACTTTAGCTGTTCTTGCCTAAGTTGATGCATTCATGTTTGTGTGATTTTTACATTAATGAAGGTTTGTAGTGACAAACATGAGAAAATCAACTGCATTACACTCAAATCAGGTGTAAAATGTTTCGTAATTAAGGCATTACAACATTCTTAAACCAAAAAATAGGCCTTCACATAGGCAACAAATATCAGAAACAGACAAAAACATAAACTAACTAAACAAAACTTAAGAAAAATAAGAATCAATAACATGGGCACGGAGTGATTGCCCAGAGGCACTCGGGGTGCCATAATATATCTCATCTGCCTCGTGCCTGGGTGGAGAGGGGGGCATATCCATGTAACATGGGACATGCTGCATCAGGGCAAAGTTATGGAGCACGCAGCATGCTAATATTATTTGGATAACCTTGTTGGGGTCATACTGCAGTGCCCCCCCTGTATGGTCCAAACAACGAAATCAGGACTTCAACAGGCCAAAGGCCTTCTCCACTACGGTCTTCCGGTGGGCCCGATTATAGGACTCCTGGCCCGCATTCTGCGGGCGAAGAACGGGCATCAGGAGCCAGGGCATGAGTGGATATCCAGAATCCCCTGAAAGAATAACAAAATATTAGCATACATTTTTACATTCTAAGCCACATTATTGTTTAACATGTCATCAAGGGAAAAAAACAGCCATAGGTTAAGACATGGGTCGTCAACTATATTCATAGCCATACAGTGAAAAGGGAATGATGAAATTTGACAAAACTTACCCAGGAGCCATCCACCAGATAATTCTCCAGACTCAAAATGACGATATAAGCCTAAGCTCCTCAAGATATAGGCATCATGGGACGAACCTGGATACTCTGCAAGGACACTGAGGAATCGCATGTCCGGACCAACCACTGCTTGTATGTTCAGCGAGTGGCCCATCTTGTGATTCCTGAATAAAATAAGAGAAGGAGGGATTAAGGTATGCATTCTAAACTGGTTCAAAGGGACACTTGAGAAGGAGGGATTAAGGTATGCATTCTAAACTGGTACAAAGGGACACTTGAGAAGGAGGGATTAAGGTATGCATTCTAAACTGGTTCAAAGGGACACTTAAGAAGGAGAGATTAAGGTATGCCTTCTAAACTGTTTCAAAGGGACACTTGAGAAGGAGGGAACGTGGGTGCAATCGACTCATGATGTTGGGCATGTCGGCGATATTATTAAATCCCAACTTAATCGCGTTCCAGGCTACCATGTCATCCGGAAAGGAAATATATTTTGGACAAAGGGTAGCCATGCCATCCAGAAACTTGGATAGCGCACGGCTCAGCGTAGGCTTGGACATCCCCATGGAGAGGGCACCCAGCCTCTAGAACGAGCCGTTCGCCAAAAATTGCAGGCAGCCAAGCATATTGGTCATACCTGAAATTGCTTGCCCCTTCCTCGTGGCGCGGGCTAACCATGGCCGCAGCTCGCTATATGGAGGGAAACGCGATTGAGTCGGGCCAGCTCGAACAGCTCAACGTCATGCATGCGATCGATATTCATGCGTCTCCGGTGCAATCTGGCCTCGGCCATGCTGATGCAGGTTATGCCATTGAGCTGAAGGCGCTCATACTCCTCCACATAGCTGCAAAACATTTTCTACAGGAATGCCGAATCCAAAATGGTCCCGTAAGTGGAGCAGAAATGAAACCGTTTTATAGGGCGGAGGTCCATCGGCAATCAGGTCTCAGAATCAGACGCAAGCCCATCCCAATAACGTAACTTATCAGAACTAATGCAAATTATCCAATTTAGATCTGTCCATCGAATGCGCATTTACGCATGGAAAAAGTAACGTAAAAACCCAAAAAAAAGGCAAAAATTAAAAAAAAATACACAGACACATGCGAAAGTGCATACAAATGTGTCTCTGGATCAACCCTATTATGTTGCCTTTTGGATCAAATAAATCAAGAAAGTAAAAAATAAAACTCAAGTGAAGTAAATTGTGGTGGAACAACTTAAAACCACAGAAAAATAGAACCTTAAAGTCATCTTCAGGCACTGGCACTGTCCTAAACTGTATTAGTTTTTAAATTGAAAAAGAAATGGCCGCAATTAGAGATGAGCGAACTTTTGAAAAATTCGATTCGACTGATTCGCCGAATTTTCCGACAAAAATCGCGACGAATCGCTATTAAAAACGGCTATTTCTGAGCCTCCTAGAGCCTCAATAGGGTTGTAAACCATTCTGCCTTGCTGTAACACGCACAGGATGCGTGCTGGGTAAGTTAAATAATACTTTGAATAAATATCACATGCAGATCAGAGGCATCGCTAATAGAATCGCAGAGCGGCACAATTGAATTCAAGAGAGTTGAAGTGGCATCACTATGAGGGGCAGGAGCCCAAACATTGCTTTAAAGAGACACTGGAGTTGGCAGCAGCAGGAGCCCAAAAATTGGATGAATCACACCCTGGAGTTGGCAGCAGCAGCAGGAGCCCAAACATTACTTTAAAGAGACACTGGGGTTGGCTTCAGGAGCCCAAAATTGGATGAATCACACCCTGGAGTTGGCAGCAGCAGGAGCCCAAAGATTACTTTAAAGAGACCCTGGGGTTGGCTTCAGGAGCCCAAAAATTGGATGAATCACACCCTGGAGTTGGCAGCAGCAGGAGCCCAAATATTACATTAAAGAGACACTGGGGTTGGCTTCAGGAGCCCAACAATTGGATGAATCACACCCTGGAGTTGGCAGGAGTTGGCAGCAGCAGCAGCAGGAGCCCAAACATTACTTCAAAGAGACCCTGGGGTTGGCTTCAGGAGCCCAAAAATTGGATGAATCACACCCTGGAGTTGGCAGAAGTTGGCAGCAGCAGCAGCAGGAGCCCAAACATTACTTTAAAGAGACCCTGGGGTTGGCTTCAGGAGCCCAACAATTGGATGAATCACACCCCGGAGTTGGCAGGAGTTGACAGCAGCAGCAGCAGGAGCCCAAATATTACTTTAAAGAGACCCTGGGGTAGGCTTCAGGAGCCCAACAATTGGATGAATCACACCCTGGAGTTGGCAGAAGTTGGCAGAAGTTGGCAGCAGCAGGAGCCCAAACATTACTTTAAAGAGACCCTGGGGTTGGCTTCAGGAGCCCAACAATTGGATGAATCACACCCTGGAGTTGGCAGGAGTTGACAGCAGCAGCAGCAGGAGCCCAAATATTACTTTAAAGAGACCCTGGGGTAGGCTTCAGGAGCCCAACAATTGGATGAATCACACCCTGGAGTTGGCAGAAGTTGGCAGAAGTTGGCAGCAGCAGGAGCCCAAACATTACTTTAAAGAGACCCTGGGGTTGGCTTCAGGAGCCCAAAAATTGGATGAATCACACCCTGGAGTTGGCAGAAGTTGGCAGCAGCAGCAGCAGCAGGAGCCCAAACATTACTTTAAAGAGACCCTGGGGTTGGCTTCAGGAGCCCAACAATTGGATGAATCACACCCTGGAGTTGGCAGGAGTTGACAGCAGCAGCAGCAGGAGCCCAAATATTATTTTAAAGAGACCCTGGGGTTGGCTCCAGGAGCCCAACAATTGGATGATTCACACCCTGGAGTTGGCAGCAGCAGCAGGAGCCCAAACACTACTTTAAAGAGACCCTAGGGTTGGCTTCAGGAGCCCAAAAATTGGATGAATCACACCCTGGAGTTGGCAGCAGCAGCAGCAGGAGCCCAAATATTACTTTAAAGAGACACTGGGGTTGGCTTCAGGAGCCCAACAATTGGATGAATCACACCCTGGAGTTGGCAGGAGTTGGCAGCAGCAGCAGGAGCCCAAACATTACTTCAAAGAGACCCTGGGGTTGGCTTCAGGAGCCCAAAAATTGGATGAATCACACCCTGGAGTTGGCAGAAGTTGGCAGCAGCAGCAGGAGCCCAAACATTACTTTAAAGAGACCCTGGGGTTGGCTTCAGGAGCCCAACAATTGGATGAATCACACCCTGGAGTTGGCAGGAGTTGACAGCAGCAGCAGCAGGAGCCCAAATATTACTTTAAAGAGACCCTGGGGTAGGCTTCAGGAGCCCAAAAATTGGATGAATCACACCCTGGAGTTGGCAGAAGTTGGCAGCAGCAGCAGCAGGAGCCCAAACATTACTTTAAAGAGACCCTGGGGTTGGCTTCAGGAGCCCAAAAATTGGATGAATCACACCCTGGAGTTGGCAGAGGTTGGCAGCAGCAGCAGCAGGAGCCCAAAAAATGGCCTAAAGACATAAATATGTTTTGCACCATTTGGAAAGTGTAAAACGTGGCACCATGCTGAATCTAGTCGCATGCATCAGGCATTGGTGGGTGGAAATCCTGGCTGATCCATCCCTGATTCATTTTGACAAAGGTGAGTCTCTCCACATTTTTAGTTGACAGACGAGTTCTCCTCGCCGTAACTATGGTCCCCGCCGCACTAAACACCCGCTCAGATGGCACGCTACTTGCCGGGCAGGACAGCTTTTCCAGGGCAAACTCTGCTAGTTGCGGCCACAAATCAAGTTTGGCTGCCCAGAAGTCCAGCGGATCCTCAAGGTGTGTTGGCATGGTCATGTCAAAGTATGACATGACCTGCTGGTTGAGGTCCTGCTCCAGGTCTTCCTGCTGCTCATGAGTAGCCTCACTATGCGGGTGTAGAAAGCTACTCATTAGCGACTGAAGACTGAGGCTGCTGCTGCTGATGGAGCTGCTGCTGCTGCTCCTGCCAACCCCCCCAGCGGCCATGGCAGTGGAAGGTGAGCGCAGAGGTCCCCTCGAGTCAGACCTGCGAGAGTATAGACCATGGCGCAGATAGGCATCGGCCAACTGCCTACGTAGAATGTCTTTGTAGTAGTTGAGTTTGTCCTCCCTCTCGGTAGGGGTTTAAAAAATGCCCCCATGTTGTGCCGGAAGCGAGGGTCCAATAAGGTGGACAGCCAGAAGTCATCCCCCCGACAGATGGAAACAATTCTGGGGTCACTACGCAAGCACGTGAGCATGCTTCGTGCCATTTGCGCAAGTGACTCGGATGGACTACCTGTCTCCATCTCCACTGCATACTGCCATGGTGTGCCCGGGTCCTCTGTCTCGCCTTCCTCAAAAACCTCTAGCTCCTCTGGCTGCTCCTGCTCCTCCTCTCCTGTCCACTGACTAGATAAACCAGCCATTTCGCCAAGCCTAAACTGTGTTTCGCTGGGCAACTCCTCCTCCTCCTCCTCTTCCTCCTCCTCCTCCAGTTCAGCTCCAACGGGGTTCATGTGGCCGTAAGATGTAAACGCCATGTCTCCAGTGCCCTACCGACCCTAGACCCTGATGAGCGCGTCAACCAATCTACCACGGCAGATGCGTTACTGGTGGAGACCCGACCGCTAGCAGATACTGGCAGATTAGGTCTCTCAGCGTGACTCCTGCTGCTACTGGCCCCCAGTCTGATGCGAGCTCTGCCTGTGGAATCTTGGCCTCTGCCACTCCTCTTTTCACTACCAGGCACTTGTCTGCCCGACATAGTCTAACTGGCGTGTTAGTAGGTGATATTTATAGAACCCCCGGGCAGCGGTGGGTCTATATGAAACAGAATATAATGCACACCAAAAGTGAGCAGTAACATTCAGCCTCCAACAGGCCTGCTTAGTGTAAATAAGAGAGCTGCTTAGTGTAAATAAAGAGGGGTATGCTATGTTACAGAATGGGATGCCCCAACAGAAGTGCACCTGGCAGGCAGCAGTAAGTCTATGCCCAGCAAAAGTGTCTTTATCAGGCTAATTTCAATTATAATAAGAGCAAATGGTTATATGGTCTTAAACAGAGGCTGCTGTAGTCACAGAATGGGATGCCACAACAGAAGTGCACCTGGCAGGGTCCAGAAGTACTATGCCCAGCAAAAGTGTCTTTATCAGGCTAATTTCAATTATAATAAGAGCAAATGGTTATATGGTCTTAAACAGAGGCTGCTGTAGTCACAGAATGGGATGCCACAACAGAAGTGCACCTGGCAGGGTCCAGAAGTACTATGCCCAGCAAAAGTGTCTTTATCAGGCTAATTTCAATTATAATAAGAGCAAATGGTTATATGGTCTTAAACAGAGGCTGCTGTAGTCACAGAATGGGATGCCACAACAGAAGTGCACCTGGCAGGGTCCAGAAGTACTATGCCCAGCAAAAGTGTCTTTATCAGGCTAATTTCAATTATAATAAGAGCAAATGGTTATATGGTCTTAAACAGAGGCTGCTGTAGTCACAGAATGGGATGCCACAACAGAAGTGCACCTGGCAGGGTCCAGAAGTACTATGCCCAGCAAAAGTGTCTTTATCAGGCTAATTTCAATTATAATAAGAGCAAATGGTTATATGGTCTTAAACAGAGGCTGCTGTAGTCACAGAATGGGATGCCACAACAGAAGTGCACCTGGCAGGGTCCAGAAGTACTATGCCCAGCAAAAGTGTCTTTATCAGGCTAATTTCAATTATAATAAGAGCAAATGGTTATATGGTCTTAAACAGAGGCTGCTGTAGTCACAGAATGGGATGCCACAACAGAAGTGCACCTGGCAGGGTCCAGAAGTACTATGCCCAGCAAAAGTGTCTTTATCAGGCTAATTTCAATTATAATAAGAGCAAATGGTTATATGGTCTTAAACAGAGGCTGCTGTAGTCACAGAATGGGATGCCACAACAGAAGTGCACCTGGCAGGGTCCAGAAGTACTATGCCCAGCAAAAGTGTCTTTATCAGGCTAATTTCAATTATAATAAGAGCAAATGGTTATATGGTCTTAAACAGAGGCTGCTGTAGTCACAGAATGGGATGCCTCACAGCAGACTTAAGATCAGTTCAGTATATATGCACAGTTAGTTAGTATAAGCAGCCTGAAAACGCTAACAAAGCCTGTCAGGATGGATGAAAAAAAAAAAAAAACTCCCTGTGACAGCCTCCGATTTTTCTACCTTTCCCTGTTTTTTCGCTGACTTTCTGTCTGTCTCCTGTCTGTCTCCTGCCTGTCTCCAGCCTGTCCCTGTCTGTCCCTGCCTGTCTAACTGCCTCTCTCCCTCAGCTACACAACGTTCTGTCTCTCACGAATGCAATAGAGAAATGAGGCAGGAAAGCAAGATGGCCGGCCTTAAATACCGCTGTGACGTCACCGGGCTTGCTGGCTGCTGATAGGCTGCATGTGACTGTCCCAGCTTGCACTGGCGCGGGGTTGATGTCTGGACATGTCCCGTCCGCCATCTTAGAATGCCTGTAATGTAAATGAATGGATGTTAAAGGAAAACTTCGAGCGATCGAATCGCGGGGAAATTCGGATTCGAAATTCGGATCGAATCCGGGTTCGTCCGGATCGATTCGCTCATCCCTAGCCGCAATATCAAGGTTTACAGTTTCACTTCATGTTTTTTCTTAGAAAAAAATATAATATGCATAATAATCAGCATAATAGTTAGAATAATGGATGAGGCCTATGAAAGCCAGAGGACTTACTTCAGATACTCCCAAACACACATGCCACACTCGCAAACTGCATGCACGCACTCTCAAAGCGAATGTGTGCATGCGTAAAGCAAATGCACCCATTTACAAACGTACATGCACTTCGAAGCGTACATGTGAACACTTCCAAATTTCATACACGTGCTCCCAAAGTGCATGTGTGCATTCCCAAACGTACATGCAAGCATTCCCAGAGTTCATGGTCGTTCTCCCAAAGTGCATTCCCACAGCCGATCGCACACACACACAGTTGATTGTACACACACAGCAAGTCGCACATATACAGCCAGTCGTTCACACACACAGCCAATCGCTCACACACAGCCGATCGCACACACACAATCGATCGCACACACACATAGCCAATCACACACACACACACTACCAATCGTACACACACACTACCAATCGTACACACACAATCTGCCCATTGCACGCTCACAGAGGCAATCTCACACACACAGCCGATCAGGTTCACACACAGCCAATTGCACACACACAGTCAATAACACACACACAGTTTGAACAGACACACACAGAGCCGATCACACGCACACAGCTAATTGCACACACACTTAAGGGTTGATTCACAGCCTCTGTGCACTTACACATGAAAAAGTGTGTGTATGTGTAATTTTTGTGTATTTTTTTGGTCCATTTTCGAGCTTCTGGTGAGTTTTGTTGTTTGTATTGGCGTTTGCCTAAGTGCTTTTAAGCCTTTTCGTTTATACGTATTTAATATGTATTTGTTTCGTATTGTTGTTGTGTATAATACATGATTAGTATGGGCTTACGCATGATTCAGAGCCTTGATTAGGCATGATTTTCCCTTCAAGAGAGGGCAATAAAATGTTTTTTTTCCATGCTACACTTATCGCCACTATTTCTTGGGAATACATTGAGAATGTGTTTTCGTGGTGTCTGGGAAAGCGTAAAGGAGCCCTCCGAAGACTACCTTGTGCAGTATATGAGTGTCTGCAACATTTTTATTATTTAGTTTAGATTGCATCGGCCACGTGTGGATGGTGATTGCATGCACAATGGAAACTACAGTAGTAGAGTGTTGCCTTCTCCACATGTGTGTGTCTTTAACAATTTATACTTCCCTAATATGTAACTGCGTATGCCTACGCACTGAAGTTCCGAAGAATGCCAACTTCTTGGAACCACTGGTACGGGTTAGATGACGCAAAGACCTGTATCAAAAATGACACCCACACTGATCACCCGCAGCCAGCAGGAGACCATCCTGCACCTAAGTAGACCAAATGCCTGCATTTACATGTGATTAGGAATAGGTTTAGTTAATCCGGGTCGCAAGTCAGGCTGATCGGACGTAGCAATTCAGGGGCCCAAGTGTCTAGGAGGGCAGGGTGGAAAGAACGCCACCATTTGCAGAAGACAGGCAAAAGTTAGTGCACACATGGGCACCATGCAGGGCAAGGGGGATCTTTTGGTGCATAGCTGGGTGTAGCAGCCACATACCGGGGGGCAGTCTAGGTGTTAACTACACCGCCCAATAATATCTGTTAAACAAGGATGGCAAAATACCTTAATGCTGAACTAATGTATATGAGGAGTGTTGCCTGGTAACAACTTGCTAGGCTAATGTTTAATATGTATATGATGTTGTTTTTTTAGATGATGATGACATATTGATATGACTTCCTGTCCAACATATATGCCAAGAGGATGTTGGCACTTGATATTGTAGCAACGCTGGAAGAGGAGTCTGACACCACCTACACATTCACGCAAATCATGCAGCATTGGTTGGACCTGAAAAGGAGGAAGATGTCCCTGGTGAGGAAGTTTTTCTGGAAGCTTTTCCCAAGTAAGTGACAATTTGTGCCTAAACATTCACTTCTACAATCACATTAGGCAAACCTGTGTTTAAAACAATGCTATTCTCTTCTAGTCTCAGAATTCCACCAAGGATTGTTGCTTACCCGGAGGCGATGAGTCCAGCCAAGGCTGGCAAGATATGGTGGATGTGGAGGTGGTGGCAGACATGTGTCAACGTCCTCACCCTCTTCTGCAGGTGACAGGTCACCTGGACCAACCTGAGGAGAATGAGACCCAGATGTCAGGCAGGGAGTCTGAGGATGGTGGCCAGGATGAGTCAGGTATGAGCATCACACACAAACACACACAGGAAGACACAGACTAAACACACACACACACACACACATATTTGTTGTAATGTTGTCTTTTGTGAAATTTCCTTCTAGATGGCCAAAATCTAGAAGAACCACCTGAAGAAGAAACACAAGCCAATTAACACCTCTAACACATTCAGTAACTATTCAGTAACCAAGAGGTTGTATATAGTTTTTAAAAATACTAATATATATATATATATATATATATTTTTTTTTTTTCTTTTATATGTTTTATATGTTTTTAGTTTTAAAATGTTACATTTTATTAGGGAATTAATTGTATTAAATATTTTAAGAATTTCTACACAAAAAAATAAATAAAATTAAAAAATGAATCATTATAAAAATTACTAATTTAAGAATTAAATAACTATGTGGTATCTTTCATTTATAAAAATTTACAATCATAGTAATGCTGATAATATATTCATGTGGGCTTCCCAAATATACAACTATCAAGGAGAATGAGGTTCACTGGGTAGAAGAAAGTGGTTAAGGTAAGCACTAGGAAGAAGAAAAAAGGAATGCATGCCTAACATGAAAGTGGTTAAATTAAGCATTAGGAAGAAGAAAAGAAGAATGCATGTCATGTTTGAAAGTGGTTAGGGTAAGCATTAAGGAGAAGAAAAGAAAAATGCATGGATAACATGGCATGACATGCTAAGTACTTTGGAACAGAAGAGACTTGGCACAGCAGGTAAGTAATGGAGTTAGGAAAGTAATGGAATACCAGGGCCAGGGTATGGGAAACAGTAAAAAAGAGAGGCTCGCATGTGTACAAGCCAGCAGACAAGCCAGCATATGCATATACATTCCGTATAAATTTACAAAAAAAGGCATTTAAGGGCTAAATTAAGGATAAAAACAGGTATTTTTCAATGGGAACTAGTAGGACCTCGCTGGACACTGAAACATTACATAGCGAGGTATGTTGAAAAATGCCCTAAAAATGCCAGAGGATTTTGCTTCAATGTAAACGAAACCATTCTCCATCGCCTAGCCACGAGTGCCGTAAGCACAGTGCTCTTGATGGCAGCCACGGGGACAGTATGAAGGGCTCTGAATCAGGGGAGCGCACATATAATCAACGAGAAATATGTGCAGTGAACGCACTTACACACAAAAATGAAAACTAATATAGAAGGCTCTAGATCAACCCTATAGTTGCACACACACACAGCCAGTCGCGCACACACACAGCCAATTGCATATACACAGCTGATTACACACACAGATGATCACCCACACACAATCACACACATAGGGCCTTATTCAGGAAGGGATAGCATCAGGTAGTGGCTGGTTAATGAGAGGTAGCGACAGGTAGCGTCATGGGAATGCCGGCTCAAATACGCAATCACACATTTATGAAGCCGATCCTGTTTAGCGACTGGGAGAATGCCATGTAGCGTAAGATTCAACATGTTCCCAGCCACAGCAAACAATGCCTGCGTTCAGCCTTGCCAAACGCCAGGTATTACCTCTCGCTACCTGGCGCTCTCCCATACATTTCTATGACACTCGAATGGCTTTTTTGGGGGGTTCTTTTGTTTGTTTTTTTAGGTTAAAATGCAAATGTGTTATAGCTTTTTTCTGAAGTGTTATGTAATGTTTCCTTCATTTTTTTTTTTTAAAGTTAATTTGTAATGTGTCAATTAAATGTTAACCCTTTAAATGCCAGCCACGTAAAATTTACGTGGTTGCCTCTCCGCCACTTAAGTGCCAGCCACGTAAATTTTACATGCCTGGCATTCCCCAATCACACAAAAAAAAGTTTAAAAAAAAGTCACTTACCTGACCCCTTGTTTGGTCCGGCCGGGTCTCCTCTTCAGCCAGCGGGGCTCCGATCGCCGATCGGGGCTTCTCCGGCTGCAGGGGAGGGCCCGGAATAGGGTGCCCCCCCTGTTTCAGCAGCCGCCGGGATTGCCTGTGAAAAAAAAAAAATGACAGTTACTCACCTCCGCTCCCGCCGACTCCCGCCGCCTCTCCTCTTCATGGGGGGGGCTCCGATTACCCCCCCGGGTCTTCTGTCTTCTGGAGGGGGGCATAACAGCCCTCCCTCCGTCGCATCTTCCGATGGCGGCCGCCATCTTGGATTTTAGCCCCGCCCCTTCGAGGGCGGGGCTAATGACGTCACCGCCGGGTGTCATCGGGGCACCCGGCAGTTCTACTGTCAGATGCCAGTGACGGCTGGGCAGAGAAGGAGGGAGGTAGGCGATCATCCGATCGCCTGCCTCCCCCCTTCTCTGCCCAGCTGTCACCTGCATCAGATCGCCGCGGGACACTGCATCTGAACATCGGAGGTGAGTAAAGTTAAATTTTTTTTTTTTTTTGAATAAACTATTACAAAAACCTGTGTGTGTGTGTTTATTTTTTTATACTGTTAACCCTTTGTGAACTGGTAAGGGGTCCATGTGACCCCTTATACCAGTTCACAGGGCTCGGGGGTCTGGCAAGTCACCTGCGCTAGCGGGTGGCTTGCCATTAACCCCTGGCACCCCCATTACCTGCCTCCCCAAAGGCCAGGGGGGGCAGAAGAGCCCGGGCCCACATAGGCTATGTGGGCTCGTAGGCTGCAGGGTGGGGGGGCCACAAAAGCTGGCCCCCCCACTCTGTGCCTACAAGCCCCCATAGCTGGTCCCGGGCTGGTTACTTTGGGTAAGGGGGACCCCACGTTCATTTTTTTTTGATTAACCCTTTGTGTTCTGTCATCCAGCAGCTATAAAAGGCTTCTAGCAAGTGAGCAGAAGCCAGTGATCGCCGAGGGACAGAGTGCTCCAGGATGGATGGGAGGTGAGTACAGTGTAAAAAAAAAATAAAAATTAATAAAATATTTTTTTTTCTCTGCTTGTGTCTGTGTGATTATTTACTTTTAACCCCTTGTGAACTGGTAAGGGGTCCATGACCCCTATACCAGTTCACAAGGCTGGGGGGATGGCAAGCCACCTGAGCTAGCGGGTGGCTTGCCATTAACCCCTGGCACCCCCATTACCTGCCTCCCCAAAGGCCGGGGGGGGCAGAAGAGCCCGGGCCCACATAGGCTATGTGGGCTCGTAGGCTGCAGGGTGGGGGGGCCACAAAAGCTGGCCCCCCCCACTCTGTGCCTACAAGCCCCCATAGCTGGTCCCGGGCTGGTTACTTTGGGTAAGGGGGACCCCACGTCAATTTTTTATTTTTAAGGGTTTTTAACCCTTAAAAATCAAAAAAAAATGGGGTCTCCCTCCCCTGGGAGGGGGGACCCTATGTCATTTTTTTTCTCGATTTAACCCTTTGTAGTGTGGATGGTATTTGTATTTTTTTTGTGAATGTTATAAAATACTTGTTTCAGTTAGAGGGGTCTCCTGGGCAGGAACAGGGGGCTACCGATAAATATGTGGTACCGTTCTAATCGGTAGAAATGGGGCTTTCACATGCAATATGATTTTCCTTAATAAAATACATTTTTTATTTAAAATAAAGGAGTCAATTTTCTAAAAAAAAAATATATTTATTTATTTATTTTTTTTACTTAATAATATTGTAAAAAAAAAAAAAATGTACAAACAAGACATTTCATGTTAAAGCCTAAACTCTGCTGCAAAAAAATATATATATAATTTTCCTGAAAGTTCCAGCAAAAATGGCGCAAAACATGGCGCAAAACATGACGCAAAATGGGGAAAAATGGCCTGTCAACAGAGGGTGACAAAATCTCAAGTAGGCTGGCAATTAAAAGGGTTAATAGTACCTCTGCATGTTGGGTATTGTTCTGTTTGGAGGACCTTGCGCTTTCAGACTTAGCTTGTTTTTTCTGGTTTGCATATTTATATTTTAGGAAAAGGTGTTTTTTATTCAGCTTTTTTATAAATTTTTTAGGGAAACCCTGCGCAACCAAAGAATTCTTTGAGGTAATAATTCCAGAAAGATGAGCCCACTAGAACAAGCTGGGTACCCTTAGAAAGCTTAACATGTGTACTTTCAGGGAATATATGGTTTATGGGGGATATTCCAAATGTCAAGGGTTGTTTTGGTTGAAAAATCGCAAGGTGCGCACTTTGTCTGCAGAGCTGAAATTTTCAAGTAAAATTACCGTTACGCACATGCTTTACTTTGGGGTGTTTGGCAACTCTTCCCTTGACAGCTATGCATGTTGGGTATTGTTCTGTTCGGGGGATGTTGCGTTTTCAGATTAAACTTGTTTTTTCTTGTTTGTATATAGTTTTGTATATAGTTTTTTTAGGAAAATGTGGCTTTGATTCTGCTTTTTTATCCTTTTTTTAGGGAAACTCTTTGCAACCAAAGAATCCATTGAGGGATTACTTCCAGAAAACTATGGCCACATCAACAAGCCTGGTATGCCTAGAAAGCCTGAGGTGTGTACTTCCAGAGAATATATAGTTTGTTGGGGGTATTTCAAATGTAAAGGGTTGTTTTTCTGGAAAAACTGCAAGGTGCGCATATTGCATAGCATAGTTGTATTTTTTCTGAAAATCCCCTAAAGCGCTGTTTCAGTTTGGGGGAGTCTCCTGGGCAGGAAAGGGTGTCTACATATACATATGTGGTACTGCTGTAACCGGGAGAAATTGGGATTTCACACGCAATAAGATTTCATTGACAAACTTACATTTTTTATTACAAAAAAAACTACAATATGTAAAAATTTTTTTTTTTGCACATATTTCACCCAAAAATATTAAGAATACACCTAACAAATGACAAACAAGACATTTCATGTTAAAGCCCAGACTCTGCTGAAAAAAACAATATATAATTTTCCTGGGAAATCCCTGGAAATCCCTTCAAAAATCACATTTGAACATGGGGAGCGCAAAATAGTGCAAAATGGTCTGGCAACAGAGTGTGACAAAGACTCCAGGTAGGCTGGCACTTAAAGGGTTAAACTCACACCCCTACCCCAATGTCATTCCCGTTATTTTTTGCATTTTTTTGCTTTTAAAACAACACAAATAATCACTTTTTGCTAACCGTGTCTGGCGCTCTATGCCGCAGTCAGCCAAAAACAGTGCCCATACTCTTTCCTAGAAATGTCCTTGTTGAATCGAGGTTTTTGCGGCGAGGGCCAGTCACTATGTAGAGTCGCTACGTGTCGCTGGCTGCGGCGCTGTGCTGTTCATATATGTGCATTTGTTTTTGTGTAGAAATACCTTGTAACGCCCAGAGTCGCTGTTGTAGAATACACAGCAGACATTTGCGCGCATCTGACTGCACTAGCATGACCTTGAAACCATAGCTGAAGCAAATATGAACCCATTAGGCATCACATTGTGCAACCCATTTTGACACCTTTCATTATTGAAGCATTCCAATGTATCTAAAGCTATATCTGGAGTCTGGTTTGTACACATTCACACATCTATATATAGATGCTCTTATGCCGTTAAAAATAATTAAGCAGCATAAATCAAAATAGGTCCAATACATTTAAGCGTGTGGGCATGTAGCGGATGAGATCTTAGCGTATCCTTGCGACTTCATATGCGTATATTAGGGTATTATTAATGCGAGGAGTGTCATATTTTATGCTTTCACTTTCGTTTTTTCAACTTCCGGTTTACACCTACGAGGATCCGTCATGCGGCCTAGACCCCGGCACGTCGTCTCCCCAACTACTCCTCTGATTCAGGGCCCCCCACCCCTCCCCCCTCCCCTCCTGTCTCCCCTGGCCCATCCACATCCCGTGTACCCCCCGCCAAAGGCCACACGGAAAAGGGTGGATCTGCGGGTTAACGGGCAGGTAGTGAAAGTGAGTATAGGTTCTATTTGTCAGATGTAATAATCTAGCTTTGTATATATGTTTTAGCACGGATAAATACATGTATTGATTTTTTTGTTTTTTATTAGAATTTTTGTTTGTTGGAGTACAACTATGCCCGTGGGGCAAAAAGGCGCATAGCGTTGGAGGTGAAAGCCACTGTGTCCCGGTGCTTCAAGACGCATCTGACTGCGCGATCAATCATCCAGAAGTGGTCAGATTTCAAGCGCTGGGACAATGAGGGCGTATATAGGCTCTATGATGCCTATGTCTCAGGTAAGTGTGACATGACAACATGTTAATCCGAACAATAATGTCGTTGTATAATGTAGTAGCTTTTTGGAATATTTTTTGAGGTGTTCTTTTTTTTCTCCCCTCAACACAGATAAGCGTCCTCTCCTGGGCAAACGTGGGAAGGGTATCCTCCCCCGCACAAGAGTGGTGGGCTCGGGATGAGTCTGCGGGGGAGGGTACCTCTCGACAGTCCTATCTAGAGGACCCAGGGGAGGAAGGGGATGATGCCCCAGAGGAGCGTGCTGCTGGGGGGAGGGCAGTATGGAGCCTCAGCTACTCACATTCGGACTCAGTTGAGTCTGAAAACCCTAGTGGCCACTCTCAAGTGGGGAGTCCAAGTGGGGAGGAGGACATGGACTCACCCACACTCCTTCAAGGATCAGGGAGTGAGAGGGAGGAGGGTGGCCCATGGGTTTTGGGATCTTCTGGCCCGAATGTGAGGAGTAGAGGCTCCACGCCTCCTCCCCAGAGTCCTCCCTGGGCTACCAGCGGCAGTTCATCCCCTGGTGAGTGCATTTCTAATTGTTGTTTGTCTGTTCCAGGTTGAATATGTGCATAGTCAAATATCCTGTGCCATCCTTATCTGTTTTTCAGGGCATCATAGAGCCGGCACCTCCAGCAGCTATACGCCAGACCTTGCACTCGGGCATAGTCGTGGTAAGTGTTTTTGTTATCACTCACATGGTGTATGTAATATTAGAAACTACATAGACATGTTTGATGCTACATATCATTATATTGTAGTGTCGATTTCATACACTTCATTAACACAACTCCAGTTCATGACAAATGCAAGCCCAACAAATGTAACATTTGAGTCAATACAGCATGATGCTGCATTGCAAATGTGTTAGCAAATCTTTTAGTTTTTTTCTAACACATGTGCCAGCCTCAAAACTAAATATGTGGATGTCAAGGCTAAATCTTGAATTTGCATTGCACTGGGAATGTGTGGCAAAAATGGTATTGTTTGCTCCATGTGGCCTAAAATAAATTATCCAGCTGACCTTATGAACCAATAACTCTGCTAAGATCTTGGAAACATGTGTCAAACCATGTTACCATGATTTAGAGGAGACAAAAAACACGTGGATGTAGAAGAATAATATTCAGGGCACAAGCTTATGACATTTGTGGTGTTGTTTTTGTCTCCCCAGATTTTTCCACGCAGACGGACCCTGTCACCAAACTTCCCACCCCAGGTCCAGGAACCCCCAGCAGCATGGTCCCTAGCCCCAGCTGCGATGGTGAGTACAGTTACTTTTTTGCCAGACATACTTTTCAAACTTATGTCTAAGGGGAAAGGTCATTATGTGGTTAATTAGCAAACATGTAGATGTAATTTGGGCCACCCACAATCAGAAATGCATGTATGCATGCTAGATTGTAGCCCCCCCTTTGTTTAAACGTAAACACATAATACATTTCGCCTGTGAGTGTGTTTGTTCACTAACAAACTTATTCAATCTTAATTTTATGAACTATCATATGAATAGCATAAGTATTTGTTTATTTAGTACTATGGACATGAGTACTTTAGGCAAACCGCAAAAAACAATGTCCACAATATAAAGTAGGCATAACATTTTTTAAAGAAGGGATGTCAATATATAGGGTAGTCCATAAAAATGCACATGTAAGCCCCAAAAATGAAGGTCATGTAACCTGATAATTCCATAGTTTAGTCTAATGTGAATTATGTGGCCACCTAATGAGTCACAACTATTACATTGTAATTAATATGCTTACGTTTGGATCCATTTCACCACACTAATGAGGATTTTTCGCACTACAGCTTTTATCAATGAGCATCGCAGACTGTGGCAGTACGTCCGGCGGACCCGATATCTGCTGCTGGGGAAGAAGAAACAGCCGTAGGGTGGGGGGTATGGGTTTATCCACTGTGCGGATTTTTATATTGGCCATGTTGGCCTTTTTAAAAATATTAAACATTGTTATCCATTTCAAACTTGAAGTGTGTCTTGACGCTTACATAGTAACATAGTATATAAGGTTGAATAAATAATTTAGTCCATCCAGTTCAGCCTGTTTAACTCCTTCCAGTGGTCTAGTAGCCATAGCTGGAAATGTTATTACATGCCAGGAAGTCATCAAGGCCACTTTTGAACGTTTTGACTGTATCCATCATTACTACCTCCTCTGGCAGCGAGTTCCATAGTCTCACTGCTCTTACAGAGAAGAATCCCCTCCTATGTCGGTGGAGAAAGCACCTTTCCTCTAACCTTAGTGGATGCCCCCGGGTTATGGTTACACTCCGGGGTATAAATAGATTGTGGGACAGATCTTTGTATTGACCCCAAATATATTTATACAAAGTTATTAGATCACCCCTGAATCGTCTATTTTCTAGACTAAATAAATCTAACTTGGACAATCTTTCCGGGTACTCTAGCCCCCGCACTCCTTTTATTAACTTTGTTGCCCTTCTTTGAACGTGCTCCAGTTCTGATATGTCCTTCTTAAGCACAGGTTCCCAGAACTGTACACAGTTCACCATAGTTAAAGTGTACAACAACCGATTATTTGGATCATTCTGTAAAACATTGTTAGGCCTTAAATTTGGAAAGCATTGTAATGTTTCCTAAATAATTACAGTAGTAATTTTTGACAACCATTCACATATCTAGATATAGAGAGATCTTAATGTGTGGGTTATTAGCTATGTAATAAGTTACCAAACACAAATTAGTGCATTTTTTCAAATATTTATTACATCACAAAAAGTAAATCCACATTGTAACAGCATTGGATTTGACACAGAAAAATAATAATTAGTCCCTTGGTGGCCTGGGTGGTGCCGACGGATTGTTAGGGGTGGTGTTGGGGGACAACAGTGCAGTAAAAAAAATAGACTGCTGCTGTATTAGCTGATGTAACAACAACAATGTTTGGTCCTGGCGCTCTAGAGATTGTTGGATGCCATGCATCATTTGTTGGATGGCTTGCATCATTTCAGACTGTTGGTGGTTTCTCAAATCTCTAACTTCTTGTCTCAGGTCCCGAATTTGTTGTTTGTCCACCAGCGATTGGTTTTCCAATGCCGCAATACGCTCCTGAGTTCCATCACGTGGATGTTGGCGACTGTAGGCCTCCAGCATCCTGCCCCCTAGCTCATACAGGTTGGCACTTGTGGGGGCACCTTGGGCAGTTGGTTGTTGCGCAGGCTAAAACATAAAACCAAATATTATTTTCCAGATAGAATTTAGCAGATACATCAAAACCGCATACATCTATGGTTACATTATCATGTACCGTAGGTTCTGCCTCTGTAGCCTGGCCACATGGGACTTGTGAGGAGGGCACATCCTGGATTGGCGCAAAGAATTCCTGCTACGATCAAAGTATGTTGTATGTTACATGGGGGAACCTGATTGTCACAAAAACATGTAACCGTTGGACAACTGTAACCAGTTCATCAATGGTACCTGAGTGTGCTCCTCCTCAGATAGTACAGGTGTCTGGCTGCCAGAAAGGGGCAAATCCTCATCTGAGAGTGGCGGCAACATCGCATATGCTATTTAGAAAAGTCCTGTTATTTGTTAGGTTCATAATGTGTGTCCATTTTGTCAAACCAGTATAGAGGCAATACCTGTCCAAAGTAACCCATTGGCCAATACACACACCCTTGTCAATTTT
Source organism: Gastrophryne carolinensis (assembly GCA_027917425.1). NCBI lineage: Eukaryota > Metazoa > Chordata > Amphibia > Anura > Microhylidae > Gastrophryne > Gastrophryne carolinensis. Next base: position 109,756,066 of record CM051240.1, on the reverse strand, counting down.
GAGATATTAGGAAGAAAGCTGTTTGTTTAATCAACACGATAAAGTCATTGTGTCAACAAATAGCATAATCACATATCTAAGAACACACATACCCGCCACGTCTGAGATGTCCAGACTTAGGCCATCACTAGAGCTTTGCCCTACAAAAACATTGTTCAGAACAAATGTCAAGAGCCACACAACATTTCTGGTCAAACAACATCCTTACTTGCAAAAACCAAACATATTTTTACCCTCATCCCTAGCAGCTGCGCGGTGAAGGGCACTTTCAGGACCATCACTTCCTGTATTCTGGCCTAAAATAAAGCAGAATGGATATAGTTTGCACCTCCCATAGTATTGTTAATGTCATTTTTTCACAATAGAAGCTTAACGCGAAAACATGTATAATGCATTTACATCATTTGTAAATGCCAAAAGAGGATCTAGTTGTTGCACAAACCTAAACAACTATCCATTTTGGAAAGTAATGTATCAGGGTTTGGCATTTTCACATATGAAAAGATACACATTGTTACCCAAAAACCACAAAGGATACAGTGTGCTTTGCAATACACACCAACACGGTCCTGAAGGACTGCAACACAGGAAGTGGGGTCCAAAGATGAAGCAGGGACTTGCCCTACAATTACAAACCATGATTGAGAGACATTCACACATTTATATTACCAGGTTGCACTTACTGGCATCCAAAGAGTAGTTAGCCTCATGAGGAGATGCTGGTGCAATTCTGAGGGCATCGATGATAATCAAAAGTAAATAGTTATGCATTGTTAATGTGTCCAAAAAATTAAAAAAAAGAAAACAAAATAAATATACAGACTGTTTACCTTCAACAGCAGACTGCGTTGAGGTTGAGGCTGGGGGAAGGCCAGGATTCGGGGTCACCTCATCACCCAACTCCTGGGAGTCCTCATGTGCCACTATGCATAAAGCCAGAAAAATGTTTATAAAAAAAGCTAAAATATACTACTTACCGTGACCTACTTTTATTATGAGGAATATTTGGTTATGAGATATGTAACAACATTATTATCAACAATCACTTTCCAGATAAAATGAATGTACCTTCACCCCAACCTGTGGTATCATCCCCAGCATCCACCCCCTGCAGCCGACAGAGTGGAATCTTGTACTTCAGCATCTCCTCATATGGCCTGTATTTACTCTTTGGACCCTGCTTGTCCCACTGTCTACAAGTAGATCATTCTTCATCTTTCCCATAAGGGCCCTTTCCAAAGTGTAGAAGCGTTTCTTGCAGGCTGTGCCACTACGTGGGTATTGAGCAGTGCTAGTTAACTGCTCACCAAAAGCATCCCACAATTTGCTCCTTTCTTGTTTGCCTAAACACTGACTTTGGCAGCCAAATAATAACTCCCATTTAGCCAGTGTCAGACGCACAAGAATATTATCCACCAAATTAAATTCTGGCTCCCTCTTGGCAAATGGACGCTTGGCCTTGGGTGGGGCTTCACCTTCAGGCTGTGCCCTTTTCTTTAAGGAAGGTCTGCGGCCACGACGCACACCACTGGTACTGGGCCCAGCAGAAGACACAGCAGTGGCTGGCAGATGTCCAGAATTTGGCTCCATCCTGTAGCTGCACACACCACCAAACACACACACAAGGACGCATGCAATCTACAGAATGGCAACAAATGCTGAATGTGTATGCCACATGTGCTTTATGTGCTTTAGGAACCAATCACAAACAGGCCCAGTTAATTGATTGACACATACTGTACAGGTGTTTGGAGATACATCTTGACTCCAATGAATGATGTTTCTGGAAAACATGTGTTGCAGTCAATAAAGTAATTAATTAGCTAATTAATAACCCACATAGACATTATGAAGTAATGGGATCCATGGCTCTTAACAACATTGAAAATGGTGTCCCAAAAGCAGCTATTTGAATTATGAACAGCGTACCTTTGATCGGACAAAAGATGTCTGTGCAACCAGATCTGCTAAAGTACGCCATTATGCAAGCGCTAGGCGTTTCCGCCACACCTGTGGTAAGCAAATTACAGACCGGAAACTGCTAAAAAAACGCAAGAGACGGCTAAGCGGACCAGTCCTTTGGATAAGTTAAGTATAAATTCAGAATCCTTTAAGCATTCTTTTCATGATACACTGTGGCAAAGGCTGTGGTGTTTTTGGTTACTAAGCCCTAGCTTGCACAACGTGTCTGGCTGTGTTTATTGAGTACTGTCTGTGGCTTTGTTGAGCTTTTCTGGCATCAGTGCTGTTTCTTTGTGAGATTTTTTTTGGCGGCATCTGCAAATATTGTGTAGCATACAGCAAGTGTGGATTGCTTTCGGGACCTTTTGTGGGTTGTGCAGCAACTCCCCTCTTGGTTGTACCAAACTTTGAAAGCATACTTTAAGCAGCCTGATGGTTCTAACCACTATACATCTGGTTTTGTGGTGAGCTGCATTTGTGTGATTGTTTGAGGATTGTGATTGTGTATGTGGAGTGGTTGTGTGTGTGTTGATATTTATTTTTGTTTTTTGTGCAGTGCCTGAGCTATAGCCAGTGATTGTGAGATGGATGAGAGGGTGATGTTTGGGTTATGGATATATTCTTGTGGCAGCATACGGGAAGGTCAGGAGTCAAGGGAGGAGGGTGCTGTGAGGCTTAGGGCACCTCGATCCTTTGGCATCCGCCTCTCTGTATGGGATTTAAGTGACGAGCAGATCAGAAGTCATTTTCGTCTGAATCGTGCAGCACTACAGTCCCTATATGTTCAGATTAAGACCAAAATCGATCCATCCACCAGACGCACCCATTCCATCCCTGGCATAGTTCGCCTATATTGTGGCACGGGGGAATTTCCAGGCAACCTCTGCCCTCCTCAGCGGAATCAGCCAGGCTACAATGAGCCCCATATTTTACAAGGTAGTCCTGGCTATTTGCGACCTTATCCCTGTTTATATCAAATTTTCTGAGGATAAGGAGGTGATTGCCAATATTAAATGTGCGTTCTACCGCATGGGAGGGATCTCTAATGTGCTAGGGTGTGTGGATGGTACACATATTCCTTTCCGCCCTCCTCGTGCACAGGAGCTGCATTATAGAAATACACAGTAAACAGTTCCATTCCATGAACGTCATGGTAGTGTGTGACCATGAGATGAAGCTGCGGGACGTGAGATCTGGCTTCCCCGGCTCATGCCATGATTCTTACGTGCTCCAACAATCAGTCATGTGCCGGAAGTTTGAGAACAATGAAATTCCACCTGGCTGGCTACTGGGTAATTAATAATCCTTGACATAATTACAAGTTTGATATGTGGCCTAGTAAATTGGCAAACTAGATAACAGAAGCTTTAATGCATACATTATGTCCATGGTACTTGACAAATTGCTCTCTCTCAATTTGATTATTCAACAGCGGACAAGGGATATGGGCAGAAAATGTGGCTAATGACTCCGGTCAGAACCCCACAGACCACTGCCCAAGTACGATACAATGCAGCACATCGCAAAACCAGATGCATTGTGGAAAGAACCATCGGCTTGCTGAAAGAGCTTTCTCTGTTTGGCACGCCCAGGAGGAGAGATGTTGTACAGTCCACAAAAGGTCTCCAAAATCATCCTCACATGCTGTGTCCTACACAATATTTGCATATGTCACCGAATAGAACCTCCCGAGGAAACAGCACTGGTGCCAGAAGTCCCCAACATGGCCACAGACAGTCATGAGGACACCCAGACTGGGTTTGAGTGACAGGAAAGCATGATTACTTCTTTTTTTTCGGTAAGCTAGGTCACCTTAACTATACTAAAACTACTGTACTACAGGGCCCTGCAAAACATTACTTGCCAAATATGTGGTTGGTGTCTAATTATTACCCAGAAAAATGTGTATCTTAAAGTAATTAAAAAAAAATATGTGGGTGGTAGTTGATATGGAAAAAGCAAAAGTAGCTTGCTTATAATCTCTAAACTTTAAAGGTGTTTGTTATGTAATTAAATTCAACCACAACAAACAAAGGGGAAATTGTTAAATATATTTTGAAGCAACAACATTAACTAACTATGCTTTTTTTCTCATTTTAGGCACCATGAACATGGCAACACCTGTTTTTGTTTTGTCCAAATTAAACCAAATATCTGCTTAAATAAATCCAACAAAAACAAAACAAAACATGTTTGCATGTGTTATTTGCATAATGTTATATCACATTTCCTAATTTAACAGATTGATTTCTATACAACAGCAAAAAAACGCTCAGGCGCTGTATTGAATATGGTGTAACAACTCAACTGCGCCTCTAAAGCACATCTGAAACATTATATTCAACATTGGCAGCGTGATTCCCAATAACGTCAGGTAGCGACTGAGGAGCCCTGGAATAGCGACTGACAGCTGATCGTGGCGGCCACTAGCGGTCGCTAATAGCGCCGCAATACAGACGTTCATCTGTCGCTACCTGGGGTTAGTGATGAATCAGCCTGATAGACACAGCCAATCTCACACACAGCCAATCGCACACACCGGTGTGCCTCAGCATCAATGGAGCTGAGGAGTGGCTAACACACAGGGAAGAGTGTGGACTCCCCGGGGAGCAGGATTTAGGTGAAGGGACATACACACATTGTAAAATCACGAGTTGTTATTGCACGACGTGCATTTAGAGACTGGTATAGGAGGTTGGGGACTGCAGCATGTTTCTCCTTCTGTCCTGACTTCAGGCAGCTGACATGCCATCAAGGGAAGGCATCAAAATTCATGCTGCCTCTCCAACTATATTACATTTTTTGTGAAAAATCTCTTTAAACTGTTCCAAATTGCACTAAAATGATTAATACATATAAAACATTAACACGGCATCATTTTACTTAAAACATCTAGAATCACAAAGCATGACAAGACAGATTTCCTGCTTTTAGGCTAACAATCAGTCTTGCTCAGATTTGTGCTGTGCTTGATGGAGTATGAAAAATTTTTTAAATATAAATGAAAATAATTTTATGCACATTTTGCATTCTAATTATTGCAAATGTATGATGAGTGCTTTCCTGTATGTCACTGTTATACAGCTGGTTTGAAGTTCTAATGTAGTTTTACATTTTTTGGTATTAAAGAACAACTTTAAGCAAGAATGAAAATAATACCAATTCACCCTCCAACTCTCCATTATAGCTCAGCAATATTTTTTTTTGTTGCCAATATAGAGGTACCGAAAGTTACTTTTCTGTGCCCCCCTGTGGCTGTTGGATTCCAGGGCTGGCTGAACTTTGAATCGATTGAATGCTGTTTTTACCCTTGTTGGCTTGTGAGTGCATTTCTATTTTTCAAATTAAACATCTTATGATATGGAATTACACTATGTTTGGTCTGGTTCTTGTTCTGTTCTTTGCATATAATCTGCTGAGATTTGCACCTGCATATGTTGTGGCGAGCCAGTGCCTTAAAGAGGAAACGCCCTGAAACGCCCTGAAACTGACTACAACTTTTATGGTTGCGTGTTTGAGAAGCCTTACTCCGTCTCATAGCTGGTAAGCATTTATATTGTTGGTAAAGGATTGGATCCAGTCACGATCTGATGTGCATGTGTTGTGGGACTCTGACGTCATTCATTATCCAGCTTTGCTGCTCTGTATAATACATATATTTTTATTCTTTTAGCCTGCATGTTTTTATGAATGAAAGTGTCATTTGCCAGTTATTTTTATTTATTCTAACTATTTTTTATAATTTTGTGAACCAAAAATAGTTTTTTAATAAAAATATAGGACAGGCTGATTCATTACTAACGCCAGGTAATAGCCGATGAGCGTCTTTACCGCTAGTGGTCGCTTTGATCGGCCATCATTAGCTATTACAGAGCGCTGTAGAGTTGTTACACCTCATTCAATACAGCGCCTGAGCGTTTCTATGCTGTAATTGTGTAAAAAACAATCTGTAATGTAATGTAAAACCACATACCCCAAAGAACATACATGTCACCAGAGTAGTGTAACAAAGTGTAAAATTTAACAAAAAAAAAGGGTTTTGTTTGGATTTTCCATGTTCTTCCTTCAGATTTTAAATGCTTCATGGTGCCTGTAATGGAGACAAAAAATTATATTATTTTGTTGTTTTACTGTTTTTTTTTGTTTTGTTTTTTTGTCTTTGTTTAAATTAAATTTTAGCCACCAAAGTGATGTAATGTCATATAATTCTCCCCCGTTCTAATGAAGTTGTTGTATACCTCTGTTTAGCTCACTTACAGCAAAGAATGCCAAAATCATGTTATCCCGCCGGGCAAAGCCAGTCTGGATATCTTCATTACTGTCTGCGGCCATGCTGGGGACTTCTGGCACCAGTGCTGTTCTTCAGGGGCGTCTATTCTGTGACAAATGCAAAGGTTGTGTAGGACACAGAAGGCTAGGATGATTTTGGAGACCTTTTGTGACCTGTACAACATCTCTCCTCCTTGACGTGCCAAACAGAGAAAGTGTGCTTTCAGTAGACCGATGCTTCTTCCCACAATACATCTTGTTTTTCAATGAGCTGCATTGTATCAGATTTGGGCTGATGTTTGAGGGTTTCTCACAGGTGTCATCAGCCATGTTTCTGCCCATATCCCTTGTCCGCTGAAACAAATAGAAATGGAACAACACAAGTTAGACATGCAACTATACCTGTAGGTTAAAAATACTCATCTGCACATATAGCTGGCTAGTTGTTTTAAGGTCTTAATGATATTGTTATTATTTTTACAATTAAAAATTACCCAGTAGCCATCCAGGTGGCATTTCATTATTTTCAAACTTCCGGCACAGGACTTATTGGTGGAGTACATACGAATCATGGCATGAGGCAGGGAAACCAGATCTTATGGCCCTCAGTTGCATATCTGGGTCACAAACCACCATTACATTCATGGAATGAAACTGCTTCTGATTCCGATAGTACAGTTCCTGTGCACGGGGAGGGCGGAAAGGGATATGTGTACCATCCACATTAGGTATCTCTGCCATGCGGTAAAAGGCACATTTTATTTTAGCAACCTCCTCCTCATCCTCTGGAAAGGTAATATAGACTGGGATGAGATCACAAATAGCCAGCACTACCTGGTGGAAAATACGGCTCATTTTAGCCTGGCTTATGCCGCTGAGGAGGGCTGCTGTTGCCTGAAAAGTGCCCCGTGCCAAGATATTCAGAGAAGCACAGAGCCTAATAATGGCAGGGATGGAGTGGGTGCGTCTTGTGGATGGCTCAATGTTGGCCATTATCTGTTCATATAGGGACTAGAGATGAGCCAACTTTTGAAAAATTCTGATTCGCCGAATTTTCCGGGAAAAATCGTTTCGGTCCGAATTTATTCGCGATGAATCGCTATTAAAAATTGCTATTTCTGGGCGTCCAAGAGCCTCCATAGGGTTGCAGAACGTTTTGCTTGGCTGTAACATGCATAGGATGCATGCTGGGTTAGTGAAATACTATTGTAAAGATGTACAAAAAATGGGGATGCCCCAAATCCCCTATGGGAAATACTACCAAAGATTTACTATTGCACACACCTAATTATAAAAATATATCTATTTTTATTACAAAATCATTATACCATTACAACAGAAAAGCACACAGTTTAAAAAACATATAAAACAAACAATTTCATAGTCTGCCACCAGGGGCGCTGTTGTACCGTGCTGAGATAAACCCAGTTATATAAGTGTATATAAATTGTGTTAAAATCCCCAAATATATTCCAACGTAAGCATTTATTTATATCATATTATTTACAGTAAGTGCTAAGTGCATTGTGCCAACTTAAGCAAAGTGCATCAATCCCAAATAGACATCTATGCAGATAAAAATCCTTATTAAATCTAAACCACAAGGAGACATAAATCAAAGTTAAAGGTAGTGCTACTTATCTTGAGACTGAGTCATAACATCAAAAGCGCGACCCCCCACAGAGCCCACGCGTTCCGAGACTCGGAGTCTCTTCTTCAAGGCAGAGTGTGAAGCAGAAGGTGCTGTGAGCTTCCTAGGTTATATACCCACCTATCCCCGCTCCCTCGCCGCCATTACTGGAGAGCCGGTGTGCCGCGGACGCACCCCGGGCCGGAATTGCGTCACACCGCCATCACCGGAAATGACATCACTCGCACTGCAGCATGGAGCGCAGAAGTGCATCGGACTGACGCTCTGCGGGGATGAGCCCGCCCTCCCCCTGTAGAAGGGAGGTACTTCAGGGCCCATCTCAGACAGAGCGCGGTGCAGGACTGGGAGCGAGGAAGGTGGGTACCACCCAGTGGAACCCACACCCGACAAATATTTACACAAAGACAACAATGAAGCATTTTATAAACAAGCTTTGGACACCATAATCCCCATATAGACTTTCCAAAGTACAAAGGAGAAACACAATCAACGTTATTGGCATCTTAAGAAATAATAAACAGAGTCAGTTGTGGTGTCAAGGGAACCAAATGTCCGGAGTTTCAGCTTCAATAAAACCAATACCGACCCCCACCCCAGAATCTACAGACGTGCCATGCCAAAAAACTCCAAGCCATATTATAAAGCATGTCTACGTCTTGGGGGGGGGAACAGGGGGTCCCACCCCATAACAGGGGAGCCAGATAGCGGTACCACCACAGGTGTACATATGCTAAGTCCAACCATCTCCATTTACAGAATGGAATCAGCCTACAACAAGAGGGTATCTCCGCCCCCCAACAAAGGAGCTAGATATTGACACTTACACAATCTCCCTAACTCCGTATATAGATCTCCACCTATGTGACAGGGTAAGTCCTCAGTGTACACAAAGGGGGGAAGGGGGGAGGAAATGGAAAACCTCAACTCCAAGAAGGAAAGGAGTCCTAGCCTACAACAAGAGGGTATCTCCGCCCCCCAACAAAGGAGCTAGATATTGACACTTACACAATCTCCCTAACTCCGTATATAGATCTCCACCTATGTGACAGGGTAAGTCCTCAGTGTACACAAAGGGGGGAAGGGGGGGGGAAATGGAAAACCTCAACTCCAAGAAGGAAAGGAGTTACACCGATATCACTGCATAAAGTTGTTACACTGTTCAGGCCCATTATACGGAGCAACGCTTAGGAATATGCACATATTTAATGACTGCAGGCACAGGGGCTGGGGAAGGGTGAGGAACAATGAGAGGAGGGGAAAGGAACCAAACAAAAATGGACAAAGTCCCCCAAAGGAGATCCACTCTAATATGAGCATATGGTTTCACACCGTCAAGAGTATCTTATTGGCTAAAGGGTGATCATATACTAGAGCTACATAAGCAGCTCCAGTTTAAATTAAAACTAGTAATGCTATATGCTGAATAATACAAAAATAAATGAGGGTACGATCCAGAGTCCATTCACCATGGGGATTTGGGGCATCCCCATTTATTGTACATATATCATTGGAATTACCAAAGTTGTGCACCACGGTTATTGGATTAGTTGGTGCCACCTCTCTCACCCTTTTGGGTCCCCACCTACTATTGTAAAGAAGTATGACGTGCAGATCAGAGGCGTTGCTATTAGATTTGCTGACGCAGAGCGGCACAATTACCGAGTCTTGAGGTGGCATCAGCATGATGAGCCCATATATTGCCTGAAAGACACACAGTGGAGTTGGCAGCAGCATAGGGAGCCCATACATTGCCTAAAAAACACACCCTGAATTTGGCAGCAGCATAGGGAGCCCAAATATTGCCTGAAAGACACACTTTGGACTTGGCGGCAGCATAGGGAGCCCATATATTGCCTGAAAAACACACCCAGGAGTTGGCAGCAGCATTAGGAGCCCATATATTGCCTGAAAGACACACACAGGAGTTGGCAGCAGCATTAGGAGCCCATATATTGCCTGAAAGACACACCCCAGAATTGGCAGCAGCAGGGGCCCAAAAATTGGCCTAAAGAGACACTGGAGTTGCCAGCAGCAGCAGGAGCCCAAACATTGGCCTAAAGACACACCCTGGAGTTGGCAGCAGCAGCAGGAGCCCAAACATTGCTTGAAAGAGACACCCTGAAGTTGGCAGCAGGAGCCCAAAAATTGGCCTAAAGACACACCCTGGAGTTGGCAGCAGCAGCAGGAGTCCAGAAATTGGCTGGTAGGCACCCTGGAGTTGGCAGCAGCAGCAGGAGCCCAAACATTGCTTGAAAGAGACACTGGAGCTGGCAGCAGGAGCCCAAAAATTGGACTAAAGACACACCCTGGAGTTGCCAGCAGCAGCAGCAGGAGCCCAAACATTGCTTGAAAGAAACACTAGAGTTGACAGCAGGAGCCCAAAAATTGGACTAAAGACACACCCTGGAGTTGTCAGCAGCAGCAGCAGGAGCCCAAACATTGCTTAAAAGAGACACTAGAGTTAGCAGCAGGAGCCCAAAAATTGGACTAAAGACACACCCTGGAGTTGCCAGCAGCAGCAGCAGCAGGAGCCCAAACATTGGCTGAAAGAGACACTGGAGTTGGGAGCAGGAGCCCAAAAATTGGCCTAAAGACACACTGGAGTTGGCAGCAGCAGCAGCAGGAGCCCAAACATTGGCTGAAAGAGACACTGGAGTTTGCAGCAGCAGCCCAAAAAGTGGCCTAAAGACAAACTGGAGTTGGCAGCAGCAGCAGGAGCCCAAACATTGGCTGACAGAGACACTGGAGTTGGCAGCAGGAGCCCAGAAATTGGCCTAAAGACACACTGGAGTTGGTAGCAGCAGGAGCCCAAACATTGGCTGAAAGAGACAATGTTGTTGGCAGCAGCAGCAGGAGCCCAAATATTGCTTGAAAGAGACACTGGAGCTGGCAGCAGGAGCCCAAACATTGGACTAAAGACACACACTGGAGTTGGCAGCAGCAGCAGGAGCCAAGACATTGGCTGAAAGAGACACTGGAGTTGGCAGCAGCAGCAGGAGCCCAAACATTGCTTGAACGAGACACTGGAGTTGGCAGCAGGAGCCCAAAAAATGGACTAAAGACACACCCTGGAGTTGGTAGCAGCAACAGGAGCCCAGAAATTGCTTGAAAGAGACACTGGAGTTGGCAGCAGGAGCCCAAAAATTGGCCTAAAGACACACCTTGGAGTTGGCAGCAGCAGCAGGAGCCCAAACATTGCTTGAAAGAGACACCCTAGAGTTGGCAGCAGGAGCCCAAAAATTGGCCTAAAGACACGCCCTGGAGTTGGCAGCAGCAGGAGCCCTGAAATTGGCTGGAAGGCACCCTGGAGTTGGCAGCAGCAGCAGGAGCCCAAACATTGCTTGAAAGAGACACTGGAGCTGGCAGCAGGAGCCCAAAAATTGGACTAAAGACACACCCTGGAGTTGCCAGCAGCAGCAGCAGGAGCCCAAACATTGCTTGAAAGAAACACTAGAGTTGACAGCAGGAGCCCAAAAATTGGACTAAAGACACACCCTGGAGTTGTCAGCAGCAGCAGCAGGAGCCCAAACATTGCTTAAAAGAGACACTAGAGTTAGCATCAGGAGCCCAAAAATTGGACTAAAGACACACCCTGGAGTTGCCAGCAGCAGCAGCAGCAGGAGCCCAAACATTGGCTGAAAGAGACACTGGAGTTGGGAGCAGGAGCCCAAAAATTGGCCTAAAGACACACTGGAGTTGGCAGCAGCAGCAGCAGGAGCCCAAACATTGGCTGAAAGAGACACTGGAGTTTGCAGCAGCAGCCCAAAAGTGGCCTAAAGACAAACTGGAGTTGGCAGCAGCAGCAGGAGCCCAAACATTGGCTGACAGAGACACTGGAGTTGGCAGCAGGAGCCCAGAAATTGGCCTAAAGACACACTGGAGTTGGTAGCAGCAGGAGCCCAAACATTGGCTGAAAGAGACAATGTTGTTGGCAGCAGCAGCAGGAGCCCAAATATTGCTTGAAAGAGACACTGGAGCTGTCAGCAGGAGCCCAAACATTGGACTAAAGACACACACTGGAGTTGGCAGCAGCAGCAGGAGCCAAGACATTGGCTGAAAGAGACACTGGAGTTGGCAGCAGCAGCAGGAGCGCAAACATTGCTTGAACGAGACACTGGAGTTGGCAGCAGGAACCCAAAAAATGGACTAAAGACACACCCTGGAGTTGGTAGCAGCAACAGGAGCCCAGAAATTGCTTGAAAGAGACACTGGAGTTGGCAGCAGGAGCCCAAAAATTGGCCTAAAGACACACCTTGGAGTTGGCAGCAGCAGCAGGAGCCCAAACATTGCTTGAAAGAGACACCCTAGAGTTGGCAGCAGGAGCCCAAAAATTGGCCTAAAGACACGCCCTGGAGTTGGCAGCAGCAGGAGCCCTGAAATTGGCTGGAAGGCACCCTGGAGTTGGCAGCAGCAGCAGGAGCCCAAACATTGCTTGAAAGATACACTGGAGTTGGCAGCAGGAGCCCAGAAATTGGCCTAAAGACCCACCCTGGAGTTGGCAGCAGCAGCAGCAGGAGCCCAAACATTGCTTGAAAGAGACACTGGAGTTGGCAGCAGGTGCCCAAAAATTGGACTAAAGACACACCCTGGAGTTGTCAGCAGCAGGAGCCCAAACATTGCTTGAAAGAGACACTGGAGTTGGCAGCAGGAGCCCAAACATGGATTTCATAGATGAAATCTCCTTTAAGAGCTGCTTGTGTGTAACAGATAGGGTTAAATGTGCTAATATGGGATGCCCAGTGGGCAGGGGTTTTTACAGCAGACCCAAAAACAAATAAAGCTGTGCTCTAGTTAGAAGAAATCCGCTTTAACACCTGCTTGTGTGTAACAGATAGGGTTAAATGTGCTAATATGGGATGCCCAGTGGGCAGGGGATTTTACAGCAGGCACAAAGACAATTAAAACTGTGCTCTAGTTAGATGAAATCCCCTTTAAGAGTGGCTTGTGTGTAAAATAAAGGGTTAAATGTGCTAATATGGGATGCCCAGTGGGCAGGGGTTTTTACAGCAGACAGAAAAACAATTTAAAACTGTGATCTTGCTATTAAATCAAATGAAAATAAAAAAAAAGCTTTCTCTGTCACTTTATCTGCTGTCCCTGGATCGACCTTTCCCTGGCTCTCTGTGGCTCTCTGTCTTTCCCTGTCTTTCCCTGTCTCTACCCAGCTCCGTTCTTGCCGCAATACAATGCTGAAATGCACACCAGCAAGATGGCCGCCGCTTATATGGTGCTGTGACGTCACCGGGGTTCCTGGTTGCTGATAGGCTGCATGTGACCTTCCCATGATACCTTGCCCCAGGGGATATGTCCAGACACATCCCTCCACCATTTTACAATGCCTGTAATTGCAGTAAATGAAGAAAATTAAAGAAGAAATTCGCTCGGTCGAATCGCTGGGAAATTCGGATTCGCTCAGAATCGAATATTTCATGAAATTCAGAACGAATTCGGGTTCGTCTGAATCGATTCTCTCATCTCTAATAGGGACCATAGTGCTGCATGATTCATATGGAATCTGCTTCTGATCTGCTTGTCACTTAAATCCCATACAGAGAGGCGGATACCAAAGGATCTGGATGCCCGAAGCCTCAAAGCCCTTTCTTCCCTTGGCTCCTGCCCTTTCTCTGCACTGCCACAACAACACGTCCACACCCCAAACATAACACCACACTCAACATCACCATGACTGGCCATAACTCAGGCATTCTAAAATAAATGCAACCAATCTACCCACACACACAACCAATCAACACAAACAAGCAATCAAAATCCTCTTGCACTAATACAAATGCAGCTCCAGCTTCAAAATATAACACATACATTTTTAAGCTTTATTCATACTCAACTTATAGAAATGGATGGTACGCTTTTGCGCCTCATGCATTTCATAGCTGTTTCCAGTATATAATTCGCGACCCGCAGGTGTTGTGGATACGCTTCGCGTATCAGTAGTAGCGTCATTGTGCAGATATGGTCCCAGCTACCTCTATGGGCCAATCATAGTAAAAAAAATAAATTCAAATAGCCGTTAGTGTGTAAGCCTTTGTTATTGTGTTCACATATCTTGTCATATTTAATTAATAATGTGTTTCTGGTTGTGTAACAAGCTACTTGTTAAAAGGAATGTGATTAAACATTTGCTCAATGTTCTATGGGATGAGGCTAGGGCTTACAATGCCAAATTCTCACACCACAGGTGGGCTTTTAGGAAAGAACTCCCTTTAGGTCTGGAAGACCTATAAACTCCTCATGTTGAATGTGACAATGAAAGGAGAGTGTGGCCACAACTACTACCTTTTAGTCAACATTCCCTCCTCCATTTCGGCACTCTCGTCTCTCAGGCGGGGACCTATGAAACCCGCAGATCATCTAGGTCCTCTGGGCCATTAGTAGTACCACCCTTCAGACTCTCAACTTTCTCTGGAGAGACAAACAAACAAACACTACATCCCTTTCTCGCAACCCTGTAGAGTTAGTGAGGACCCAAACTGATAACACAGTGACTCGGTCTCACGCCCCTCCACATTTTTCGCCTTAATTCCAGTAATGACAGGGTTCTGCTTACAGCAGCAATGCCTGTATTACAAATTAAGGGGGCCAGGCATCTGACTTACTTCTCCTTCAGTCAGGCATCTGGCGTACTCTCGTTTCACCCAGGCATCTAATGTACTTCTCATTCCGTTAGGCATCTGACTTACTGCTCCCTCAGTCAGGCAAACATCTTTGGACCTGTGATGAAAAGATCAGCTCTTGGGTAAGTAACTTTCACTTCCCATCACACTCCAGGGTTCCACTTTAATCTCAAACTTCAAACTCTATTTAAACTCTTTTGAAACCACTCCTTGGCTTCCCCTCGGTTCCTCTCTGAACCAACCTTTAACACTTCTGAAACACGGCTCATCTCAGAAACAATATTTAACACTTCTGACTGCAGTCTTAACTCAAGCACTTTTAAATGTAAACATTTACTCTTCCTCAAGGACCACTCGCTACTTCTAAGAGGGAAAGGGTAAGTACTGGCTGGGCTCCTTCAGAAGTTTCTCCCTTTACCAGACTGATGCCCAAATTCCTAAATAGCGCCAGCATGCAGGTGATCAGGCTACGTGCTGAAGTGATACTTTAAATTACACATACTGACATAAGACATTCCCACTAAGTGACATGCAGGAGTTAAACTGATGCAACCTTTCAGCATTACAGGTTCTTCAGCAAACTGAACCCTGAAACCTGAACCTGAACTGAAAGTAAGGTATGGCGGCCACCCTCCCCTGCTTTTACGAGGGTGCTGGCGCCTTCACACCTTTAAAACATAATTTTTCTATAATAAAATAATACTCTACTTATTAACTCTATACGTGGTTTGTTACCAGGCAAAATTATTAAAGTAAAATTGTTTCAAACACTAAACAGCAGCATTATTAAACACACTCAAGGGTTAACTTTCTAGCACTAGGCCCAGGCTTCAGCCTTCTGCTCTAGGGGCATAGTAAGCGGGGTCAGGCAAAGAAATTAATTTGTCATCCCTCCAATGGCTGACATTGTGGAGCCTCAGTCCACCACTCGGGCTGATCACGGCCACCCGATCCATGGAAATGTTACAGCCCAGGTGAATCTGGTGATAAATATCTTGGAACTTATCCCAGTCTTCCTGGCCTAAGTCCTTGAGGGACACCCCCTCGGGCAAGTACATCTTAATGCGTATCTTCTCTTCTACCCAAGAGTCATGCACATCTTCAACATAAAGCATCCCCCCTTGTCCAGGTAAGGGTATTCCATCCCCAGCTTCAGGGCGCATTGGACATGGACCCAGCATTGGGCCTCCAACAGGCTGGACAGTCTGGTTGGGTCCCCCATACCCAGCAGCACATAAGGGTCCTTGGCTCTCACCGTAAAGTGCTTGTACTGGGGCCCGGGGCGTATTGGGAGAGGGCAGGTTAGGGTCTCTGCCTTCCGTGGGCTCACGGTGGAACTACGGCGGCCTTCCGGGACAGGACTGGGTAAACGGTCTCCCCCTGGGCCAGGGTTAGCAGCAACAGTACCTTGACGTGGCACCACAGCAGTGGCAGCAGCAGCAGCAGACCTCCTCCTCGCAGCCTCGGCCCACTCTCGGATCCTCGTGGCCTGTATCTGCTCGGGGGTGCGGTAGTTCAACCCCACACCCCCTGGCGATGGCGGCTACACCAAACTGGCGACGGTCGGCTCTGATCCATCATCTGATGACTCCTTGAACAGCGTCACATCGAGAAGCAGGGCTTGCTCAAAAGCGTCCTCCTCTGGGGCGGACGTCCCCTCGTCGGCAGTGGCAGGCCTCACCTGTGTAGCAGCTTCCCGGACAACAACAGTGGACCCGGCCACACACTCGGCAGCGGTGGCGGGCTCCGGGGCAGACTCGACAGCAGCGGGCTCAGCTGCAGTCTCAGCAGCTGACTCGCCGGCTCCGTCCTCCACAACTGGCTCTGCAGCCTCCGGCCCAACAGTGGGCTCAGCAGCTTCCACGGTCTCTGGCGCCGCCGCCGGCGGCAGTGGCGACTTCTTCCAAGGTAGGACATGGCGTGCACACACCCCTTTCTCTCTATGTAGTTACTGGGCAGTCCCTATGTAGGCTCCTGGCAGGGTAACGGCAGTGTGGGTGGCTTCAGCAGGCTGTGCAGGGGCCTTCCAGAGCAGCCCGGTGATGGGGTTGCGGCGGTACTTGGTGGGGCCTGTGCCCTGCTCGAGCATATCCCAAAAGTAATAGTGGCAGACAGGGCACTGTCGCAGTCCAGTTTCCAATGATACGATCTGCCCGCACTCCGGGCACAGCGGGTACAGTTCCTCCTGTCCGGCAGCGGCACACAGGGCGTAGGTGGGCAGCAGGTGAACACGCATCTCAGTATCCACTATCAAGGCGCTCCAGAGTATCCTCGCTGCTAGCGTCCTGGCGGCTCCCCATGGACATAGGGCTGGTTGACTCTATCTCCCTCCACGAGTAGCAATAACTGGTAGGAATGGGGGCAAGGCTGGTTGGACCACTGCTCGTCTTCACCTCGCATTGGCTTGATACAGAGCCTCCCCGTTCAGTTCTCCCGTGCGTTTTCCCGTTGGTTTTGGGCTTTGATCGGGTCAGGAAAGGGTGCTACGTTGATTTTAGTGTGCGTTTATGCGCTCAGGTGTGCGCTCAGCCGCCTTTCCGACTGTCGGCTCGCACGAGGCTGTTTCCCGGCAAAACGGACGCCTCGTTCATTGTTCTGTTTTTTTCAGTGATGCAGAGCCTTGTTTTCCGATTGAAATCAGCCTAATGAAACGGGGCCGCCGAGCCTTCACTTACGGCAATAATATGCAGTCCTCTGTTGGAGCACATCAGCGGCGCCAGCTCCGCGGTCTTGTCCTGCTGAGTATGGCAGAAACCAGGCTGCACCTATTTGAGCTCTGGGTATGTGTATGAAACTTGTATTGGTTGCCCACCCTGTCTTTTATTTTTTTTCCCTTAACACACTATTTGGTAATTTGTTTGTTAGTATATTTTTAGCCTAATTTTTTAACTTTAAATTAAATGGGTTAAGTGATCGAACCCTATTGTGTCATGTTCTTGCCCTCTTATGTAAGTAGTATTCCCCAGACTTTTTTAATGAGTGTACAGGTTGGATGTGCATGTAGGCTCATTACAAATGTCCTTTACTCCACCCCTACTCCGCTCACCTATTTGTCCCTCTTTTCTATTGTTGCAATGCACACCTTTTTTTTTTGTTTTTTGGGGGGGGAGACTCTGGCTATCCTTTGCTCCCCTGGCTGCTGACCCCAATCCTGCACCCATCTTCACAGGCAGAGGAGCCCTACAATACTGCCCCCAGGAGGACTCGCTCTGTGGTGGAGCAAGCCTTTGGACTCTTGAAGATGAGGTTCCGTTGTCTTGATCAGACTGGGGGGGCACTACAATATACGCCTGCAAAGGTCATTAAACTAATCATGGCTTGTTCCGCTTTAAGAGAGGGAGTCTGCCATTTCTGAGTAAAGTCTCAGTAAAAAGGGTTTCACACAGTGGGGCATCCCGATCTGGGATTTCCAGGGGGAAGACCAGTGGCCGCTATGGGTTTTGTTCTGCTTTATGTGAGGGAACCTGTGTTAGTTTAATAATAATGTAAAGGAGGTGTGTTATTCCATCCTAACCTGATTTGGTCATGATGTTTTAAAGCAGGCCCAAACCAATGTAACCCAGCCCTTTGGAGTGTGAAGAAATCCAGGGCTGGGTTACAGGCATCATGTCTCTGGGGCATTCCAATTTGGGATGTCCTGCACGTCACTGTGGGGGAACGTCAGAGATATACCAGGAGCTATGCCATCTTTACACAGGAGCAGGGCGACATCATCATGGATGTGAGTATGCGAGCGTGCGTTTATGTGCGCGCACACATTCCTTATAATAAAAAAAAAACAAAGTGCAAGAATAGTCTGAAACAACTTAGTTTGTCACGTTACATACCAGGCCACCTTAGTTTAACACATGTACGCAGCTACCAGCTAGCCTACATGCAGAGAGCAGAACTAGGGCAATGTGAGGCAGCAAGAGGTTAATAAAGTGACTTTAGTTAGGCCAGGAAACTAGTTAATGTATTTTGTGGATTAATGGTGGGTCCTTGTATCTTTTTTTAACAGATGATGCTGCGGAATCGTTTTTTAAGAGTTTGGGCTTTTCATTAAATCACGCTGAAGGTCCGGTTTAAAAAGTGCCCCAAAAAAAAACACGCCCAACCAAACCATAAAAACAATGCTAAACTAATGTTGTTTATCATTCACAGATACTAGAAAACCACAGGCACAAGACCCCGAGGCCTAATGTTTTTCATTTTGCATTAAAATTTTAATTTTTTTTTAGTTTTGCCAAAAAAAAAAAAAATAATATGAAAAATCCAAATCCAAAAAAAAATAAAAACAACGTTTGAATTAAAAACAAATAAAAAGATTTTGTGTGTTGTCTTTCCTGCAAATGTACAATCACACAACATCATCACACATTTACATGACACAAAAGGTTTAGATATGGGACAATAAATCAAAAACAATCAGAAAGAATTAAGGTATGCATTAATGGCAAGGAAAAAGGAACACAAAGGAGATTAAGGTATGCATTAATGGCAAGGAAAAAGGAACACAAAGGAGATTAAGGTATGCATTAATGGCAAGGAAAAAGGAACATAAAGGAGATTAAGGTATGCATTAATGGCAAGGAAAAAGGAACACAAAGGAGATTAAGGTATGCATTAATGGCAAGGAAAAAGGAACACAAAGGAGATTAAGGTATGCATTAATGGCAAGGAAAAAGGAACAACAAAAATTTAACAGAAATATATATATATATATATGTGTGAAATTGGCAGTGGTTGCCATATGTATATTCCAATGGAGGTTTAGGGATGTGCGCTTGCGTGTAGCCAGATTGGCAACTGAAGAGCCATGGAGATGTAAGTATACTTGCTAAAACCACCAAAATGGAAGGTCAAATACGACGGAAACAAAGCAGGTACGTTCAAAAAGCCAGGAAAAATCAGGGAAAAACGGGCCGCCCGTGTGAACGTGAACGGGAGCCCCGATCAAATTGAAGGCACCCGAGAGAGCAAAAAAAGCTTCCCGAGTGAAGTCAAATTGTCGGATCAGTTAGGGAGCCATTCCGACGGAGGCTCTGCATCACATTTGAGCCACGATTCAAACGGGAGCCCCGGACAATCGGAAGGTTTTAAGGTCAGTTCAGAGGAGGCTCTGCATCAGGCCCGCATCTCCTCTTCGAGTGGCCTCGTGGCGGAATTTTTAGTTTGTCACGTTACATACCAGGCCACCTTAGTTTAACACATGTACGCAGCTACCAGCTAGCCTACATGCAGAGAGCAGAACTAGGGCAATGTGAGGCAGCAAGAGGTTAATAAAGTGACTTTAGTTAGGCCAGGAAACTAGTTAATGTATTTTGTGGATTAATGGTGGGTCCTTGTATCTTTTTTTAACAGATGATGCTGCGGAATCGTTTTTTAAGAGTTTGGGCTTTTCATTAAATCACGCTGAAGGTCCGGTTTAAAAAGTGCCCCAAAAAAAAACACGCCCAACCAAACCATAAAAACAATGCTAAACTAATGTTGTTTATCATTCACAGATACTAGAAAACCACAGGCACAAGACCCCGAGGCCTAATGTTTTTCATTTTGCATTAAAATTTTAATTTTTTTTTAGTTTTGCCAAAAAAAAAAAAAATAATATGAAAAATCCAAATCCCAAAAAAAATAAAAACAACGTTTGAATTAAAAACAAATAAAAAGATTTTGTGTGTTGTCTTTCCTGCAAATGTACAATCACACAACATCATCACACATTTACATGACACAAAAGGTTTAGATATGGGACAATAAATCAAAAACAATCAGAAAGAATTAAGGTATGCATTAATGGCAAGGAAAAAGGAACACAAAGGAGATTAAGGTATGCATTAATGGCAAGGAAAAAGGAACACAAAGGAGATTAAGGTATGCATTAATGGCAAGGAAAAAGGAACACAAAGGAGATTAAGGTATGCATTAATGGCAAGGAAAAAGGAACACAAAGGAGATTAAGGTATGCATTAATGGCAAGGAAAAAGGAACAACAAAAATTTAACAGAAATATATATATATATATATGTGTGAAATTGGCAGTGGTTGCCATATGTATATTCCAATGGAGGTTTAGGGATGTGCGCTTGCGTGTAGCCAGATTGGCAACTGAAGAGCCATGGAGATGTAAGTATACTTGCTAAAACCACCAAAATGGAAGGTCAAATACGACGGAAACAAAGCAGGTACGTTCAAAAAGCCAGGAAAAATCAGGGAAAAACGGGCCGCCCGTGTGAACGTGAACGGGAGCCCCGATCAAATTGAAGGCACCCGAGAGAGCAAAAAAAGCTTCCCGAGTGAAGTCAAATTGTCGGATCAGTTAGGGAGCCATTCCGACGGAGGCTCTGCATCACATTTGAGCCACGATTCAAACGGGAGCCCCGGACAATCGGAAGGTTTTAAGGTCAGTTCAGAGGAGGCTCTGCATCAGGCCCGCATCTCCTCTTCGAGTGGCCTCGTGGCGGAATTTTTATAGCCCTGCCCCCTCATCTCCACGCGGGAAAGTTCTTAGCACATGAGCTGCAAAGGGGAGCGAAACGCTGAGGGAAAGTGGCGGGAAAACGATGGCTGCACACTTAACCCTTCCAGTGCCGCGGCTGTCATTTTGGGCACATTTCCAACCCGTTTTAACCCGTTAGGTCCCCGTACAGGCCACCAAATGTAGCGGAAGCGTGCCTGGCTGGGGCACACGCTCTGGGGAGCGAGGGGGTTCTTGGACCTAGCGTAAGGCATCCCATGTTGGTGTGGCATGTGTGGGTGGAGGTGCACTTACTGGCTTCAGTCGTCGCTGGTCTCCAGAGATGACACTCTTAGGTGAACTCAACATGGTCTTTATTGATTGGCTCCCTTCCATGGCAAAACAGCAAACAGTTCAGTACAGCATACAGGTTACAGCATACAGTCTATTCCAATGGTCTCCTCCATGGCTGACTCTCAGATCCTCCACTACATTGACATGCATCCCCTCATAACAAGCTCCAACTTAAGAACACTCTAGAAGGGTTAGTCTCTCCCTTGTATAACCTCTGCATTGTTGCTATTCCAACTTAGTTGCAAGTCCCCAACCAATGGCAGGGCAGTTAATGTTGCCAATGCCACCTGGCTAAGTCTCTATTTACCAAACTAAAGGGGAACGCCAGACCATTAAAGTACTGGTTAGGTCCATTCCTTAGGCAACACTGCCATCATGTGGTTTCATGATGCAATGGTCCCAAGAAATGCATCCAACAGGTTTAACTACACTATTTCAGGGGCCTATTCCACTGACAGGACTCTAATGGTTTCTACTTTTAGTGTTGCCCATGGTTTCCACCCGTCACAACAGGTTAGTTCTTTTGGCAAACTTTTACTAAATGAATAGTTCATTTGAAGATTACTTTAACATAAAACTACAAATTCCTTCCTCGTGGGCTTTTGTTCTATTGTCAAAGAAGGGCCCGAGTTTGTCCCAGGTAACGTGTGTGTGTGTGTGTGTGTGTGTGTGTGTGTGTGTGTGTGTAATGTACTTGGCAACAGGTGCTTGTGTCTATATCTTTCTGGTTTTTTGCAGCTGGACTTCATGCAGCTGGACAGTGCTGCAGCCTATGTCACATAACATCTATGTTAATGTTAGTAAAGAACTAATATTTGGAGGGAGACAACAAAGGAAGGTGACCAAAACTGTTTACTGTTGGAGATGACATGCTTGTCTCCCATTGGTGAAATCAGTGCTTTTTGCCCATCATTAGGGAGCATCAACAAGTCAATTCTCCATTCACATCTCTTGAGCAGAATGTTTAGAATATCTCACAGCTGCTGTCATTATCCACTAGTGATGTAAAGGGATTGATACTGATAGAAAATCAATTGGAGAAATTGGAAAATAGAGCAGACTGATTTTTTCAGAGGCCTCTTTTAGTTTGGTGTAGTCACAGCAGGAGGGAAAGATAGAGCTATCACAGTTAGAAATTAAGCTATCCTGATCTGACTCTCATAAATAGTTAAGCTCTGTACCTGACACACCAAACAAACAAAGGCGCCCCATTAACCAATATCTTACCCACTACTTGAGTCTCTATCTACAGAAGGAAAAGCTAAATGACCCAGTTTCTAATATTAAAGAGGTCATGTGGGGTTGTGGTTGGTTTGTTGACCATTGTACTAAAAGTTGGTAGGTTGAATCACAACATCAAGACATGTAAATACACACAGACCAGGTGGACATGCAGCTATTCTATTTTCTATCTCTGTGCTGAGGCCTGATGGAGCTACAAGTGGAAAATGAGACATTTAGGGCACCAGCAAGGACTGGCTATAGGGATTACTTGAAGGTAGCATTCTGTTGTGCACACAATGCTAGTTTTGGGTAAAATATAAATAAACGTATAACAAGAAGATAATGGACCTCTTTTGTCCATATGCCGCACACATTCTAAAAACAAAATACCAAATAATTTAGATAATGGCATGTACCAAAAACAGCATTTGAAATAAACAACGTAACAACGCACAGCATTCATCAGTGTTGGGCCAGTGTGCAGACATGTGTAATGTCAAAACTGCCACCATATTAAGCACATTGCAAGCATGTACACATTTACAAAAGTTACAGCTTTCATTAAAGACTACCTAGTCTACTGACAGTGACCCTCACAACCCGAATTATGGTGTATGTGGGACATATCATTACCGGGTGACTGTCCTTGAGCAGCTTTGCTCTCTATCCCCTCGCTGGAGCTTGACCAGTCAAAATATTTTAGAGTGCTGAGAACCGGAACCTCTGAATAAGTGGGGCTCTCTGCCTCAGGGAGATAATCCTTTTGTGCCAGATCAAGGGATCCTAGAAATATGTCAGAAACCAGAATAAACTAAACCAAAATTAGCCTGACAAAGAAAAAAATAAAAAGAATCAATCCTAAGAAGAGAAGTGTTATAGTTGATGTTAGAAAGGGCCAAAAACATGTAAAACACATTGTCCATGCTTGTGTAGCACCAACTGGGCAACAACCAATACATCTCTACTCACCACTGGAAAGAGGACTTCTCCCAGATCTCCCAGATCCCTCGAATATATTTTTCTGGTTTTCCTCCTCCAAATCCTAGGTGCGTCTTACAGGCAGTTGCGTCTTATATGGTGAAAATACGGTAATCAGACACTATAGGTCTCAGAAAGTGTAATAGATGTTAACAGTGATGCACAGCGGTCTGCTCTGCTGGAGCACATTTTTTACAAATGTATGTCCAGTTCTGCTCACACTAAATACAAATGCTAGGACACAGGTGCAAGCTGCTGCCACACTTTAGTGAAGGCAGCAAAGGCCAGTATACCTGCAAATAAGCGAAGGAAGCAGCAAAAATGATGACAATAGCTTTTGTTAGGACCCCCTATATGTATTAATAAATGTGATATAACTGATAGCCTTATTGTTCAGGTAGTTCTCATGTTTTTCTGTAAAAGAAGAGCTGGGAATCAGTGCTCGGTATGGGGTCCTCTTCTCCTGTCAACTTCAAACACAGGGAATGTTGGAAAAATTTAGCAGACTGATACAATTCTACTGCTTCAAAGTGGGTATTTGTCCTTGGGTGGAGTAGCTGTCTATTCCATCCTTTAGAGGAAGAGGAAGTGAGGATTGTAGGGAAATTCATATTGCAGTATATATATTGGTAACACCCCCCATGGGGTCCTATGGATCTGCCTATCTGCCAGTCCAGTAGCCTGCAAAGAAGAAGTTCTGCTTGGTTTGCTGCGGCTTTGCATCTTGTTCATTCTAAAAAGACTTTCAATTGTTCACTATAGACTACCTTGATGGGAGTGTTTTGATTGGTGTTCTGCCTTATTGTTTTTCTCTTTTGGAATGTAAAAGAAACATTTATGCTAGGATTGTGCCCTTATACCTGTGAACAGCAGGCTGTTGGGCCTTTGGATCTGTGTTTCTGAAGGGAGTGTGGCTATTCCTGGCCTTGCGTAAAGCCCTTTTGTATAGGTGCTTCCTATACATTTCATTAGCCTTTCACTGTCAGGGGAGAGCTCAGCAACAGCTCTCCTCCTCCCACAAACCAGAGCCTGGAGAAATCAGGCATCAGTGATGACAGATACCCTTCCCCAGGTGAGAATGCTGCACATGATCACAAGACTGTGTTCTCGTCATCTGAAGAGGCTAAATTAGAGTACACCTGTGAGCTCATGAGTGTGGAGTATTGTCTCTGCCTCAGCCAATTAGATGATTATCAATCCAGAGTCAGGAAGTCCCTGCTCTGTACACCAAACATGCTGTTTGTTGCTAGAAAAAAATGTTTCCTTTAAAATACAGAGTTGCAAAGAAATAGAAAAAAAACAATTTCCAGATACGCACAGCACGTTGAGAACATCATTTTGGCACACAATAATGGACACTTTCAAAAATGTCCTTGAATGTGGACTTACCCTTTAAATAAAGCTTATTTAAAACAATGGTCTGTGTCAGTGGTGCATTCAAGCAACAAAAACAAAGGCTGCAAAAAATCTTCGAAACCAATGAAAGCCCTGATAAAAACCTTAGAGACCCCACTTACCCAGACACATCTTCTGCCATCCTCCTATAGCTTGTCTGCCACTAAGAAATCTTATATACTTGAAATAAATGTTTTCAATTACACTATTATCATATTAATCAATACACTGCTTCTGCTGAAGACAAAGTGAGTGAATTCAACAAAGTTTTTGAGACCTGAAGCTAGATAGAAGCTCTGAATGCCAAGACAAGGATGAGGTTGCGGTAATATGTTTTGTTGACAAAGCTACGTGGGGGTTTATTTAAGAAACACTAGCCCAACGTAGTGCCACATTGTGCCAGATTGATGTCAGGTGAATGTCAGGTCAGTGCAAAAGGTGTAGTTACCAAGTCAAAAATCCAGAGCAGGTTGTGTCCCATCTATCAACAGCACCGGCGGTGGGATGAGTGCCTGTGCTGTGTTCCTCACAGCACCAGGTAAGACCAGGCACTCACCCTGCACTGTGTGGCGTTATCCTATACATTTCAATGGGCTGGGAGTAACCTGGTGCTGTAGGTCAAGATCCCATAGTGCACAATAGGCAGAACAGGACTGAAGTATTTAATGCTTATAATAAATATTACACACATACATTTTTGACAGAATTTGCATTGTGACTAATTGTCACACATTTTTGGGGGGATTATTAAAACTGATTTAATGGCATCTTTTGTTTATGTGTAACAATGTGTAATTTGAACAACTACTAAAACGTAGCCTAAATGCACTGTAAAGTTTGTCCCCTTTGTCCCCAGTAGTGATTTCTGGTAACTGAAATGATGACATGCTGACCAGTGCCAGAAAAATGCAGCACCCATGTTGCCCTGGTGCCTCCGGCAGCCGACGAGTATCTCTACAGGCAAGTTCAATCTGTCATTTTTACAATTACTTGACCTTAATTATTTCCTTCTAGTAATAATTCCCTCCTTGTAATTATTCCCTCCTTGTAATTTTTCCCTCCTTGTAATTCTTTCCTCCTTGTAATAATTCCCTCCTTGTAATAGTTCCCTCCTTGTAATTATTCCCTCCTTGTAAATATTCCCTCCTTGTAAAAAGTCCCTGTGAAACAATGGACCGTATTTAGTTTTTCCAAAATTGAATATGTGTTCAAAAGGGAAACATTTTAATGTGTACCTGAATTAGACACTTTAAAATTTATCTTTACTTTTTAAAACATACATATCCTTTTTTTTGTGTACCAAATACTAATGTACTTGGTTAGTGTTATTTGTATTGGCCCACAGGTTTTGCTTAGGGTGTGATTAGTTAGTGTTTCACTAGTTTGCCTTGCCTTGCTAATGTTTTGGTTTTTATTTTTTCCAAGGAACCGCAAAATGGGCCACTCACTGAATGTCCAAGCAGTGGTGGCCCCGGACATGCGGTTCCTTAGTATGGTTGCCGGGTTCCCAGGCTCATCCCATGATGCCTACATTCTGAGAAGATCTGGATTGTACGGTCGGTTTGAGTCTGGGGAATTTTCCGGTGGATGGCTCCTTGGTAAGTTGATGCCAATAACATCATTTTTTTTATATGTATGCCTATGAATTTAGTTTGTGTCCCATGTATGAAACTATGCCTATTTGAACACCTTGTTTACATGTGAAACACGACTTTATAGCAAATTAATCATTACTCTTCCCCACACTCGGATGAAATTATGTTCTTGACTTTATGATAGGGTCTGCGCCATCTTAGCTTAGATGCATTACACTTACTGAGTAGAGGAGAGTGGGTTAAAGTGCAGGGGCACTCGAGCTGTTTTTGCCCCAGACAAAGCAGCTATGGGGTCCTGAAAAGTTAAGACATCCAAGAATGCTGAGCAGCACAGTCCTAAACCAATACCTGTTAGCATTCTGGCTGATTGGCCCTCATCCGGCATCTTTGATGTTTAAATTGTTCCCACATCTATTAGACGTTTTTAGGCTTTTTTTTCCCTGTGCAATATGTATTCTCATGCTGTTTAGCATTAGTCATGTTGATGGGCCATTTTTGGGATTCAATTTAGGGAGCAATGTGTAATTTATGTGTTTTGCTTACAATGTTTGCAGGTGATTCCGGCTATCCTCTCCTTCCGTGGCTTCTGACGCCCGTCCTCCGGCCCCAGAATGCTGCCCAGGATGCATATAATAGAGGACGGAGAGGGCGTTTGGCCTATTAAAGACCCGCTTCAGATGCTTGGACCATACTGGGGGAGCCCTTCTGTATGACCCCAAAAAGGTCATAGATATTATCATGGCGTTTGCAGTGTTGCATCATTTTGCCATATTGCAGCGTGTCCCCCGGTATGTGGATTTGCCCCCCTCTCCACCTACAGATGATCCAGAGGAGGACAGTCGTGGGCCATCTAGTGCGTCTGGCCAAGCCGTGCGGTCAAATTTGATAGCCACACATTTTTCCTAATTTGTTGTCCCTTTGTTTGTTTTGTCACTTTATTGATTGTTAATTTTGTTTTTTGCCCTTTATATTGGTTTTTTATTTTTTATGTACAAAAGAGTAAGGAATTAATTACTAAAAACCTCACACCTGATTTGAAACTCATGTCTTTTTTTGTGCCCAAGTTGTTAGTGCAAACTTTAAGTAATCTTTATTCCCTAAAAACCTAAAGGCATCAACTTAGGCCCTTATTTATGAAGGAATAGGGACAGGTAGCGACTGGTGAGCGGCCGGTAATGACGGGCCCCGCCACGAGAACGCCGGCTCCCCACCACAATCACACATTTATCAAGCCAATCCTGCTTAGCGACTGAGATAGTGCCATATAGCCACTCATTCATCATTATTCCAGCCTCAGCCCACAGCGCCAGCGTCCGACCTTGAACAGCAACAGGTATGACCTCTCACTACCTGGCGCTCTCCAATGCATTTCAATGGAACATTGGATCTTTAAATATTGATAATTAATTGTTATTATTATTTTATTTTTTTAATGTGAAAAATTCTGTGACCACAGAATTGATATTACAGGTCTGACATTAATGTATTCATATAACTAAATTATTTAAAAAACTTGTTTTTTTTGGTTTAAAAAAATATGGTTGTTAGGGGGTTAAAGAACTACTTTTAACCCATCGCTGCCAGCGCTCTGGGGTTTAAACATGCATTTTACAGCGCGATAATTTTTTGAGCTTGTTTTTTAATGAATATGGTGGGAGCCGGTCGCTAGGGCCAGTCGCTATCATGCGCTCCCATACAGCGCGGAACCTGTCAAATAGCGACTCCTCACCCAATATTCAACATTACAGCAAACCGACTGAGTCGCTATCAACTACCGAACAACGGCCAAGCACAGCGACTACTAGTGGGCGCTCTGAAAATGCCGCTACAGTCGCTCAACTGTCGCTACCTGCCGCTATTAATGAATCGGCCTCCCCGTCAACAACAGGTTAATTAAACATTTTAGGGGTTTATTTGAAAAGCAAACATTGGAGTTGATGGTCACTCCCATAGTTCATGTAAATACATGGTCAAACAACAAATGTCATTTTTGGAAAATCATGCCACATAGCAATTGGCCACAGCCAGGAGTTTTAAAGTAAGGCACTCCTGGCCAAAGTTTATTACAAATTTACAATAACAAAAACATATGGGACAAGCATTGGCATGTCCAGATTTTTAGGTAAACAAATAGGCCCACAGACACACCCTCTCCTGCTTGGCCACATTTGCCACAGGCACAGGTGTAAAGCAGCCATACATATGCCACATCTACACCTGTTACTCAGTGGCCCACCCAAACAAGAACCCCCAGTCCAAATCCAAGTCCTGTTTAATCTCAGCCAGGGGTCAAGGTAGTAGTTTGCCAGCCCAGAATGTCCCCCAATCATGCCTACAAACAGGAGGAACCAGAACCAATGTAATTAGGCCCAAGCCTGCAGCGCAACAGCTTAAGTGGCAGGTTCCTTGAGGCTTGACCTCCGGCATTGGCTAGTGGGCTACCTCAGCACTCTAATGAGCTATATGGGTGCAAATCCAAAGCATACAAGCAAAGCCATACCAAAAGGGTATATTGGTAGGGCTCACCAGACAGGTCAATACAGTGGGGATGTAGAGCAAAGATGTAGAGCAGATACAGGCCAAATAGGCCTTAAAATGGGGGATGCCCATAAAACCCAGGTTGGGGCCCTTGGAGGTGGGCCCTCACCTGGGCCTGTGTGGCATTCAGAATCTGCAACTGTTACAACATGTTTCTATTGGAAGTTCAAAATTCAGCCATCATGGCACTGAGATTGTTAGATAAGGTAGTCATGTTGCTGTTGCTATTTCTAACTTCCTCAAGCATGGCACTGTAATAATTCTATAAGGTGGCCATGTGGCTGTTGTTGGACCTAAATTCAGTCAGCATGGAGTTTAAGGTGTTATTTTATGTCTCTAATTGGCCATGAAGATGCTCGTGGTTTCTTTGATTTTGGAGGCGAAATAGCCACCTCTCATGGTACCATGCTGACATCATCGATGCACCCCTCCCTTGGGAAACTGGGCGACGTAGCTGACTACGCCTCCCAATTCCCCGGGTTGGGGGGCGTGCAGATGATGGGCCTCTAGGTCCACCAACAGCCACAGGTGTGCTTGGCAAATCCTCAGCAGCAGAGCTAACAATGGGGTCTGTAGGCTCAGTCTCTGCATGCTGCCCACGATGAGCTGGCAGCATGCAGCCAGCTTCCCTCTGCTGCTGAGGATTTGGTGTAGAAACATGTTGGGACAGTTGCAGATTCTGTCCCAGGGGGGCTGTACAGAAGGTCCCATGAAGGTTCCATCCTCCTCCAGCCCCTGGATTTCCTCCATCAGTGTGTGGGTCTGTTGGGACATGTAAATAAAAAAGGTTCAGTTTGGGAACTACATATGTAATTCCGCAAAAAGAAACATGCCAAGTCACATGCATAAGCAAAATCAGAAAAAGACACTTACCGTATATATCGGATCCTGGGTCCAAGGCAGCACGGAAGTTGACGGCATGCTCAAACTGGCTGAGGCTTCCCCACTAGCTGAGGGATGATGCTGTGCTGCATTGTTGAAAAAAAGGCATGTAAACACACAACTATGCATTGCTGATGTGTAATAAAACATATGCTTCACTAAAACACGTGGTCAAGCATGAATGGCAACTCCCCCAATGGACCAAGTTGACGTAGACTATGAATGCCATTATCTGTTACATGTATTATTCAACAAGTACATACACATTGGTCACCTTAACACAACTAAACATGCATGTCCTGGCTGTTCTGAGGCTTCACACATCCCTAAAAGCCCATTAGGGGACCACACTCAGCTTGCAAATAGCATTTGGCATCAGATTATGCTGGTTGCCATTCTTTCTAGGTCAACCTTTCACTCACCCCAGATCAAGTCTTTCAGACCAAAGAACAGCTCCAACACAAGTGGCCTACAGATAAAGATGGAAGTGTTGGATGTAATTGACTCTAAATACATAACAGGCAGTCCTTTGCTAATCTCAATAATGTTCCAAAAGATTCTTAAAGCTCATGTATGGGCAAGCAAATTAGCAAATGATGAGTCCACACACATAACACACCCTGTTTAAATTGTTACCTCCACTACAAGGCACACCCTAGGGGCATGTGTTAATATATGGCTTGGAGCATCATTTTACACATAGCTCACATGTCACATACACACTATCATTACTAACCTGCAGGAATAGTCAGAATGTCCGTGTCCTGTCGGGCCGAGTGTCCCTCTAAGGCCACAGGATGTAGCAGGCCCAGCACCATCTCCTCAGCTCGGGTAAATTGCAGTTTAGTGGGGAATCCTCCTCCAGTTTGTAATCTGAAAAAGATAGTTGTACACATTTAGCAAAATGGTGCCAATACAAGAAGAAGAGCAATCCACAAAGTATATATCTACCTGTAATGACGATGTTTATTTTCTTTCTTCCGTGCTGCATACTTGAGGTCCGATGTTTCCTTTGAATCTGCTCCACATCTTTTAGCTCTTCCCTCGCTGCATTGACCTGTCTGGTGAGCTCCTCCAAAATGTCTGCTTTGCGCTGTTTGCTGGTAGCTTTGGATCTGCGCCCATATAGATCATCATAATACAAGGTGAGCCCACTAGCCAATGCCAGAGTTTGGGCCTTCCCAAACCTGCCACTCAAGTGGCCTTGGCGCAATGTGCGCCCTGTTGCTTGACGTTCTGGCTCATCAGTGGTTGCAAGCAAATCGGGGGACATTTTGGCCTGGCTGTGTTGGGGAGAAATGTAGGACAGGTGGCTGGCTTCAGATTGAACTGGACTTGGATATGGACTTGGGGTTTCTGGCTAGGTGGCCACTGAACTAGCAGGCGTAGCTGTGGCATATGGAGAGTGCCTTGCCACCTGTGCCGGTGCCAAATGTGGGCGCTGAGGAGAGGGTGTGGTGGATGATGTTGGGCTTCTTGGCCTGTGCCTCTGTGGCCCCTTCACACTTTCATGCCCCTGCAAGCTTGTTGCACGTGGGTGGGGTGATGGTGAGCTCTGGCTGCTGGGGGCTTTGGGCCCCGTGGGTTGGCCTTTTGGCATGGTAGCTTTTCCCACGTGGGTGGGGTGATGGTGAGCTCTGGCTGCTGGGGCTTCGGGCCCAGGGGGTTGGCCTCTTGCCATGGTAGCTTTTCCCATGTGGGTGGGGTGATGGTGAGCTCTGGCTGCTGGGGCTTCCTGCCCGGTGGGTTGGCCTCTTGGCATGGGAGCTTGGCCCACGTGGGTGGGGTGATGCTGACCTTTGGGGGCTGGGGCTTCTCACCCTCTTGGTGTGCTTTTTAGGGGCCGTACCTGTGTGCTTGCTGGGCTGGGCCTTCTTCTTGGGCGCTAGCTCCTTTGTTTTGGTGCTTGTGGGTGCCTTTGTGGTCGCCTTGGCCTGCCCACTGCGGGTGGGCAGGCCTCCTCACACTTCTCTGCCTTTTTGCTGCTGCCTTCCTTTGCTGCTTTGGCCTTAGCAGGGGCTTTTTTGGGTGCCATAATGTTGAGACTCTGAAAGAGAATGAGCTGTGGGTCCAGGACCCTTTAAATACTAATGCCGGGGTCTGACGCTTACGCGTTCCCCTATGCGTGCGTACGGCCGTTCCTCCGGCCTTGCGGAACCCGGAAACCGCTGGGGCATTACTTATCTGCTGCAGAAAAGAGGCAAGATGGCACCCACAATCTTCACCCGCCAACAAGAAGAGATCATCATGCTTGTAAGTGTCTTTTAATGCTTTTGATTTGCCATCTAAATGCATGCCTAGCCCTTAAGGAAGCGCAGGAATAAACGGTTTGTTTTATAAGAGTCTAAAACTCCGTGCCAAAAAGAAGTTAGGGCCCACATGTGCGAACAAAGACTTATGGCAGCTACAAGGATTGTATTAGGCTAGAAATGTGTCTGTTAATGTCATTTAGTCAAATGATCGATTTGTGAAAGATATTTGTATGCAGTTTGATCTAAATCCTACGTTTATTTTTTGTTTTGTAGACGATGCTGGAGCGCAGGTACGACTACCTGCCCAACTCATTTGAGAAGCGGACCGTCGCCCTGGAGATAGTTTCCAAGATCCAACATGAGACGGACACCACCTTCACCCACAGATTATGCAGCATTGGTCGGACCTGAAACGGCTGCACATGCCCCGGGTGCGGCGGTTTTTCGGACTCCATTTCCCTAGTAAGTACATAGCGATTGCATTCTAGATGTAAGTAATACAGAAGGTAGGCCTTTAGTTATAATTGCTTTTCTTTTCTAGTGTTGGAAATGGAGTACCAAATCCGCCGCACCCGGAGGCGCACAGGCCGACCACTGCTGCATGAATCTACAGCTTGAAGTGAAGGTAGTGTTTCTCCAGGGCGACGGTCCTACCCCTCCTCTGTTGGATCCTCCGACCAGCCCCTGGACCTTTGCACAGAGGAGGGCGGTACGGCGTGGGCAGGGAGTCGTACCCAGCGACGCAGGCGGGAGCCTCTGGAATGTGACTCTTCATGTAACCGCAAACACATGCTATTTACTACAAAGCTAACTCCCTTAATCTGTTTTTCTAGATGCTTCTGGAGCGGGTGAAGATGTGCAGTCTGCAGCAGATCTCGCCCAGGAGGCACAGGGAGAAGGTGAGTGATGTGACACACACATTGAAATAGACATTAGATTACTGATGACTAAGACATTATAAGTAGAGATGAGCGAGTAGTGAAATATTCGAAATTTCGAATTTCGATTCGAATAGACCGCGTTACTCGACTACTCGACCGAATATCGAATCCCATTATAGTCTATGGGAAAAAAATGCTCGACACTTGGAAATCTCAATTCGACCACTTGGAGGTCACCAAGTCCACCCTGAAACATCAGAAAATGATGCCAACACTGCTGGAATGCAACTGGGACAGCAGGGGAAGCATGTCTGGGTGCATATAACGCGCCCAAGTCGCACTATTACGCCACTATCACAGCCTCTCAACAATACACTCCAAACACAATATTACTTCTACGTAAAGTGAGACAAGACAAGGAAACCTTCTTTCCTCTACATTGCCATGGACCCCAAGCCAAACTGTACAAAAAAGAAGAACAAAATTCTGCACCCCTTAAAATCACGTTGCCTAATGACAACCACAGATGGCATAGGCAAGGGGGAAAATAAATAGACCCCACCCCTAATTGTCATTGTGTGTGTGTGTGTGTGTGTGTGTGTGTGTGTGTGTGTGTGTGTGTGTGAGATGTGGTCAGACATGTCCTCTTGTGTCATTGTGTCACCCCAGCAGTAAGGGAAGCTTAAAGGAGGAGGTTTGTTACAGTGTGTCACCCCAGCAGTAAGGGAAGCTTACAGGAGGAGGTTTGTTACAGTGTGTCACCCCAGCAGTCAGGGAAGCTTACAGGAGGAGGTTTGTTACAGTGTGTCACCCCAGCAGTAAGGGAAGCTTAGAGCTGAGACCTCTTAAAAATTGTGTGGAGGCCCAAGATCTGAGACCTCTTAAAAATTGTGTGGAGGCCCAAGAGCTGAGACCTTTTAAAAATTGTGTGGAGGCCCAAGAGCTGAGACCTCTCAAACATTGTGTGGAGTCCCACGAGCTGAGACCTCTTAAACATTGTGTGGAGGCCCAAGAGCTGAGACCTTTTAAAAATTGTGTGGAGGCCCAAGAGCTGAGACCTTTTAAAAATTGTGTGGAGGCCCAAGAGCTGAGACCTTTTAAAAATTGTGTGGAGGCCCAAGAGCTGAGACCTTTTAAAAATTGTGTGGAGGCCCAAGAGCTGAGACCTTTTAAAAATTGTGTGGAGGCCCAAGAGCTGAGACCTTTTAAAAATTGTGTGGAGGCCCAAGAGCTGAGACCTTTTAAAAATTGTGTGGAGGCCCAAGAGCTGAGACCTTTTAAAAATTGTGTGGAGGCCCAAGAGCTGAGACCTTTTAAAAATTGTGTGGAGGCCCAAGAGCTGAGACCTTTTAAAAATTGTGTGGAGGCCCAAGAGCTGAGACCTTTTAAAAATTGTGTGGAGTCCCAAGAGCTGAGACCTTTTAAAAATTGTGTGGAGGCCCAAGAGCTGAGACCTCTCAAACATTGTGTGGAGGCCCAAGAGCTGAGACCTTTTAAAAATTGTGTGGAGTCCCAAGAGCTGAGACCTCTCAAACATTGTGTGGAGGCCCAAGAGCTGAGACCTTTTAAAAATTGTGTGGAGGCCCAAGAGCTGAGACCTCTCAAACATTGTGTGGAGGCCCAAGAGCTGAGACCTTTTAAAAATTGTGTGGAGGTCCAAGAGCTGAGACCTCTCAAACATTGTGTGGAGGCCCAAGAGCTGAGACCTCTCAAACATTGTGTGGAGGCCCAAGAGCTGAGACCTTTTAAAAATTGTGTGGAGGCCCAAGAGCTGAGACCTCTCAAACATTGTGTGGAGGCCCAAGAGCTGAGACCTCTCAAACATTGTGTGGAGGCCCAAGAGCTGAGACCTTTTAAAAATTGTGTGGAGGCCCAAGAGCTGAGACCTCTCAAACATTGTGTGGAGGCCCAAGAGCTGAGACCTTTTAAAAATTGTGTGGAGGCCCAAGAGCTGAGACCTCTCAAACATTGTGTGGAGGCCCAAGAGCTGAGACCTTTTAAAAATTGTGTGGAGGCCCAAGAGCTGAGACCTCTCAAACATTGTGTGGAGGCCCAAGAGCTGAGACCTCTCAAACATTGTGTGGAGGCCCAAGAGCTGAGACCTTTTAAAAATTGTGTGGAGGCCCAAGAGCTGAGACCTCTCAAACATTGTGTGGAGGCCCAAGAGCTGAGACCTTTTAAAAATTGTGTGGAGGCCCAAGAGCTGAGACCTCTCAAACATTGTGTGGAGTCCCAAGAGCTGAGACCTTTTAAAAATTGTGTGGAGGCCCAAGAGCTGAGACCTCTCAAACATTGTGTGGAGGCCCAAGAGCTGAGACCTTTTAAAAATTGTGTGGAGGCCCAAGAGCTGAGACCTCTCAAACATTGTGTGGAGGCCCAAGAGCTGAGACCTTTTAAAAATTGTGTGGAGGCCCAAGAGCTGAGACCTTTTAAAAATTGTGTGGAGGCCCAAGAGCTGAGACCTCTCAAACATTGTGTGGAGGCCCAAGAGCTGAGACCTTTTAAAAATTGTGTGGAGGCCCAAGAGCTGAGACCTCTCAAACATTGTGTGGAGGCCCAAGAGCTGAGACCTTTTAAAAATTGTGTGGAGGCCCAAGAGCTGAGACCTTTTAAAAATTGTGTGGAGGCCCAAGAGCTGAGACCTCTCAAACTATGTGTGGAGGCCCAAGAGCTGAGACCTTTTAAAAATTGTGTGGAGGCCCAAGAGCTGAGACCTCTCAAACATTGTGTGGAGGCCCAAGAGCTGAGACCTTTTAAAAATTGTGTGGAGGCCCAAGAGCTGAGACCTCTCAAACATTGTGTGGAGTCCCAAGAGCTGAGACCTTTTAAAAATTGTGTGGAGGCCCAAGAGCTGAGACCTCTCAAACATTGTGTGGAGGCCCAAGAGCTGAGACCTTTTAAAAATTGTGTGGAGGCCCAAGAGCTGAGACCTCTCAAACATTGTGTGGAGGCCCAAGAGCTGAGACCTTTTAAAAATTGTGTGGAGGCCCAAGAGCTGAGACCTTTTAAAAATTGTGTGGAGGCCCAAGAGCTGAGACCTCTCAAACATTGTGTGGAGGCCCAAGAGCTGAGACCTTTTAAAAATTGTGTGGAGGCCCAAGAGCTGAGACCTCTCAAACATTGTGTGGAGGCCCAAGAGCTGAGACCTTTTAAAAATTGTGTGGAGGCCCAAGAGCTGAGACCTTTTAAAAATTGTGTGGAGGCCCAAGAGCTGAGACCTCTCAAACATTGTGTGGAGGCCCAAGAGCTGAGACCTTTTAAAAATTGTGTGGAGGCCCAAGAGCTGAGACCTCTCAAACATTGTGTGGAGGCCCAAGAGCTGAGACCTTTTAAAAATTGTGTGGAGGCCCAAGAGCTGAGACCTCTTAAAAATTGTGTGGAGGCCCAAGAGCTGAGACCTCTCAAACATTGTGTGGAGTCCCAAGAGCTGAGACCTTTTAAAAATTGTGTGGAGGCCCAAGAGCTGAGACCTCTCAAACATTGTGTGGAGGCCCAAGAGCTGAGACCTCTCAAACATTGTGTGGAGGCCCAAGAGCTGAGACCTTTTAAAAATTGTGTGGAGGCCCAAGAGCTGAGACCTCTCAAACATTGTGTGGAGGCCCAAGAGCTGAGACCTTTTAAAAATTGTGTGGAGGCCCAAGGGCTGAGACCTCTCAAACATTGTGTGGAGGCCCAAGAGCTGAGACCTTTTAAAAATTGTGTGGAGGCCCAAGAGCTGAGACCTCTCAAACATTGTGTGGAGGCCCAAGAGCTGAGACCTTTTAAAAATTGTGTGGAGGCCCAAGAGCTGAGACCTCTCAAACATTGTGTGGAGGCCCAAGAGCTGAGACCTTTTAAAAATTGTGTGGAGGCCCTAGAGCTGAGACCTCTCAAACATTGTGTGGAGTCCCAAGAGCTGAGACCTTTTAAAAATTGTGTGGAGGCCCAAGAGCTGAGACCTCTCAAACATTGTGTGTAGGCCCAAGAGCTGAGACCTTTTAAAAATTGTGTGGAGGCCCAAGAGCTGAGACCTCTCAAACATTGTGTGGAGGCCCAAGAGCTGAGACCTTTTAAAAATTGTGTGGAGGCCCAAGAGCTGAGACCTCTTAAAAATTGTGTGGAGGCCCAAGAGCTGAGACCTCTCAAACATTGTGTGGAGGCCCAAGAGCTGAGACCTTTTAAAAATGGTGTGGAGGCCCAAGAGCTGAGACCTCTCAAACATTGTGTGGAGGCCCAAGAGCTGAGACCTTTTAAAAATTGTGTGGAGGCCCTAGAGCTGAGACCTCTCAAACATTGTGTGGAGTCCCAAGAGCTGAGACCTTTTAAAAATTGTGTGGAGGCCCAAGAGCTGAGACCTCTCAAACATTGTGTGGAGGCCCAAGAGCTGAGACCTTTTAAAAATTGTGTGGAGGCCCAAGAGCTGAGACCTCTCAAACATTGTGTGGAGGCCCAAGAGCTGAGCACTTATTAGTGCTGCAGCTACGGCTGCTTTAGTGAGGGGTAGCTGCTGCTGCTGGAATAGGGACAGAAAGACTTCAGTGGTGTATTACCACCTATATACAAAACTATATACTCTCTGCTCAAAACGGCTGCTTTAGTGAGGGGTAGCTGCTGATGCTGGAATAGGGACAGAAAGACTTCAGTGGTGTATTAGCACCTATATACAAAACTATATTTTGCACTACTGTTTTGTGTCCTCTGTGCCAACAAAACACTGTTTTATACACGTTGCGTATAGGCACCATTTCACCTTCTGGCAGTATACGGCTGTATAGCCAGGTGTTTTTCTTAAAAATATTTTTTATATTTGGCACTACTGTTTTGTGTCCTCTTTACCAACAAAACCTTGTTATATACCCGGTGCGTATAGGCACCATTTCACCTTCTGGCAGTATACGGCTGTATAGCCAGGTGTTCTTCTTAAAAATATTTTTATATTTGGCATAATGCGTGGCCAAAAAAGTAAAACGTCTGAAATGCGGAGGGCTAGCGCAAAGGGACGTGGACGAGGACGGGGGCGCGGAAATGCTGGTGGGGGCACAAACTGCGTTGAAGCCAGTGGGGATACAATGCGTGCTGGTGAGGGGCAGCCAGCATTACGCTCATCCAGCTTCCCTGCCTTTATGGGACAGTTATGCGGGGGGCGGGGTACACCTCTGTTAAAGCCTGAGCAGCGTGAACAGGTGGTGCAATGGATGGCCGATAACGCTTCCAGTCACTTGTCCACCACCCAGTCATCCACACAGTCTCACTCTGACCCTCCTTCCTCCCAACCTGGCCAACAGAGTCAGCCCACCCTTGACCCCTCCCAGGACCTCTTTTCGGGTCCTTTTCCAGATGTGCTGCAAGAATCCCAGGAGCTAGCAGAGGAATTTGTTTGTAGTGATGCCCAAACACTTGAGTATCCGCCATCTGCTAGTGATGTGGACCCGGAACCAGCATCTGCTATCATGAGCGATGATGATGATGAGACGCAGTTGCCATCAAGGGAGGCTGTTGGAATGTCCAGTGGGCAGGAGGAGGAGCAGAGAGAGGAAGTGGAAGAGGAGGTGGTGGACGACGAAGTGACCGACCCCACTTGGACAGGGGTGATGTCCAGCGGGGAAAGCAGTGGAGATGCGGTCTGCGCATCACCGAATAAGGCAGCAAGAGGCAGAGGACAGTCCAGACAGAGAAGGCAGGCCACAGCCAGCAGGGCCGAAGCTCTTCCCGGCAGCAGGCAGTCGCGCGAAGCTCCCCCATCGAGGCCTCGTACTTCTGTGGTGTGGAGATTTTTTAATGTTTGCGCGGATGACAAACTGAGCGCGGTTTGCGCAATCTACCACTCAAAACTGAGTAGGGGCTCTGAGAAGAGCAATCTGACCACCTCAGGCATGCACCGTCACTTGGAATTCAAGCACTGGGCTGAGTGGGAGAGAGCAAACGCAATACAACCTGCGCCCGGTCTTGCTGCCACTGCCTCTTCCCCTTTGTTGTGTGCTGCCACTGCGGTCCAGACCTCCAGCCAGGACACCTCCACATCTGCCTCTGCCTCGGCTACTTTGGGGCCTTCTCCTTCAGCCCCCCCTTCCCCCGCATCTTCGTCTGCACCTTCCATCTCCTCGTCCCATCAACTGTCCATCTCGCAGGCGTTCAACCGCAGGCGGAAGTACGCCTCCAGTCACCCCCAAGCCCAAGCCTTAACCTGCCTCATCTCCAAACTGCTGGCCCTGGAGATGTTGCCGTTTTGGCTTGTGGAGACGCAGGCCTTCCGCGACCTGATGGCGGCTGCCGCACCTCGCTATTCCGTCCCTAGCCGCCACTATTTTTCCCGGTGTGGCGTCCCCGCCCTGCACCAGCACGTGTCGCGTAACATCAGGCGAACCCTGAGGTACGCAGTCAGCGCAAAGGTCCACTTGACCACCGACTCGTGGACAAGCGCTTGCGGCCAAGGACGCTACATCTCTTTGACGGCACACTGGGTGAATGTTGTGGAAGCGGGGACGGGGTCGCAAACAGGGACGGCCTACATACCACCCCCGCCCAAGATTGCCAGCACAGGTTCTGATAGACCCCCCTCCTCTTCCTCCTCCTCCTCCTCCTCCTCCTCCTCCTCCTCTGCCTTAACATCGCCCTCAGCCCCTAGCTGGAAGCGTTGCAGCACTGGCACGGGGAGACGTCAGCAGGCGGTGCTTAAGCTCATCAGCTTGGGCGACAGGAAGCACAGCGCCGCAGAGGTGAGGCACGCCATATTGCAGCAGACAGAGATGTGGCTGTCGCCGCTGCAGCTAGGACCAGGCATGGTCGTGTGCGATAACGGCCGTAACCTGGTGGCGGCTCTGGAGCTTGCAGAACTCAATCACGTACCATGCCTGGCCCACGTTTTTAATTTGGTAGTACAAAAGTTTCTAAAGACTTACCCCAACCTGGCAAAGCTACTGGTCAAAGTGCGGCGCTTGTGCGCTCACTTTCGGAAGTCAACTGTAGCTGCTGCTAGCTTAAAAAAAAAATCCAGCAACGCCTCCATTTGCCTCAACATCGGCTGTTGTGCGACCTGCCCACTCGCTGGAATTCCACCTATTGCATGTTGGCCAGGGTGTGTGAGCAGCAGAAAGCATCGATGGAGTACCAGATGATGCATCCACGCGTGCCTCCAACTCAGCTCCCTCAGTTTGCCAACCACGAGTGGCCATGGATGGCAGACATATGCGATGTATTGCGTATCTTTGAGGAGTCCACTAAGAAGGTCAGCAGCGAGGACGCTATAGTGAGTGTAACCATCCCGCTCCTAGGCGTCCTTAAAGAATCGCTCATCGCAATAAGGGAGAACGCATTGCACACAGAGGAGATGGGGGTAGGAGGAGACGCAACGCAGGTAGACAGTCAGACCACACTTTTGTCTGCTGCTCGGTGGCAGTTGCAGGAGGAGGATGAGGAGGAGGAGGACAACGTGGAGGTGGCTGTGGAAGAGGATGCTGGCGGCGAGGGTAGCAGTCAGGCTGTGTGCGTCCCATTGGTTCAGCGCGGATGGGGCGGAGAGGAGGAGGAAGAGGAGGAAATGGAAAATGATCCTTCTGGTGGGGGCAGTGAGGTCATGCCTACTCAGAGTCTGGCACACATGGCTGACTTCATGCTGGGCTGCTTTTCCCGGGACATACGTGTTGTCCGGATATTGGAGAACAAACTATACTGGGTCTTCGGACTCCTGGACCCCCGGTATAAAGATAACTTCTCCTCTTTTATTCCGGTAGAGGAGAGGACGAATCGATTACTGGAATACCAGAGGGAACTCTTGCAGAACATGATGCAGATTTTCCCACCCAGCATCGCTGGCGGCAGAGAGGAGAGTGTCTCCCAGAGTCTGACAACATCGATCAGGCCCACAGCCACCAGGGGAACACTCTCCAAGGTGTGGGACACGTTCATGTCACCCCCTCGTGCAACTTCCATCACTGCGGGGCCCGCTATCAGCAGGAGGGACAAGTATCGGCGGATGTTGCGGGACTACCTGGCAGACCACACCCCTGTCCTCCCCGATCCCTCGGCGACCTACACTTACTGGGTCTCCAAGTTGGACACGTGGCTGGAACTGTCCCTGTACGCCTTGGAGGTGCTTGCCTGCCCTGCCGCCAGCGTGCTATCAGAAAGGGTGTGTTCAGCGCAGCCGGGGGCATTATAACCGATAAGCGCAGCCGCCTGTCAACCGACAGTGCCGACAGGCTGACGCTAATCAAAATGAACAGCAAGTGGATTGACCCGGACTTTGCTTGTACAACAGTGGAAAGCAGCCAAGAGTGAAGTGCCATCTGTATGAAGTGCCATTTCCTCCTCCTCCTCCTCCTCCTCCTCCTCCTTAACCGCCGTAGAATTGCTGTATTAATGAAAAAAATTATGGCTCACCTCTTAGGCTTAATACAATCAATTTTTAAGAGGTTTCAACTCTTGGGCCTCCACACAATTTTTAAAAGGTCTCAGCTCTTGGGCCTCCACACAATTTTTAAGAGGTCTCAGCTCTTGGGCCTCCACACAATGTTTGAGAGGTCTCAGCTCTTGGGCCTCCACACAATTTTTAAAAGGTCTCAGCTCTTGGGCCTCCACACAATTTTTAAGAGGTCTCAGCTCGTGGGCCTCCACACAATTTTTAAAAGGTCTCAGCTCTTGGGCCTCCACACAATGTTTGAGAGGTCTCAGCTCTTGGGCCTCCACACAATTTTTAAGAGGTCTCAGCTCTTGGGCCTCCACACAATGTTTGAGAGGTCTCAGCTCTTGGGCCTCCACACAATTTTTAAAAGGTCTCAGCTCTTGGGCCTCCACACAATGTTTGAGAGGTCTCAGCTCTTGGGCCTCCACACAATGTTTGAGAGGTCTCAGCTCTTGGGCCTCCACACAATGTTTGAGAGGTCTCAGCTCTTGGGCCTCCACACAATTTTTAAAAGGTCTCAGCTCTTGGGCCTCCACACAATTTTTAAGAGGTCTCAGCTCGTGGGCCTCCACACAATTTTTACAAGGTCTCAGCTCTTGGGCCTCCACACAATTTTTAAAAGGTCTCAGCTCTTGGGCCTCCACACAATTTTTAAAACATAGCAGCCCTAATAAGGGCTCTCAATGACTCTCTTGTCTTCTGGTAGCTGGTATATATGGTGGTAAATGCGATATTCTGAGCTTCTGGGGCCCTGCCTGACTACATAGGATATGAGATATATACTGTTCAACATAGTAGCCCTAATAAGGGCTCTTAAGGACTCTCTTGTCTTCTGGTAGCTGGTATATATGGTGGTAAAAGGTATATTCTGAGCTTCTGGGGCCCTGCCTGACTACATAGAAAATGAGCTATATACTGTTCAACATAGTAGCCCTAATAAGGGCTCTTAAGGACTGTCTTGTCTTCTGGTAGCTGGTATATATGGTGGTAAAAGGTATATTCTGAGCTTCTGGGGCCCTGCCTGACTACATAGAAAATGAGCTATATACTGTTCAACATAGCAGCACTAATAAGGGATTAAGGACTCTCTTGTCTTCTGGTAGCTGGTATATATGGTGGTAAAAGGTATATTCTGAGCTTCTGGGGCCCTGCCTGACTACATAGAAAATGAGCTATATACTGTACAACATAGTAGCCCTAATAAGGGCTCTTAAGGACTCTCTTGTCTTCTGGTAGCTGGTATATATGGTGGTAAAAGGTATATTCTGAGCTTCTGGGGCCCTGCCTGACTACATAGAAAATGAGCTATATACTGTTCAACATAGTAGCCCTAATAAGGGCTCTTAAGGACTCTCTTGTCTTCTGGTAGCTGGTATATATGGTGGTAAAAGGTATATTCTGAGCTTCTGGGGCCCTGCCTGACTACATAGAAAATGAGCTATATACTGTTCAACATAGTAGCCCTAATAAGGGCTCTTAAGGACTCTCTTGTCTTCTGGTAGCTGGTATATATGGTGGTAAAAGGTATATTCTGAGCTTCTGGGGCCCTGCCTGACTACATAGAAAATGAGCTATATACTGTTCAACATAGTAGCCCTAATAAGGGCTCTTAAGGACTGTCTTGTCTTCTGGTAGCTGGTATATATGGTGGTAAAAGGTATATTCTGAGCTTCTGGGGCCGTGCCTGACTACATAGAAAATGAGCTATATACTGTTCAACATAGCAGCACTAATAAGGGATTAAGGACTCTCTTGTCTTCTGGTAGCTGGTATATATGGTGGTAAAAGGTATATTCTGAGCTTCTGGGGCCCTGCCTGACTACATAGGATATGAGCTATATACTGTTCAACATAGTAGCCCTAATAAGGGCTCTTAAGGACTCTCTTGTCTTCTGGTAGCTGGTATATATGGTGGTAAAAGGTATATTCTGAGCTTCTGGGGCCCTGCCTGACTACATAGAAAATGAGCTATATACTGTTCAACATAGTAGCCCTAATAAGGGCTCTTAAGGACTGTCTTGTCTTCTGGTAGCTGGTATATATGGTGGTAAAAGGTATATTCTGAGCTTCTGGGGCCCTGCCTGACTACATAGAAAATGAGCTATATACTGTTCAACATAGCAGCACTAATAAGGGATTAAGGACTCTCTTGTCTTCTGGTAGCTGGTATATATGGTGGTAAAAGGTATATTCTGAGCTTCTGGGGCCCTGCCTGACTACATAGAAAATGAGCTATATACTGTTCAACATAGCAGCACTAATAAGGGATTAAGGACTCTCTTGTCTTCTGGTAGCTGGTATATATTGTGGTAAAAGGTACATTCTGAGCTTCTGGGGCCCTGCCTGACTACATAGAAAATGAGCTATATACTGTTCAACGTAGCAGCCCTAATAAGGGCTCTTAAGGACTCTCTTGTCTTCTGGTAGCTGGTATATATGGTGGTAAAAGGTATATTCTGAGCTTCTGGGGCCCTGCCTGACTACATAGAAAATGAGCTATATACTGTTCAGCGTAGTAGCCCTAATATGGGCTCTTAAGGACTGTCTTGTCTTCTGGTAGCTGGTATATATGGTGGTAAAAGCTATATTCTGAGCTTCTGGGGCCCTGCCTGACTACATAGAATATGAGCTATATACTGTTCAGCGTAGCAGCCCTAATAAGGGCTCTTAAGGACTGTCTTGTCTTCTGGTAGCTGGTATATATGGTGGTAAAAGGTATATTCTGAGCTTCTGGGGCCCTGCCTGACTACATAGAAAATGAGCTATATACTGTTCAGCGTAGTAGCCCTAATAAGGGCTCTTAAGGACTGTCTTGTCTTCTGGTAGCTGGTATATATGGTGGTAAAAGGTATATTCTGAGCTTCTGGGCCCTGCCTGACTACATAGAAAATGAGCTATATACTGTTCAGCGTAGTAGCCCTAATAAGGGCTCTTAAGGACTGTCTTGTCTTCTGGTAGCTGGTATATATGGTGGTAAAAGGTATATTCTGAGCTTCTGGGGCCCTGCCTGACTACATAGAAAATTAGCTATATACTGTTCAGCGTAGTAGCCCTAATAAGGGCTCTTAAGGACTGTCTTGTCTTCTGGTAGCTGGTATATATGGTGGTAAAAGGTATATTCTGAGCTTCTGGGGCCCTGCCTGACTACATAGAAAATGAGCTATATACTGTACAACATAGTAGCCCTAATAAGGGCTCTTAAGGACTCTCTTGTCTTCTGGTAGCTGGTATATATGGTGGTAAAAGGTATATTCTGAGCTTCTGGGGCCCTGCCTGACTACATAGAAAATGAGCTATATACTGTACAACATAGTAGCCCTAATAAGGGCTCTTAAGGACTCTCTTGTCTTCTGGTAGCTGGTATATATGGTGGTAAAAGGTATATTCTGAGCTTCTGGGGCCCTGCCTGACTACATAGAAAATGAGCTATATACTGTTCAACATAGCAGCACTAATAAGGGATTAAGGACTCTCTTGTCTTCTGGTAGCTGGTATATATGG
Organism: Gastrophryne carolinensis; assembly: GCA_027917425.1. Lineage (NCBI taxonomy): Eukaryota > Metazoa > Chordata > Amphibia > Anura > Microhylidae > Gastrophryne > Gastrophryne carolinensis. The sequence goes on along the minus strand of CM051240.1, from coordinate 109,711,136 downwards.
TGGTAAAAGGTATATTCTGAGCTTCTGGGGCCCTGCCTGACTACATAGAAAATGAGCTATATACTGTTCAGCATAGTAGCCCTAATAAGGGCTCTCAATGACTCTCTTGTCTTCTGGTAGCTGGTATATATGGTGGTAAAAGGTATATTCTGAGCTTCTGGGGCCCTGCCTGACTACATAGAAAATGAGCTATATACTGTTCAACATAGCAGCACTAATAAGGTATTAAGGACTCTCTTGTCTTCTGGTAGCTGGTATATATGGTGGTAAAAGGTATATTCTGAGCTTCTGGGGCCCTGCCTGACTACATAGAAAATGAGCTATATACTGTTCAACATAGCAGCACTAATAAGGGATTAAGGACTCTCTTGTCTTCTGGTAGCTGGTATATATGGTGGTAAAAGGTATATTCTGAGCTTCTGGGGCCCTGCCTGACTACATAGAAAATGAGCTATATACTGTTCAACGTAGCAGCCCTAATAAGGGCTCTTAAGGACTCTCTTGTCTTCTGGTAGCTGGTATATATGGTGGTAAAAGGTATATTCTGAGCTTCTGGGGCCCTGCCTGACTACATAGAAAATGAGCTATATACTGTTCAGCGTAGTAGCCCTAATAAGGGCTCTTAAGGACTGTCTTGTCTTCTGGTAGCTGGTATATATGGTGGTAAAAGCTATATTCTGAGCTTCTGGGGCCCTGCCTGACTAAATAGAATATGAGCTATATACTGTTCAGCGTAGCAGCCCTAATAAGGGCTCTTAAGGACTGTCTTGTCTTCTGGTAGCTGGTATATATGGTGGTAAAAGGTATATTCTGAGCTTCTGGGGCCCTGCCTGACTACATAGAAAATGAGCTATATACTGTTCAGCGTAGTAGCCCTAATAAGGGCTCTTAAGGACTGTCTTGTCTTCTGGTAGCTGGTATATATGGTGGTAAAAGGTATATTCTGAGCTTCTGGGGCCCTGCCTGACTACATAGAAAATGAGCTATATACTGTTCAGCGTAGTAGCCCTAATAAGGGCTCTTAAGGACTGTCTTGTCTTCTGGTAGCTGGTATATATGGTGGTAAAAGGTATATTCTGAGCTTCTGGGGCCCTGCCTGACTACATAGAAAATGAGCTATATACTGTTCAGCGTAGTAGCCCTAATAAGGGCTCTTAAGGACTGTCTTGTCTTCTGGTAGCTGGTATATATGGTGGTAAAAGGTATATTCTGAGCTTCTGGGGCCCTGCCTGACTACATAGAAAATGAGCTATATACTGTTCAGCGTAGTAGCCCTAATAAGGGCTCTTAAGGACTGTCTTGTCTTCTGGTAGCTGGTATATATGGTGGTAAAAGGTATATTCTGAGCTTCTGGGGCCCTGCCTGACTACATAGAAAATGAGCTATATACTGTTCAGCGTAGTAGCCCTAATAAGGGCTCTTAAGGACTGTCTTGTCTTCTGGTAGCTGGTATATATGGTGGTAAAAGGTATATTCTGAGCTTCTGGGGCCCTGCCTGGCTACATAGAAAATGAGCTATATACTGTTCAGCGTAGTAGCCCTAATAAGGGCTCTTAAGGACTGTCTTGTCTTCTGGTAGCTGGTATATATGGTGGTAAAAGGTATATTCTGAGCTTCTGGGGCCCTGCCTGCCTACATATGAGCCATATACCGTTCAGCGTAGTAGCCCTAATAAGGGCTCTTAATGACTCTCTTGTCTTCTGGTAGCTGGTATAGATGGTGGTAAAAGCGATATTCCGAGCTTCTGGGGCCCTGCCAGCGACAGCCTGTCTTTCCCTGCTGTGAGCGTCTGTCCCTCACTAAGTTCAAGCTGCTAATGCTGACGAAGAGGAAGTGCTGAGTTTTGTATATTCGAGGTCACATGGTTTTTCCAGCCAATGCGTGTAGACGCCGTTTTCGCGATGCCAGCGTCCTCCCAGGACCTGTCCCACCCCCCCTGCATGGTGATTGGTGTAAAAAACGCGCCAGGGAAGGCGGGAGGGGAAACGAATTGTGAGTGCGCCATCGCCGCTGTACTCGATCGAAATCGAGTATGACGAACAGCGTAGTATTCGATCGAATACCGGCTTGGTCGAATACTACTCGCTCATCACTAATTATAAGTGACCCTATTTGCCATGTCTCTACAGCCTCTACTTCACAGCAGTGGCAGGGCCCAGGACGTAGGGTTGTCCCCAACGAGGCATCCGTCGGGCACCAACCAAGTAAGTTGTAATGTTATTCTTTGCAGTATGTGGTATTTGACATGATCATCCAGATACATCAAGCCATAGTCAATGGCATTAGCAGAATGACCTCTGCCCACTTCCTTATATTAATGACTGAGCAGACTGACATATGTCGTCATGATTTAGGTTGGCAACTAACAAACATTCCATCCACAGGTGAGAAACATGTATTTGTCGCAAAATAATGTTTTTTTTTTTTTAGTTTTATACAGTGACCACAAGGGCAAGAGTTGAAGAAATGAATAGAAGGGTCCTTGAGTTGGCGGACGATATGCAGCAGCTGGTTGACTCGTTGGGGACAACAGAAGAAGAATAGTGTTCTGGGTCCTGTCACTGTGTGTTTTTTATGTAAATAGTTTTTTTAATCTTTAACCCTTTAAATGCCAAGCACGTAGTTTCTACGTGGTTGCCTCTCCTACCGTTAAGTGCCAAGCACGTAGAAACTACGTGCCTGGCATTTCCCACAAACAGTTAAAAAGATAGAAAAAAAAAACACTTACCTCCGGTATCCCCGTGAAGCTTGGGGTCCCCTCTTCCTGGGGGGGGCATCCGATCGCCCCCCCGTCGTCCTCCGTCTTCAGGGGGGGCCCCGAAACCAGCCGCCCCCCCCCCCGTTTCCAGCGCTGACATCGGCGCTGTAAAAAAAAAAAAAAAACAAACTGTCATTTACTCACCTCCGCGCCCGAGCCTTCTGTCCGGGCCTCCTCTTCACCAGGGGGGGGTCCGATCCCCCCCCTGGGCTGCGCAGTCTTCAGGTGAGGACCCTCTTCCGGGTCCTCACCTCTTGAAATGGCGGCGATGGCCGCCGCCGCTTAGCTCCACCCATTGTGGGAGGAGCGGGATGACGTCATCCCGCTCCTCCTATACCCCCTCCGAGCTCCGGCATCTGTCAGATGCCGGTGGTGATCGGAGCAGGGCGGATGTCAGGTGAGGAGGCTCCGATCGGAGCCCCCTCGCCTGTCACCCGCCCTGCGCCGATCACCACCGGCATCTGTCAGTGACAGCGGCGCGGGACAGGCAGCGGCGAGGGACCCCACGTCAATTTTTTTTTTGATTTTTAAGGGTTTTTAACCCTTAAAAATCAAAAAAAAAAATGGGGCCCCCCCCCCCTGGGAGGGGGGGCCCTATGTCATTTTTTTTTTGATTAACCCTTTGTGTTCTGTCATCCAGCAGCTATAAAAGGCTTCTAGCAAGTGAGCAGAAGCCAGTGATCGCCGAGGGACAGAGGGCTCCAGGATGGATGGGAGGTGAGTACAGTGTAAAAAAAAAAAAAAAAAATTAATAAAATATTTTTTGCTCTGCTTGTGTCTGTGTGATTATTTACATTTAACCCCTTGTGAACTGGTAAGGGGTCCATGACCCCTATACCAGTTCACAAGGCTGGGGGGATGGCAAGCCACCTGCGCTAGCGGGTGGCTTGCCATTAACCCCCGGCACCCCCATTACCTGCCTCCCCAAAGGCCAGGGGGGGGGCAGAAGAGCCCGGGCCCACATGGGCTATGTGGGCTCGTAGGCTGCAGGGTGGGGGGGCCACAAAAGCTGGCCCCCCCACTCTGTGCCTACAAGCCCCCATAGCTGGTCCCGGGCTGGTTACTTTGGGTAAGGGGGACCCCACGTCAATTTTTTTTTTGATTTTTAAGGGTTTTTAACCCTTAAAAATAAAAAAAAAAATCGGGTCTCCCTCCCCTGGGAGGGGGGACCCTATGTCATTTTTTTTCTCGATTAAACCCTTTGTAGTGTGGATGGTAGTTGTATTTTTTTTGTGAATGTTATTAAATACTTGTTTCAGTTAGGGGGGTCTCCTGGGCAGGAACAGGGGGCTACCGATAAATATGTGGTACCGTTCTAATCGGTAGAAATGGGGCTTTCACATGCAATATGATTTTCCTTAATAAAATACATTTTTTATTTAAAATAAAGGAGTCAATTTTTTAAAAACATTTTTTATTTATTTATTTATTATTTTTACTTAATAATATTGTAAAAAAAAAAAAAATTTACAAACAAGACATTTCATGTTAAAGCCTAAACTCTGCTGCAAAAAAATATATATATAATTTTCCTGAAAGTTCCAGCAAAAATGGCGCAAAACATGACGCAAAATGGGGAAAAATGGCCTGTCAACAGAGGGTGACAAAATCTCAAGTAGGCTGGCAATTAAAAGGGTTAATAGTACCTATGCATGTTGGGTATTGTTCTGTTCGGGGGACCTTGCGCTTTCAGACTTAGCTTGTTTTTTCTGGTTTGCATATTTATATTTTAGGAAAAGGTGTTTTTTATTCAGCTTTTTTATAAATTTTTTAAGGAAACCCTGCGCAAACAAAGAATTCTTTGAGGGATTACTTCCAGAAAGATGAGCCCACTACAACAAGCTGGGTACCCTTAGAAAGCTTAACGTGTGTACTTTCAGGGAATATATGGTTTATGGGGGATATTCCAAATGTCAAGGGTTGTTTTGGTTGAAAAATCGCAAGGTGCGCACTTTGTCTGCAGAGCTGAAATTTTCAAGTAAAATTACCGTTACGCACATGCTTTACTTTGGGGTGTTTGGCAACTCTTCCCTTGACAGAACCTATGCATGTTGGGTATTGTTCTGTTCGGGGGATGTTACGTTTCCAGATTAAACTTGTTTTTTCTTGTTTGTATATAGTTTTTTTAGGAAAATGTGGCTTTGATTCTGCTTTTTTATCCTTTTTTTAGGGAAACTCTTTGCAACCAAAGAATCCATTGAGGGATTACTTCCAGAAAACTATGGCCACATCAACAAGCCTGGTACGCCTAGAAAGCCTGAGGTGTGTACTTCCAGAGAATATATAGTTTGTTGGGGGTATTTCAAATGTAAAGGGTTGTTTTTCTGGAAAAACTGCAAGGTGCGCATATTGCGTAGCACAGTTGTATTTTATCTGAAAATCCCCTAAAGCGTTGTTTCAGTTTGGGGGAGTCTCCTGGGCAGGAAAGGGTGTCTACCTATACATATGTGGTACCACTGTAACCGGGAGAAATTGGGATTTCACACGCAATAAGATTTAATTGACAAACTTACATTTTTTATTACAAAAAAAACTACAATATGTAAAAATTTTTTTTTTTTTTTTTTTTTTGCACATATTTAACCAAAAATATTGAGAATACACCTAAAAAATGACAAACAAGACATTTCATGTTAAAGCCCAGACTCTGCTGAAAAAAACAATATATCATTTTCCTGGGAAATCCCTGGAAATCCCTTCAAAAATCACATTTGAACATGGGGAGCGCAAAATAGTGCAAAATGGTCTGGCAACAGAGTGTGACAAAAACTCCAGGTAGGCTGGCACTTAAAGGGTTAAACATTTTAAAGTTTTTTTTTAAGTTTTTAAAACATTTGTAAAAAAAAAAAAAAATTTAAAAATCTCCAAAAAATGCGCTTCCAGTAAAAAAAAAAAAAACAAAATAAAAGTTTCAGTGTCATTATTTTACACAAATACATTAACACCAAACGAAGGCTGAAATAAATATTTAGAGATGAAGATTCAGATGACCGGGAAGTGGTTTGGGTAAGTTGTAGGGGCCTAAAATGGAAGAAGAACCTAACTGGGAAGTGGTTTGGGTAAGTTTTAGGGGCCTAAATTGGAAGAAGAACCTAGCCGGGAAGTGGTTTGGGTAAGTTTTAGGGGAATAAAATGGAAGAAGAACCTAACTGGGAAGTGGTTTGGGTAAGTTTTAGGGGCCTAAATTGGAAGAAGAACCTAGCCGGGAAGTGGTTTGGGTAAGTTTTAGGGGCCTAAAATGGAAGAAGAACCTAACCGGGAAGTGGTTTGGGTAAGTTTTAGGGGCCTAAAATGGAAGAAGAACCTAACCGGGAAGTGGTTTGGGTAAGTTTTAGGGGCCTAAAATGGAAGAAGAACCTAACCGGGAAGTGGTTTGGGTGAGCTTTAAGGGTCCAAAAGGGAAGATGGAGGATAGCGCTAATGGTTTAGCTAAACATTTGGGTTGATTCAAAGAAACATGTAACAGCTTGGATTTGGGTCACGATCATCCTATTTTTCACGTCCGCTCGTGCGTTCGTATGAACTTGCGAGTGATTCAATAAGCAAATACGTTTCTATCCTAAAATATACGTCCGTTCGTATGATATCTCCCGAACTTGCCTCAGTCAGTTGTCAATCGTAAAAATCACGTTCATGTGCTCACCTGTTGCGGCGGCAGCCTGTTTTTTCTGCTGCTTCCATCGTCCACCTCTTCCAATTACTTGCGTTTTCCTCTGGTTTTCATTGGTTTTTGGCCTCTTAGATTCGTGCGTTCGTATGTTTATAAGATCTTGCGCATGCGCACCCTCAACCAGAAACTTACCTAAACCCCTTAGCGCTTGCATCCAACTTCATTTCTCGGTCCCTAAAACTTACCTAAACCCCTTAGCGCTTGCATCCAACTTCATTTCTCGGTCCCTAAAACTTACCTAAACCCCTTAGCGCTTGCATCCTTCTTCATTTCTCGGTCCCTAAAACTTACCTAAACCCCTTAGCGCTTGCATCCTTCTTCATTTCTCGGTCCCTAAAACTTACCTAAACCCCTTAGCGCTTGCATCCAACTTCATTTCTCGGTCCCTAAAACTTACCTAAACCCCTTAGCGCTTGCATCCAACCTCATTTCTCGGTCCCTAAAACTTACCTAAACCCCTTAGCGCTTGCATCCTTCTTCATTTCTCGGTCCCTCAAACTTACCTAAACCCCTTAGCGCTTGCATCCTTCTTCATTTCTCGGTCCCTAAAACTTACCTAAACCCCTTAGCGCTTGCATCCTTCTTCATTTCTCGGTCTCTAAAACTTACCTAAACCCCTTAGCGCTTGCATCCTTCTTCATTTCTCGGTCCCTCAAACTTACCTAAACCCCTTAGCGCTTGCATCCAACTTCATTTCTCGGTCCCTAAAACTTACCTAAACCCCTTAGCGCTTGCATCCTTCTTCATTTCTCGGTCCCTCAAACTTACCTAAACCCCTTAGCGCTTGCATCCAACTTCATTTCTCGGTCCCTAAAACTTACCTAAACCCCTTAGCGCCTGCATCCAACTTCATTTCTCGGTCCCTTAAACTTACCTAAACCCCTTGGCGCTTGCATCCTTCTTCATTTCTCGGTCCCTCAAACTTACCTAAACCCCTTAGCGCTTGCATCCAACTTCATTTCTCGGTCCCTAAAACTTACCTAAACCCCTTAGCGCCTGCATCGAACTTCATTTCTCGGTCCCTTAAACTTACCTAAACCCCTTAGCGCCTGCATCCAACTTCATTTCTCGGTCCTTTAAACTTACCTAAACCCCTTAGCGCTTGCATCCTTCTTCATTTCTCGGTCCCTAAAACTTACCTAAACCCCTTAGCGCTTGCATCCAACTTCATTTCTCGGTCCCTAAAACTTACCTAAACCCCTTAGCGCTTGCATCCAACTTCATTTCTCGGTCCCTAAAACTTACCTAAACCCCTTAGCGCTTGCATCCAACCTCATTTCTCGGTCCCTAAAACTTACCTAAACCCCTTAGCGCTTGCATCCTTCTTCATTTCTCGGTCCCTCAAACTTACCTAAACCCCTTAGCGCTTGCATCCTTCTTCATGTTGACGACCCTAAAACTTACCCAAACCACATAATGTACATATGTCTATATGTTTCTAAGCGTGTTTTTTCTTGTTTGTGTAATTGTTTTTTGTGGCGCATATTAGAAAAGACACATTTATGAAGTCTTAAAATATAATTTATTTAAATTATTTTGTTTTTTTTTTATATTTTTTGTTTAAACATAATTTTTTTTTTGGGGTGTTTTGTTTAAAACCCCTTTTTTTTTTTTTTTTTTTTTTTTTTACAAACACATTAAAACTTTTTTTTTTTTGGTTTACAAACAGATTGTAAATTTTTGTTTGTTGTTTTTCAAAACATATTAAAATTTTTTTTTTTTTGGATTAAAAACAGAGATAAAAGTTTGTTTTTTTTAAAACAAAAACTCTAAAAATTTATAAACAATTATAAAATTTTTAAAACATTTAACAAAAGTAGCCAGGACCAAGGGCACTAATCCTCCTCCTCTTCTTCATCTGTTGGCCCCAACGTCGCCTGTATGGCCAGCAGCTCGGCCACCAACTCCTTGATTCTTTTTTTTTTGCCAGCCAATGTTTTTGGGATCATCCCTGTAACCAATAGAGAAATAAACATAAATAGGAGTCCCAGACCGGTTTGTATGCTGGAAATAGATTTGGGGTTAATCAAATACATGTAAATGCATGACATATGTCATTCTTCCAAGGGATAAAGTTAATGCATTTCCCACAGGTAAGTCTTTAAACTCCTTAAACCGGACCTTCAACATTATTTAATGAAAACCAATAACTATTCCCAAATGATTCTGCACCAGATCAAAGTACATTTGGGAGGTTTTTTGATTACAGCGCCGCCATCTGGACTCTGAAGCATAACACTTAATGAGGAGTGGAGAGTTGGATAAAGTACAGGGGAGTAGGTTACATTGGTGCGTTGGGAATCCAGAGCATAGCTGAGTTGAGGGAAAGGTCATCAGTCCCACAATGCATGGCAGCACCTTACTTTTTTCAATCTGTATCCCATGCTGCCTGTAAATATTGCGCATTCCATATTCCGCAATATTGGTTTTGTTCAGTCTAATAACATGCATTAGATGGCTGAAGGGTGTTTTTCCATGTGTAAAATCTGTAGGTACAGTGTGTTGGATAATTATTATGTTCTTAATACAAGTTAGGGTCCGCTTTAAGCTAACGAAGTGCCCACATGAAAGTGTGAACTACACATTGGGTACGCCTTTAGTTATGTGTGTGTTATTAGCTAACAAAACATTACTATGAATAATGGCATGGAGACTTACGGAGTTGGTGGCCGACAGATGGCTGGTTGGGGCCAACAGGCTGCCCTTGGTCCTGGCTATGCTGTGAAGAAGTCCCTGGAGAAACATGTGACATTTGGTTAGTATTTGTATAGAGTCACTATTCCCAACATATCTGGCTCCCAGTCTGGCTGACATCACTCACCTTCGCCAGGATCAACTTCCAGCATCTCTGCTGCCTCCTCCTCCACTATCTCACCCGCACCAGAAGCTTCTACAAATACATAATAAAGGATAACTTAGTTTTTGGCCTGCCATGTATATCTTTGTGCCTATACATGAAGAGTGACATACCAGAGCCTTCCCCATGCCTGGCCAGGTATGACTCCACGTCCACGCGGTTGGGCCCCTCCTCTGTGGTAAGGTCCAGGGGCTGGTCTGAGGAGGCCACAGAGGAGGGGTAGGTCCGTCGCCCGGGAGATCCACCACCTTTACTCACAGATGCAGACTCATGCAGCACTGGTCGGCCTGTACGCCTCCGGGTGCGGCGAATTCTGAAATCCATTTCCAACACTACCAAAGAAAAGTCATTATAAATAAAGGCATAACTTATACATTTGGAACATATACCATGCAATTGCTTTGTACTTACTTGGGAAATGGATTCCAAAAAACCTCCGCACCCGGGGCATGTGCAGACGTTTCAGGTCCGACCAATGCTGCATTATCTGGGTGTGAGTGAAGGTGGTGCTAGTCACACGGTGTATCTCCGCGATGATCTCCCGGGCGATGTCCCTTTTCTCGCACACATTGGGCGCGAAGTCATACCGGCGCTGAAGCATGATCTGAAAAACATAATGGACACAGAGCTTTTACTTTTACACACAGACCCATATGTGTTGCATCACAAGTTGAGAATTTCATGTCATTAACACACACATTTAGAGTGGCAGCCATTTTTGGGGAGTGCCTTAAAGAGGACGTTGACTGTGAATGAGAGTCTGGTCTTATGTTATATGTATCACACACCATGTACATACAGATAATAGCCAACATCAAGAATCAGGCCACCTGCATCTATGGCATGTTAGGATGGTTTAAACATCCAAGATGTAGGCTTATGCTTAGGCTTTTGGACCACGTGTGTGGCTTCCCGTTGTGTTTTTATGGCTTAGGAAAACAGTGTTCCTCAAACATCCGCATCAAGGTCCGAGACACGCCAGGTTTGACAGGTAGCCCCACTACTCCACAGGTTAATTAACTGTTGCTAAGCCTGAGCAATTTCCCTAATTAGGACATCAGCATAGACATGTGAAAACGTGGCCAGGCTCGGCCCTTGAGGATGAAGTGTGAGGAGCCAGTTATTAAACATTAAGAGACCCCAAACTAGTTCCAAACGCATCATTTACATTTAGGCCATCATTGACTATTACATTAAAATGCAGAGGCAGGCACTTACCAGCATGAGGATCTCTTCCTGTTGACGGGTGAAGATAGTGGGCGCCATCTTTATGCTTCTTCAAGGCAGCAGATAAGTGAAACCCCAGCGGTTTCCTGGTTCCGCTCAAACGTACGTCCGTACGAGCGCGTAGTCGTGCGCATAGGCGTCACACGCTGGGCTCATTATTTAAAGGTCCCTGCACCCAAAGCTCATTCTCTTTGAGCATTTGTGGAAGATGGCACCTAAAAAGGCAAGCTCCAAACGACCCCAGCAAAGCCAGACGTCAGAGGGCCCAACCACCAGGTCCCAGCAAGGTAGGAAAAAGCTGCGATCCCAGACTACTACCTCTGCCCCACCAAGGGACACTGGACCCTCTGGAAGCCAAAAAAGGGGCCCCAAGGCACGTGCCCCTGCCGCCAAAAAGCAGGCAACAGCAGCACCCACCACCTCTGCCCCAGAAGAGGCCGCCCAAGGGAGCCCACACCGCCCATGGGTTCAAGTAGGGCAGTTCGGCAACCCAGGCCCCGCAGCAGGGCCCGAACCCCATCCAGGGCCAGAAGCCCAGCCAGGGACCGAACCCCATCCAGGGCCAGAAGCCCAGCCAGGGCCCGAACCCCATCCAGGGCCAGAAGCCCATACAGGGCCCGAACCCCATCCAGGGCCAGAAGAGCATCCAGGGCCCGAACCCCATCCAGGGCCAGAAGCCCATCCAGGGCCAGAAGAGCATCCAGGGCCCGAACCCCATCCAGGGCCAGAAGCCCATCCAGGGCCAGAAGAGCATCCAGGGCCCGAACCCCATCCAGGGCCAGAAGCCCAGCCAGGGCCCGAACCCCATCCAGGGCCAGAAGAGCATCCAGGGCCCGAACCCCATCCAGGGCCAGAAGCCCCTACAGGCCCCGCAGCAGGGCCAGAAGCCCACGACCTGCCACCAGCCGGGAACAGAGCCCCCGACCTGGCACCAGCCGGGAACATAGCCCCCCAAGAGGGCCCAGAATGTCCACCATGACCACATCTACACCTGGAAGTTCGGTGGCCAGCCACGCAAGAACACCCAGTCCCTTGGCCAGTCCAGTCCAGTCATTGGGAAGCCAACAATCCGGCCATTCCCCTACCCAGCCCCAGGCCATAATGTCACCACATGTGTCTGCACACATGGAGGAGCAGCCAAGCCAACCATCTGGCCGCACATTGCGCCGCGGCCAGTTGAGTGGGAGATTCTCCCATGATCAAAATATGGCATTGGCTAGTGGCCTTACATTATACTATGACGAGCTCTATGGGAGCAAATCAAAACACACCACAAAGCAGCGCAAGATGGAATTGTTTGAAACCATCCTACGACAAGTAAATGCAGCGGGGGAAGAGAGGAAAGATGTGTCCCAAATTCAGAAGAAAATCTCGGATCTGAAATATGCTGTACGGCAAAAAGAAATTAAAAGGCATAATTACAGGTAAATAAATGATGTCTCCAAATATAAGGTTTAGGATGTACTGTATGCACCTTTTCTGAGTACCAAACGATTTTCTCTTTTCAGCCTGAAAACTGGAGGTGGCTTTCCTACAAAATTGGAGTTTACCCCTGCTGAGGAGATTGTGCTGGGACTTCTCCATCCGGTCGCGGTCGGTGGACATGCTGGTCTAAGGGACACAGACTCACCGACCCGTACCCACGGTGAGTACTCTTAAATCTGCATGTTTGCCTGTTTGCTAAATAATCTAAAGTTCACTAGTAACAAGATGACGGGATGGCCCTATGGTTTGCCTTGCTTGGCCTCGCACTACTGTGCCTGTTTGTGTCCTCTTTTGGTCCCTGTGAATCACACATTTAGGACCACATCCATTATGGCAAAGATCAAATTTCCAATTGTATTGGTCAAGTCATGAAGTTTCTCATGAAAAGTGATATATTTTGAATCAATCACAAAACACACATCATTATGGATGGGTTGGCTATTTGTTGTGTGAGTTGTGTTTGAGTTAACAATTTAATTACCCACCCCCAAACATATCTGACCTAGAGCAGCGAGACTCAACTGGCGGGCCGGGGTCCCAATGCGGACCTTGGCACCAGATTCCAGGACCCCTGCCCAGACAGCCCTGCACTCAGTTACTTCTGTGTTGACGTGCTCAGAGCTGCCCCCTTGATCGGCGATGTAGTGGTTGTTCTCCTGCCCAATGTCATGGCTCCCTGAAACATAGCATTGCAATATGAAGTACTGCACAGGAAGTGGCATTGCAAGGTACACAGTAACTTGGTACATCTTTCTCTTGGCACAATCGTGTCCCGCTGCCCCTGCTCTGCCCCATCTGCCACAGTCCCCCCATGCCCCCCCCCCACATAAGCCCCATACATTTGTAACAGATTTGCTCCATCCATCCCATCAACATCAATTCGTGAACTCCCCCCTTTAGCCATCCAATCCCTGTCCCCTCAGCTCTGCCCCATCCAGCCCAGCAAGGGCAAGCAGCCTTTATTAGTTTGCACTTTGAAATCTCAAGCCCCTCCACCAGTGTGTTTATTTCTAACTAGACACCCCCTGCGTCAGCCCCATGGCCAGACATTCACCTCTCACCACATACCTTTAAATGGACCTTTACAAGAAGTGTTTGAGTACCCCGGACCTAGCGAATGGTAGTCTTAATCCAAAAATTAGCGTTGCAAGTTGTATGCTGACTGGGTACACTTCCTGACTTAGAACTGAGGTCAGTTAGCAGTTTTCGCGAGGCATTGCACCTATCTAAACTTGCGTGTCTTTTAACAAATGTCCCCATTGCTGTAGAGTTGCTTAATATTACAAATAGTGGTTTATTTGATTACCTATCCAAAAAATGGTTATGTGTGTGTTTACCTTGTTTGTTTTTCTCTTCTTCAGCCCAGCATGATCCCTCAGCAAGGGTAAACTCACCCCCCAGTTTGGTTATGCCTACCAGGTCCGTACAGCATAGGAGCCCAGATCCGAGATTTCCGGTAAGTTAATTTAGTACCATAAATACTACCAAGTGCTTAAGCATGTGTTAAACTGTGGGAATCCCAAATTTGGACGCCAACTTACACTTTTTTTTTTATATGTCCCTACAGACCCGCACACTCATGGAAGAGATCCAGGAAATGGAGGAAGATGATGTCTCCATGCAGGGCACGTCGGATGACCTCCCCCTGGGTCCCAATTTGGAACTGCTCCATAATGTTTCTCTGGCCAATCCTCAGCAGCAGAGTGAATCTCCATCCATTGTGCATGCACATGGGGAGACTGACACAACAGTCCCCAGTGTTCACTCTGCTGCTGAGGATTTGCAAAGCAGGCCTGTTGCTGTTGAGGGGACGACACCACGCGGCAGGGCACGCCCAAGAGCCAGGGTAATTGTGCGGCGGACTCCATTACGCCGCCCCACAATTTCCCAGGGGAGGCAGAGTGCCCTGCTTCAATTATGGACCCAAGAAAGGGACTCTTATGAGGCACAGCTCGCTACAGAGCGTGAGGAAAGGCATGCCGACATGGTGAACATCAATACCAGCTTACAGGGCATCCTCGCGGAGTTGCGTACCCTCAACAGCAACGTGGTAACTGCAAGTAATGGCATCCAGTCAGCCATGGCTGAGATGACCAATATGCAGAGAAACATTGTGGAGCAGTTTCAAATTCACAATGCTGCCATGGCCCAGGCTAGGTCCCATTCACATGGACCTCTACCTGGACCTCCACCTGGGTATTATGGGCAGCCACCCTATTAAGCCATGGTTGTGTGGGACATCTTTTCTCTTAACCCCCACTGTATTTACTTGTCCTTTGAGGTTTCAAACAATCCATTTTGTGTTGCTCATGCAGGTTGTGTTTTGTATTTGCTCCCATATAGCTCCTTAGAGTAATGCTTAAGGCCACTAGCCAATGCCATAGGTCTATGTGGAGTGTATCTGGCCACTTATGGCTTTAAATATGTATTTGGTTGGTGCTCCTCCTGTTTGCAGACATGTTTGTGTGACATTATGGCCATGCCCAAATATCCCTGGGCACAGGCAATATTAATGACTGGACTAGGCTGGCCTTTGGACTGGGTGTCCTTGTTTGGTTGTGCCACTCACTTCCAGGTGTAGATGTGCTCGATGTTTTTTTTGTTATGTCATCCATTTGTAACCACAGATGTATGTGGAATGTTTTCTGTTAAGCACAATAATTTTAACTTTCCTAAGTAAAAAAATATTCTCACTTACAATACTTGTGGCGTTTTTAGTGGGAACACATTTTAAACAGCTTGGGCTAAACCAGATAATTTTGGTTTTAAGAGGTGTAACAATGCAAATATCAAGCTAAGGAAACTACATGAAATACATTAGGCAACAATTAAGGTAAAAATGTTTTACTTTGAGGTAATGCCACATTACGGCAAAACAACATATTTAACAAAAAGGCTAACACAGACACACAGAATGTTGATAAACGAAATAAAATTAACTAAAATGCTGCAATATCAAGTTTGCTCTAACTGATTGGGCAGACTCACTGGGTGGCCCAACAAAATTCTCTCCGTCATCCTCTAGGGCTGTAGAGGGCAGGCTATCCACATAACGTGGGACACGTTCCAGTATCGCAAAATTGTGCAAAGCAGCACATGCCATGATTATGTCGATCACTTTTTTTGGATCATATTGCAGGGCGCCCCCAGTATGGTCCAAGCAACGAAAACGGGTCTTCAACAGCCCAAAGGCCCTCTCCACAACAGCCCTGGTCTTGCGGTGCGCACGGTTGTACGCTTCCTGAGAGGCATCCTGGGGCCGCAGCACAGGCGTCATGAGCCAGGGTAGAAGTGGGTACCCGGAATCACCTTAAACAGACAATTAAATGTAATAAAAATTAAAAAGGCAACACAACAAACACAAAGAATTTTACATATATCATAATGATGTAAGGTAAAGGGCCAAAAAAAACACCCAGGGCACATTAGCAAACTAACTATTGCCACTAATGTAGTACATAATTAAAAATGGCACTTCAATATACCAATTAATTAACAAACATCTGCACGGCCAAGGGTAGTTGGAATTTAAATATATTTTGAGGTTTCTGACATGTTACAATTAGGATGCTGCTGAGGGGCTATCAACATTTATATGAAAACTACAATGTATGCAGTTTAAGTCCACTTTGACATTTAAAGACCAATACTACAAAAGGAGCAAAAGCTCACAGATCCTTGGGTATAAACTCCCAACCAATATATTTAGGGACATGGAACTTACAGACATCCTAACTAAAGGGAAAACATTCTGAAGGACAAAGCGAGGCAAGCATTTTGGTTTGGAGTTCATAATATATGACCCAACAAAAAGGCAGTTTCTGGCTTATGTAAAGAATTCAAATACAAAAATATCAACAAATACAAGATTAATCCCACATTTAATAGCACACAAATAGGACAGGATATACGAGGATATACGAGTCGTGCGACGATCCTGGGTAGCCGGCAAGGACACTCATAAAACGCATGTCCGGACCAACCACGGCCTGGACATTAAGGGAGTGTCCCATTTTTCGATTCCTTAAGGCAAAAACATACAAAAAGGGTAATTGATATTTGAAAAAATAAAATTAAAAAAAAAAATACATGTCTGCACTCTATTGGGAAAAACTAATGAAAAGCCTAGATAAAGCAGCTACACAAATGAGGGATAAACAAATATGCTGCCGCAAAGGAAAACAGGTTACATTACACGTTGGCCAACATAATAACCAATCTCAATACCTATATATATACTCGTCGGCAGCCCTAGGTACGAGTGCCACATGTGTGCAGTCAATAGCACCAATAACGTTGGGCATGTCGGCCACATTATAAAACCCAAGCTTAATGGCGTTTCTGGCTGCCATATCATCCGGAAAATAAATATATTTTGGAGTTATGGCAGCCATGCCTTCCAAAAATTTAGATAGTGCGCGGCTCAGCGTAGGCTGTGACATCCCCACGGAGAGGGCACCCAGCCTCTGGAACGAGCCGTTCGCCAAAAATTGCAGGCAGCCAAGCATCTTGGTCATACCTGAAATTGCATGCCCCTTATGGAGGGAAGCGCGATTAAGCCTGGTCAGCTCGAACAGCTCAACATCATTCATGCTATCGATGTTCATGCGACGACGCAGGGGCAATCTGCTCTCAGACATCTCGATCAACTCAATGCCAAAAAGCATAAGCCCTTGATGTGCCACAAACTCGCTCCTCTCCATCCTACTCCCGAGGCCAAATAGCTGCCGGCAAACATTTCGTAAAGCAGCTCTTTAATGGGCTTCAAAACAATTAGCAATCACCTCTCTGAATTGGTCGCAAGCCCATGTGAAGGACGTAAAAAATAGGATCGGACGCAAATAATACGATTTGGACGGGAAAAACACACGAACTAACGCAAAATATACGATTCTCGTACGAAATGCGTATGTTCATATACGTCTATGCGCGAACGATCGTGCGAATACGAAATGGGCAAAAAAACAAGAAAAAATGACAAACACCCACCCAAACTTACGATTCTCGATACGAAATCAGTTAACTTTTGCTCTTTGAATCGAGGGGATTGAGTAGAAGTGAGGGTGGCAAATATGTAGGCGAGCACTTTAATGAGTTAAGTTTGTAGAGTGCAGGCTCTAGATCGTAAGTAGAGATGTGCGAACTTTTGAAAAATTCGATTCGACTAATTCGCCGAATTTTCCGACAAAAATCGTTTCGACCCGAATTTATTCCCGACGAATCGCTATTAAAAACTGCAATTTCTGAGCTTCCTAGAGCCTCAATAGGGTTGTAAACGATTCTGCCTTGCTGTAACACGCATAGGATGCGTGCTGGGTTAGTGAATTAATACTGTAAATAATTAGGACATGCAGATCAGAGGCATCGCTATTAGAATCGCAGAGTGGCACAATTGCAGAGAGTTGAGGTGGCATTACTATGAGGGGCCCCTATATTGCCTGAAATACACACCCTGGAGCTGGCAGCAGCAGGAGCCCAAATATTGGCTGAAAGACATCCTGGAGTTGACAGCAGGAGCAGCAGGAGCCCCAAATAATTGGCTGAATGACACTCTGGAGTTGCAAGCAGCAGCAGCAGCAGGAGCCCAAACAAAGCTTGAAAGAGATACTGGAGTTGGCAGCAGGAGCCCAAAAATTGGATGAATCACACCCTGGAGTTGCAAGCAGCAGCAGAAGCAGCAGCAGCCAAAACATAGCTTGAAAGAGATACTGGAGTTGGCAGCAGGAGCCCAAAAATTGGATGAATCACACCCTGGAGTTGCAAGCAGCAGAAGCAGCAGCCGCCCAAACATAGCTTGAAAGAGACACTGGAGTTGGCAGCAGGAGGCCAAAAATTGGATTAATCACACCCTGGAGTTGCAAGCAGCAGCAGGATCCCAAACATAGCTTGAAAGAGACACTGGAGTTGGCAGCAGGAGCCCAAAAATTGGATGAATCACACCCTGGAGTTGCGAGCAGCAGCAGGAGCCCAAACATTGGCTGAAAGAGACACTGGAGTTGGCAGCAGGAGCCCAAAAATTGGACGAATCACACCATGGAGTTGCAAACAGCAGCAGGAGCCCAAACATAGCTTGAAAGAGACACTGGAGTTGGCTGCAGGAGCCCAAACATTGGATGAATCACACCCTGGAGTTGCAAACAGCAGCAGGAGCCCAAATATTGGCTGAAAGAGACACTGGAATTGGCAGCAGGAGCCCAAAAATTGGCTGAATCACACCCTGGAGTTGCAAGCAGCAGCAGGAGCCGCAAAAACATTGGCTGAAAGAGACACTGGTTTGGCAGCAGGAGCCCAAACATTGGATGAAACACACCCTGGAGTTGCAAGCAGCAGCAGGAGCCCAAACATTACTTTAAAGAGACACTGGAGTTGGCTTCAGGAGCCCAAAAATTGGATGAACCACACCCTGGAGTTGCAAGCAGCAGCAGCAGCCCAAACATAGCTTGAAAGAGACTCTGGAGTTGGCAGCAGGAGCCCAAAAATTGGCTGAATGACACCCTGGAGTCGCAAGCAGCAGCAGCAGGAGCCCAAACATTGTTTGAAAGAGACACTGGAGTTGGAAGCAGCAGGAGCCCAAAAATTGACTGACACACTCTGGAGTTGGCAGCAGCAGCAGGAGGCCAAACTTTACATTAAAGAGACACTGGAGTTGGCAGCAGGAGCCCAAAAATTGGATGAATCACACCCTGGAATTGCAAGCAGCAGCCCAAACATTGGCTGAAAGAGACACTGGAGTTTGCAGCAGGAGGCAAAAAATTGGAGGAATCACACCCTGGAGTTGCAAGCAGCAGCGGGAGCTCAAACATAGCTTGAAAGAGACACTGGAAATGGCAGCAGGAGCCCAAAAATTGGATGAATCACACCCGGGAGTTGCAAGCAGCAGCATGAGCCCAAACATTGGCTGAAAGAGACACTGGACTTGGCTGCAGGAGCCCAAAAATTGGATGAATCACACCCTGGAATTGCAAGCAGCAGCAGCAGCCCAAACATAGCTTGAAAGAGACACTGGAGTTTGCTGCAGGAGCCCAAAAATTGGATGAATCACACCCTGGAGTTGCAAGCAGCAGCAGGAGCCCAAACATTGGCTGAAAGAGACACTGGACTTGGCAGTAGTAGGCCAAAAATTGGATGAATCACACCCTGGAGTTGCAAGCAGCAGCAACAGCCCAAACATAGCTTGAAAGAGACATTGGAGTTGGCAGCAGGAGGCCAAAAATTGGAAGAATCACACCCTGGAGTTGCAAGCAGCAGCAGCAGCAGCCCAAACATAGCTTGAAAGAGACTCTGGAGTTGGCAGCAGGAGCCCAAAAATTGGCTGAGTGACACCCTGGAGACGCAAGCAGCAGCAGCAGCAGCAGGAGCCCAAACATTGTTTGAAAGAGACACTGGAGTTGGCAGCAGCAGGAGCCCAAAAATTGACTGACACACTCTGGAGTTGGCAGCAGCAGCAGGAGGCCAAACTTTACATTAAAGAGACACTGGAGTTGGCTGCAGGAGCCCAAAAATTGGATGAATCACACCCTGGAATTGCAAGCAGCAGCCCAAACATTGGCTGAAAGAGACACTGGAGTTGGCAGCAGGAGGCCAAAAATTGGAGGAATCACATCCTGGAGTTGCAAGCAGCAGCAGGAGCTCAAACATAGCTTGAAAGAGACATTGGACTTGGTAGCAGGAGGCCAAAAATTGGATGAATCACACCCTGGAGTTGCAAGCAGCAGCATGAGCCCAAACATTGGCTGAAAGAGACACTGGACTTGGCTGCAGGAGCCCAAAAATTGGACGAATCACACCCTGGAATTGCAAGCAGCAGCAGCAGCCCACACATAGCTTGAAAGAGACAGTGGAGTTGGCTGCAGGAGCCCAAAAATTGGATGAATCACACCCTGGAATTGCAAGCAGCAGCCCAAACATTGGCTGAAAGAGACACTGGAGTTGGCAGCAGGAGGCCAAAAATTGGATGAATCACACCCTGGAGTTGCAAGCAGCAGCAATAGCCCAAACATAGCTTGAAAGAGACATTGGAGTTGGCAGCAGGAGGCCAAAAATTGGAAGAATCACACCCTGGAGTTGCAAGCAGCAGCAGCCCAAACATAGCTTGGAAGAGACTCTGGAGTTGGCTGCAGGAGCCCAAAAATTGGCTGAGTGATACCCTGGAGATGCAAGCAGCAGCAGCAGGAGCCCAAACATTGTTTGAAAGAGACACTGGAGTTGGCAGCAGCAGGAGCCCAAAAATTGACTGACACACCCTGGAGTTGGCAGCAGCAGCAGGAGGCCAAACTTTACATTAAAGAGACACTGGAGTTGGCTGCAGGAGCCCAAAAATTGGATGAATCACACCCTGGAATTGCAAGCAGCAGCCCAAACATTGGCTGAAAGAGACACTGGAGCTGGCAGCAGGAGGCCAAAAATTGGAGGAATCACACCCTGGAGTTGCAAGCAGCAGCAGGAGCTCAAACATAGCTTGAAAGAGACACTGGACTTGGTAGCAGGAGGCCAAAAATTGGATGAATCACACCCTGGAGTTTCAAGCAGCAGCAGTAGCCCAAACATAGCTTGAAAGAGACACTGGAAATGGCAGCAGGAGCCCAAAAATTGGATGAATCACACCCTGGAGTTGTAAGCAGCAGCATGAGCCCAAACATTGGCTGAAAGAGACACTGGACTTGGCTGCAGGAGCCCAAAAATTGGATGAATCACACCCTGGAATTGCAAGCAGCAACAGCAGCCCAAATGTAGCTTGAAAGAGACACTGGAGTTGGCTGCAGGAGGCCAAAAATTAGATGAATCACACCCTGGAGTTGCAAGCAGCAGCAGGAGCCCAAACATTGGCTGAAAGAGACACTGGACTTGGCAGCAGGAGCCAGAAATTGGATGAATCACACCCTGGAGTTGCAAGCAGCAGCAACAGCCCAAACATAGCTTGAAAGAGACATTGGAGTTGGCAGCAGGAGGCCAAAAATTGGATGAATCACACCCTGGAGTTGCAAGCAGCAGCAGCAGAAGGAGCCCAAATATAGCTTGAAAGAGACAATGGAGTTGGCAGCAGGAGCCCAAAAGTTGGATGAATCAAACCCTGGAGTTGCAAGCAGCAGCAGGAGCCCAAACATTTCTTTAAAGAGACACTGGAGTTGGCTTCAGGAGCCCAAAAATTGGATGAATCACACCCTGGAGTTGCAAGCAGCAGGAGCCCAAACATAGCTCGAAAGAGACACTGGAGTTGGCAGCAGGAGCCCAAAAATTAGCTGAATTACAGCCTGGAGTTGCGAGCAGCAGCAGCAGCAGGAGCCCAAACATTGCTTTAAAGAGAAACTGGAGTTGGCAGCAGCCGCAGCAGGAGCCCAAAAATTGACTGACACACCCTGGAGTTGGCAGCAGCAGCAGCAGCAGCAGAAACCTAGAAATTGGCTGGAAGGCACCCTGAAGTTGGCAGCAGCAGGAGCACATACATTAGCTGGAAGGCACACCCTGGAGTTGGCAGCAGCATATGCAGGAGCCCAAACATTGCTTGAAAGACACCCTGGAGTTGGCAGCAGCAGGAGCACAAAAATTGGCTGAAAGGCACACCCTGAAGTTGGCATCAGCAGTAGCACAAAAATTGGCTGGAAGGCACACCCTGAAGTTGGCATCAGCAGGAGCCCAAAAATTGGTCTAAAGACATAAATATGTTTTGCACCATTTGGAAAGTGTAAAACGTGGCACCATGCTGAATCTAGTCGCATGCATCAGCCATTGGTGGGTGGAAATCCTGGCTGATCCATCCCTGATTCATTTTGACAAAGGTGGGTCTCTCCACATTTTTAGTTGACAGACGAGTTCTCCTCACCGTAACTATGGCCCCCGCTGCACTAAACATCCGCTCAGATGGCACGCTACTTGCCGGGAAGGACAGCATTTCCAGGGAAAACTCTGCTAGTTGCGGCCACAAGCCAAGTTTGGCTGCCCAGAAGTCCAGCGGATCCTCAAGGTGTGTTGGCATGGTCATGTCAAGGAATGACATGACCTTCTGGTTGAGGTACTGCTCCAGGTCTTCCTGCTGCTCATGAGTAGCCTCACTATGCGGATGTAGAAAGCTACTCATTAGCGACTGAAGACTGAGGCTGCTGTTGATGGAGCTGCTGCTGCTGCTCCTGCCAACCCCCCAGCAGCCATGGCAGTGGAAGGTGAGCGTAGAGGTCCCCCCGAGTCAGACCTGCGAGAGTATGGACCATGGCGCAGATAGGCATTGGCCAACTGACAACGTAGAATGTCTTTGTAGTAGTTCAGTTTGTCCTCCCTCTCGGCAGGTTTAAGAAATGCCCCCATTTTGTGCCGGAAGCGGGGGTCCAATAAGATGGACAGCCAGAAGTCATCCCGGCGACAAATGGAAACAATTCTGGGGTCACTACGCAAGCACGTGAGCATGCTTCCTGCCATTTGCGCAAGTGACTCGGAGGGACTACCTGTCTCCATCTCCACTGCATACTGCCACGATGTGTCCAGGTCCTCTGTCTCACCTTCCTCAAAACCCTCTAGCTCCTCTGGCTGCTCCTGCTCCTCCTCTCCAGTCCGCTGACTAGATAAACCAGCCATTTCACCAAGCCTAAACTGTGCTTCACTGGGCCACTCCTCCTCCTCTTCCTCCTCCTCCAGTTCAGCTCCAATGGGGTTCATGTGGCTGTAAGATGTAGACGCCATGTCTCTAGTGCCCTGACCAGTCATGGTTTCCAACATGTGCTGTAGTACATGAAGCAGTGGAATCACGTCGTTCATCCCGTAATCCTGCCGACTGACAAATAAAGTGGCTTCCTCAAAGGGCCTGAGCAAACGGCAGGTGTCATGTATGAGCTGCCACTGGTTGACATTGAAGTTACACAGGGGAGTCCCCCTATCCGCTTGGATCATCAGGAAATCCGTGATGGCTTTTCTCTGTTCATATAATCGGTCCAACATGTGAAGGGTGGAATTCCAACGGGTGGAAACATCACAAAGCAGACTATGTTGGGGGATACCGTTCTGACGCTGTAGCTCAAGAAGGGTGTGTTTGGTGGTGTATGAAGTATGGCTGAAGTGCATGCAAAGTTTCCTTGAAGTTGTTAGGATGTCTTGCATATGGGGGGAACACTTAAGAAACCGCTTGACAACCAGATTGAAGACGTGAGCCATGCAGGGCGCATGGGTCAGGCTTCCTTGGCGCAGCGCAGACAAAATGTTCTTTCCATTGTCGGTAACCATGGTTCCCATTTTAAGTTTTCTTGGAGCCATGTTTGGATTTCCTGATGAATACATTTAAGCAGTTCCTCCCCTGTGTGACTCCGTTCACCAAGACAAACCATGTGAAGCACTGCGTGACACCTCCGTGCCCTGCACACATGGTAGACTGGAGGGGCACTGAGACTAGAGCCTACAGTGGAGGGTGAGGAGATGGCGGAGGATGAGAAGGCCGAGTTGCACGGTGTCACAGGCCCAATGGGCAGGGAGCGCGGAGGCCGAAGTGGCGTGACCTGTCCAAGTTGCTGCTGCTGCTGCAAAGGGACCACAGTCACCCAGTGGGCCGTAAATGACATGTACTGTCCCTGACCGTAGTTACAGCTCCAGACGTCGGCGCTGCCATGCACTTTGCTACAAACCGACCATCAGTCTGAACGGTGCAGAGTCCACCACCTGAAAAGGGAGCGACTGCAGCACCAGCAACTTGGACAGGAGCACATTCAGCTTCTGCGCCGTAGGATGAGTGGGCGCATACTGCTGTCTCTTGGACATGGCTTCACTGATGGATTGCTGGCGGGATGCATGACTTGGAGGAGGAGGAGCAGGAGCGACAGAGGATGGGTATGATGCACAGCTGCCTTCGGCTGAGGTGCTGGAGCCTTGGCTGGCAGAAATTGGGAGCGGCATGCCACTTGGTGAGGAAGCAGGCTGGACCACCCCTGGGAGGCCCGGGTCTCCCAGGTCTCTTTATGGTGAAGCATCATATGTTGACGCAGGGCCGTGGTGCCAACATTTGAACGCTGGCCACGCTTCACCTTCTGCCTACATATCTTGCATGTGGCCATGTTACCCTCCTGTGGATGCTTCAGGAAAAACTGCCACACTGCCGAGTAGCTACTTTTCCCACCAACAGGCCTCACTGATTCACTGCTACTGTCGCCAACTACAAGAACCCCTGCTCCACTACCTCCCGATAAGGTAGCCTGCCGCGCAGCAGGTGCTCTACCCCGGCCGCGGCCCCGTTTGGCTCCAGGCTTTACCATTGTGCCCCCATGCTGACTGCCAACTATGCTGCTAACACCTTGTTGCCTGAGCTGCTGACTCCGGGGCAACCTGCGCCCCTCTTCTCCTGATGATGACGATGAAGCCCCTTCATCACCCGGCTCCCAAGTGCTATCGGCTTCATCATCATCATCATCATCACCGAGTTGTGGCTGTACGTCACTGATGTACTCGGTTTCCTCAGTGTCTGGTGCAGGAGCTGGAAAGCTCGCAACACCCAGGACACTGTCCACATCACTATTTGTCTGCCGAGCTAAAGAAGCCACCTCCATTTCATGGCTGGGCAGTAGCTGCTGACTGTCCTCTATCTGATCGTCCTCCTCACTAAAGAGTGGAGCTGAACCCAAAGCATAGAATACATCGCTGGGGGAGGGAACGGCGTAGGACAGAGGCAATGGGAGGACAGGGAGTGCTCTCGGGGCATGCCAACACAGGGTTGTGTCAGAGGAACCTACCGACCCTAGACTGGGGGTCTCAGATGTAACTTGTGATGATGTGGATGAGCGCGTTAACCAATCTACCACGGCAGATGCATTACTGGTGGAGACACAACCGCTAGCAGATACTGGTAGATCAGGTCTCTCACCATAACTCCTGCTGCCACTCGCCCCTAGTCTGCTGCGGCCTCTGCCTGCAGAATCTTGGCCTCTGCCACTCCTCTTTGAACTTCCTGGCACTTGTCTGCCTGACATTTTTATGTATTTGCTTATTTTGTATAACAGATAGGGTGCTAGGTGCAAGTTTGGGATACCCTGTGGCCTGGTGTAATGACAGCAGACAGAAACCAATGCAAAATTAAATAACTTAGTAAAGCTGAGGCAGAAGCATGCTTATTTTGTATAACAGATAAGGTGCTAGGTGTAAGTTTGGGATACCCTGCGGCCTGGTGTAATGACAGCAGACAGAAACCAATGCAAAATGCAATAACTTAATAAAGCTGAGGCTGTAGACGCTTATTTAGTATAACAGATAGGGTGCCACGTGGTGGTTTGGGATACCCTGTGGCCTGGTGTATTGAGAGCAGGACAAAAACCAATTCAAAATGCAATAACTTAATAAAGCTGAGGCTGTAGATGCTTATTTAGTATAACAGATAGGGTGCCACGTAGTGATTTGGGATACCCTGCGGCCTGGTGTATTGACAGCAGGACAAAAACCAATTCAAAATGCAATAACTTAATAAAGCTGAGGCTGTAGATACTTATTTATTATAACAGATAGGGTGCAACGTGGTGGTTTGGGATACCCTGCGGCCTGGTGTAATGACAGCAGACAGAAACCAATGCAAAATTAAATAACTTAGTAAAGCTGAGGCAGAAGCACGCTTATTTTGTATAACAGGTAGGGTGCTAGGTGCAAGTTTGGGATACCCTGCGGCCTGGTGTAATGACAGCAGACAGAAACCAATGCAGAAAGCAATAACTTAATAAAGCTGAGGCTGTAGACGCTTATTTAGTATAACAGAGAGGGTGCCACGTGGTGGTTTAGGATACCCTGCGGCCTGGTGTATTGACAGCAGGACAAAAACCAATTCAAAATGCAATAACTTAATAAAGCTGAGGCTTTAGATGCTTATTTAGTATAACAGATTGGGTGCAATGTGGTGGTTTGGGATACCCTGCGGCCTGGTGTATTGACAGCAGGACAAAGACCAATTCAAAATGCAATAACTTAATAAAGCTGAGGCTGTAGATGCTTATTTAGTATAACAGATAGGGTGCTACGTGGTGGTTTGGGATACCCTGCGGCCTGGTGCATTGACAGCAGGACAAAAACCAATTCAAAATGCAATAATTTAATAAAGCTGAGGCTGTAGACGCTTATTTAGTATAACAGATAGGGTGCCACGTGGTGGTTTGGGATACCCTGCGGCCTGGTGTATTGACAGCAGGACAAAAACCAACTCAAAATGCAATAACTTAATAAATCTGAGGCTGTAGATGCTTATTTATTATAACAGATAGGGTGCAACGTGATGGTTTGAGATACCCTGCGGCCTGGTGTAATGACAGCAGACAGAAACCAATGCAAAATTAAATAACTTAGCAAAGCTGAGGCAGAAGCACGCTTATTTTGTATAACAGATACGATGCTAGGTGCAAGTTTGGGATACCCTGCGGCCTGGTGTAATGACAGCAGACAGAAACCAATGCAGAATTAAATAACTTAGTACAGCTGAGGCAGAAGCACGCTTATTTTGTATAACAGATAGAGTGCTAGGTGCAAGTTTGGGATACCCTGCGGCCTGGTGTATTGACAGCAGGACAAAAACCAATTCAAAATGCAATAGCTTAATAAAGCTGAGACTGTAGATGCTTATTTAGTATAACAGATAGGGTGTCACGTGGTGATTTGGGATACCCTGCGGCCTGGTGTATTGACAGCAGGACAAAAACCAATTCAAAATGCAATAACTTAATAAAGCTGAGGCTATAGACGCTTATTTAGTATAACAGATAGAGTGCAACGTGGTGGTCTGGGATACCCTGCGGCCTGGTGTATTGACAGCAGAACAAAAACCAATTCAAAATGCAATAGCTTAATAAAGCTGAGGCTGTAGACGCTTATATAGTATAACAGATAGGGTGCCACGTGGTGGTTTGAGATACCCTGCGGCCTGGTGTATTGACAGTCGGACAAAAACCAATTCAAAATGCAATAACTTAATAAAGCTGAGGCTGTAGACGCTTATTTAGTATAACAGGTAGGGTGCCACGTCGTGGTTTGGGATACCCTGCAGCCTGGTGCATTTAAAGCAGAGCAAAACCAATTCAAAATGCAATAGCTTAATAAAGCTGAGGCTGTAGATGCTTATTTAGTATAACAGATAGGGTGCCACGTGGTGATTTGGGATACCCTGCGGCCTGATGTATTGACAGCAGGACAAAAACCAATTAAAAATGCAATAACTTAATAAAGCTGAGGCTGTAGACGCTTATTTAGTATAACAGATAGGGTGCTACGTGGTGGTTTGGGATACCCTGCGGCCTGCTGTATTTAAAGCAGACCAAAACCAATTCAAAATGCAATAGCTTAATAAACCTGAGACTGTAGATGCTTATTTAGTATAACAGATAGGGTGTCACGTGGTGATTTGGGATACCCTGCCGCCTGGTGTATTGACAGCAGGACAAAAAACAATTCAAAATGCAATAACTTAATAAAGCTGAGGCTGTAGACGCTAATTTAGTATAACAGGTAGGGTGCCACGTCGTGGTTTGGGATACCCTGCAGCCTGGTGCATTTAAAGCAGAGCAAAACCAATTCAAAATGCAATAGCTTAATAAAGCTGAGGCTGTAGATGCTTATTTAGTATAACAGATAGGGTGCCACGTGGTGATTTGGGATACCCTGCGGCCTGATGTATTGACAGCAGGACAAAAACCAATTAAAAATGCAATAACTTAATAAAGCTGAGGCTGTAGACGCTTATTTAGTATAACAGATAGGGTGCTGCGTGGTGGTTTGGGATACCCTGCGGCCTGGTGTATTGACAGCAGGACAAAAACCAATTCAAAATGCAATAATTTAATAAAGCTGAGGCTGTAGACGCTAATTTAGTATAACAGGTAGGGTGCCACGTCGTGGTTTGGGATACCCTGCAGCCTGGTGCATTTAAAGCAGAGCAAAACCAATTCAAAATGCAATAGCTTAATAAAGCTGAGGCTGTAGATGCTTATTTAGTATAACAGATAGGGTGCAATGTGGTGGTTTGGGATACCCTGCGGCCTGGTGTAATGACAACAGACAGAAACCAATGCAAAATGCAATAACTTAATAAAGCTGAGGCTGTAGACGCTTATTTAGTATAACAGATAGGGTGCCACGTGGTGGTTTGGGATACCCTGTGGCCTGGTGTATTGAGAGCAGGACAAAAACCAATTCAAAATGCAATAACTTAATAAAGCTGAGGCTGTAGATGCTTATTTAGTATAACAGATAGGGTGCCACGTGGTGATTTGGGATACCCTGCGGCCTGATGTATTGACAGCAGGACAAAAACCAATTCAAAATGCAATAACTTAATAAAGCTGAGGCTGTAGATACTTATTTATTATAACAGATAGGGTGCAACGTGGTGGTTTGGGATACCCTGCGGCCTGGTGTAATGACAGCAGACAGAAACCAATGCAAAATTAAATAACTTAGTACAGCTGCGGCTGAAACACGCTTTTTTTGTATAACAGATAGGGTGCTAGGTGCAAGTTTGGGATACCCTGCGGCCTGGTGTAATGACAGCAGACAGAAACCAATGCAAAATTAAATAACTTAATAAAGCTGAGGCAGAAGCACGCTTATTTTGTATAACAGGTAGGGTGCTAGGTGCAAGTTTGGGATACCCTGCGGCCTGGTGTAATGACAGCAGACAGAAACCAATGCAGAAAGCAATAACTTAATAAAGCTGAGGCTGTAGACGCTTATTTAGTATAACAGAGAGGGTGCCACGTGGTGGTTTGGGATACCCTACGGCCTGGTGTATTGACAGCAGGACAAAAACCAATTCAAAATGCAATAACTTAATAAAGCTGAGGCTGTAGATGCTTATTTAGTATAACAGATAGGGTGCAATGTGGTGGTTTGGGATACCCTGCGGCCTGGTGTATTGACAGCAGGACAAAAACCAATTCAAAATGCAATAACTTAATAAAGCTGAGGCTGTAGACGCTTATTTAGTATAACAGATAGGGTGCAACGTGGTGGTTTGGGATACCCTTCGGGCTGGTGTTTTTAAAGCAGACCAAAACCAATTAAAAATGCAATAACTTAATAAAGCTGAGGCTGTAGACGCTTATTTAGTATAACAGATAGGGTGCTACGTGGTGGTTTGGGATACCCTGCGGCCTGGTGTATTGACAGCAGGACAAAAACCAATTCAAAATGCAATAATTTAATAAAGCTGAGGCTGTAGACGCTTATTTAGTATAACAGATAGGGTGCCACGTGGTGGTTTGGGATACCCTGCGGCCTGGTGTATTGACAGCAGGACAAAAAACAACTCAAAATGCAATAACTTAATAAAGCTGAGGCTGTAGATGCTTATTTATTATAACAGATAGGGTGCAACGTGATGGTTTGAGATACCCTGCGGCCTGGTGTAATGACAGCAGACAGAAACCAATGCAAAATTAAATAACTTAGCAAAGCTGAGGCAGAAGCACGCTTATTTTGTATAACAGATACGGTGCTAGGTGCAAGTTTGGGATACCCTGCGGCCTGGTGTATTGACAGCAGGACAAAAACCAATTCAAAATGCAATAACTTAATAAATCTGAGGCTGTAGACGCTTATTTAGTATAACAGATAGAGTGCAACGTGGTGGTCTGGGATACCCTGCGGCCTGGTGTATTGACAGCAGGACAAAAACCAAATCAAAATGCAATAGCTTAATAAAGCTGAGACTGTAGATGCTTATTTAGTATAACAGATAGGGTGTCACGTGGTGATTTGGGATACCCTGCGGCCTGGTGTATTGACAGCAGGACAAAAACCAATTCAAAATGCAATAACTTAATAAAGCTGAGGCTGTAGACGCTTATTTAGTATAACAGATAGAGTGCAACGTGGTGGTCTGGGATACCCTGCGGCCTGGTGTATTGACAGCAGAACAAAAACCAATTCAAAATGCAATAGCTTAATAAAGCTGAGGCTGTAGACGCTTATATAGTATAACAGATAGGGTGCCACGTGGTGGTCTGGGATACCCTGCGGCCTGGTGTATTGACAGCAGGACAAAAACCAATTCAAAATGCAATAGCTTAATAAAGCTGAGACTGTAGATGCTTATTTAGTATAACAGATAGGGTGTCACGTGGTGATTTGGGATACCCTGCGGCCTGGTGTATTGACAGCAGGACAAAAACCAATTCAAAATGCAATAACTTAATAAAGCTGAGGCTGTAGACGCTTATTTAGTATAACAGATAGAGTGCAACGTGGTGGTCTGGGATACCCTGCGGCCTGGTGTATTGACAGCAGACAAAAACCAATTCAAAATGCAATAGCTTAATAAAGCTGAGGCTGTAGACGCTTATATAGTATAACAGATAGGGTGCCACGTGGTGGTTTGAGATACCCTGCGGCCTGGTGTATTGACAGCAGGACAAAAACCAATTCAAAATGCAATAACTTAATAAAGCTGAGGCTGTTGACGCTTATTTAGTATAACAGATAGGGTGCAACGTGGTGATTTGGGATACCCTGCGGCCTGGTGTATTTAAAGCAGACCAAAACCAATTCAAAATGCAATAGCTTAATAAACCTGAGACTGTAGATGCTTATTTAGTATAACAGATAGGGTGTCACGTGGTGATTTGGGATACCCTGCCGCCTGGTGTATTGACAGCAGGACAAAAAAACAATTCAAAATGCAATAACTTAATAAAGCTGAGGCTGTAGACGCTAATTTAGTATAACAGGTAGGGTGCCACGTGGTGGTTTGGGATACCCTGCAGCCTGGTGCATTTAAAGCAGAGCAAAACCAATTCAAAATGCAATAGCTTAATAAAGCTGAGGCTGTAGATGCTTATTTAGTATAACAGATAGGGTGCAATGTGGTGGTTTGGGATACTCTGCGGCCTGGTGTATTGACAGCAGGACAAAAACCAATTCAAAATGCAATAACTTAATAAAGCTGAGGCTGTAGACGCTTATTTAGCATAACAGATAGGGTGCAACGTGGTGGTTTGGGATACCCTGCTGCCTGGTGTATTTAAAGCAGACCAAAACCAATTCAAAATGCAAAAACGTAATAAAGCTGAGGCTGTAGATGCTTATTTAGTATAACAGATAGGGTGCCACGTGGTGGTTTGGGATACCCTGCGGCCTGGTGTATTGACAGCAGGACAAAAACCAATTCAAAATGCAATAATTTAATAAAGCTAAGGCTGTAGACGCTTATTTAGTATAACAGATAGGGTGCCACGTGGTGGTTTGAGATACCCTGTGGCCTGGTGTATTGACAGCAAGACAAAAACCAATTAAAAATGCATTAACTTAATAAAGCTGAGGCTGTAGACGCTTATTTAGTATAACAGATAGGGTGCAACGTGGTGATTTGGGATACCCTGCGGCCTGGTGTATTTAAAGCATACCAAAACCAATTCAAAATGCAATAACTTAATAAAGCTGAGGCTGTAGATGCTTTTTTAGTATAACAGATAGGGTGCCATGTGGTGATTTGGGATACCCTGCGGCCTGGTATATTGACAGCAGGACACAAACCAATTCAAAATGCAATAACTTAATAAAGCTGAGTCTGTAGACGCTTATTTAGTATAACAGATAGGGTGCAACGTGGTGGTTTGGGATACCCTGCGGCCTGGTGTATTGACAGCAGGACAAAAAACAATTCAAAATGCAATAGCTTAATAAAGCTGAGACTGTAGATGCTTATTTAGTATAACAGGGTGCAACATGGTGGTTTGGGATACCCTGCGGCCTGGTGTATTTAAAGTAGACCAAAACCAATTCAAAATGCAATAACTTAATAAACTGAGGCTGTAGACGGTTATTTAGTATAACAGATAGGGTGCCACATGGTGGTTTGGGATATCCTGCGGCCTGGTGTATTGACAGCAGGACAAAAACCAATTCAAAATGCAATAACTTAATGAAGCTGAGGCTGTAGACGCTTAATTAGTATAACAGATAGGGTGCAACGTGGTGGTTTGGGATACCCTGCGGCCTGGTGTATTGACAGCAGGACAAAAAACAATTCAAAATGCAATAGCTTAATAAAGCTGAGACTGTAGACACTTATTTAGTATAAGAGATAGGGTGCCACGTGGTGGTTTGGGATACCCTGCGGCCTGGTGTATTGACAGCAGGACAAAAACCAATTCAAAATGCAATAACTTAATAAAGCTGAGGCTGTAGACGCTAATTTAGTATAACAGGTAGGGTGCCACGTGGTGGTTTGGGATACCCTGCAGCCTGGTGTATTTAAAGCAGAGCAAAACCAATTCAAAATGCAATAGCTTAATAAAGCTGAGGCTGTAGATGCTTACTTAGTATAACAGATAGGGTGCAATGTGGTGGTTTGGGATACCCTGCGGCCTGGTGTATTGACAGCAGGACAAAAACCAATTCAAAATGCAATAACTTAATAAAGCTGAGGCTGTAGACGCTTATTTAGCATAACAGATAGGGTGCAACGTGGTGGTTTGGGATACCGTGCTGCCTGGTGTATTTAAAGCAGACCAAAACCAATTCAAAATGCAAAAACGTAATAAAGCTGAGGCTGTAGACGCTTATTTAGTATAACAGATAGGGTGCCACGTGTTGGTTTGGGATACCCTGCGGCCTGGTGTATTGACAGCAGGACAAAAACCAATTCAATATGCAATAACTTAATAAAGCTGAGGCTGTAGACGCTAATTTTGTATAACAGATAGGGTGCCACGTGGTGGTTTGGGATACCCTGCGGCCTGGTGTATTTAAAGCAGACCAAAACCAATTAAAAATGCAATAAATTAATAAAGCTGAGGCTGTAGATGCTTATTTAGTATAACAGATAGGGTGCAATGTGGGGGTTTGGGATACCCTGCGGCCTGGTGTATTGACAGCAGGACAAAAAACAATTCAAAATGCAATAACTTAATAAAGCTGAGGCTGTAGACGCTTATTTAGCATAACAGATAGGGTGCAACGTGGTGGTTTGGGATACCCTGCTGCCTGGTGTATTTAAAGCAGACCAAAACCAATTCAAAATGCAAAAACTTAATAAAGCTGAGGCTGTAGACGCTTATTTAGTATAACAGATAGGGTGCTAGGTGCAGGTGTGGGATTTTGTATAAAAGATAGGGTCACGTGCTGAAATGGAATGCCCATGTGGGCTAGGGTTTTTACAGCAGACCAAAAAAATTAAAACTAATTGAGCTATAAGAAATGTTAAATGTGCCACTGCCAACATGAGATGCACAGTGGCCAGGAATTTTTACAGCACAAAACACAGCAATTTAAAACTGATCTGGCAAATGAAGTGAAATGAAAATAAAAAAAGCTTTCTTTCCCTGTCACTTTATCTGCTGTCCCTGCCTGGATCGTTCCCGATTTTTCACTATCTTCCCCTGGCTCTCCCTGGCACTCTGTGGGTCTCTGTGGGTCTCTCTGCCTCTCTGTTACTCTCTCCCTGTCCTCCGTTGTCTGTGCACTGCAAGTCTCAAATGCGCACAAGCAAGATGGCCGCCGCTTTATATCGCGCTGTGACGTCCCCGGGGCTCCTGGCTGCTGATAGGCTGCATGTGACCTTCCCATGATAACTTGCCCTAGGGGATATGTCCAGACATGTCCATCCACCATTTTACTATGCTTGTAATTGAAGCAAATGGAGTTTAAAGGAAAACTCGATCGAATCACGGGAAAATTCGGATTCGTTCAGAATCAAATTTTTTATGAAATTCGGAACGAATCCGGGTTCGTCCGGATTGATTCGCTCATCCCTAGTTAAGATGTTGCTTAATCCTATATTCCTCCCGTGTGTGTAAGTTGGTGATCCTATCAGTTCTTTCCACATGGGGGCAAACATTGCAATTTGGAGCCAGGTGTTCAGACATGAGTAATGGCTCTTACATAATCGATCTATTAGATTAGGAGCACATCTAGCTGTTATTAGGGGACCTTTCTTCACCATCTCATTAGTAGTGAGTTAGACTCCAATACCTGCCAATGTAATTGCGTAATTCACCTCACTGATGGCCAGTCATTTTTGAACGTTGTAATAAATCTCATCTCATTATTAAATGCTCATTTCTTATACTGCAGTAAGGAGTCTCTTGGTGTCTGTAATACCCATTGGTATGCCTTCTGTTATTCCCATTGTCTATGGCGCTCTTGCGTATTCTCAGCTTCTCTTTGAAAATCTTCCTGTGAGGAGCAATTTCGTCTAATCCGGAGCATCTGTCCCACAGGGATGCCCCCTTTTAGGCATTTCTGGTGGGAATTGAAAAAGTGTAGTAGGCTGCTGGTAGCCGTCTTCTTTCTTGAATACGTAGAGTGAGGTCCAGAAAATCAACCTGTGAGTTTGACATATGGTAAGTGAGAAAGATGTTGTGATCATTATTGTCTAAATGTTACAAAATGGTCTCACACAGGTGTGCGGCAATACATCTATACCAGCCCAAAATATGGGCTTGATATTCAATAAGTGACTCACTCCAGACCACCTCATATTCACACCAACCCAAAAATAAATTTGCACATCCTGCCCCCATTGCTACTCCCCAGATCTGCCTATAGAATTTTCCATCAAATGTAAAGGCATTGTGTGTGAGCACAAATGTCAGTAGCTGTAAAATGAAATTGTGTACCGGTCTTCTATCCGTGGCTTCCATGTTGAGAAAGTAATGGGCCACATATGTTGCCTTGTCATGCAAGATGACAAGGCATGACAAGGGGACACGTCCTGCTAGAGGGGCAGCAGGGATGCGGCTGTGGCTCGCACATGCGGCGTTGAACCAGGAAAGAAGGTAACTGTATGGGTGACCCGGGGGGTTTCATACAGTGGGACATCTCAAAATTGGATGGTCCGGGGGGAGGAAATCGATTGGCCCGGGAATCTATAAGATCGCCATGGAATTTGGTCCACTTTAAATACAGCAAACACAGCCTTAGCCTGAGAAACAGGCCATTTTTAGCATAGTAAAAGCCGCATGCTAGTGAATTCACAGTGAATGACCCCCTATATGCAATCTGTTACTACTGAAAACTGTACACCAAGTCTGTACACCAAAAAGAGAGACATGAATCTTTCACAGGGCCGGTGTAAGGGGGAGTGAGCTCCCTCACCTCTGACCTCAGCACAGTGACGATAGCAGCAGTGTTCTTTCAGTACAGGGATCATTCTTCTCTTCTTGAAGATTTTGCTGTACAGTTGCCAATAGCAACAGATTGCAGATATTGAAAACGGTGTCCATAAACCACATATTTTCCAAATTAAGAAAAAATAAAAACACTAGATCAGCTCAGCACATTGAGGACATGATTTTCGCACAGAAATATGCACTTCCAAAAATGCTAAGTGGACTTATCCTTTAATCACTATGAAATATTGTAATGCTATCCAAGGAATAGAGATGTAACTTATAAAGTCAGAAGTGGCTGGTAATTGTGTTTGTGTAGTTGGGGGAGGGGGCTTTTACTCAACTACTGTAGATAAACAACACAACACACAGGATTTTTATCTGTTGTAATTAAATGAAGAGGCAGGTGATAGGTCCACTTTAATGCAATATAGTTGACATGAAACAGCAGTACACCTCAAAAATAAGCCCATTGTTTACGGAGTTGCAGCAGTTGCATTGGTTGTTGTCCCTGGAGCATCCTGATTCCATATGACCAACTGTGTTAACTCGCCAAATCCCTTTAAATATCTGATCCCTGATCCACCACCGTAGGAGTGCGGGCCTAAGTTGGGATGCCCCATGAAGAGGTAGAACACCACAACACCCCAAGAGTCTTTTAAAGCAGCACAAAACCCAGCGTGGCCAGCCCTAAAATCTAAAAGATTTCAGGGCCAGCCACCGACCTTCACAGGGGGAATCCTGAATGACTGAATGAACAATCAGCTTATGCCCACATCTTCAGCCTGAGCATGTACTCCTGCCTCAGCCATTCAGATGGGACTGGGGTGGGAGCATGTGTGGGAGCATGATCATAATCAGAGCCATTTGCTGAATGTCATAGCCACGGCAAACTGATGCGATTGGACAATATCTTGAACTTGTGCCATAGGGCAAGGGAAAGGTGAGTTTGTATGGGTGCTCTGGGGGGTTCACACACCAGGGCATCCCAAATCGGGAAACATTTTTGGAAGCAGTTTTTACTACCTACATCAATTAGGAAAGCCCCATAAAGAGGAAAACCACCGCCCCTAGACTCTTATAGACTCTAGGAAAGTGGTTGCTACTATTTAAATGAATTGCTTTAAAAGGAGGTTACATTGAAAAAAAAAGATTTTCATTGATTGTATAAAATGGAAACATTGCAATGTTTCTGCAGCAAGAAATAAAAACATTAGGGAACTGGGCATTGCATTTTCCCAAATGAAAAATGTCTTGAATTATCCAGTGTTTATCTTTTTGCAACTGACTGAAACCTTTGCCGTACACTGCTCCCCTTAGTGGTTGCTGAAATGCAGGATTTTAAGAAATACTAATTAATTTAGGTATGGCACTCATCTCACACCAAAGGGCTCAATTTAACCAATTTGGAGACAAGGTGAGCCTGACTACATCTGTGCATAAAAAAAGAAAAACCATCTACTTCCAGCGTCTAACTGGTACACGTAAGGAAGGTATCCATGGCCATTTTTAAACTTCTCTAGTGTCTGCTCATGAGTGACAACCCTCTCTGGCAGAGAGCTCCATAGTCTCACTGCTTTTATAGAATCGCCTCTTACTGTATGTCAATGAAAGAAGTGTCTTTCCTTTAGCCTCCCTCTAACCTTAATAGATTCTCCTGTGTGATAGTTACAGTCCTTGGTAAAAAATAGATTATCACATGGGTATCTCTTTTCTAAACTAAATTAATCTAATTTTGACAGTATTTCTAGCTAATCTTGCCTGCCTTTTAACATCCCCAGGTTCTGTTATATCGTTCTGGTGTTTCTGTACTGGTGCCTAAAACTGTACACAACATTCTATAGGGGTTCAGACCATTGACTTATTGAGTGGTAACATAATGACCCTGTCATGAGCACCTATGTCATTCATGATGGACTCCATGATCATATTTGCCTTGGCAGCTTCTACCTGATATTGTTAAAGGTTATTCTTGACTAAACCCACTAGGTCATTTTCCGTTGTAGTTATACAGTATAGTATGGTATCATGGTGTTAATAGTTCATTACCAAGTGCATAACCTTCCATTTATCCATATTATATATTCCAATCTATCTGTCAGTTTGTAGACACATGCTGACCTCTGTGTTAATTACTTGACCACGCTTAGCATCATCTGCAAAGATTGATATTTTGCTGTGTCATTTCTTCCCAATATATATATAAAGAATTGTCCCATTACTGACCCCTTTGGTAGCCCACAAGCAAAGGTGATGACCATTCTGGATACATATTATTGATAGCCACCCTCTGTTTCAGATCAACATCCAATGACTCACCATAATCCAATTTTCACTTTCTTCAGGATAGCATCTCTTAGAAAATCTTTAAACAGCTTTCACACCACATGTTTTAAATCTGGCCTACAGTTTTTAGGTTACCCTTTAGAACCCTTTTTGAATATTGGCACCACTTTTGCCATGCATCAATCCTGGGGAATAGTCCTTATTACATGAGATTACTTTAATATAAATTAATGGCTTATCTATTACTGTACTTCTTTGCCCTAAAAACGAAGGTGTATGACATATGGACTCTGACAAGGATTTCCATTTACACTACTCTAATCTCCCTTCTACTTCTTCTCCACAATTATATTGTATTCCCTTTTTAAACTGCTCTACCGCTATGCTTTCTTTCCCCGCATCTCTAGTTGCTCCACTATGTGAAACTTCACAGTTTTCTCCAAAGACGCCCCTTTTCAAGGACTTACAGTGCATGGTGCACAGTGCATAAAAAATGTATGGCATACAGCCCTGTTTAGACACAGAGCCCAGCATAAGGGAGCAGAAGCGGCCACATCCCCAGTCCCAGTGTAGTACACACCCAGTCTATCTGAATGGCTGAGTTTGGGAGGGTGCCTTAGCTACATGGAGGCTGGGGATGTAGCTGCTGCTCTAATCTCCCTTTTATTTCTTCTCCGCAATTATATTGTATTACCTTTTTAAACCACTCTACCGCTATCCTTTCTTTCCCACCATCTCTAGTTGCTCCACTATGTGAAACTCCCCAGTTTTCTCGAAAGAGGCCCCTTTTCAAGGACTTACAGTGCATGGTGCACAGTGCATAAAAATGTATGGCATAAAGCCCTGTTTAGACACAGAGCCCAGCATAAGGGAGCAGAAGTGACCACATCCCCAGTCCCAGTGCGGTACACACCCAGTCTATCTGAATGGCTGAGTTTGGGAGGGTGCCTTAGCTACATGGAGGCTGGGGATGTAGCTGCTGCATAAGTGTATTGCAGGGCAATCGGGGGGGTGCTCACATAGCAGGGCATTCTAAATTGAAATGCCCCAAGTTTGCTTGATTGCCCATTCCTGGGGTCTTACTTTGGACTAGTGCTTTTGTGTCTATGTAGCCTATGTAGTGTTTTTTCCCCACTTTATTCCAATTTATATTAGACCAAGTTGAGTATACATCTGCCATCCATTAACTTACATATCCCAGAAGTTTTTTAGGGGTGTTTAAGAAGATTTTGTACCTGACCTTTGTAATGAGGATAGTCTAGTCAGGCTTTTTCAAACTTCTAGGGATTGCTGCTCAGGTGAAGATGTGTTTGAACAAAGTGCTTTTTTTGTTGAGAGCAGTTATATTGTGTCTTGAGAGTACTGATATTTTAGTATTCATTGAAGTCAATAATATTAGTCACATTTTCTTGTTTTTGCTTTTGCCAGCTTAATTAGTATAATGAAAGTCTGTGGGCTGGCAATACGGATGGTCATTGAAGGAGACTGTTGATGTATTTGAGTTTACCAATTTTCAACGATCCCAGATCAGTAGCAATTGGTGGATTATAGGGTTATCTATGGGTTTGCAGTTCCAAGAAGGCACTCTACGGATAAAACTACATTACAGATTGTGAAGGCCTTCTAATGAGAGATCATTTTGAGGCTAATTTAAGACTAGCGTCACATATTGCCATGTTAGCGTCTATGTAGTGGCGCTTAGAGAAATCGCTAGTAGACTCTGCAAGCTGTTGTCGGGTGCTGTATCGGCCGGACAAGTCATGCTGTAGTAACCTAGTTTTGCATTGATAAATGTGATGTCTGTGTGGCACTGTAGAAGCACTCTCCCTGATTCACTGCAGTGCCTGTAGACATTTTCCCCATATGTCCCTGTGTCGAATTGGTTAACGTTTAATTATTATAAACTTAGCTAAAGCTGGTTCTAACCTTAATCTTGTTTTTATCTATTGTTATTGTCATGGTTTTAGTCAGCTCTTAAGGTCTGCTTGAATGTTATAAAATGTTCCCCGTTTGTTTGAGTACATTTTTTGATCACTGCTTAGGTCATTTACCTGGAAGAATAAATCATTTCATTAATTAATTAATCATTTCTGCCTGCCTGGCAAAGTCAGACTGTATTGGCCTGATGCAGAGCCTCCCCGTTCAGCTATCCCGTACGTTTTCCCGTTGGTTTTGGGCTGGGATCGGGTCCTGAAAGGGTGCTACGTTGCTTTTTGTGTGCGTTTATGTGCTCAGGTGTGTCGGCATGCGCCTTTCCGATTGACGGCTCGCAAGAGGCTGAACTCCGTGAAAACGGATGGCCCGTTGATTGGTCCATTTTTTAAATTGATTCAGAGCCTTGATTTCCGATTG
This sequence comes from Gastrophryne carolinensis, assembly GCA_027917425.1. Taxonomy (NCBI): domain Eukaryota; kingdom Metazoa; phylum Chordata; class Amphibia; order Anura; family Microhylidae; genus Gastrophryne; species Gastrophryne carolinensis. The sequence continues at coordinate 109,671,456 of CM051240.1, read as the reverse complement.
AAACCAGCCCCATTTAATGAGGGTCTCGACCTTTCACTTACGGCCACTATTAGCACCCGTATTTGAGCTCCGTATCATGCTTTCCTCTGTGCGCGAGCATCAAAGGCGTCAGCTACGCGGTCTTGTACTTTTGAGCATGGCAGAAACCAGGCTGCACCGAACACGTTTGGACATCGATGGCATGCATGATGTTGAGCTCTTCGAGCTCACCCGCCTTAACCGTGTTTCTCTCCAGGACTCGTATAGCCAGCTGCGGCCATGGTTATCCCCCACCACAAGAAAGGGGCATGCAATTGCAGGTATGACCAAACTGGTTGGCTACCTGCAGTTTTTGGCGAACGGCTCGTTCCAGAGACTGGGTGCCTTCTCTGTGGGGATGTCCCAGTCTACGCTGAGCCGCAGCCTAACCAAGTTTTTGGATGGCATGGCTACCCTGGCCCCCAAATTTATATTTTTCCCAGACACAGGGGAAGCCCGGAATGCGGTTAAGCTGGGCTTTTATAACATAGCCGACATGCCCAACGTCATGGATGCCATTGATTGTACCCACGTATCGATTATACCGCCTGCTGACCAGGAATATCTGTTCAGGTATGTGGTTTAGGTCAGCTTTTTTTGGGGGGGGGGGGGCGTTTCAAGCAGACCTACACCCTGTGTATCACTAGCATCCATTGTTTAGTAATGTTGTTGATGTTTACAAATATTTGTGTGCATCTTGACACTTATGGTCACACTAATTACAGTTATGTTTGGTTTGTGCAGGAACAAGAAGATGGGCCATTCGATTAATGTCCAGGCAGTGTCCGGCCCTGATCTGCAATTTTTTAGTATATTTGCAGCCTTCCCTGGTTCCATGCATGATTCCCACATTTTGAGGAACTCCTGCCTCTTTGAATGTTTTCAATCTGGAGATCTGTCTGGCGGATGGCTACTGGGTATGTGTCTCAAACTTGTTGTTGCTGTCCAAATTTTCTTTATTATTTTGGGTCCTGTACCCCACTAATCTGTGATAGATAGCAATGAAACAGTACAAGTTGGCAATCACTTACTTACCACTATTTGATCATCTTAATTCTTGTATGTATTCTCCACTATTGCGTCCTGTCCTGGCCCTCTTAGCTATGTAGCATTGCACAGCTCACCTATTTGTCCCTGTTCAATAATGCTTTAATGCACACCTAAACATTATTGATGTTATTCCCCTTAGGGCTCTGTCTGTTGTTCCATGTTGTTAGGCTTTTCAAGTTACCTAACATGCCATTTTTGTTTAATGCATGTAAGGTACTTGTGGATATTGTTTAGTTATTATATTTAGTGTTATTTGTTATTTTTTGTTGGCCTTATAGTTATGTGTTGACTAGTTATGGTGCCAGACACTACACTCCATTCCAATAGGCACATTTGTCGTGTGTTTGTGTTATTGTTAGTGCTTATTTTTTGTTTGTTTTTTTGCAGGTGATTCTGGCTATCCTTTGCTACCATGGCTACTCACACCCATCCTGCACCCATCTTCCCAGGCCCAGGAGCGGTATAACACTGCCCATAGGAGGACTCGCTCAGTGGTGGAACGTGCCTTTGGCTTGCTCAAGATACACTCCCGATGTCTGGATCAGACTGGGGGTGCACTACAGTATCAGCCTGCCAAGGTCATCAAAATCATTCTTGCTTGTGGTGTCCTGCACAACCTTGCCATTCGAGGCCGGATATCCAGATACACTGACCTGCCTGAGGACACTTTAGAGATTTCTGAAGATCACACCCCTCCATACTCCGGATCACCAAGTGGCACAGCACAGGCAATACGTGCTCAACTAGTGGACAATGTTATTGCATAAAACACAAGCCTTGGAAATGTATTTGGTTTAAATGTATTTGTGAATCAACAAAAATTTATTTTTACTTCTTTTTTTAATCTTAAACGTGGGGTCATATACATTAACACAACCATTTAGTGGTAGGTAGAGTATGATGTTGCAGTTGATGGTTGGGGTGGGTGAATGTGTGCAGCAATATGTGCCAGGCTTTGTTTAATCTGCTGCCATTGTTGGACCATTTCACCCATATGCCTGTTTAGGCTTCTTGTTTCTGCCAGTAGGCCAGACACATTTGCGTTTAAAACCTCTAATTGGTTATTCATCGATGTTAATTGGGTGCACACCGTGTCATTAAATTGTGTGGTTTGTGAAAATGCTATATTCTCCTGGTGCCAGGCTTCCTTCATAATCTGAAGCTGTCTCCTCTGGCTTATATGTCGCCTTGGCTGTGTTCTTGCACTGGCACGGGTGGGTGGTTCTGCCCAAATTGGGTTGGTGCTGGTGGTTGGGTTGCCACAGAGTGTGTGGTGCGGACGGCAGAAGTGGTTGTTGGCACAGAGGTTGTGGTAGTGGACACCAGGTGATGAAGTTGCTGTGCCTGTTGGTTCTGATGTTCGCACACTGGTTCTGTAGGCATTTGCGGCATCTGATTTGTGTCCTCCTCCAAATCTCGAATGTCTTCAATAATTGGGGGACTTTGTATGTTCTGTAAAGAAATGTAGCATTTATTGAGTTCACTTTTTTCCCAAAAATGGATGCAAGTGCAATTTCCAAAGTCTACACAGTGGACCATTGACTTACCTCATCCAAACACTCAATTTGGTTTGTGTGGGAAGAAACCTGGTGTTGCATGGGCCTCTGGGACAAGCCAGGGGTTGCTTGGCCTTGTGACATGTGTTGAGTTTGTTCTTGGAAGAGAGAATGTAATGTTATTTTTAACAACTGCCACAGTGTGTATTAAGGGTTAGCAAAGTTTTTGTGTCCCCATTGAAAAGTCTCTCTGTAAATACAAACTCACCTTTCGACCTGACATTCCTGTCTGTGTCTAGGCCCTCTGGCAGGCCCTGAATGGTTGCAGGGTGAATATATGTGTAGACATGTTCTTCTGCTGGGGTTAGTGTGATTTTAGTCGGGAGACCAACCCCTGTCCGCTGGCTGGGGTAGATTAAATCACCCCTATTAAGTGTTACATCCTGTTACAAAGCAGGCTAGACATGCATTTACACTCTAAATGGACTTTACCTCTGCTGGCGGCGCATGTCCATTTTTTTTTTCCCATAATATTTGAGATCACCAAATTTGCGCTTAATTTGCTCAAGATCTCTCCTGACAGAGCCAACACTATTAACTTGGCTGCAAATATTAGCCCAGATCTCCTGCTTTGCCTGCTTTGTGGTGGATTTTGAATAACGGCCAAAAAGGGCATCATAGTGCTCACAGACACCAGTGGCTACAGCCATGCTTTGGGCATCACAAAAACGGGCTGTAAGTGAGCCACGGCGTAGCTGACGGCCACATGGGTGTGTGGTGTCCCCTGCATCAGATGAAATAGATGGCTGGCTGTCTGGGGAGTCGTGTTGGGTTCTTGGGCTTATGGGTGAGTGTGATGGAGTGTGGGTGCTGCTCTGTGTTAATGGCTGGGTGCCTGTGGAGCTTTCACCTGTTGAGCTCTCTAGTGAATCTGTGGTAGTGGTACTTTGTGACACAGAGTGTTACGGAGGAGGGGTGGGTGGCCTGGGTGGCCAGTGCCAACACCCCCCCTCTGCCAGTGAGTATGAGGAACCTATTGACCTCAGTATGCAGGGGGGAATCGCACGGCAGGGAGTCGAGCATCAGCGACTCCGGTAAGACTCTCAAAATGACATATGTCCTGATACATGCAAGAAAGACATATACTCATGTGCACTATTGCTCTTTTTAGATTCTGACGTCATAGGCACATCCCAAGGGGTCCAGGAAGCTGGACAAGCAGAAGAGTTGCCAGTGGAAGGTGAGTGATTTGATGCATAGAAGCCTAACCTAATCTGACATTCATGAGCCACAAATAGTCAATAATATACTTGTGTTTTGGATCCCAACAGCTTCACAGCAGCAACAGATGGGGGAAGAAGGGAGGAGACTGCGCCCCAGACGCCATGTTGGCCACAAGCCTTGTAAGTTTATGATCTATCTAAAAAATGTATTTGCAACTCATGTCTATTTGCAACTCAAAAATAAAAAATGGTCCCAAAAAAATAACTTTAAAAAATTAGCCAAAGAAATTTATAAAAAAATATGGACCCCCAAAAAAAGCCTAGATAAGCACAACATAATTGCAATCCAAAATTGATGTTGTTTTTCATTCACAGATCAAAGAAAAGGCCAACAATAAAGCAAACAAGAGCCGCCTGTGATGTTGCCAAAATTTTTATAAAAGTTCTTCGAATTTTTAGAAAAAAAATTACATTAAAAAAAATGTAAAAAATGTTGTGGTGTGTTCTCTTTCCTGGCACTGTACGTTCTCACAACATAAACATACAGTTACATGTCCCAAAAGGTAAGTATATGGGACAAGGAATAGGAAGAAGAAGGAGAAGAAGAAAAAGAGATTCAGGTAAGCATTAAAGACAAGGAAGAAGAAGAAAAAGAGATTCAGGTAAGCATTAAAGACAAGGAAGAAGAAGAAAATGAGATTCAGGTAAGCATTAAAGACAAGGAAGAAGAAGAAAAAGAGATTCAGGTAAGCATTAAAGACAAGGAAGAAGAAGAAAAATGTAAGTATACTTGTTCAAAACATCAAAATAGGGGTGAAAACGGAAACGGATGGCAAGAAGGTACGTTTGGAAACCCATTAAAAAGGAGGCAAAAACGGATCGTCCGTGTGAACGGGAACGGAAGCCACGACTAAATAGCATGCCCCCGAGAGGGGGAAAAAACCCTTCACGATTGAAGACACAGAAATGGAGCATTAACGAAGTTCCCCCGACGGCGGCTCTGCATCACATTTTAACCCCGGGACAAATGTAAGCAAAACGGACCATAGGAAAAACGGAACAAAATAAGCTCAGATCAGGGTAGGCTCTGCATCAGGCCATATGTCTTCATCTGTGTCTGTGGGCATGTTTGGTTCTTCTGGCACCAGGGCTGTTTCCTCTGGCTCTTCCATTCTATGGCAGATGCTAATATTGTGTAGGACACAGCAGGCTAACCAGCTTGTGTGGGCTGTATAACATCAGAATGACACTACAGCCTTTGCCACAGCGTTCAAAGATGATACAAACAACACATAGCCCCTTATACTTAGCCAATTGTAATATATGAGACGCTACACAGCCACATTCACATGCTTCTGCGGTGATGGTCATATTTTTGGGACTAATGCAACACAGGTGTGCCAGAAACGCGTAGCAGCCCTGTGTGCAGTATCAGTTGGTGTTTCTCATAGGTTAACTAACGCTAGCACCTTAGCTATGTTAATCCATAAATTAAATTCAAATAGCCATTAGCTAATAGCGTTTGTTAGCAGGTTTGCTATAATAATGTAATTTTTGAGACCCATTACATCACCCATATGTGTTTTATTGGTTGATTTGTGTATTAGCTTCATTAATTACATACACCAGCGTTTTATTTTATCGTAATTGAGCATGCCCTGCTTCTGCTTGGTTCAACAATCACATAAAGCTGCTCAACAGCTCAATCATCTTTTTCCATTGACTTGGTTGACGAGAACCCTTTTCTGCATGTGTAAGTTTCCACAAAGATAGCTGGATGGATCCAAATCATGGTTCTTTATCTGCAGCTGCCCAGTCCCCTGGGGGCCCCAGTATCAATGGTGTGTCTCGTGGCCATAGACGAGATGTTGGCAGCAGGTGGACCCAGCCTCATGGTGGTGCTCATAGTGATCTAACCAGGTCAGTGGTTGTTACTTCCTCCCCTGCTGCTGCATTTCACAGTATTGGGCAACATAACTCCATATCACTGGAGGTGGTTAGTTCTGTTGCAGAACAAGAGCTTCTGGCAAGCGTGAGCAAGAATTTAATTTGGCTGATAACACCACCCCTGTCAAGCTGACCATGGCGAAGTGACCCTTGTTATTCGGGGGACAGAGTTGGGCCCTAGGTAAACATGAGTCAAAATATAGCAGGGTATAGCCGATGATCTCAATAGTTCGGCTAGTTATCAACGAACCGGTGCTGCCACCTTAAGAAGAGCCCTGATGAAGAAAATGGAGGCCGATTTGTTAATTAAACGTGGAGAAAAGGAGGGTCCCAAGCAGTGGTTTCTGCAGGGCCAGCTCTAGCACCCGGCGGAAAGGTCCATCACATGGGACTTGAGTCTACTGACAGACAGTACAGCCAATGATTTAATAGTTCATTCAGACTGTCTTCGCTGCACAGATGATGATTGGCTGGATGTGGGCGGGGCCATCTCTCCCTTCCTCGCTGACTCGCTCCCACCAGCATGTTGACAGTGCTCTGAAGTGAAGAGAGCAGAGCACTGACAGAGGAACATATGCTGGCTGATCCTGGACCGCTGTCTGGAGGAGCTCTGTGTCTCTCTCCTCATCATCTTCACTTCAGGACAGGTAATTGTTGAATGTGAACTTTGCCAAGGGTGCTAGGGACAAGGGCTGATTGTGAATGTATTACATCCCTGGAATCTAAGAGCACATATCGGCCATATGAGGAAATGTTGAGGTGCAAGATTCCTTTATGTCGGCTGCAGGGTGTGGATGTTGGGGATGACACTACAGCCTGGGTTGAAGGTAAGTGCTTGTAAATTTATTTTATGTTTTGGGGTTAATCTTTAATAAAATTTAGAAAATTTGTCTCAGTTGATGTTTGTCCACCTGAGAGGCACCATGCACATCTGAACTTTCTGATGAAGGGGCAACAGACAACCCGGAACTTCCCCTTCTCACAAGTAGCCAGCACTAGTGCAGTAGGCATTCCCCCATCCCCCACTTCCTCAAGCCAACCAGATGTCCTTGGTAAGTGCGCACTGAAACTGCATTGTGCATTAGGTAGCAATAGTCATTGGGCTTGTTTAATTTTTCTAATATAGAGGTCTCTTAATATATTTTTTTGATTGCATTTTTCAGGCCACATGATGACCACGCCCTCAACATCCAATCACCCTTCTGCCTCAACTGAAGATCAAAGTAAGTTGCAGGAATTTTTAAAATTGGCCTTTCACAGATCCTTTCGGCATTTAACAACAAAAGCTGGCAAATGGCTGCAGCTCCTGCATCAACAGGTGCAACAGCTACATGTTTTTTTCTTGAGCTGTTAGCACCTACCCGAGTGCCAATACCAACTGTGGCACACAATAACACTAATCAACCTACCACCAGTTCTGATGATGTGCCTACCCAACCCATGGACCCACCTCAACCAGACAAAATGAGAGCATGGGTTAAGAGGAGTTCCAGATTATGATTTTTTGATTATGTTTTAATTACTTGTGGCAGAGTTTGGCCTAACTACTTGTCAAAACACATGAGCAAGCCACATACATGTTGGATATTGTCGAACACCAGAAGATACCCTCCTGTTCTAAGGTCAACATGGGCACTTCCCAACACAATTGCATGTGACATTTTAAAATAATGATAAAGGCAGGCAACACAGGATGCATAGAGGTCGTGAGCTTTATTAATGTCAACCTTAACTACAACACGCAGGTGTCTGTATGATGCCCTGAAACAACAATTATTACAAATTTAGACACAAGACTGTCGAAAATGACTATACAATCTAAACAATGAAGGGCACTCACCAGGGGACGAGGTGTTGGACTGTTGACAGTGAGGACTCTTAATAGAAGCAGGGTGCCTCTGCTGCTCCTGCCCAGCAGAGCCCAACTCACCTCCACAATGTTGGCCTTCCGGGTCAAGGCATAATTGTATTTCATTATGCAAGAATCCTAGATGCACATAAAGGAAATATATAAAAAAAAAAAACAAAAGCAATAAAATACAACAATAACAAGAAATACATATTAGTTGACTTTTACTTAAAGTGTAGCAAAACCCAACTTTTTTAATATCCTGGGTTTGGCTGCTTGACCCCACCAAAACCTGATGGGGGATACCTTGCTATGTGAAACATGGGTTGGCCCCAGGTTGGCCAAAAAATAATCCTATTCCTGGCCCAACAACGCATGAGCGGACTCTACTTCAGTCACCGTGGTCACATCCACTCCCACACGTTCATGTAAGGAAAGTGGATCTGAGTGCAAGGCGGATGCATAACACACTACCTTCCAGGAAGGGGCATGCCTTCACAAAAACAAAAGATGTCTAGCAGGGATGTGGCTGCTGCCTGTGCATGCACTGTTTTACCGGGAAACATGGTAAGTTTATGGGCAATCAGGGTATTTCAATACAGCGGACCATCCCTGTTTTGGATGCACTAGGGTAAAATAATCAGCCCAGCAATCTAATATGTTAGTAAGCTCTGCTCCATGGGTAGGGATCCACTTTAATGACACTACTATCTAACTCTTTATCGAGTAAAAACAAAATCCCCCCCCCCCCCCCAAAATAAGCAGCAAAAATGTAAAAGTACCAAAAAATATATATATATAAAATATAAAAATATAAAAACTACTAAACGCTAAACAACACCTGGAAACACTAACACATTTTAAGCAGGCCGCAACACACGGGAGAAAATCAGTTTCACAAAAAAAAATACCTTTAAAATTTGGCCATTGACTCTGGGGTCCACCCACTGCCTCTTCTTCTGAAGATCCTCCTCAGTGGAAGAGGATGAGGAGCTGCTGGGAAAGCGGGACATGCGCCGTCTTGAGGGAAGACATCATTCCACAGAGGAAAACTGGACATGCATAAAGTGAAACCTTTTACCCCATCGCTAGGTATGAACGCTATGTAACGTCCCGAGCCCAAGACTTCACTAACAACAGGACAACGCTTCAGCGAACGATAGGTAGCACCAGTTAGGTCGTCCGGCATTGGCGCTCAAGCCCATATTTAAGAAATAAATGAACACAGCCAGCATTGGCACTCTATTATTGAGTGCCAGACGCTGTGTGATCTTAGTCTGTTTCTCAACAAACACCAGCACCAGAGCAAAAACATATGGCATGACATTGTTTTAACACTGTGACAATGACACTGCAATGACAGACCTGCACATACAATTCTGCATAAAAAAAAAACATAAAACAATAAAAATGTTTGTTTGCTGGGTATGAGAGGACACACAATGATTTGAAGCAAAAATTTCTAAATTTTATTGAGGAAAACGATAATTATACACAACCACATCAAACACCATTGAAATGTATGTGAGGGCACTACTGATCGACAGATACTATATGGCGCTGCTGAACATAGAGTGCCGGAGCTTTACACTGACATGCAGCTACTAATATATGTGGCGCTTTTAGAGGTGCTCACCAGATTGACTTTCTTAAATCTGTTTTTCACATACAGCGCCCAGCCTTCACCCGATGCTACGTGGTGCTACATGGCACTACCTAGCATTAGCTAGTGGTATCTCGGCTTCAGCGTCATATTCTGTAAATTTGGCTAATTGAGATGCTTGGTAGTAGTGCCAGATATGTGGTAGAGCTAGACACCCATTTTCTTGAGCTCGATAAAGGGAAGTTCTTGCTATTCTGGGTGTAATTGACCCCATATACATTTTTGCATTCTGTTGCATCGTGCGTCAGTACTAAGTAGGATGTGGATAGCAGAGATTTTAATTTTATTCAAAATTAGCGTCTGCTTTGAATGTTATATAAAAAATACAATTTCTAAGAGCCGTATTTATGATGTGTGGCATCTAGCATCTTTCTTGTGGCTATAGCGCCAGTTTCAGAGTGCTGGCATTCTTTACTTGGTGCTGCGCTTTGGCCTATATTGGTGCTAGCAGTCGCTGCACAGAACGCAAAGTAACTAGTTTTGATTGTTACACTAGGTTTTGGCTGGCCAATAGGCTCGATTCAGAGAGACAAAAAGACTTTCGTTTTTGTGCTGATCTGTTTTTCGTGTGAGTGTGCCAGCGATTCTATGCATGCATTGGTATCCTTCTGTAAAGTTTTCATCCATTCGTACGGCAGAGTACAAGTACGAGGATGTCATTTTCCAGCGTGACATTTCTGTTTCATTTTCTCATGTTACAACGTAGGCTTTCGTTTTTGCCCTCCCATTGTCTCCTCCCACAAATCCTTTACGTTTCCCATTAGAGTCTGTTTACCTTTTTCAATAAATAATCGTCCAGACAAAAATCCTTACGATTAGGGATGAGCGAATCGATCCGGACGAACCCGGATTCGTTCCGAATTTCATAAATAATGTGATTCTGAACGAATCCAAAATTCCCTGCGATTCGATCGATCGAAGTTTTCCTTTAAACTCCATTTACTTCAATTGCAGGCATTGTAAAATGGTGGATGGACATGTCTGGACATATCCCCTGGGGCAAGTTATCATGGGAAGGTCACATGCAGCCTATCAGCAGCCAGGAGCCCCGGTGATGTCACAACACTATATAAAGCGGCAGCCATCTTGCTTGTGCGCATTTGAGACTTGCAGTGCACAGACAACGGAGGACCGGGCCTCAGCTTTATTAAGTTATTGCATTTTGAATTGGTTTTGGTCTGCTTTAAATACACCAGGCCGCAGGGTATCCCAAACCACCATGTTGCACCCTATCTGTTATACTAAATAAGCATCTACAGCCTCAGCTTTATTAAGTTTTTGCATTTTGAATTGGTTTTGGTCTGCTTTAAATACACCAGGCCGCAGGGTATCCCAAACCACCATGTTGCACCCTATCTGTTATACTAAATAAGCATCTACAGCCTCAGCTTTATTAAGTTATTGCATTTTGAATTGGTTTTGGTCTGCTGTCAATACACCAGGCCGCAGGGTATCCCAAACCACCATGTTGCACCCTATCTGTTATACTAAATAAGCGTCTACAGCCTCAGCTTTATTAAGTTATTGCATTTTGAATTGGTTTTTGTCCTGCTGTCAATACACCAGGCAGCAGGGTATCCCAAATCACCACGTTGCACCCTATCTGTTATACTAAATAAGCGTCTACAGCCTCAGCTTTATTAAGTAATTGCATTTTGAATTGGTTTTTGTCCTGCTGTCAATACACCAGGCCGCAGGGTATCCCAAACCACCATGTGGCACCCTATCTGTTATACTAAATAAGCGTCTACAGCCTCGGCTTTATTAAGTTATTGCATTTTGAATTGGTTTTGGTCTGCTTTAAACACACCAGGCCGCAGGGTATCCCAAACCACCACGTTGCACCCTATCTGTTATACTAAATAAACGTCTACAGCCTCAGCTTTATTAAGTTATTGCATTTTGAATTGTTTTTTGTCCTGCTGTCAATACACCAGGCCGCAGGGTATCCCAAACTTGCACCTAGCACTCTATCTGTTATACAAAATAAGCGTGCTTCTGCCTCAGCTGTACTAAGTTATTTAATTCTGCATTGGTTTCTGTCTGCTGTCATTACACCAGGCCGCAGGGTATCCCAAACCACCACCTGGCACCCTCTCTGTTATACTAAATAAGCTTCTACAACCTCAGCTTTATTAAGTTATTGCATTTTGCATTGGTTTCTGTCTGCTGTCATTACACCAGGCCGCAGGGTATCCCAAACTTGCACCTTGCACCCTATCTGTTATACAAAATAAGCGTGCTTCTGCCTCAGCTTTACTAAGTTATTTAATTTTGCATTGGTTTCTGTCTGCTGTCATTACACCAGGCCGAAGGGTATCCCAAACTTGCACCTAGCACCCTATCTGTTATACAAAATAAGCATGCTTCTGCCTCAGCTTTACTCAGTTTTTTAATTTTGCATTGGGTTCTGTCTGCTGTCATTACACCAGGCCGCAGGGTATGCCAAACTTGCACCTAGCACCCTATCTGTTATACAAAATAAGCGTGCTTCTGCCTCAGCTTTACTAAGTTATTTTATTTTGCATTGGTTTCTGTCTGCTGTCATTACACCAGGCCACAGAGTATCCAAAACTTGCACCTAGCACCCTATCTGTTATACAAAATAAGCAAATACATAAAAATGTCAGGCAGACAAGTGCCAGGAAGTTCAAAGAGGAGTGGCAGAGGCCAAGATTCTGCAGGCAGAGGTCGCAGCAGACTAGGGGCGAGTGGCAGCAGGAGTCATGGTGAGAGACCTGATCTGCCAGTATCTGCTAGCAGTCGTGTCTCCACCAGTAACGCATCTGCCATGGTAGATTGGTTAAAGTGGACCAACACCCAGGATTTTGACTATCCTGGGTTTTGGTCCACTTCGGCGGGGCACCCCGATCGGGGGTGCCCCGCTGTGTGAAACCCCCCAGAAACCCCAAAAAACTCACCTCTCAACGCTCCCACGTGAGCGCCGCAGCCAATCCCCGCCAACGTCCAGGTGGGGATCAGGAACGTCCAGGCCGCTTCCGCCGCCGCCGCCTCCCGCGCGTCACTCTCGGCGCGCGCGCGACCCCGCCGGCCATTCACAGAGGGCCGGCGCGGGCGCGCGCACGTCTGGAGGGGTGCGCGGGAGGCGGCGGCGGCGGAAGCGGCGGCGGATCAGGTAAGGTGTTTTTGGGGTTTCTGGGGGGTTTCACCCCGCGGGACATCCCGATCTCGGATGTCCCGCGGGGTGGGAGGTGATCGGCCCGGGAATCTTATAGATTTCCGGGCCGATCACCCCTGGGTGTTGGTCCTCTTTAAGGCGCTCATCAACATCATCACAAGTTACATCTGAGACCCCCAGTCTAGGGTCGGTAGGTTCCTCTGACACAACCCTGAGTTGGCATGCACCGAGAGCAGTCCCTGTCCTCCCATTGCCTCTGTCCTAAGCCGTTCCCTCCCCCGACGTATCCTATGCTTTGGGTTCAGCTCCACTCTTTAGTGAGGAGGACGATCAGATAGAGGACAGTCAGCAGCTACTGCCCAGCCATGAAATGGAGGTGGCTTCTTTAGCTCAGCAGACAAATAGTGATGTGGACAGTGTCGTGGGTGTTGCGAGCTTTCCAGCTCCTGCACCAGACACTGAGGAACCCAAGAACATCAGTGACGTGCAGCCACAACTCGGTGATGCTGATGATGATGATGAAGCTGATCGCACTTGAGAGCTGGGTGATGAAGGGGCTTCATCGTCATCATCAGGAGAAGAGGGGCGCAGGTTGCCTCAGAGTTAGCAGCGCAGGCAGCAAGGTGTTAGCAGCATGGTTGGCTGTCAGCATGGGGGCACAATTGTAAAGCCTGGAGCCAAACGTGGCTGAGGCCGGGGTAGAGCACCTACTGCGCGGCAGGCTACCTTATCGGGAGGTAGTGGAGCAGGGGTTCCTGGAGTTGATGACAGTAGCAGTGAATCAGTGAGGCCTGTTGGTGGGAAAAGTAGCTGCTCTGCAGTGTGGCAGTTGTTCCTGAAGCATCCGCAGGAGGGTAACATGGCCACATGCAAGATATGTAGGCAGAAGGTGAAGCAAGGCCAGGGTCCAAATGTTGGCACCACGGCCCTGCGTCAACATATGATGCATCACCATAAAGCGACCTGGGTAGAACAGAGGCTCCCAAGGGGTGGTCCAGCCTGCTTCCTCACCAAGTGGCACGCCGCTCCCAATTTCTGCCAGCCAAGGCTCCAGCACCTCAGCCGAAGGCAGCTGTGCGTCATACCCATCCTCTGTTGCTCCTGCTCCTCCTCCTCCTCCAAGTCATGCATCCCACCAGCAATCCATCAGCGAAGTCATGTCCAAGAGACAGCAGTATGCGCCCACTCATCCTACGGCGCAGAAGCTGAATGTGCTCCTGTCCAAGTTGCTGGTGCTGCAGTCGCTCCCTTTTCAGGTGGTGGACTCTGCACCTTTCAGAGAACTGATGGCTTGTGCCGAGCCGAGGTGGAGAGTCCCAAGCCGTCATTTCTTTGCCAAGAAGGCAGTACCAGTGCTGCACACTTTTGTTGAACAGAAGGTGGGCCAGTCCTTGAGCCTGTCGGTGTGTAGCAAAGTGCATGGCAGCGCCGACGTCTGGAGCTGTAACTACGGTCAGGGACAGTACATGTAGTTTACGGCCCACTGGGTGACTGTGGTCCCTTTGCAGCAGCAGCAGCAGCAACTTGGACAGGTCACGCCGCTTCGTACTCCGCGCTCCCTGCCCGTTGGGCCTGTGACACCGTGCGACTTGGCCCCCTCATCCTCCGCCATCTCCTCACCCTCCACTGTAGGCTCTAGTCTCAGTGCCCCTCCAGTCTACCATGTGTGCAGGGCACGGAGGTGTCACGCAGTGCTTCACATGGTTTGTCTTGGCGAACGGAGTCACACAGGGGAGACCCTGCTTAAATTTATTCATCAGGAAATCCAAACATGGCTTACTCCAAGAAAACTTAAAATGGGAACCATGGTTACCGACAATGGGAAGAACATTTTGTCTGCGCTGCACCAAGGAAGCCTGACCCATGCGCCCTGCATGGCTCACGTCTTCAATCTGGTTGTCAAGCGGTTTCTGAAGTGTTCCCCCCATATGCAAGACATCCTAACAACTTCAAGGAAACTTTGCATGCACTTCAGCCACTCATACACCGCCAAACACACCCTTCTTGAGCTACAGCGTCAGAACGGTATCCCCCAACATAGTCTGATTTGCGATGTTTCCACCTGTTGGAATTCCACCCTTCACATGTTGGACCGATTATATGAACAGAGAAAAGCCATCACGGATTTCCTGATGTTCCAAGCGGATAGAGGGACTCCCCTGTGTAACTTCAATGTCAACCAGTGGCAGCTCATACGTGACACCTGCCGTTTGCTCAGGCCCTTTGAGGAAGCCACTTTATTTGTCAGTCGGCAGGATTATGGGATGAACGACGTGATTCCACTGCTTCATGTACTACAGCACATGTTGGAAACCATGGCTGGTCAGGGCACTGGAGACATGCCGTCTACATCTTACAGCCACATGAACCCCATTGGAGCTGAACTGGAGAAGGGGGAAGAGGAGGAGGAGTGGCCCAGTGAAGCACAGTTTAGGCTTGGCAAAATGGCTGGTTTATCTAGTCAGCGGACAGGAGAGGAGGAGCAGGAGCAGCCAGAGGAGCTAGAGGGTTTTGAGGAAGGCGAGACAGAGGACCCGGACACACCGTGGCAGTATGCAGTGGAGATGGAGACAGGTAGTCCCTCCGAGTCACTTGCGCAAATGGCAGGAAGCATGCTCACGTGCTTGCGTAGTGACCCCAGAATACTTTCCATTTGTTGCCGGGATGACTTCTGGCTGTCCGCCTTATTGGACCCTCGCTTCCGGCACAAAATGGGGGCATTTTTTAAACACACTGAAGGACACACTGAACTACTACAAAGACGTAGTCAGTTGGCCGATGTCTATCTGCGCCATGGTCCATACTCTCGCAGGTCTGACTCGGGGGGACCTCTGCGCTCACCTTCCACTGTCATGGCTGCTGGGGGGGTTGGCAGGAGCAGCAGCAGCAGCCTCAGTCTTCACTCGCTAATGAGTAGCTTTCTACACCCGCATAGTGAGGCTACTCATGAGCAGCAGGAAGACCTGGAGCAGGACCTCAACCAGCAGGTCATGTCATACCTTGACATGACCATGCCAACACACCTTGAGGATCCGCTGGACTTCTGGGCAGCCAAACTTGCAGAGTTTGCCCTGGAAAAGCTGTCCTGCCCGGCAAGTAGCGTGCCATCTGAGCGGGTGTTAAGTGAGGCGGGGGCCATAGTTACGGCGAGGAGAACTGTCAACTAAAAATGTGGAGAGACTCACCTTTGTCAAAATGAATCAGGGATGGATCAGCCAGGATTTCCACCCACCAATGGCTGATGCATGTGACTAGATTCAGCATGGTGCCACATTTTACACTTTCCAAATGGTGCAAAACATATTTATGTCTTTAGACCAATTTTTGGGCTCTTGCTGATGCAAACTGCAGGGTGTGCCTTCCAGCCAATTTTTGTGCTCCTGCTGATGCCAACTTCAGGGTGTGCCTTTCAGCCAATTTTTTGGCCTCCTGCTGCTGCTGCTGCCTACTCCAGGGTGTCTTTCAAGCAATGTTTGGGCTCCTGCTTATGCTGCTGCCAACTCCAGGGTGTGCCTTCCAGCTAATGTATGTGCTCCTGCTGCTGCCAACTTCAGGGTGCCTTCCAGCTTTTTCTAGGTTCCTGCTGCTGCTGCAAACTCCAGGGTGTGTCAGTCAATTTTGGGGCTCCTGCTGCTGCTGCCAACTCCAGTGTCTTTTTATAGCAATGTTTGGGCTCCTGCTTCTGCTGCTGCTGCTCGCTACTCCAGGGTGTAAGTCAGCTAATTTTTGGGCTCCTGCTGCCAACTCCAGTGTCTCTTTAAAGTAATGTTTGGGTTCCTGCTGCTGCTGCTTGCAACTCCAGGGTGTGATTCATCCAATTTTTGGGCTCCTGCTGCCAACTCCAGTGTCTCTTTCAAGCTATGTTTGGGCTCCTGCTGCTGCTTGCAACTCCAGGGTGTGATTCATCCAATTTTTGGGCTCCTGCTGCCAACTCCAGTGTGTCTTACAAGCTATGTTTGGGCTGCTGCTGCTGCTGCTTGCAACTCCAGGGTGTGATTCATCCAATTTGTGGGCTCCTGCTGCCAACTCCAGTGTCTTTTTCAAGCTATGTTTGGGCTCCTGCTGCTGCTGCTTGCAACTCCAGAGTGTTATTCATCCAATTTTTGGGCTCCTGCTGCCAACTCCAGTGTCTCTTTCCAGCTATGTTTGGGCTCCTGCTGCTGCTTGCAACTCCAGGGTGTGATTCATCCAATTATTGGGCTCCTGCTGCCAACTCCAGTATGTCTTTCAAGCTATGTTTGGGCTCCTGCTACTGCTTGCAACTCCAGGGTGTGATTCATCCAATTTTTGGCCTCCTGCTGCCAACTCCAGTGTCTCTTTCAAGCTATGTTTGGGCTGCTGCTGCTGCTTTCAACTCCAGGGTGTGATTCATCCGATTTTTGGCCTCCTGCTGCCAAGTCCAGTGTCTCTTTCAGCCAATGTTTGGGCTCCTGCTGCTGCTTGCAATTCCAGGGTGTGATTCATCCAATTTTTGGGCTCCTGCAGCCAACTCCAGTGTCTCTTTCAAGCTATGTTTGGGCTGCTGCTGCTGCTGCTTGTTACTCCAGGGTGTGATTCATCCAATTTTTTGGCTCCTGCTGCCAAGTCCAGTGTCTCTTTCAGCCAATGTTTGGGCTCTTGCTGCTGCTTGCAACTCCAGGGTGTGATTCATCCAATTTTTGGGCTCCTGCTGCAGCCAACTCCAGTGTCTCTTTCAAGCTATGTTTGGGCTCCTGCTGCTGTTTGCAACTCCAGGGTGTGATTCATCCAATTTTTGGCCTCCTGCTGCCAACTCCAGTGTCTCTTTCAAGCTATGTTTGGGCTCCTGCTGCTGCTGCTTGCAACTCCAGGGTGTGATTCATCCAATTTTTGGGCTCCTGCAGCCAACTCCAGTGTCTCTTTAAAGCTATGTTTGAGCTGCTGCTGCTGCTGCTTGCAACTCCAGGGTGTGATTCATCCAATTTTTGGGCTCCTGCTGCCAACTCCAGTGTCTCTTTCAAGCTATGTTTGGGCTCCTGCTGCTGCTTGCAACTCCAGGGTGTGATTCATCCAATTTTTTGGCTCCTGCTGCCAAGTCCAGTGTGCTTTCAGCCAATGTTTGGGCTGCTGCTGCTGCTTGCAACTCCAGGGTGTGATTCATCCAATTCTTGGGCCCCTGCTGCCAACTCCAGTGTCTCTTTCAAGTTATGTTTGGGCGGCTCCTACTGCTGCTTGCAACTCCAGGGTGTGATTCATCCAATTTTTTGGCTCCTGCTGCCAAGTCCAGTGTGCTTTCAGCCAATGTTTGGGCTGCTGCTGCTGCTTGCAACTCCAGGGTGTGATTCATCCAATTTTTGGGCTCCTGCTGCCAACTCCAGTGTCTTTTTAAAGTTATGTTTGGGCTCCTGCTGCTGCTTGCAACTCCAGGGTCTGATTCATCAAATTTTTGGGCTCCTGCTGCCAACTCCAGTGTGTCTTACAAGCTATGTTTGGGCTGCTGCTGCTGCTGCTTGCAACTCCAGGGTGTGATTCATCCAATTTTTGTGCTCCTGAAGCCAACTCCAGTGTCTCTTTCAAGCTATGTTTGGGCTCCTGCTACTGCTTGCAACTCAAGGGTGTGATTCATCCAATTTTTTGGCTCCTGCTGCCAACTCCATTGTCTCTTCCAAGGTATGTTTGGGCTGCTGCTGGTACTGCTTGCAACTCCAGGGTGTGATTCATCCAATTTTTGGCCTCCTGCTGCCAAGTCCAGTGTCTCTTTCAGCCAATGTTTGGGCTCCTGCTGCTGCTTGAAACTCCAGGGTGTGATTCATCCAATTTTTGGGCTCCTGCAGCCAACTCCAGTGTCTCTTTCAAGGTGTGTTTGGGCTGCTGCTGCTGATTGCAACTCCAGGGTGTGACTCATCCAATTTTTGGCCTCCTGCTGCCTACTCCAGTGTCTCTTTAAAGTAATGTTTCGGCTCCTGCTGCTGCTTGCAACTCCAGGGTGTGATTCATCCAATTTTTGGGCTCCTGCTGCCAACTCCAGTGTGTCTTTCAAGCTATGTTTGGGCTGCTGCTGCTGCTACTTGCAACTCAAGGGTGTGATTCATCCAATTTTTGGGATCCTGAAGCCAACTCCAGTGTCTCTTTCAAGCTATGTTTGGGCTCCTGCTGCTGCTTGCTACTCCAGGGTGTGATTCATCCAATTTTTGGGCTCCTGCTGCCAACTCCAGTGTCTCTTTCAAGCTATGCTTGGGCTCCTGCTGCTGCTTGCAACTCCAGGGTGTGATTCATCCAATTTTTGGGCTCCTGCTGCCAACTCCAGTGTCTCTTTCAGCCAATGTTTGGGCTGCTGCTGCTTGCAACTCCAGGGTGTGATTCATCCAATTTTTGGGCTCCTGCAGCCAACTCCAGTGTCTCTTTCAAGGTGTGTTTGGGCTGCTGCTGCTGATTGCAACTCCAGCGTGTGACTCATCCAATTTTTGGCCTCCTGCTGCCTACTCCAGTGTCTCTTTAAAGTAATGTTTCAGCTCCTGCTGCTGCTTGCAACTCCAGGGTGTGATTCATCAAATTTTTGGGCTCCTGCTGCCAACTCCAGTGTGTCTTTCAAGCTATGTTTGGGCTCCTGCTGCTGCTGCTGCTTGCAACTCCAGGGTGTGATTCATCCAATTTTTGGGCTCCTGCTGCCAACTCCAGTGTGTCTTTCAAGCTATGTTTGGGCTGCTGCTGCTGCTACTTGCAACTCAAGGGTGTGATTCATCCAATTTTTGGGATCCTGAAGCCAACTCCAGTGTCTCTTTCAAGCTATGTTTGGGCTCCTGCTGCTGCTTGCTACTCCAGGGTGTGATTCATCCAATTTTTGGGCTCCTGCTGCCAACTCCAGTGTCTCTTTCAAGCTATGCTTGGGCTCCTGCTGCTGCTTGCAACTCCAGGGTGTGATTCATCCAATTTTTGGGCTCCTGCTGCCAACTCCAGTGTCTCTTTCAGCCAATGTTTGGGCTGCTGCTGCTTGCAACTCCAGGGTGTGATTTATCCAATTTTTGGGCTCCTGCTGCCACCTCCAGTGTCTCTTTCAAGCTATGTTTGGGCTCCTGCTGCTGCTTGCAACTCCAGGGTCTGATTCATCAAATTTTTGGGCGCCTGCTTCCAACTCCAGTGTGTCTTACAAGCTATGTTTGGGCTGCTACTGCTGCTTGCAACTCCAGGGTGTGATTCATCCAATTTTTGTGCTCCTGAAGCCAACTCCAGTGTCTCTTTCAAGCTATGTTTGGGCTCCTGCTGCTGCTTGCAACTCCAGGGTGTGATTCATCCAATTTTTGGGCTCCTGCTGCCAACTCCAGTGTCTCTTTCAAGCTATGTTTGGGCTCCTGCTACTGCTTGCAACTCAAGGGTGTGATTCATCCAATTTGTATGCTCCTGCTGCCAACTCCAGTGTCTCTTTCAAGGTATGTTTGGGCTGCTGCTGCTGCTTGCAACTCCAGGGTGTGATTCATCCAATTTTTGGGCTCCTGCAGCCAACTCCAGTGTCTCTTTCAAGGTGTGTTTGGGCTGCTGCTGCTGATTGCAACTCCAGGGTGTGACTCATCCAATTTTTGGCCTCCTGCTGCCTACTCCAGTGTCTCTTTAAAGTAATGTTTCGGCTCCTGCTGCTGCTTGCAACTCCAGGGTGTGATTCATCCAATTTTTGGGCTCCTGCTGCCAACTCCAGTGTGTCTTTCAAGCTATGTTTGGGCTGCTGCTGCTGCTACTTGCAACTCAAGGGTGTGATTCATCCAATTTTTGGGATCCTGAAGCCAACTCCAGTGTCTCTTTCAAGCTATGTTTGGGCTCCTGCTGCTGCTTGCTACTCCAGGGTGTGATTCATCCAATTTTTGGGCTCCTGCTGCCAACTCCAGTGTCTCTTTCAAGCTATGCTTGGGCTCCTGCTGCTGCTTGCAACTCCAGGGTGTGATTCATCCAATTTTTGGGCTCCTGCTGCCAACTCCAGTGTCTCTTTCAGCCAATGTTTGGGCTGCTGCTGCTTGCAACTCCAGGGTGTGATTCATCCAATTTTTGGGCTCCTGCAGCCAACTCCAGTGTCTCTTTCAAGGTGTGTTTGGGCTGCTGCTGCTGATTGCAACTCCAGGGTGTGACTCATCCAATTTTTGGCCTCCTGCTGCCTACTCCAGTGTCTCTTTAAAGTAATGTTTCAGCTCCTGCTGCTGCTTGCAACTCCAGGGTGTGATTCATCAAATTTTTGGGCTCCTGCTGCCAACTCCAGTGTGTCTTTCAAGCTATGTTTGGGCTCCTGCTGCTGCTGCTGCTTGCAACTCCAGGGTGTGATTCATCCAATTTTTGGGCTCCTGCTGCCAACTCCAGTGTGTCTTTCAAGCTATGTTTGGGCTGCTGCTGCTGCTACTTGCAACTCAAGGGTGTGATTCATCCAATTTTTGGGATCCTGAAGCCAACTCCAGTGTCTCTTTCAAGCTATGTTTGGGCTCCTGCTGCTGCTTGCTACTCCAGGGTGTGATTCATCCAATTTTTGGGCTCCTGCTGCCAACTCCAGTGTCTCTTTCAAGCTATGCTTGGGCTCCTGCTGCTGCTTGCAACTCCAGGGTGTGATTCATCCAATTTTTGGGCTCCTGCTGCCAACTCCAGTGTCTCTTTCAGCCAATGTTTGGGCTGCTGCTGCTTGCAACTCCAGGGTGTGATTTATCCAATTTTTGGGCTCCTGCTGCCACCTCCAGTGTCTCTTTCAAGCTATGTTTGGGCTCCTGCTGCTGCTTGCAACTCCAGGGTCTGATTCATCAAATTTTTGGGCGCCTGCTTCCAACTCCAGTGTGTCTTACAAGCTATGTTTGGGCTGCTGCTGCTGCTTGCAACTCCAGGGTGTGATTCATCCAATTTTTGTGCTCCTGAAGCCAACTCCAGTGTCTCTTTCAAGCTATGTTTGGGCTCCTGCTGCTGCTTGCAACTCCAGGGTGTGATTCATCCAATTTTTGGGCTCCTGCTGCCAACTCCAGTGTCTCTTTCAAGCTATGTTTGGGCTCCTGCTACTGCTTGCAACTCAAGGGTGTGATTCATCCAATTTGTATGCTCCTGCTGCCAACTCCAGTGTCTCTTTCAAGGTATGTTTGGGCTGCTGCTGCTGCTTGCAACTCCAGGGTGTGATTCATCCAATTTTTGGCCTCCTGCTGCCAAGTCCAGTGTCTCTTTCAGCCAATGTTTGGGCTCCTGCTGCTGCTTGCAACTCCAGGGTGTGATTCATCCAATTTTTGGGCTCCTGCTGCCAACTCCAGTGTCTCTTTCAAGCTATGTTTGGGCTGCTGCTGCTTTTTACAACTCCAGGGAGTGATTCATCCAATTTTTTGGCTCCTGCTGCCAACTCCAGTGTCTCTTTAAAGTATTGTTTCGGCTCCTGCTGCTGCTTGCCACTCCACGGTGTGATTCATCAAATTTTTGGGCTCCTGCTGCCAACTCCAGTGTGTCTTTCAAGCTATGTTTGGGCACCTGCTGCTGCTGCTTGCAACTCCAGGGTGTGATTCATCCAATATTTGGGCTCCTGCTGCCAACTCCAGTGTGTCTTTCAGCTATGTTTGGGCTGCTGCTGCTGCTACTTGCAACTCCAGGGTGTGACTCATCCAATTTTTGGGCTCCTGCTGCCAACTCCAGTGTCTCTTTCAAGCTATGTTTGGGCTCCTGCTGCTGCTTGCAACTCCAGGGTGTGATTCATCCAATTTTTGGGCTCCTGCTGCCAACTCCAGTGTCTCTTTCAAGTAATGTTTCGGCTCCTGCTGCTGCTTGCAACTCCAGGGTGTGATTCATCAAATTCTTGGGCTCCTGCTGCCAACTCCAGTGTGTCTTACAAGCTATGTTTGGACTGCTGCTGCTGCTGCTTGCAACTCCAGGGTGTGATTCATCCAATTTTTGGGCTCCTGCTGCCAACTCCAGTGTGTCTTTCAAGCTATGTTTGGGCTGCTGCTGTTGCTACTTGCAACTCCAGGGTGTGATTCATCCAATTTTTGGGATCCTGCTGCCAACTCCAGTGTCTCTTTCAAGCTATGCTTGGGCTCCTGCTGCTGCTTGCAACTCCAGGGTGTGATTCATCCAATTTTTGGGCTCCTGCTGCCAACTCCAGTGTCTCTTTCAGCCAATGTTTGGGCTGCTGCTGCTGCTTGCAACTCCAGGGTGTGATTCATCCAATTTTTGGGCTCCTGCTGCCAACTCCAGTGTCTCTTTCAAGCTATGTTTGGGCTACTGCTGCTGCTTGCAACTCCAGGGTCTGATTCATCCAATTTTTGGGCTCCTGCTGCCAACTCCAGTGTGTCTTTCAAGCTATGTTTGGGCTGCTGCTGTTGCTACTTGCAACTCCAGGGTGTGATTCATCCAATACTTGGGATCCTGAAGCCAACTCCAGTGTCTCTTTCAAGCTATGTTTAGGCTCCTGCTTCTGCTTGCTACTCCAGGGTGTGATTCATCCAATTTTTGGGCTCCTGCTGCCAACTCCAGTGTCTCTTTCAAGCTATGCTTGGGCTCCTGCTGCTGCTTGCAACTCCAGGGTGTGATTCATCCAATTTTTGGGCTCCTGCTGCCAACTCCAGTGTCTCTTTCAAGCTATGTTTGGGCTCCTGCTGCTGCTTGCAACTCCAGGGTCTGATTCATCAAATTTTTGGGCTCCTGCTGCCAACTCCAGTGTGTCTTACAAGCCATGTTTGGGCTGCTGCTGCTGCTTGCAACTCCAGGGTGTGATTCATCCAATTTTTGTGCTCCTGAAGCCAACTCCAGTGTCTCTTTCAAGCTATGTTTGGGCTCCTGCTGCTGCTTGCAACTCCAGGGTGTGATTCATCCAATTTTTGGGCTCCTGCTGCCAACTCCAGTGTGTCTTACAAGCTATGTTTGGGCTGCTGCTGCTACTTGCAACTCCAGGGTGTGATTCATCCAATTTTTATGCTCCTGCTGCCTACTCCAGTGTCTCTTTAAAGTAATGTTTGGGCTCCTGCTGCTGCTTGCAACTCCAGGGTGTGATTCATCCAATTTTTGGCCTCCTGCTGTCAAGTCCAGTGTCTCTTTCAGCCAATGATTGGGCTCCTGCTGCTGCTTGCAACTCCAGGGTGTGATTTATCCAATTTTTGGGCTCCTGCTTCCAACTCCAGTGTCTCTTTAAAGTAATGTTTCGGCTCCTGCTGCTGTTTGCAACTCCAGGGTGTGATTCATCAAATTTTTGGGCTCCTGCTGCCAACTCCAGTGTGTCTTTCAAGCTATGTTTGGGCTCCTGTTGCTGCTGCTTGCAACTCCAGGGTGTAATTCATCCAATATTTGGGCTCCTGCTGCCAACTCCAGTGTGTCTTTCAAGCTATGTTTGGGCTGCTGCTGCTGCTACTTGCAACTCCAGGGTGTGATTCATCCAATTTTTGTGCTCCTGAAGCCAACTCCAGTGTCTCTTTCAAGCTATGTTTGGGCTCCTGCTGCTGCTTGCAACTCCAGGGTGTGATTCATCCAATTTTTGGGCTCCTGCTGCCAACTCCAGTGTCTCTTTCAAGCTATGTTTGGGCTCCTGCTGCTGCTTGCTACTCCAGGGTGTGATTCATCCAATTTTTGGGCTCCTGCTGCCAACTCCAGTGTCTCTTTTAGCCAATGTCTGGGCTCCTGCTGCTGCTTGCAACCCCAGGGTGTGATTCATCAAATTTTTGGCCTCCTGCTGCCAAGTCCAGTGTCTCTTTTAGCCAATGTCTGGGCTCCTGCTGCTGCTTGCAACCCCAGGGTGTGATTCATCCAATTTTTGGGCTCATGCAGCCAACTCCAGTGTCTCTTTAAAGTAATGTTTCGGCTCCTGCTGCTGCTGCTGCTTGCAACTCCAGGGTGTGATTCATCACATTTTTGGGCTCCTGCTGCCAACTCCAGTGTGTCTTTCAAGGTATGTTTGGGCTCCTGCTGCTGCTGCTTGAAAATCCAGGGTGTGATTCATCCAATTTTTGGGCTCCTGCAGCCAACTCCAGTGTCTCTTTCAAGGTGTGTTTGGGCTGCTGCTGCTGATTGCAACTCCAGGGTGTGACTCATCCAATTTTTGGCCTCCTGCTGCCTACTCCAGTGTCTCTTTAAAGTAATGTTTGGGCTCCTGCTGCTGCTTGCAACTCCAGGGTGTGATTCATCTAATTTTTGGGCTCCTGCTGCCAAGTCCAGTGTCTTTTTCAGCCAATGATTGGGCTCCTGCTGCTGCTTGCAACTCCAGGGTGTGATTCATCCAATTTTTGGGCTCCTGCTGCCAACTCCAGTGTCTCTTTAAAGTAATGTTTCGGCTCCTGCTGCTGCTTGCAACTCCAGGGTGTGATTCATCAAATTTTTGGGCTCCTGCAGCCAACTCCAGTGTCTCTTTAAAGCTATGTTTGAGCTGCTGCTGCTGCTGCTTGCAACTCCAGGGTGTGATTCATCCAATTTTTTGGCTCCTGCTGCCAAGTCCAGTGTGCTTTCAGCCAATGTTTGGGCTGCTGCTGCTGCTTGCAACTCCATGGTGTGATTCATCCAATTCTTGGGCCCCTGCTGCCAACTCCAGTGTCTCTTTCAAGTTATGTTTGGGCGGCTCCTACTGCTGCTTGCAACTCCAGGGTGTGATTCATCCAATTTTTTGGCTCCTGCTGCCAAGTCCAGTGTGCTTTCAGCCAATGTTTGGGCTGCTGCTGCTGCTTGCAACTCCAGGGTGTGATTCATCCAATTTTTGGGCTCCTGCTGCCAACTCCAGTGTCTTTTTAAAGTTATGTTTGGGCTCCTGCTGCTGCTTGCAACTCCAGGGTCTGATTCATCAAATTTTTGGGCTCCTGCTGCCAACTCCAGTGTGTCTTACAAGCTATGTTTGGGCTGCTGCTGCTGCTGCTTGCAACTCCAGGGTGTGATTCATCCAATTTTTGTGCTCCTGAAGCCAACTCCAGTGTCTCTTTCAAGCTATGTTTGGGCTCCTGCTGCTGCTTGCATCTCAAGGGTGTGATTCATCCAATTTTTATGCTCCTGCTGCCAACTCCATTGTCTCTTTCAAGGTATGTTTGGGCTGCTGCTGGTACTGCTTGCAACTCCAGGGTGTGATTCATCCAATTTTTGGCCTCCTGCTGCCAAGTCCAGTGTCTCTTTCAGCCAATGTTTGGGCTCCTGCTGCTGCTTGAAACTCCAGGGTGTGATTCATCCAATTTTTGGGCTCCTGCAGCCAACTCCAGTGTCTCTTTCAAGGTGTGTTTGGGCTGCTGCTGCTGATTGCAACTCCAGGGTGTGACTCATCCAATTTTTGGCATCCTGCTGCCTACTCCAGTGTCTCTTTAAAGTAATGTTTCGGCTCCTGCTGCTGCTTGCAACTCCAGGGTGTGATTCATCAAATTTTTGGGCTCCTGCTGCCAACTCCAGTGTGTCTTTCAAGCTATGTTTGGGCTCCTGCTGCTGCTGCTGCTTGCAACTCCAGGGTGTGATTCATCCAATTTTTGGGCTCCTGCTGCCAACTCCAGTGTGTCTTTCAAGCTATGTTTGGGCTGCTGCTGCTGCTACTTGCAACTCAAGGGTGTGATTCATCCAATTTTTGGGATCCTGAAGCCAACTCCAGTGTCTCTTTCAAGCTATGTTTGGGCTCCTGCTGCTGCTTGCTACTCCAGGGTGTGATTCATCCAATTTTTGGGCTCCTGCTGCCAACTCCAGTGTCTCTTTCAAGCTATGCTTGGGCTCCTGCTGCTGCTTGCAACTCCAGGGTGTGATTCATCCAATTTTTGGGCTCCTGCTGCCAACTCCAGTGTCTCTTTCAGCCAATGTTTGGGCTGCTGCTGCTGCTTGCAACTCCAGGGTGTGATTTATCCAATTTTTGGGCTCCTGCTGCCACCTCCAGTGTCTCTTTCAAGCTATGTTTGGGCTCCTGCTGCTGCTTGCAACTCCAGGGTCTGATTCATCAAATTTTTGGGCGCCTGCTTCCAACTCTAGTGTGTCTTACAAGCTATGTTTGGGCTGCTGCTGCTGCTTACAACTCCAGGGTGTGATTCATCCAATTTTTGTGCTCCTGAAGCCAACTCCAGTGTCTCTTTCAAGCTATGTTTGGGCTCCTGCTGCTGCTTGCAACTCCAGGGTGTGATTCATCCAATTTTTGGGCTCCTGCTGCCAACTCCAGTGTCTCTTTCAAGCTATGTTTGGGCTCCTGCTACTGCTTGCAACTCAAGGGTGTGATTCATCCAATTTTTATGCTCCTGCTGCCAACTCCAGTGTCTCTTTCAAGGTATGTTTGGGCTGCTGCTGCTGCTTGCAACTCCAGGGTGTGATTCATCCAATTTTTGGCCTCCTGCTGCCAAGTCCAGTGTCTCTTTCAGCCAATGTTTGGGCTCCTGCTGCTGCTTGCAACTCCAGGGTGTGATTCATCCAATTTTTGGGCTCCTGCAGCTAACTCCAGTGTCTCTTTCAAGCTATGTTTGGGCTGCTGCTGCTTTTTGCAACTCCAGGGAGTGATTCATCCAATTTTTTGGCTCCTGCTGCCAACTCCAGTGTCTCTTTAAAGTATTGTTTCGGCTCCTGCTGCTGCTTGCCACTCCAGGGTGTGATTCATCAAATTCTTGGGCTCCTGCTGCCAACTCCAGTGTGTCTTTCAAGCTATGTTTGGGCACCTGCTGCTGCTGCTTGCAACTCCAGGGTGTGATTCATCCAATATTTGGGCTCCTGCTGCCAACTCCAGTGTGTCTTTCAGCTATGTTTGGGCTGCTGCTGCTGCTACTTGCAACTCCAGGGTGTGATTCATCCAATTTTTGGGCTCCTGCTGCCAACTCCAGTGTCTCTTTCAAGCTATGTTTGGGCTCCTGCTGCTGCTTGCAACTCCAGGGTGTGATTCATCCAATTTTTGGGCTCCTGCTGCCAACTCCAGTGTCTCTTTCAAGTAATGTTTCGGCTCCTGCTGCTGCTTGCAACTCCAGGGTGTGATTCATCAAATTCTTGGGCTGCTGCTGCCAACTCCAGTGTGTCTTTCAAGCAATGTTTGGGCTGCTGCTGCTGCTGCTTGCAACTCCAGGGTGTGATTCATCCAATTTTTGGGCTCCTGCTGCCAACTCCAGTGTGTCTTTCAAGCTATGTTTGGGCTGCTGCTGTTGCTACTGGCAACTCCAGGGTGTGATTCATCCAATTTTTGGGATCCTGAAGCCAACTCCAGTGTCTCTTTCAAGCTATGTTTGGGCTCCTGCTTCTGCTTGCTACTCCAGGGTGTGATTCATCCAATTTTTGGGCTCCTGCTGCCAACTCCAGTGTCTCTTTCAAGCTATGCTTGGGCTCCTGCTGCTGCTTGCAACTCCAGGGTGTGATTCATCCAATTTTTGGGCTCCTGCTGCCAACTCCAGTGTCTCTTTCAGCCAATGTTTGGGCTGCTGCTGCTGCTTGCAACTCCAGGGTGTGATTCATCCAATTTTTGGGCTCCTGCTGCCAACTCCAGTGTCTCTTTCAAGCTATGTTTGGGCTACTGCTGCTGCTTGCAACTCCAGGGTCTGATTCATCCAATTTTTGGGCTCCTGCTGCCAACTCCAGTGTGTCTTTCAAGCTATGTTTGGGCTGCTGCTGTTGATACTTGCAACTCCAGGGTGTGATTCATCCAATACTTGGGATCCTGAAGCCAACTCCAGTGTCTCTTTCAAGCTATGTTTGGGCTCCTGCTTCTGCTTGCTACTCCAGGGTGTGATTCATCCAATTTTTGGGCTCCTGCTGCCAACTCCAGTGTCTCTTTCAAGCTATGCTTGGGCTCCTGCTGCTGCTTGCAACTCCAGGTTGTGATTCATCCAATTTTTGGGCTCCTGCTGCCAACTCCAGTGTCTCTTTCAGCCAATGTTTGGGCTGCTGCTGCTGCTTGCAACTCCAGGGTGTGATTCATCCAATTTTTGGGCTCCTGCTGCCAACTCCAGTGTCTCTTTCAAGCTATGTTTGGGCTCCTGCTGCTGCTTGCAACTCCAGGGTCTGATTCATCAAATTTTTGGGCTCCTGCTGCCAACTCCAGTGTGTCTTACAAGCTATGTTTGGGCTGCTGCTGCTGCTGCTGCTTGCAACTCCAGGGTGTGATTCATCCAATTTTTGTGCTCCTGAAGCCAACTCCAGTGTCTCTTTCAAGCTATGTTTGGGCTCCTGCTGCTGCTTGCAACTCCAGGGTGTGATTCATCCAATTTTTGGGCTCCTGCTGCCAACTCCAGTGTCTCTTTCAAGCTATGTTTGGGCTTCTGCTGCTGCTTGCAACTCCAGGGTGTGATTCATCCAATTTTTGTGCTCCTGAAGCCAACTCCAGTGTCTCTTTCAAGCTATGTTTGGGCTCCTGCTGCTGCTTGCAACTCCAGGGTGTGATTCATCCAATTTTTGGGCTCCTGCTGCCAACTCCAGTGTCTCTTTCAAGCTATGTTTGGGCTCCTGCTGCTGCTTGCAACTCCAGGGTCTGATTCATCAAATTTTTGGGCTCCTGCTGCCAACTCCAGTGTGTCTTACAAGCTATGTTTGGGCTGCTGCTGCTGCTTGCAACCCCAGGGTGTGATTCATCCAATTTTTATGCTCCTGCTGCCTACTCCAGTGTCTCTTTAAAGTAATGTTTGGGCTCCTGCTGCTGCTTGCAACTCCAGGGTGTGATTCATCCAATTTTTGGCCTCCTGCTGTCAAGTCCAGTGTCTCTTTCAGCCAATGATTGGGCTCCTGCTGCTGCTTGCAACTCCAGGGTGTGATTTATCCAATTTTTGGGCTCCTGCTTCCAACTCCAGTGTCTCTTTAAAGTAATGTTTCGGCTCCTGCTGCTGTTTGCAACTCCAGGGTGTGATTCATCAAATTTTTGGGCTCCTGCTGCCAACTCCAGTGTGTCTTTCAAGCTATGTTTGGGCTCCTGCTGCTGCTGCTTGCAACTCCAGGGTGTAATTCATCCAATATTTGGGCTCCTGCTGCCAACTCCAGTGTGTCTTTCAAGCTATGTTTCGGCTGCTGCTGCTGCTGCTACTTGCAACTCCAGGGTGTGATTCATCCAATTTTTGGGCTCCTGAAGCCAACTCCAGTGTCTCTTTCAAGCTATGTTTGGGCTCCTGCTGCTGCTTGCAACTCCAGGGTGTGATTCATCAAATTTTTGGCCTCCTGCTGCCATGTCCAGTGTCTCTTTTAGCCAATGTCTGGGCTCCTGCTGCTGCTTGCAACCCCAGGGTGTGATTCATCAAATTTTTGGCCTCCTGCTGCCAAGTCCAGTGTCTCTTTAAAGTAATGTTTCGGCTCCTGCTGCTGCTGCTGCTTGCAACTCCAAGGTGTGATTCATCAAATTTTTGGGCTCCTGCTGCCAACTCCAGTGTGTCTTTCAAGCTATGTTTGGGCTCCTGCTGCTGCTGCTGCTTGAAACTCCAGGGTGTGATTCATCCAATTTTTGGGCTCCTGCAGCCAACTCCAGTGTCTCTTTCAAGGTGTGTTTGGGCTGCTGCTGCTGATTGCAACTCCAGGGTGTGACTCATCCAATTTTTGGCCTCCTGCTGCCTACTCCAGTATCTCTTTAAAGTAATGTCTGGGCTCCTGCTGCTGCTTTCAACTCCAGGGTGTGATTCATCTAATTTTTGGGCTCCTGAAGCCAACTCCAGTGTCTTTTTCAGCCAATGATTGGGCTCCTGCTGCTGCTTGCAACTCCAGGGTGTGATTCATCAAATTTTTGGGCTCCTGCTGCCAACTCCAGTGTGTCTTTCAAGCTATGTTTGGGCTGCTGCTGCTGCTGCTGCTGCTTGCAACTCCAGGGTGTGATTCATCCAATTTTTGGGCTCCTGCTGCCAACTCCAGTGTGTCTTTCAAGCTATGTTTGGGCTGCTGCTGCTGCTACTTGCAACTCCAGGGTGTGATTCATCCAATTTTTGGGATCCTGAAGCCAACTCCAGTGTCTCTTTCAAGCTATGTTTGGGCTCCTGCTGCTGCTTGCTACTCCAGGGTGTGATTCATCCAATTTTTGGGCTCCTGCTGCCAACTCCAGTGTCTCTTTCAAGCTATGCTTGGGCTCCTGCTGCTGCTTGCAACTCCAGGGTGTGATTCATCCAATTTTTGGGCTCCTGCTGCCAACTCCAGTGTCTCTTTCAGCCAATGTTTGGGCTGCTGCTGCTGCTTGCAACTCCAGGGTGTGATTTATCCAATTTTTGGGCTCCTGCTGCCAACTCCAGTGTCTCTTTCAAGCTATGTTTGGGCTCCTGCTGCTGCTTGCAACTCCAGGGTCTGATTCATCAAATTTTTGGGCGCCTGCTTCCAACTCCAGTGTGTCTTACAAGCTATGTTTGGGCTGCTGCTGCTGCTTGCAACTCCAGGGTGTGATTCATCCAATTTTTGTGCTCCTGAAGCCAACTCCAGTGTCTCTTTCAAGCTATGTTTGGGCTCCTGCTGCTGCTTGCAACTCCAGGGTGTGATTCATCCAATTTTTGGGCTCCTGCTACCAACTCCAGTGTCTCTTTCAAGCTATGTTTGGGCTCCTGCTACTGCTTGCAACTCAAGGGTATGATTCATCCAATTTTTATGCTCCTGCTGCCAACTCCAGTGTCTCTTTCAAGGTATGTTTGGGCTGCTGCTGCTGCTGCTTGCAACTCCAGGGTGTGATTCATCCAATTTTTGGCCTCCTGCTGCCAAGTCCAGTGTCTCTTTCAGCCAATGTTTGGGCTCCTGCTGCTGCTTGCAACTCCAGGGTGTGATTCATCCAATTTTTGGGCTCCTGCAGCCAACTCCAGTGTCTCTTTCAAGCTATGTTTGGGCTGCTGCTGCTTTTTGCAACTCCAGGGAGTGATTCATCCAATTTTTTGGCTCCTGCTGCCAACTCCAGTGTCTCTTTAAAGTATTGTTTCGGCTCCTGCTGCTGCTTGCCACTCCAGGGTGTGATTCATCAAATTTTTGGGCTACTGCTGCCAACTCCAGTGTGTCTTTCAAGCTATGTTTGGGCTCCTGCTGCTGCTGCTTGCAACTCCAGGGTGTGATTCATCCAATATTTGGGCTCCTGCTGCCAACTCCAGTGTGTCTTTCAAGCTATGTTTGGGCTGCTGCTGCTGCTACTTGCAACTCCAGGGTGTGATTCATCCAACTTTTGGGCTCCTGCTGCCAACTCCAGTGTCTCTTTCAAGCTATGTGTGGGCTCCTGCTGCTGCTTGCAACTCCAGGGTGTGATTCATCCAATTTTTGGGCTCCTGCTGCCAACTCCAGTGTCTCTTTCAAGCTATGTTTGGGCTCCTGCTGCTGCTTGCAACTCCAGGGTGTGATTCATCCAATTTTTGGGCTCCTGCTGCCAACTTCAGTGTCTCTTTCAAGTAATGTTTCGGCTCCTGCTGCTGCTTGCAACTCCAGGGTGTGATTCATCAAATTCTTGGGCTCCTGCTGCCAACTCCAGTGTGTCTTTCAAGCAATGTTTGGGCTGCTGCTGCTGCTGCTTGCAACTCCAGGGTGTGATTCATCCAATTTTTGGGCTCCTGCTGCCAACTCCAGTGTGTCTTTCAAGCTATGTTTGGGCTGCTGCTGCTGCTACTTGCAACTCCAGGGTTTGATTCATCCAATTTTTGGGATCCTGAAGCCAACTCCAGTGTCTCTTTCAAGCTATGTTTGGGCTCCTGCTGCTGCTTGCTACTCCAGGGTGTGATTCATCCAATTTTTGGGCTCCTGCTGCCAACTCCAGTGTCTCTTTCAAGCTATGCTTGGGCTCCTGCTGCTGCTTGCAACTCCAGGGTGTGATTCATCCAATTTTTGTGCTCCTGAAGCCAACCCCAGTGTCTCTTTCAAGCTATGTTTGGGCTCCTGCTGCTGCTTGCAACTCCAGGGTGTGATTCATCCAATTTTTGGGCTCCTGCAGCCAACTCCAGTGTCTCTTTTAAGGTATGTTTGGGCTCCTGCTACTGCTTGCAACTCAAGGGTGTGATTCATCCAATTTTTATGCTCCTGCTGCCAACTCCAGTGTCTCTTTCAAGCTATGTTTGGGCTGCTGCTGCTGCTGCTTGCAACTCCAGGGTGTGATTCATCCAATTTTTGGCCTCCTGCTGCCAAGTCCAGTGTCTCTTTCAGCCAATGTTTGGGCTCCTGCTGCTGCTTGCAACTCCAGGGTGTGATTCATCCAATTTTTGGGCTCCTGCAGCCAACTCCAGTGTCTCTTTCAAGCTATGTTCGGGCTGCTGCTGCTGCTTGCAACTCCAGGGAGTGATTCATCCAATTTTTTGGCTCCTGCTGCCTACTCCAGTGTCTCTTTAAAGTAATGTTTGGGCTCCTGCTGCTGCTTGCAACTCCAGGGTGTTATTCATCTAATTTTTGGGCTCCTGCTGCCAAGTCCAGTGTCTCTTTCAGCCAATGATTGGGCTCCTGCTGCTGCTTGCAACTCCAGGGTGTGATTTATCCAATTTTTGGGCTCCTGCTTCCAACTCCAGTGTCTCTTTAAAGTAATGTTTTGGCTCCTGCTGCTGTTTGCAACTCCAGGGTGTGATTCATCAAATTTTTGGGCTCCTGCTGCCAACTCCAGTGTGTTTCAAGCTATGTTTGGGCTCCTGCTGCTGCTGCTTGCAACTCCAGGGTGTGATTCATCCAATATTTGGGCTCCTGCTGCCAACTCCAGTGTGTCTTTCAAGCTATGTTTGGGCTGCTGCTGCTGCTACTTGCAACTCCAGGGTGTGATTCATCCAATTTTTGGGCTCCTGCTGCCAACTCCAGTGTCTCTTTCAAGCTATGTTTGGGCTCCTGCTGCTGCTTGCTACTCCAGGGTGTGATTCATCCAATTTTTGGGCTCCTGCTGCCAACTCCAGTGTCTCTTTCAAGCTATGTTTGGGCTGCTGCTGCTGCTTGCAACTCCAGGGAGTGATTCATCCAATTTTTTGGCTCCTGCTGCCTACTCCAGTGTCTCTTTAAAGTAATGTTTGGGCTCCTGCTGCTGCTTGCAACTCCAGGGTGTGATTCATCTAATTTTTGGGCTCCTGCTGCCAAGTCCAGTGTCTCTTTCAGCCAATGATTGGGCTCCTGCTGCTGCTTCCAACTCCAGGGTGTGATTTATCCAATTTTTGGGCTCCTGCTTCCAACTCCAGTGTCTCTTTAAAGTAATGTTTTGGCTCCTGCTGCTGTTTGCAACTCCAGGGTGTGATTCATCAAATTTTTGGGCTCCTGCTGCCAACTCCAGTGTGTTTCAAGCTATGTTTGGGCTCCTGCTGCTGCTGCTTGCAACTCCAGGGTGTGATTCATCCAATATTTGGGCTCCTGCTGCCAACTCCAGTGTGTCTTTCAAGCTATGTTTGGGCTGCTGCTGCTGCTACTTGCAACTCCAGGGTGTGATTCATCCAATTTTTGGGCTCCTGCTGCCAACTCCAGTGTCTCTTTCAAGCTATGTTTGGGCTCCTGCTGCTGCTTGCTACTCCAGGGTGTGATTCATCCAATTTTTGGGCTCCTGCTGCCAACTCCAGTGTCTCTTTCAAGCTATGTTTGGGCTCCTGCTGCTGCTTGCAACTCCAGGGTCTGATTCATCAAATTTTTGGGCTCCTGTTGCCAACTCCAGTGTGTCTTACAAGCTATGTTTGGGCTGCTGCTGCTGCTTGCAACTCCAGGTTGTGATTCATCCAATTTTTGGGCTCCTGAAGCCAACTCCAGTGTCTCTTTCAAGCTATGTTTGGGCTCCTGCTGCTGCTTGCAACTCCAGGGTGTGATTCATCCAATTTTTGGGCTCCTGCTGCCAACTCCAGTGTCTCTTTCAAGCTATGTTTGGGCTCCTGCTGCTGCTTGCTACTCCAGGGTGTGATTCATCCAATTTTTGGGCTCCTGCTGCCAAGTCCAGTGTCTCTTTCAGCCAATGTTTGGGCTCCTGCTGCTGCTTGCAACTCCAGGGTGTGATTCATCCAATTTTTGGGCTCCTGCAGCCAACTCCAGTGTCTCCTTCAAGCTATGTTTGGGCTGCTGCTGCTGCTTGCAACTCCAGGGAGTGATTCATCCAATTTTTTGGCTCCTGCTGCCTACTCCAGTGTCTCTTTAAAGTAATGTTTGGGCTCCTGCTGCTGCTTGCAACTCCAGGGTGTGATTCATCTAATTTTTGGGCTCCTGCTGCCAAGTCCAGTGTCTCTTTCAGCCAATGATTGGGCTCCTGCTGCTGCTTGCAACTCCAGGGTGTGATTTATCCAATTTTAGGGCTCCTGCTTCCAACTCCAGTGTCTCTTTAAAGTAATGTTTCGGTTCCTGCTGCTGTTTGCAACTCCAGGGTGTGATTCATCAAATTTTTGGGCTCCTGCTGCCAACTCCAGTGTGTCTTTCAAGCTATGTTTGGGCTCCTGCTGCTGCTGCTTGCAACTCCAGGGTGTGATTCATCCAATATTTGGGCTCCTGCTGCCAACTCCAGTGTGTCTTTCAAGCTATGTTTGGGCTGCTGCTGCTGCTACTTGCAACTCCAGGGTGTGATTCATCCAATTTTTGGGCTCCTGAAGCCAACTCCAGTGTCTCTTTCAAGCTATGTTTGGGCTCCTGCTGCTGCTTGCAACTCCAGGGTGTGATTCATCCAATTTTTGGGCTCCTGCTGCCAATTCCAGTGTCTCTTTCAAGCTATGTTTGGGCTCCTGCTGCTGCTTGCTACTCCAGGGTGTGATTCATCCAATTTTTGGGCTCCTGCTGCCAACTCCAGTGTCTCTTTCAAGCTATGCTTGGGCTCCTGCTGCTGCTTGCAACTCCAGGGTGTGATTCATCCAATTTTTGGGCTCCTGCTGCCAACCCCAGTGTCTCTTTCAAGCTATGTTTGGGCTGCTGCGGCTGCTTGCAACTCCAGGGTGTGATTCATCAAATTTTTGGCCTCCTGCTGCCATGTCCAGTGTCTCTTTTAGCTAATGTCTGGGCTCCTGCTGCTGCTTGCTACCCCAGGGTGTGATTCATCAAATTTTTGGCCTCCTGCTGCCAAGTCCAGTGTCTCTTTTAGCCAATGTCTGGGCTCCTGCTGCTGCTTGCAACCCCAGGGTGTGATTCATCCAATTTTTGGGCTCATGCAGCCAACTCCAGTGTCTCTTTCAAGTTATGTTTGGGCTGCTGCTGCTTGCAACTCCAGGGTGTGATTCATCCAATTTTTGGGCTCCTGCTCTCAGGTCCAGTGTCTCTTTCAGCCAATGTTTGGGCTCCTGATGCTGCTTGCAACTCCAGGGTGTGATTCATCCAATTTTTGGGCTCCTGCTGCCAACTCCAGTGTCTCTTTCAAGCTATGTTTGGGCTCCTGCTGCTTGCAAATCCAGGGTGTGATTCATCCAATTGTTGGGCTCCTGCAGCCAACTCCAGTGTCTCTTTCAAGCTATGTTTGGGCTGCTGCTGCTGCTGCTTGCAACTCCAGGGTGTGATTCATCCAATTTTTGGGCTCCTGAAGCAAACTCCAGCATCTCTTTAAAGTAATGTTTGGGCTCCTGCTGCTGCTTGCAACTCCAGGGTGTGATTCATCCAATTTTTGGGCTCCTGCTGCCAAGTCCAGGGTCTCTTTCAGCCAATGTTTGGGCTCCTGCTGCCAACTCCAGTGTCTCTTTCAAGGTATGTTTGGGCTCCTGCTGCTGCTTGCAACTCCAGGGTGTCATTCATACAATTTTTGGGCTCCTGCTGCTAACTCCAGTGTCTCTTTCAGCCAATGTTTGGGCGGCCCCTGCTGCTGCTTGCAACTCCAGGGTGTGATTCATCCAATTTTTGGGCTCCTGCTGCCAACTCCAGTGTCTCTTTCAGCCAATGTTTGGGCTGCTGCTGCTGCTTGCAACTCCAGGGTGTGATTCATCCAATTTTTGGGCTCCTGCTGCCAACTCCAGTGTCTCTTTAAAGTAATGTTTGGGCCTCTGCTGCTGCTGCCAACTCCAGGGTGTCATTCAGCCAATTTTTGGGCTCCTGCTGCCAACTCCAGTGTCTCTTTCAAGCTATGTTTGGGCTGCTGCTGCTGCTGCTTGTTACTCCAGGGTGTGATTCATCCAATTTTTTGGCTCCTGCTGCCAAGTCCAGTGTCTCTTTCAGCCAATGTTTGGGCTCCTGCTGCTGCTTGCAACTCCAGGGTGTGATTCATCCAATTTTTGGGCTCCTGCTGCCAACTCCAGTGTCTCTTTCAAGCTATGATTGGGCTCCTGCTGCTGCTTGCAACTCCAGGGTGTGATTCATCCAATTTTTGGGCTCCTGCAGCCAACTCCAGTGTCTCTTTCAAGCTATGTTTGAGCTGCTGCTGCTGCTGCTTGCAACTCCAGGGTGTGATTCATCCAATTTTTGGGCTCCTGCTGCCAACTCCAGTGTCTCTTTCAAGCTATGTTTGGGCTCCTGCTGCTGCTTGCAACTCCAGGGTTTGATTCATCCAATTCTTGGGCCCCTGCTGCCAACTCCAGTGTCTCTTTCAAGTTATGTTTGGGCGGCTCCTACTGCTGCTTGCAACTCCAGGGTGTGATTCATCCAGTTTTTTGGCTCCTGCTGCCAAGTCCAGTGTTCTCTCAGCCAATGTGTGGGCTGCTGCTGCTGCTTGCAACTCCAGGGTGTGATTCATCCAATTTTTGGGCTCCTGCTGCCAACTCCAGTGTCTTTTTAAAGGTATGTTTGGGCTCCTGCTGCTGCTTGCAACTCCAGGGTCTGATTCATCAAATTTTTGGGCTCCTGCTGCCAACTCCATTGTGTCTTACAAGCTATATTTGGGCTGCTGCTGCTTGCAACTCCAGGGTGTGATTCATCCAATTTTTGTGCTCCTGAAGCCAACTCCAGTGTCTGTTTCAAGCTATGTTTGGGCTCCTGCTACTGCTTGCAACTCCAGGGTGTGATTTATCCAATTTTTGGGCTCCTGCTGCCAACTCCAGTGTCTCTTTCAAGTTATGTTTGGGCGGCTCCTACTGCTGCTTGCAACTCCAGGGTGTGATTCATCCAATTTTTATGCTCCTGCTGCCAAGTCCAGTGTGCTTTCAGCCAATGTTTGGGCTGCTGCTGCTGCTTGCAACTCCAGGGTGTGATTCATCCAATTGTTGGGCTCCTGCAGCCAACTCCAGTGTCTCTTTCAAGCTATGTTTGGGCTCCTGCTACTGCTTGCAACTCAAGGGTGTGATTCATCCAATCTTTATGCTCCTGCTGCCTACTCCAGTGTCTCTTTAAAGTAATGTTTGGGCTCCTGCTGCTGCTTGCAACTCCAGGGTGTGATTCATCTAATTTTTGGGCTCCTGCTGCCAAGTCCAGTGTCTCTTTCAGCCAATGATTGGGCTCCTGCTGCTGCTTGCAACTCCAGGGTGTGATTTATCCAATTTTTGGGCTCCTGCTTCCAACTCCAGTGTCTCTTTAAAGTAATGTTTCGGCTCCTGCTGCTGTTTGCAACTCCAGGGTGTGATTCATCAAATTTTTGGGCTCCTGCTGCCAACTCCAGTGTGTCTTTCAAGCTATGTTTGGGCTCCTGCTGCTGCTGCTTGCAACTCCAGGGTGTGATTCATCCAATATTTGGGCTCCTGCTGCCAACTCCAGTGTGTCTTTCAAGCTATGTTTGGGCTGCTGCTGCTGCTACTTGCAACTCCAGGGTGTGATTCATCCAATTTTTGGGCTCCTGAAGCCAACTCCAGTGTCTCTTTCAAGCTATGTTTGGGCTTCTGCTGCTGCTTGCAACTCCAGGGTGTGATTCATCCAATTTTTGGGCTCCTGCTGCCAACTCCAGTGTCTCTTTCAAGCTATGTTTGGGCTCCTGCTGCTGCTTGCAACTCCAGGGTGTGATTCATCCAATTTTTGGGCTCCTGCTGCCAACTCCAGTGTCTCTTTCAAGCTATGTTTGGGCTCCTGCTGCTGCTTGCTACTCCAGGGTGTGATTCATCCAATTTTTGGGCTCCTGCTGCCAACTCCAGTGTCTCTTTCAAGCTATGTTTGGGCTCCTGCTACTGCTTGCAACTCCAGGGTGTGATTCATCCAGTTTTTGGCCTCCTGCTGCCAACTCCAGTGTCTCTTTCAAGCTATGTTTGGGCTGCTGCGGCTGCTTGCAACTCCAGGGTGTGATTCATCAAATTTTTGGCCTCCTGCTGCCATGTCCAGTGTCTCTTTTAGCCAATGTCTGGGCTCCTGCTGCTGCTTGCAACCCCAGGGTGTGATTCATCAAATTTTTGGCCTCCTGCTGCCAAGTCCAGTGTCTCTTTTAGCCAATGTCTGGGCTCCTGCTGCTGCTTGCAACCCCAGGGTGTGATTCATCCAATTTTTGGGATCATGCAGCCAACTCCAGTGTCTCTTTAAGTAATGTTTCGGCTCCTGCTGCTGCTGCTGCTTGCAACTCCAGGGTGTGATTCATCAAATTTTTGCGCTCCTGCTGCCAACTCCAGTGTGTCTTTCAAGCTATGTTTGGGCTCCTGCTGCTGCTGCTGCTTGAAACTCCAGGGTGTGATTCATCCAATTTTTGGGCTCCTGCAGCCAACTCCAGTGTCTCTTTCAAGGTGTGTTTGGGCTGCTGCTGCTGATTGCAACT
This sequence comes from Gastrophryne carolinensis, assembly GCA_027917425.1. Classification (NCBI taxonomy): domain Eukaryota; kingdom Metazoa; phylum Chordata; class Amphibia; order Anura; family Microhylidae; genus Gastrophryne; species Gastrophryne carolinensis. Next base: position 109,632,772 of record CM051240.1, on the reverse strand, counting down.
CAAGGGTGTGACTCATCCAATTTTTGGCCTCCTGCTGCCTACTCCAGTATCTCTTTAAAGTAATGTTTGGGCTCCTGCTGCTGCTTGCAACTCCAGGGTGTGATTCATCTAATTTTTGGGCTCCTGCTGCCAAGTCCAGTGTCTTTTTCAGCCAATGATTGGGCTCCTGCTGCTGCTTGCAACTCCAGGGTGTGATTCATCCAATTTTTGGGCTCCTGCTGCCAACTCCAGTGTCTCTTTAAAGTAATGTTTCGGCTCCTGCTGCTGCTTGCAACTCCAGGGTGTGATTCATCAAATTTTTGGGCTCCTGCTGCCAACTCCAGTGTGTCTTTCAAGCTATGTTTGGGCTCCTGCTGCTGCTGCTTGCAACTCCAGGGTGTGATTCATCCAATTTTTGGGCTCCTGCTGCCAACTCCAGTGTGTCTTTCAAGCTATGTTTGGGCTGTTGCTGCTGCTACTTGCAACTCAAGGGTGTGATTCATCCAATTTTTGGGATCCTGAAGCCAACTCCAGTGTCTCTTTCAAGCTGTGTTTGGGCTCCTGCTGCTGCTTGCTACTCCAGGGTGTGATTCATCCAATTTTTGGGCTCCTGCTGCCAACTCCAGTGTCTCTTTCAAGCTATGCTTGGGCTCCTGCTGCTGCTTGCAACTCCAGGGTGTGATTCATCCAATTTTTGGGCTCCTGCTGCCAACTCCAGTGTCTCTTTCAGCCAATGTTTGGGCTGCTGCTGCTGCTTGCAACTCCAGGGTGTGATTTATCCAATTTTTGGGCTCCTGCTGCCAACTCCAGTGTCTCTTTCAAGCTATGTTTGGGCTCCTGCTGCTGCTTGCAACTCCAGGGTCTGATTCATCAAATTTTTGGGCGCCTGCTTCCAACTCCAGTGTGTCTTAAAAGCTATGTTTGGGCTGCTGCTGCTGCTTGCAACTCCAGGGTGTGATTCATCCAATTTTTTGTGCTCCTGAAGCCAACTCCAGTGTCTCTTTCAAGCTATGTTTGGGCTCCTGCTGCTGCTTGCAACTCCAGGGTGTGATTCATCCAATTTTTGGGCTCCTGCTGCCAACTCCAGTGTCTCTTTCAAGCTATGTTTGGGCTCCTGCTACTGCTTGCAACTCAAGGGTGTGATTCATCCAATTTTTATGCTCCTGCTGCCAACTCCAGTGTCTCTTTCAAGGTATGTTTGGGCTGCTGCTGCTGCTTGCAACTCCAGGGTGTGATTCATCCAATTTTTGGCCTCCTGCTGCCATGTCCAGTGTCTCTTTTAGCCAATGTCTGGGCTCCTGCTTCTGCTTGCAACCCCAGGGTGTGATTCATCAAATTTTTGGCCTCCTGCTGCCAAGTCCAGTGTCTCTTTTAGCCAATGTCTGGGCTCCTGCTGCTGCTTGCAACCCCAGGGTGTGATTCATCCAATTTCTGGGATCATGCAGCCAACTCCAGTGTCTCTTTAAGTAATGTTTCGGCTCCTGCTGCTGCTGCTGCTTGAAACTCCAGGGTGTGATTCATCCAATTTTTGGGCTCCTGCAGCCAACTCCAGTGTCTCTTTCAAGGTGTGTTTGGGCTGCTGCTGCTGATTGCAACTCAAGGGTGTGACTCATCCAATTTTTGGCCTCCTGCTGCCTACTCCAGTATCTCTTTAAAGTAATGTTTGGGCTCCTGCTGCTGCTTGCAACTCCAGGGTGTGATTCATCTAATTTTTGGGCTCCTGCTGCCAAGTCCAGTGTCTTTTTCAGCCAATGATTGGGCTCCTGCTGCTGCTTGCAACTCCAGGGTGTGATTCATCCAATTTTTGGGCTCCTGCTGCCAACTCCAGTGTCTCTTTAAAGTAATGTTTTGGCTCCTGCTGCTGCTTGCAACTCCAGGGTGTGATTCATGAAATTTTTGGGCTCCTGCTGCCAACTCCAGTGTGTCTTTCAAGCTATGTTTGGGCTCCTGCTGCTGCTGCTTGCAACTCCAGGGTGTGATTCATCCAATTTTTGGGCTCCTGCTGCCAACTCCAGTGTGTCTTTCAAGCTATGTTTGGGCTGTTGCTGCTGCTACTTGCAACTCAAGGGTGTGATTCATCCAATTTTTGGGATCCTGAAGCCAACTCCAGTGTCTCTTTCAAGCTGTGTTTGGGCTCCTGCTGCTGCTTGCTACTCCAGGGTGTGATTCATCCAATTTTTGGGCTCCTGCTGCCAACTCCAGTGTCTCTTTCAAGCTATGCTTGGGCTCCTGCTGCTGCTTGCAACTCCAGGGTGTGATTCATCCAATTTTTGGGCTCCTGCTGCCAACTCCAGTGTCTCTTTCAAGCTATGTTTGGGCTCCTGCTGCTGCTTGCAACTCCAGGGTCTGATTCATCAAATTTTTGGGCGCCTGCTTCCAACTCCAGTGTGTCTTAAAAGCTATGTTTGGGCTGCTGCTGCTGCTTGCAACTCCAGGGTGTGATTCATCCAATTTTTTGTGCTCCTGAAGCCAACTCCAGTGTCTCTTTCAAGCTATGTTTGGGCTCCTGCTGCTGCTTGCAACTCCAGGGTGTGATTCATCCAATTTTTGGGCTCCTGCTGCCAACTCCAGTGTCTCTTTCAAGCTATGTTTGGGCTCCTGCTACTGCTTGCAACTCAAGGGTGTGATTCATCCAATTTTTATGCTCCTGCTGCCAACTCCAGTGTCTCTTTCAAGGTATGTTTGGGCTGCTGCTGCTGCTTGCAACTCCAGGGTGTGATTCATCCAATTTTTGGCCTCCTGCTGCCAAGTCCAGTGTCTCTTTCAGCCAATGTTTGGGCTCCTGCTGCTGCTTGCAACTCCAGGGTGTGATTCATCCAATTTTTGGGCTCCTGCAGCCAACTCCAGTGTCTCTTTCAAGCTATGTTTGGGCTGCTGCTGCTTTTTGCAACTCCAGGGAGTGATTCATCCAATTTTTTGGCTCCTGCTGCCAACTCCAGTGTCTCTTTAAAGTATTGTTTCGGCTCCTGCTACTGCTTGCCACTCCAGGGTGTGATTCATCAAATTTTTGGGCTCCTGCTGCCAACTCCAGTGTGTCTTTCAAGCTATGTTTGGGCTCCTGCTGCTGCTGCTTGCAACTCCAGGGTGTGATTCATCCAATATTTGGGCTCCTGCTGCCAACTCCAGTGTGTCTTTCAAGCTATGTTTGGGCGGCTGCTGCTGCTACTTGCAACTCCAGGGTGTGATTCATCCAATTTTTGGGTTCCTGCTGCCAACTCCAGTGTCTCTTTCAAGCTATGTTTGGGCTCCTGCTGCTGCTTGCAACTCCAGGGTGTGATTCATCCAATTTTTGGGCTCCTGCTGCCAACTCCAGTGTCTCTTTCAAGTAATGTTTCGGCTCCTGCTGCTGCTTGCAACTCCAGGGTGTGATTCATCAAATTCTTGGGCTCCTGCTGCCAACTCCAGTGTGTCTTTCAAGCAATGTTTGGGCTGCTGCTGCTGCTGCTTGCAACTCCAGGGTGTGATTCATCCAATTTTTGGGCTCCTGCTGCCAACTCCAGTGTGTCTTTCAAGCTATGTTTGGGCTGCTGCTGCTGCTACTTGCAACTCCAGGGTGTGATTCATCCAATTTTTGGGATCCTGAAGCCAACTCCAGTGTCTCTTTCAAGCTATGTTTGGGCTCCTGCTGCTGCTTGCTACTCCAGGGTGTGATTCATCCAATTTTTGGGCTCCTGCTGCCAACTCCAGTGTCTCTTTCAAGCTATGCTTGGGCTCCTGCTGCTGCTTGCAACTCCAGGGTGTGATTCATCCAATTTTTGGGCTCCTGCTGCCAACTCCAGTGTCTCTTTCAGCCAATGTTTGGGCTGCTGCTGCTGCTGCTTGCAACTCCAGGGTGTGATTCATCCAATTTTTGGGCTCCTGCTGCCAACTCCAGTGTCTCTTTCAAGCTATGTTTGGGCTCCTGCTGCTGCTTGCAACTCCAGGGTCTGATTCATCAAATTTTTGGGCTCCTGCTGCCAACTCCAGTGTGTCTTACAAGCTATGTTTGGGCTGCTGCTGCTGCTTGCAACTCCAGGGTGTGATTCATCCAATTTTTGTGCTCCTGAAGCCAACTCCAGTGTCTCTTTCAAGCTATGTTTGGGCTCCTGCTGCTGCTTGCAACTCCAGGGTGTGATTCATCCAATTTGTGGGCTCCTGCAGCCAACTCCAGTGTCTCTTTTAAGCTATGTTTGGGCTCCTGCTACTGCTTGCAACTCAAGGGTGTGATTCATCCAATTTTTATGCTCCTGCTGCCAACTCCAGTGTCTCTTTCAAGCTATGTTTGGGCTGCTGCTGCTGCTTGCAACTCCAGGGTGTGATTCATCCAATTTTTGGCCTCCTGCTGCCAAGTCTAGTGTCTCTTTCAGCCAATGTTTGGGCTCCTGCTGCTGCTTGCAACTCCAGGGTGTGATTCATCCTATTTTTGGGCTCCTGCTGCCAACTCCAGTGTCTCTTTCAAGCTATGTTTGGGCTCCTGCTACTGCTTGCAACCCCAGGTGTGATTCATCCAGTTTTTGGCCTCCTGCTGCCAACTCCAGTGTCTCTTTCAAGCTATGTTTGGGCTGCTGTGGCTGCTTGCAACTCCAGGGTGTGATTCATCAAATTTTTGGCCTCCTGCTGCCATGTCCAGTGTCTCTTTTAGCCAATGTCTGGGCTCCTGCTGCTGCTTGCAACCCCAGGGTGTGATTCATCAAATTTTTGGCCTCCTGCTGCCAAGTCCAGTGTCTCTTTTAGCCAATGTCTGGGCTCCTGCTGCTGCTTGCAACCCCAGGGTGTGATTTATCCAATTTTTGGGCTCATGCAGCCAACTCCAGTGTCTCTTTAAAGTAATGTTTCGGCTCCTGCTGCTGCTGCTGCTTGCAACTCCAGGGTGTGATTCATCAAATTTTTGCGCTCCTGCTGCCAACTCCAGTGTGTCTTTCAAGCTATGTTTGGGCTCCTGCTGCTGCTGCTGCTTGAAACTCCAGGGTGTGATTCATCCAATTTTTGGGCTCCTGCAGCCAACTCCAGTGTCTCTTTCAAGGTGTGTTTGGGCTGCTGCTGCTGATTGCAACTCCAGGGTGTGACTCATCCAATTTTTGGCCTCCTGCTGCCTACTCCAGTATCTCTTTAAAGTAATGTTTGGGCTCCTGCTGCTGCTTGCAACTCCAGGGTGTGATTCATCTAATTTTTGGGCTCCTGCTGCCAAGTCCAGTGTCTTTTTCAGCCAATGATTGGGCTCCTGCTGCTGCTTGCAACTCCAGGGTGTGATTCATCCAATTTTTGGGCTCCTGCTGCCAACTCCAGTGTCTCTTTAAAGTAATGTTTCGGCTCCTGCTGCTGCTTGCAACTCCAGGGTGTGATTCATCAAATTCTTGGGCTCCTGCTGCCAACTCCAGTGTGTCTTTCAAGCAATGTTTGGGCTGCTGCTGCTGCTGCTTGCAACTCCAGGGTGTGATTCATCCAATTTTTGGGCTCCTGCTGCCAACTCCAGTGTGTCTTTCAAGCTATGTTTGGGCTGCTGCTGCTGCTACTTGCAACTCCAGGGTGTGATTCATCCAATTTTTGGGATCCTGAAGCCAACTCCAGTGTCTCTTTCAAGCTATGTTTGGGCTCCTGCTGCTGCTTGCTACTCCAGGGTGTGATTCATCCAATTTTTGGGCTCCTGCTGCCAACTCCAGTGTCTCTTTCAAGCTATGCTTGGGCTCCTGCTGCTGCTTGCAACTCCAGGGTGTGATTCATCCAATTTTTGGGCTCCTGCTGCCAACTCCAGTGTCTCTTTCAGCCAATGTTTGGGCTGCTGCTGCTGCTTGCAACTCCAGGGTCTGATTCATCAAATTTTTGGGCGCCTGCTTCAAACTCCAGTGTGTCTTAAAAGCTATGTTTGGGCTGCTGCTGCTGCTTGCAACTCCAGGGTGTGATTCATCCAATTTTTGTGCTCCTGAAGCCAACTCCAGTGTCTCTTTCAAGCTATGTTTGGGCTCCTGCTGCTGCTTGCAACTCCAGGGTGTGATTCATCCAATTTTTGGGCTCCTGCTGCCAACTCCAGTGTCTCTTTCAAGCTATGTTTGGGCTCCTGCTGCTGCTTGCAACTCCAGGGTGTGATTCATCCAATTTTTGGGCTCCTGCAGCCAACTCCAGTGTCTCTTTAAAGCTATGTTTGAGCTGCTGCTGCTGCTGCTTGCAACTCCAGGGTGTGATTCATCCAATTTTTGGGCTCCTGCTGCCAACTCCATTGTGTCTTACAAGCTATGTTTGGGCTGCTGCTGCTTGCAACTCCAGGGTGTGATTCATCCAATTTTTGCGCTCCTGAAGCCAACTCCAGTGTCTGTTTCAAGCTATGTTTGGGCTCCTGCTACTGCTTGCAACTCCAGGGTGTGATTTATCCAATTTTTGGGCTCCTGCTGCCAACTCCAGTGTCTCTTTCAAGTTATGTTTGGGCGGCTCCTACTGCTGCTTGCAACTCCAGGGTGTGATTCATCCAATTTTTATGCTCCTGCTGCCAAGTCCAGTGTGCTTTCAGCCAATGTTTGGGCTGCTGCTGCTGCTTGCAACTCCAGGGTGTGATTCATCCAATTGTTGGGCTCCTGCAGCCAACTCCAGTGTCTCTTTCAAGCTATGTTTGGGCTCCTGCTACTGCTTGCAACTCAAGGGTGTGATTCATCCAATTTTTATGCTCCTGCTGCCAACTCCAGTGTCTCTTTCAAGGTATGTTTGGGCTGCTGCTGCTGCTGCTTGCAACTCCAGGGTGTGATTCATCCCATTTTTGGCCTCCTGCTGCCAAGTCCAGTGTCTCTTTCAGCCAATGTTTGGGCTCCTGCTGCTGCTTGCAACTCCAGGGTGTGATTCATCCAATTTTTGGGCTCCTGCAGCCAACTCCAGTGTCTCTTTCAAGCTATGTTTGGGCTGCTGCTGCTGCTTGCAACTCCAGGGAGTGATTCATCCATTTTTTTGGCTCCTGCTGCCTACTCCAGTGTCTCTTTAAAGTAATGTTTGGGCTCCTGCTGCTGCTTGCAACTCCAGGGTGTGATTCATCTAATTTTTGGGCTCCTGCTGCCAAGTCCAGTGTCTCTTTCAGCCAATGATTGGGCTGCTGCTGCTGCTTGCAACTCCAGGGTGTGATTTATCCAATTTTTGGGCTCCTGCTTCCAACTCCAGTGTCTCTTTAAAGTAATGTTTCGGCTCCTGCTGCTGTTTGCAACTCCAGGGTGTGATTCATCAAATTTTTGGGCTCCTGCTGCCAACTCCAGTGTGTCTTTCAAGCTATGTTTGGGCTCCTGCTGCTGCTGCTTGCAACTCCAGGGTGTGATTCATCCAATATTTGGGCTCCTGCTGCCAACTCCAGTGTGTCTTTCAAGCTATGTTTGGGCTGCTGCTGCTGCTACTTGTAACTCCAGGGTGTGATTCATCCAATTTTTGGGCTCCTGAAGCCAACTCCAGTGTCTCTTTCAAGCTATGTTTGGGCTCCTGCTGCTGCTTGCAACTCCAGGGTGCGATTCATCCAATTTTTGGGCTCCTGCTGCCAACTCCAGTGTCTCTTTCAAGCTATGTTTGGGCTCCTGCTGCTGCTTGCTACTCCAGGGTGTGATTCATCCAATTTTTGGGCTCCTGCTGCCAACTCCAGTGTCTCTTTCAAGCTATGTTTGGGCTCCTGCTACTGCTTGCAACTCCAGGGTGTGATTCATCCAGTTTTTTGCCTCCTGCTGCCAACTCCAGTGTCTCTTTCAAGCTATGTTTGGGCTGCTGCGGCTGCTTGCAACTCCAGGGTGTGATTCATCAAATTTTTGGCCTCCTGCTGCCATGTCCAGTGTCTCTTTTAGCCAATGTCTGGGCTCCTGCTGCTGCTTGCAACCCCAGGGTGTGATTCATCAAATTTTTGGCCTCCTGCTGCCAAGTCCAGTGTCTCTTTTAGCCAATGTCTGGGCTCCTGCTGCTGCTTGCAACCCCAGGGTGTGATTCATCCAATTTTTGGGCTCATGCAGCCAACTCCAGTGTCTCTTTAAAGTAATGTTTCGGCTCCTGCTGCTGCTGCTGCTTGCAACTCCAGGGTGTGATTCATCAAATTTTTGTGCTCCTGCTGCCAACTCCAGTGTGTCTTTCAAGCTATGTTTGGGCTCCTGCTGCTGCTGCTGCTTGAAACTCCAGGGTGTGATTCATCCAATTTTTGGGCTCCTGCAGCCAACTCCAGTGTCTCTTTCAAGGTGTGTTTGGGCTGCTGCTGCTGATTGCAACTCCAGGGTGTGACTCATCCAATTTTTGGCCTCCTGCTGCCTACTCCAGTATCTCTTTAAAGTAATGTTTGGGCTCCTGCTGCTGCTTGCAACTCCAGGGTGTGATTCATCTAATTTTTGTGCTCCTGCTGCCAAGTCCAGTGTCTTTTTCAGCCAATGATTGGGCTCCTGCTGCTGCTTGCAACTCCAGGGTGTGATTCATCCAATTTTTGGGCTCCTGCTGCCAACTCCAGTGTCTCTTTAAAGTAATGTTTCGGCTCCTGCTGCTGCTTGCAACTCCAGGGTGTGATTCATCAAATTTTTGGGCTCCTGCTGCCAACTCCAGTGTGTCTTTCAAGCTATGTTTGGGCTCCTTCTGCTGCTGCTGCTTGCAACTCCAGGGTGTGATTCATCCAATTTTTGGGCTCCTGCTGCCACCTCCAGTGTGTCTTTCAAGCTATGTTTGGGCTGCTGCTGCTGCTACTTGCAACTCAAGGGTGTGATTCATCCAATTTTTGGGATCCTGAAGCCAACTCCAGTGTCTCTTTCAAGCTGTGTTTGGGCTCCTGCTGCTGCTTGCTACTCCAGGGTGTGATTCATCCAATTTTTGGGCTCCTGCTGCCAACTCCAGTGTCTCTTTCAAGCTATGCTTGGGCTCCTGCTGCTGCTTGCAACTCCAGGGTGTGATTCATCCAATTTTTGGGCTCCTGCTGCCAACTCCAGTGTCTCCTTCAGCCAATGTTTGGGCTGCTGCTGCTGCTTGCAACTCCAGGGTGTGATTTATCCAATTTTTGGGCTCCTGCTGCCAACTCCAGTGTCTCTTTCAAGCTATGTTTGGGCTCCTGCTGCTGCTTGCAACTCCAGGGTCTGATTCATCAAATTTTTGGGCGCCTGCTTCCAACTCCAGTGTGTCTTAAAAGCTATGTTTGGGCTGCTGCTGCTGCTTGCAACTCCAGGGTGTGATTCATCCAATTTTTGTGCTCCTGAAGCCAACTCCAGTGTCTCTTTCAAGCTATGTTTGGGCTCCTGCTGCTGCTTGCAACTCCAGGGTGTGATTCATCCAATTTTTGGGCTCCTGTTGCCAACTCCAGTGTCTCTTTCAAGCTATGTTTGGGCTCCTGCTACTGCTTGCAACTCAAGGGTGTGATTCATCCAATTCTTATGCTCCTGCTGCCAACTCCAGTGTCTCTTTCAAGGTATGTTTGGGCTGCTGCTGCTGCTTGCAACTCCAGGGTGTGATTCATCCAATTTTTGGCCTCCTGCTGCCAAGTCCAGTGTCTCTTTCAGCCAATGTTTGGGCTCCTGCTGCTGCTTGCAACTCCAGGGTGTGATTCATCCAATTTTTGGGCTCCTGCAGCCAACTCCAGTGTCTCTTTCAAGCTATGTTTGGGCTGCTGCTGCTTTTTGCAACTCCAGGGAGTGATTCATCCAATTTTTTGGCTCCTGCTGCCAACTCCAGTGTCTCTTTAAAGTATTGTTTCGGCTCCTGCTGCTGCTTGCCACTCCAGGGTGTGATTCATCAAATTTTTGGGCTCCTGCTGCCAACTCCAGTGTGTCTTTCAAGCTATGCTTGGGCTCCTGCTGCTGCTGCTTGCAACTCCAGGGTGTGATTCATCCAATATTTCGGCTTCTGCTGCCAACTCCAGTGTGTCTTTCAAGCTATGTTTGGGCTGCTGCTGCTGCTACTTGCAACTCCAGGGTGTGATTTATCCAATTTTTGGGCTCCTGCTGCCAACTCCAGTGTCTCTTTCAAGCTATGTTTGGGCTCCTGCTGCTGCTTGCAACTCCAGGGTGTGATTCATCCAATTTTTGGGCTCCTGCTGCCAACTCCAGTGTCTCTTTCAAGCTATGTTTGGGCTCCTGCTGCTGCTTGCAACTCCAGGGTGTGATTCATCCAATTTTTGGGCTCCTGCTGCCAACTCCAGTGTCTCTTTCAAGTAATGTTTCGGCTCCTGCTGCTGCTTGCAACTCCAGGGTGTGATTCATCAAATTCTTGGGCTCCTGCTGCCAACTCCAGTGTGTCTTTCAAGCAATGTTTGGGCTGCTGCTGCTGCTGCTTGCAACTCCAGGGTGTGATTCATCCAATTTTTGGGCTCCTGCTGCCAACTCCAGTGTGTCTTTCAAGCTATGTTTGGGCTGCTGCTGCTGCTGCTTGCAACTCCAGGGTGTGATTCATCCAATTTTTGGGATCCTGAAGCCAACTCCAGTGTCTCTTTCAAGCTATGTTTGGGCTCCTGCTGCTGCTTGCTACTCCAGGGTGTGATTCATCCAATTTTTGGGCTCCTGCTGCCAACTCCAGTGTCTCTTTCAAGCTATGCTTGGGCTCCTGCTTCTGCTTGCAACTCCAGGGTGTGATTCATCCAATTTTTGGGCTCCTGCTGCCAACTCCAGTGTCTCTTTCAGCCAATGTTTGGGCTGCTGCTGCTGCTTGCAACTCCAGGGTGTGATTCATCCAATTTTTGGGCTCCTGCTGCCAACTCCAGTGTCTCTTTCAAGCTATGTTTGGGCTCCTGCTGCTGCTTGCAACTCCAGGGTCTGATTCATCAAATTTTTTGGCTCCTGCTGCCAACTCCAGTGTGTCTTACAAGCTATGTTTGGGCTGCTGCTGCTGCTTGCAACTCCAGGGTGTGATTCATCCAATTTTTGTGCTCCTGAAGCCAACTCCAGTGTCTCTTTCAAGCTATGTTTGGGCTCCTGCTGCTGCTTGCAACTCCAGGGTGTGATTCATCCAATTTTTGGGCTCCTGCAGCCAACTCCAGTGTCTCTTTTAAGCTATGTTTGGGCTCCTGCTACTGCTTGCAACTCAAGGGTGTGATTCATCCAATTTTTATGCTCCTGCTGCCAACTCCAGTGTCTCTTTCAAGCTATGTTTGGGCTCCTGCTGCTGCTTGCAACTCCAGGGTGTGATTCATCCAATTTTTGGCCTCCTGCTGCCAAGTCCAGTGTCTCTTTCAGCCAATGTTTGGGCTCCTGCTGCTGCTTGCAACTCCAGGGTGTGATTCATCCAATTTGTGGGCTCCTGCTGCCAACTCCAGTGTCTCTTTCAAGCTATGTTTGGGCTCCTGCTACTGCTTGCAACCCCAGGTGTGATTCATCCAGTTTTTGGCCTCCTGCTGCCAACTCCAGTGTCTCTTTCAAGCTATGTTTGGGCTGCTGCGGCTGCTTGCAACTCCAGGGTGTGATTCATCAAATGTTTGGCCTCCTGCTGCCATGTCCAGTGTCTCTTTTAGCCAATGTCTGGGCTCCTGCTGCTGCTTGCAACCCCAGGGTGTGATTCATCAAATTTTTGGCCTCCTGCTGCCAAGTCCAGTGTCTCTTTTAGCCAATGTCTGGGCTCCTGCTGCTGCTTGCAACCCCAGGGTGTGATTTATCCAATTTTTGGGCTCATGCAGCCAACTCCAGTGTCTCTTTAAAGTAATGTTTCGGCTCCTGCTGCTGCTGCTGCTTGCAACTCCAGGGTGTGATTCATCAAATTTTTGCGCTCCTGCTGCCAACTCCAGTGTGTCTTTCAAGCTATGTTTGGGCTGCTGCTGCTGCTACTTGCAACTCAAGGGTGTGATTCATCCAATTTTTGGGATCCTGAAGCCAACTCCAGTGTCTCTTTCAAGCTATGTTTGGGCTCCTGCTGCTGCTTGCTACTCCAGGGTGTGATTCATCCAATTTTTGGGCTCCTGCTGCCAACTCCAGTGTCTCTTTCAAGCTATGCTTGGGCTCCTGCTGCTGCTTGCAACTCCAGGGTGTGATTCATCCAATTTTTGGGCTCCTGCTGCCAACTCCAGTGTCTCTTTCAGCCAATGTTTGGGCTGCTGCTGCTGCTTGCAACTCCAGGGTCTGATTCATCAAATTTTTGGGCGCCTGCTTCCAACTCCAGTGTGTCTTAAAAGCTATGTTTGGGCTGCTGCTGCTGCTTGCAACTCCAGGGTGTGATACATCCAATTTTTGTGCTCCTGAAGCCAACTCCAGTGTCTCTTTCAAGCTATGTTTGGGCTCCTGCTGCTGCTTGCAACTCCAGGGTGTGATTCATCCAATTTTTGGGCTCCTGCTGCCAACTCCAGTGTCTCTTTCAAGCTATGTTTGGGCTCCTGCTACTGCTTGCAACTCAAGGGTGTGATTCATCCAATTTCTATGCTCCTGCTGCCAACTCCAGTGCCTCTTTCAAGGAATGTTTGGGCTGCTGCTGCTGCTTGCAACTCCAGGGTGTGATTCATCCAATTTTTGGCCTCCTGCTGCCAAGTCCAGTGTCTCTTTCAGCCAATGTTTGGGCTCCTGCTGCTGCTTGCAACTCCAGGGTGTGATTCATCCAATTTTTGGGCTCCTGCAGCCAACTCCAGTGTCTCTTTCAAGCTATGTTTGGGCTGCTGCTGCTTTTTGCAACTCCAGGGAGTGATTCATCCAATTTTTTGGCTCCTGCTGCCAACTCCAGTGTCTCTTTAAAGTATTGTTTCGGCTCTTGCTGCTGCTTGCCACTCCAGGGTGTGATTCATCAAATTTTTGGGCTCCTGCTGCCAACTCCAGTGTGTCTTTCAAGCTATGTTTGGGCTCCTGCTGCTGCTGCTTGCAACTCCAGGGTGTGATTCATCCAATATTTGGGCTCCTGCTGCCAACTCCAGTGTGTCTTTCAAGCTATGTTTGGGCTGCTGCTGCTGCTACTTGCAACTCCAGGGTGTGATTCATCCAATTTTTGGGCTCCTGCTGCCAACTCCAGTGTCTCTTTCAAGCTATGTTTGGGCTCCTGCTGCTGCTTGCAACTCCAGGGTGTGATTCATCCAATTTTTGGGCTCCTGCTGCCAACTCCAGTGTCTCTTTCAAGCTATGTTTGGGCTCCTGCTGCTGCTTGCAACTCTAGGGTGTGATTCATCCAATTTTTGGGCTCCTGCTGCCAACTCCAGTGTCTCTTTCAAGTAATGTTTCGGCTCCTGCTGCTGCTTGCAACTCCAGGGTGTGATTCATCAAATTCTTGGGCTCCTGCTGCCAACTCCAGTGTGTCTTTCAAGCAATGTTTGGGCTGCTGCTGCTGCTTGCAACTCCAGGGTGTGATTCATCCAATTTTTGGGCTCCTGCTGCCAACTCCAGTGTGTCTTTCAAGCTATGTTTGGGCTGCTGCTGCTGCTACTTGCAACTCCAGGGTGTGATTCATCCAATTTTTGGGATCCTGAAGCCAACTCCAGTGTCTCTTTCAAGCTATGTTTGGGCTCCTGCTGCTGCTTGCTACTCCAGGGTGTGATTCATCCAATTTTTGGGCTCCTGCTGCCAACTCCAGTGTCTCTTTCAAGCTATGCTTGGGCTCCTGCTGCTGCTTGCAACTCCAGGGTGTGATTCATCCAATTTTTGTGCTCCTAAAGCCTATTCCAGTGTCTCTTTCAAGCTATGTTTGGGCTCCTGCTGCTGCTTGCAACTTCAGGGTGTGATTCATCCAATTTTTGGGCTCCTGCAGCCAACTCCAGTGTCTCTTTTAAGCTATGTTTGGGCTCCTGCTACTGCTTGCAACTCAAGGGTGTGATTCATCCAATTTTTATGCTCCTGCTGCCAACTCCAGAGTCTCTTTCAAGCTATGTTTGGGCTGCTGCTGCTGCTGCTTGCAACTCCAGGGTGTGATTCATCCAATTTTTGGCCTCCTGCTGCCAAGTCCAGTGTCTCTTTCAGCCAATGTTTGGGCTCCTGCTGCTGCTTGCAACTCCAGGGTGTGATTCATCCAATTTTTGGGCTCCTGCAGCCAACTCCAGTGTCTCTTTCAAGCTATGTTTCGGCTGCTGCTGCTGCTTGCAACTCCAGGGGGTGATTCATCCAATTTTTTGACTCCTGCTGCCTACTCCAGTGTCTCTTTAAATTAATGTTTGGGCTCCTGCTGCTGCTTGCAACTCCAGGGTGTGATTCATCTAATTTTTGGGCTCCTGCTGCCAAGTCCAGTGTCTCTTTCAGCCAATGATTGGGCTCCTGCTGCTGCTTGCAACTCCAGGGTGTGATTTATCCAATTTTAGGGCTCCTGCTTCCAACTCCAGTGTCTCTTTAAAGTAATGTTTCAGCTCCTGCTGCTGTTTGCAACTCCAGGGTGTGATTCATCAAATTTTTGGGCTCCTGCTGCCAACTCCAGTGTCTCTTTCAAGCTATGTTTGGGCTCCTGCTGCTGCTGCTTGCAACTCCAGGGTGTGATTCATCCAATATTTGGGCTCCTGCTGTCAACTCCAGTGTGTCTTTCAAGCTATGTTTGTGCTGCTGCTGCTGCTACTTGCAACTCCAGGGTGTGATTCATCCAATTTTTGGGCTCCTGAAGCCAACTCCAGTGTCTCTTTCAAGCTATGTTTGGGCTCCTGCTGCTGCTTGCAACTCCAGGGTGTGATTCATCCAATTTTTGGGCTCCTGCTGCCAACTCCAGTGTCTCTTTCAAGCTATGTTTGGGCTCCTGCTGCTGCTTGCTACTCCAGGGTGTGATTCATCCAATTTTTGGGCTCCTGCTGCCAACTCCAGTGTCTCTTTCAAGCTATGTTTAGGCTCCTGCTACTGCTTGCAACTCCAGGGTGTGATTCATCAAGTTTTTGGCCTCATGCTGCCAACTCCAGTGTCTCTTTCAAGCTATGTTTGGGCTGCTGCGGCTGCTTGCAACTCCAGGGTGTGATTCATCAAATTTTTGGCCTCCTGCTGCCATGTCCAGTGTCTCTTTTAGCCAATGTCTGGGCTCCTGCTGCTGCTTGCAACCCCAGGGTGTGATTCATCAAATTTTTGGCCTCCTGCTGCCAAGTCCAGTGTCTCTTTTAGCCAATGTCTGGGCTCCTGCTGCTGCTTGCAACCCCAGGGTGTGATTCATCCAATTTTTGGGCTCATGCAGCCAACTCCATTGTCTCTTTCAAGTTATGTTTGGGCTGCTGCTGCTGCTGCTTGCAACTCCAGGGTGTGATTCATGCAATTTTGGGGCTCCTGCTCTCAGGTCCAGTGTCTCTTTCAGCCAATGTTTGGGCTCCTGATGCTGCTTGCAACTCCAGGGTGTGATTCATCCAATTTTTGGGCTCCTGCTGCCAACTCCAGTGTCTCTTTCAAGCTATGTTTGGGCTCCTGCTGCTGCTTGAAACTCCAGGGTGTGATTCATCCAATTTTTGGCCTCCTGCTGCCAACTCCAGTGTCTCTTTTAAGCTATGTTTGGGCTCCTGCTGCTTGCAAATCCAGGGTGTGATTCATCCAATTGTTGGGCTCCTGCAGCCAACTCCAGTGTCTCTTTCAAGCTATGTTTGGGCTGCTGCTGCTGCTGCTTGCAACTCCAGGGTGTGATTCATCCAATTTTTGGGCTCCTGAAGCAAACTCCAGTGTCTCTTTTAAGCTATGTTTGGGCTCCTGCTGCTTGCAAATCCAGGGTGTGATTCATCCAATTGTTGGGCTCCTGCTGCCAACTCCAGTGTCTCTTTCAAGCTATGTTTGGGCTCCTGCTGCTGCTTGCAACACCAGGGTGTCATTCATACAATTTTTGGGCTCCTGCTGCCAACTCCAGTGTCTCTTTCAGCCAATGTTTGGGCGGCCCCTGCTGCTGCTTGCAACTCCAGGGTGTGATTCATCCAATTTTTGGGCTCCTGCTGTAAACTCCAGTGTCTCTTTCAGCCAATGTTTGGGCTGCTGCTGCTGCTTGCAACTCCAGGGTGTGATTCATCCAATTTTTGGGCTCCTGCTGCCAACCCCAGTGTCTCTTTAAAGTAATGTTTGGGCCTCT
Source organism: Gastrophryne carolinensis (assembly GCA_027917425.1). Taxonomy (NCBI): domain Eukaryota; kingdom Metazoa; phylum Chordata; class Amphibia; order Anura; family Microhylidae; genus Gastrophryne; species Gastrophryne carolinensis. Next base: position 109,616,932 of record CM051240.1, on the reverse strand, counting down.
GCTGCTGCTGCCAACTCCAGGGTGTGATTCATCCAATTTTTGGGCTCCTGCTGCCAACTCCAGTGTCTCTTTCAAGCTATGTTTAGGCTCCTGCTACTGCTTGCAACTCCAGGGTGTGATTCATCCAATTTTTGGGCTCCTGCTGCCAACTCCAGTGTCTCTTTCAAGCTATGTTTGGGCTCCTGCTGCTGCTTGTTACTCCAGGGTGTGATTCATCCAATTTTTTGGCTCCTGCTGCCAAGTCCAGTGTCTCTTTCAGCCAATGTTTGGGCTCTTGCTGCTGCTTGCAACTCCAGGGTGTGATTCATCCAATTTTTGGGCTCCTGCTGCCAACTCCAGTGTCTCTTTCAAGCTATGTTTGGGCTCCTGCTGCTGCTTGCAACTCCAGGGTGTGATTCATCCAATTTTTGGGCTCCTGCAGCCAACTCCAGTGTCTCTTTAAAGCTATGTTTGAGCTGCTGCTGCTGCTGCTTGCAACTCCAGGGTGTGATTCATCCAATTTCGGGCTCCTGCTGCCAACTCCAGTGTCTCTTTCAAGCTATGTTTGGGCTCCTGCTGCTGCTTGCAACTCCAGGGTTTGATTCATCCAATTCTTGGGCCCCTGCTGCCAACTCCAGTGTCTCTTTCAAGTTATGTTTGGGCAGCTCCTACTGCTGCTTGCAACTCCAGGGTGTGATTCATCCAATTTTTTGGCTCCTGCTGCCAACTCCAGTGTGCTTTCAGCCAATGTGTGGGCTGCTGCTGCTGCTTGCAACTCCAGGGTGTGATTCATCCAATTTTTGGGCTCCTGAAGCCAACTCCAGTGTCTCTTTCAAGCTATGTTTGGGCTCCTGCTGCTGCTTGCAACTCCAGGGTGTGATTCATCCAATTTTTGGGCTCCTGCTGCCAACTCCAGTGTCTCTTTCAAGCTATGTTTGGGCTCCTGCTGCTGCTTGCTACTCCAGGGTGTGATTCATCCAATTTTTGGGCTCCTGCTGCCAACTCCAGTGTCTCTTTCAAGCTATGTTTAGGCTCCTGCTACTGCTTGCAACTCCAGGGTGTGATTCATCAAATTTTTGCGCTCCTGCTGCCAACTCCAGTGTGTCTTTCAAGCTATGTTTGGGCTCCTGCTGCTGCTGCTGCTGCCAACTCCAGTGTGTCTTTCAAGCTATGTTTGGGCTGCTGCTGCTGCTACTTGCAACTCAAGGGTGTGATTCATCCAATTTTTGGGATCCTGAAGCCAACTCCAGTGTCTCTTTCAAGCTATGTTTGGGCTCCTGCTGCTGCTTGCTACTCCAGGGTGTGATTCATCAAATTTTTGGGCTCCTGCTGCCAACTCCAGTGTCTCTTTCAAGCTATGCTTGGGCTCCTGCTGCTGCTTGCAACTCCAGGGTGTGATTCATCCAATTTTTGGGCTCCTGCTGCCAACTCCAGTGTCTCTTTCAGCCAATGTTTGGGCTGCTGCTGCTGCTTGCAACTCCAGGGTCTGATTCATCAAATTTTTGGGCGCCTGCTTCCAACTCCAGTGTGTCTTAAAAGCTATGTTTGGGCTGCTGCTGCTGCTTGCAACTCCAGGGTGTGATACATCCAATTTTTGTGCTCCTGAAGCCAACTCCAGTGTCTCTTTCAAGCTATGTTTGGGCTCCTGCTGCTGCTTGCAACTCCAGGGTGTGATTCATCCAATTTTTGGGCTCCTGCTGCCAACTCCAGTGTCTCTTTCAAGCTATGTTTGGGCTCCTGCTACTGCTTGCAACTCAAGGGTGTGATTCATCCAATTTCTATGCTCCTGCTGCCAACTCCAGTGCCTCTTTCAAGGTATGTTTGGGCTGCTGCTGCTGCTTGCAACTCCAGGGTGTGATTCATCCAATTTTTGGCATCCTGCTGCCAAGTCCAGTGTCTCTTTCAGCCAATGTTTGGGCTCCTACTGCTGCTTGCAACTCCAGGGTGTGATTCATCCAATTTTTGGGCTCCTGCTGCCAACTCCAGTGTCTCTTTCAAGCTATGTTTGGGCTGCTGCTGCTTTTTGCAACTCCAGGGAGTGATTCATCCAATTTTTTGGCTCCTGCTGCCAACTCCAGTGTCTCTTTAAAGTATTGTTTCGGCTCTTGCTGCTGCTTGCCACTCCAGGGTGTGATTCATCAAATTTTTGGGCTCCTGCTGCCAACTCCAGTGTGTCTTTCAAGCTATGTTTGGGCTCCTGCTGCTGCTGCTTGCAACTCCAGGGTGTGATTCATCCAATATTTGGGCTCCTGCTGCCAACTCCAGTGTGTCTTTCAAGCTATGTTTGGGTTGCTGCTGCTGCTACTTGCAACTCCAGGGTGTGATTCATCCAATTTTTGGGCTCCTGCTGCCAACTCCAGTGTCTCTTTCAAGCTATGTTTGGGCTCCTGCTGCTGCTTGCAACTCCAGGGTGTGATTCATCCAATTTTTGGGCTCCTGCTGCCAACTCCAGTGTCTCTTTCAAGCTATGTTTGGGCTCCTGCTGCTGCTTGCAACTCCAGGGTGTGATTCATCCAATTTTTGGGCTCCTGCTGCCAACTCCAGTGTCTCTTTCAAGTAATGTTTCGGCTCCTGCTGCTGCTTGCAACTCCAGGGTGTGATTCATCAAATTCTTGGACTCCTGCTGCCAACTCCAGTGTGTCTTTCAAGCAATGTTTGGGCTGCTGCTGCTGCTTGCAACTCCAGGGTGTGATTCATCCAATTTTTGGGCTCCTGCTGCCAACTCCAGTGTGTCTTTCAAGCTATGTTTGGGCTGCTGCTGCTGCTACTTGCAACTCCAGGGTGTGATTCATCCAATTTTTGGGATCCTGAAGCCAACTCCAGTGTCTCTTTCAAGCTATGTTTGGGCTCCTGCTGCTGCTTGCTACTCCAGCGTGTGATTCATCCAATTTTTGGGCTCCTGCTGCCAACTCCAGTGTCTCTTTCAAGCTATGCTTGGGCTCCTGCTGCTGCTTGCAACTCCGGGGTGTGATTCATCCAATTTTTGTGCTCCTGAAGCCAATTCCAGTGTCTCTTTCAAGCTATGTTTGGGCTCCTGCTGCTGCTTGCAACTCCAGGGTGTGATTCATCCAATTTTTGGGCTCCTGCAGCCAACTCCAGTGTCTCTTTTAAGCTATGTTTGGGCTCCTGCTACTGCTTGCAACTCAAGGGTGTGATTCATCCAATTTTTATGCTCCTGCTGCCAACTCCAGTGTCTCTTTCAAGCTATGTTTGGGCTGCTGCTGCTGCTGCTTGCAACTCCAGGGTGTGATTCATCCAATTTTTGGCCTCCTGCTGCCAAGTCCAGTGTCTCTTTCAGCCAATGTTTGGGCTCCTGCTGCTGCTTGCAACTCCAGGGTGTGATTCATCCAATTTTTGGGCTCCTGCAGCCAACTCCAGTGTCTCTTTCAAGCTATGTTTCGGCTGCTGCTGCTGCTTGCAACTCCAGGGGGTGATTCATCCAATTTTTTGACTCCTGCTGCCTACTCCAGTGTCTCTTTAAATTAATGTTTGGGCTCCTGCTGCTGCTTGCAACTCCAGGGTGTGATTCATCTAATTTTTGGGCTCCTGCTGCCAAGTCCAGTGTCTCTTTCAGCCAATGATTGGGCTCCTGCTGCTGCTTGCAACTCCAGGGTGTGATTTATCCAATTTTTGGGCTCCTGCTTCCAACTCCAGTGTCTCTTTAAAGTAATGTTTCGGCTCCTGCTGCTGTTTGCAACTCCAGGGTGTGATTCATCAAATTTTTGGGCTCCTGCTGCCAACTCCAGTGTCTCTTTCAAGCTATGTTTGGGCTCCTGCTGCTGCTGCTTGCAACTCCAGGGTGTGATTCATCCAATATTTGGGCTCCTGCTGTCAACTCCAGTGTGTCTTTCAAGCTATGTTTGTGCTGATGCTGCTGCTACTTGCAACTCCAGGGTGTGATTCATCCAATTTTTGGGCTCCTGAAGCCAACTCCAGTGTCTCTTTCAAGCTATGTTTGGGCTCCTGCTGCTGCTTGCAACTCCAGGGTGTGATTCATCCAATTTTTGGGCTCCTGCTGCCAACTCCAGTGTCTCTTTCAAGCTATGTTTGGGCTCCTGCTGCTGCTTGCTACTCCAGGGTGTGATTCATCCAATTTTTGGGCTCCTGCTGCCAACTCCAGTGTCTCTTTCAAGATATGTTTAGGCTCCTGCTACTGCTTGCAACTCCAGGGTGTGATTCATCAAGTTTTTGGCCTCATGCTGCCAACTCCAGTGTCTCTTTCAAGCTATGTTTGGGCTGCTGCGGCTGCTTGCAACTCCAGGGTGTGATTCATCAAATTTTTGGCCTCCTGCTGCCATGTCCAGTGTCTCTTTTAGCCAATGTCTGGGCTCCTGCTGCTGCTTGCAACCCCAGGGTGTGATTCATCAAATTTTTGGCCTCCTGCTGCCAAGTCCAGTGTCTCTTTTAGCCAATGTCTGGGCTCCTACTGCTGCTTGCAACCCCAGGGTGTGATTCATCCAATTTTTGGGCTCATGCAGCCAACTCCATTGTCTCTTTCAAGTTATGTTTGGGCTGCTGCTGCTGCTGCTTGCAACTCCAGGGTGTGATTCATGCAATTTTGGGGCTCCTGCTCTCAGGTCCAGTGTCTCTTTCAGCCAATGTTTGGGCTCCTGATGCTGCTTGCAACTCCAGGGTGTGATTCATCCAATTTTTGGGCTCCTGCTGCCAACTCCAGTGTCTCTTTCAATCTATGTTTGGGCTCCTGCTGCTGCTTGAAACTCCAGGGTGTGATTCATCCAATTTTTGGCCTCCTGCTGCCAACTCCAGTGTCTCTTTTAAGCTATGTTTGGGCTCCTGCTGCTTGCAAATCCAGGGTGTGATTCATCCAATTGTTGGGCTCCTGCAGCCAACTCCAGTGTCTCTTTCAAGCTATGTTTGGGCTGCTGCTGCTGCTGCTTGCAACTCCAGGGTGTGATTCATCCAATTTTTGGGCTCCTGAAGCAAACTCCAGTGTCTCTTTTAAGCTATGTTTGGGCTCCTGCTGCTTGCAAATCCAGGGTGTGATTCATCCAATTGTTGGGCTCCTGCTGCCAACTCCAGTGTCTCTTTCAAGCTATGTTTGGGCTCCTGCTGCTGCTTGCAACACCAGGGTGTCATTCATACAATTTTTGGGCTCCTGCTGCCAACTCCAGTGTCTCTTTCAGCCAATGTTTGGGCGGCCCCTGCTGCTGCTTGCAACTCCAGGGTGTGATTCATCCAATTTTTGGGCTCCTGCTGTAAACTCCAGTGTCTCTTTCAGCCAATGTTTGGGCTGCTGCTGCTGCTTGCAACTCCAGGGTGTGATTCATCCAATTTTTGGGCTCCTGCTGCCAACTCCAGTGTCTCTTTAAAGTAATGTTTGGGCCTCTGCTGCTGCTGCCAACTCCAGGGTGTCATTCAGCCAATTTTTGGGCTCCTGCTGCCAACTCCAGTGTCTCTTTCAAGCTATGTTTGGGCTGCTGCTGCTGCTGCTGCTTGTTACTCCAGGGTGTGATTCATCCAATTTTTTGGCTCCTGCTGCCAAGTCCAGTGTCTCTTTCAGCCAATGTTTGGGCTCTTGCTGCTGCTTGCAACTCCAGGGTGTGATTCATCCAATTTTTGGGCTCCTGCTGCTGCCAACTCCAGTGTCTCTTTCAAGCTATGTTTGGGCTCCTGCTGCTGCTTGCAACTCCAGGGTGTGATTCATCCAATTTTTGGGCTCCTGCTGCCAACTCCAGTGTCTCTTTCAAGCTATGTTTGGGCTCCTGCTGCTGCTTGCAACTCCAGGGTGTGATTCATCCAATTTTTGGGCTCCTGCAGCCAACTCCAGTGTCTCTTTAAAGCTATGTTTGAGCTGCTGCTGCTGCTTGCAACTCCAGGGTGTGATTCATCCAATTTTCGGGCTCCTGCTGCCAACTCCAGTGTCTCTTTCAAGCTATGTTTGGGCTCCTGCTGCTGCTTGCAACTCCAGGGTTTGATTCATCCAATTCTTGGGCCCCTGCTGCCAACTCCAGTGTCTCTTTCAAGTTATGTTTGGGCAGCTCCTACTGCTGCTTGCAACTCCAGGGTGTGATTCATCCAATTTTTTGGCTCCTGCTGCCAACTCCAGTGTGCTTTCAGCCAATGTGTGGGCTGCTGCTGCTGCTTGCAACTCCAGGGTGTGATTCATCCAATTTTTGGGCTCCTGAAGCCAACTCCAGTGTCTCTTTCAAGCTATGTTTGGGCTCCTGCTGCTGCTTGCAACTCCAGGGTGTGATTCATCCAATTTTTGGGCTCCTGCTGCCAACTCCAGTGTCTCTTTCAAGCTATGTTTGGGCTCCTGCTGCTGCTTGCTACTCCAGGGTGTGATTCATCCAATTTTTGGGCTCCTGCTGCCAACTCCAGTGTCTCTTTCAAGCTATGTTTAGGCTCCTGCTACTGCTTGCAACTCCAGGGTGTGATTCATCAAGTTTTTGGCCTCATGCTGCCAACTCCAGTGTCTCTTTCAAGCTATGTTTGGGCTGCTGCGGCTGCTTGCAACTCCAGGGTGTGATTCATCAAATTTTTGGCCTCCTGCTGCCATGTCCAGTGTCTCTTTTAGCCAATGTCTGGGCTCCTGCTGCTGCTTGCAACCCCAGGGTGTGATTCATCAAATTTTTGGCCTCCTGCTGCCAAGTCCAGTGTCTCTTTTAGCCAATGTCTGGGCTCCTGCTGCTGCTTGCAACCCCAGGGTGCAGCCAACTCCAGTGTCTCTTTAAAGCTATGTTTGAGCTGCTGCTGCTGCTGCTTGCAACTCCAGGGTGTGATTCATCCAATTTTTGGGCTCCTGCTGCCAACTCCAGTGTCTCTTTCAAGCTATGTTTGGGCTCCTGCTGCTGCTTGCAACTCCAGGGTTTGATTCATCCAATTCTTGGGCCCCTGCTGCCAACTCCAGTGTCTCTTTCAAGTTATGTTTGGGCAGCTCCTACTGCTGCTTGCAACTCCAGGGTGTGATTCATCCAATTTTTTGGCTCCTGCTGCCAACTCCAGTGTGCTTTCAGCCAATGTGTGGGCTGCTGCTGCTGCTTGCAACTCCAGGGTGTGATTCATCCAATTTTTGGGCTCCTGAAGCCAACTCCAGTGTCTCTTTCAAGCTATGTTTGGGCTCCTGCTGCTGCTTGCAACTCCAGGGTGTGATTCATCCAATTTTTGGGCTCCTGCTGCCAACTCCAGTGTCTCTTTCAAGCTATGTTTGGGCTCCTGCTGCTGCTTGCTACTCCAGGGTGTGATTCATCCAATTTTTGGGCTCCTGCTGCCAACTCCAGTGTCTCTTTCAAGCTATGTTTAGGCTCCTGCTACTGCTTGCAACTCCAGGGTGTGATTCATCAAGTTTTTGGCCTCATGCTGCCAACTCCAGTGTCTCTTTCAAGCTATGTTTGGGCTGCTGCGGCTGCTTGCAACTCCAGGGTGTGATTCATCAAATTTTTGGCCTTCTGCTGCCATGTCCAGTGTCTCTTTTAGCCAATGTCTGGGCTCCTGCTGCTGCTTGCAACCCCAGGGTGTGATTCATCAAATTTTTGGCCTCCTGCTGCCAAGTCCAGTGTCTCTTTTAGCCAATGTCTGGGCTCCTGCTGCTGCTTGCAACCCCAGGGTGTGATTCATCCAATTTTTGGGCTCATGCAGCCAACTCCATTGTCTCTTTCAAGTTATGTTTGGGCTGCTGCTGCTGCTGCTTGCAACTCCAGGGTGTGATTCATGCAATTTTGGGGCTCCTGCTCTCAGGTCCAGTGTCTCTTTCAGCCAATGTTTGGGCTCCTGATGCTGCTTGCAACTCCAGGGTGTGATTCATCCAATTTTTGGGCTCCTGCAGCCAACTCCAGTGTCTCTTTTAAGCTATGTTTGGGCTCCTGCTACTGCTTGCAACTCAAGGGTGTGATTCATCCAATTTTTATGCTCCTGCTGCCAACTCCAGTGTCTCTTTCAAGCTATGTTTGGGCTGCTGCTGCTGCTGCTTGCAACTCCAGGGTGTGATTCATCCAATTTTTGGCCTCCTGCTGCCAAGTCCAGTGTCTCTTTCAGCCAATGTTTGGGCTCCTGCTGCTGCTTGCAACTCCAGGGAGTGATTCATCCAATTTTTTGGCTCCTGCTGCCTACTCCAGTGTCTCTTTAAAGTATTGTTTCGGCTCCTGCTGCTGCTTGCCACTCCAGGGTGTGATTCATCAAATTTTTGGGCTCCTGCTGCCAACTCCAGTGTGTCTTTCAAGCTATGTTTGGGCTCCTGCTGCTGCTGCTTGAAACTCCAGGGTGTGATTCTTCCAATATTTGGGCTCCTGCTGCCAACTCCAGTGTGTCTTTCAAGCTATGTTTGGGCTGCTGCTGCTGCTACTTGCAACTCCAGGGTGTGATTCATCCAATTTTTGGGCTCCTGCTGCCAACTCCAGTGTCTCTTTCAATCAAGCTATGTTTGGGCTCCTGCTGCTGCTTGCAACTCCAGGGTGTGATTCATCCAATTTTTGGGCTCCTGCTGCCAACTCCAGTGTCTCTTTCAAGCTATGTTTGGGCTCCTGCTGCTGCTTGCAACTCCAGGGTGTGATTCATCCAATTTTTGGGCTCCTGCTGCCAACTCCAGTGTCTCTTTCAAGTAATGTTTCGGCTCCTGCTGCTGCTTGCAACTCCAGGGTGTGATTCATCAAATTCTTGGACTCCTGCTGCCAACTCCAGTGTGTCTTTCAAGCAATGTTTGGGCTGCTGCTGCTGCTTGCAACTCCAGGGTGTGATTCATCCAATTTTTGGGCTCCTGCTGCCAACTCCAGTGTGTCTTTCAAGCTATGTTTGGGCTGCTGCTGCTGCTACTTGCAACTCCAGGGTGTGATTCATCCAATTTTTGGGATCCTGAAGCCAACTCCAGTGTCTCTTTCAAGCTATGTTTGGGCTCCTGCTGCTGCTTGCTACTCCAGGGTGTGATTCATCCAATTTTTGGGCTCCTGCTGCCAACTCCAGTGTCTCTTTCAAGCTATGCTTGGGCTCCTGCTGCTGCTTGCAACTCCGGGGTGTGATTCATCCAATTTTTGTGCTCCTGAAGCCAATTCCAGTGTCTCTTTCAAGCTATGTTTGGGCTCCTGCTGCTGCTTGCAACTCCAGGGTGTGATTCATCCAATTTTTGGGCTCCTGCAGCCAACTCCAGTGTCTCTTTTAAGCTATGTTTGGGCTCCTGCTACTGCTTGCAACTCAAGGGTGTGATTCATCCAATTTTTATGCTCCTGCTGCCAACTCCAGTGTCTCTTTCAAGCTATGTTTGGGCTGCTGCTGCTGCTGCTTGCAACTCCAGGGTGTGATTCATCCAATTTTTGGCCTCCTGCTGCCAAGTCCAGTGTCTCTTTCAGCCAATGTTTGGGCTCCTGCTGCTGCTTGCAACTCCAGGGTGTGATTCATCCAATTTTTGGGCTCCTGCAGCCAACTCCAGTGTCTCTTTCAAGCTATGTTCCGGCTGCTGCTGCTGCTTGCAACTCCAGGGGGTGATTCATCCAATTTTTTGACTCCTGCTGCCTACTCCAGTGTCTCTTTAAATTAATGTTTGGGCTCCTGCTGCTGCTTGCAACTCCAGGGTGTGATTCATCTAATTTTTGGGCTCCTGCTGCCAAGTCCAGTGTCTCTTTCAGCCAATGATTGGGCTCCTGCTGCTGCTTGCAACTCCAGGGTGTGATTTATCCAATTTTTGGGCTCCTGCTTCCAACTCCAGTGTCTCTTTAAAGTAATGTTTCGGCTCCTGCTGCTGTTTGCAACTCCAGGGTGTGATTCATCAAATTTTTGGGCTCCTGCTGCCAACTCCAGTGTCTCTTTCAAGCTATGTTTGGGCTCCTGCTGCTGCTGCTTGCAACTCCAGGGTGTGATTCATCCAATATTTGGGCTCCTGCTGTCAACTCCAGTGTGTCTTTCAAGCTATGTTTGTGCTGCTGCTGCTGCTACTTGCAACTCCAGGGTGTGATTCATCCAATTTTTGGGCTCCTGAAGCCAACTCCAGTGTCTCTTTCAAGCTATGTTTGGGCTCCTGCTGCTGCTTGCAACTCCAGGGTGTGATTCATCCAATTTTTGGGCTCCTGCTGCCAACTCCAGTGTCTCTTTCAAGCTATGTTTGGGCTCCTGCTGCTGCTTGCTACTCCAGGGTGTGATTCATCCAATTTTTGGGCTCCTGCTGCCAACTCCAGTGTCTCTTTCAAGCTATGTTTAGGCTCCTGCTACTGCTTGCAACTCCAGGGTGTGATTCATCAAGTTTTTGGCCTCATGCTGCCAACTCCAGTGTCTCTTTCAAGCTATGTTTGGGCTGCTGCGGCTGCCTGCAACTCCAGGGTGTGATTCATCAAATTTTTGGCCTCCTGCTGCCATGTCCAGTGTCTCTTTTAGCCAATGTCTGGGCTCCTGCTGCTGCTTGCAACCCCAGGGTGTGATTCATCAAATTTTTGGCCTCCTGCTGCCAAGTCCAGTGTCTCTTTTAGCCAATGTCTGGGCTCCTACTGCTGCTTGCAACCCCAGGGTGTGATTCATCCAATTTTTGGGCTCATGCAGCCAACTCCATTGTCTCTTTCAAGTTATGTTTGGGCTGCTGCTGCTGCTGCTTGCAACTCCAGGGTGTGATTCATGCAATTTTGGGGCTCCTGCTCTCAGGTCCAGTGTCTCTTTCAGCCAATGTTTGGGCTCCTGATGCTGCTTGCAACTCCAGGGTGTGATTCATCCAATTTTTGGGCTCCTGCTGCCAACTCCAGTGTCTCTTTCAAGCTATGTTTGGGCTCCTGCTGCTGCTTGAAACTCCAGGGTGTGATTCATCCAATTTTTGGCCTCCTGCTGCCAACTCCAGTGTCTCTTTTAAGCTATGTTTGGGCTCCTGCTGCTTGCAAATCCAGGGTGTGATTCATCCAATTGTTGGGCTCCTGCAGCCAACTCCAGTGTCTCTTTCAAGCTATGTTTGGGCTGCTGCTGCTGCTGCTTGCAACTCCAGGGTGTGATTCATCCAATTTTTGGGCTCCTGAAGCAAACTCCAGTGTCTCTTTTAAGCTATGTTTGGGCTCCTGCTGCTTGCAAATCCAGGGTGTGATTCATCCAATTGTTGGGCTCCTGCTGCCAACTCCAGTGTCTCTTTCAAGCTATGTTTGGGCTCCTGCTGCTGCTTGCAACACCAGGGTGTCATTCATACAATTTTTGGGCTCCTGCTGCCAACTCCAGTGTCTCTTTCAGCCAATGTTTGGGCGGCCCCTGCTGCTGCTTGCAACTCCAGGGTGTGATTCATCCAATTTTTGGGCTCCTGCTGTAAACTCCAGTGTCTCTTTCAGCCAATGTTTGGGCTGCTGCTGCTGCTTGCAACTCCAGGGTGTGATTCATCCAATTTTTGGGCTCCTGCTGCCAACTCCAGTGTCTCTTTAAAGTAATGTTTGGGCCTCTGCTGCTGCTGCCAACTCCAGGGTGTCATTCAGCCAATTTTTGGGCTCCTGCTGCCAACTCCAGTGTCTCTTTCAAGCTATGTTTGGGCTGCTGCTGCTGCTGCTGCTTGTTACTCCAGGGTGTGATTCATCCAATTTTTTGGCTCCTGCTGCCAAGTCCAGTGTCTCTTTCAGCCAATGTTTGGGCTCCTGCTGCTGCTTGCAACTCCAGGGTGTGATTCATCCAATTTTTGGGCTCCTGCTGCTGCCAACTCCAGTGTCTCTTTCAAGCTATGTTTGGGCTCCTGCTGCTGCTTGCAACTCCAGGGTGTGATTCATCCAATTTTTGGGCTCCTGCTGCCAACTCCAGTGTCTCTTTCAAGCTATGTTTGGGCTCCTGCTGCTGCTTGCAACTCCAGGGTGTGATTCATCCAATTTTTGGGCTCCTGCAGCCAACTCCAGTGTCTCTTTAAAGCTATGTTTGAGCTGCTGCTGCTGCTTGCAACTCCAGGGTGTGATTCATCCAATTTTCGGGCTCCTGCTGCCAACTCCAGTGTCTCTTTCAAGCTATGTTTGGGCTCCTGCTGCTGCTTGCAACTCCAGGGTTTGATTCATCCAATTCTTGGGCCCCTGCTGCCAACTCCAGTGTCTCTTTCAAGTTATGTTTGGGCAGCTCCTACTGCTGCTTGCAACTCCAGGGTGTGATTCATCCAATTTTTTGGCTCCTGCTGCCAACTCCAGTGTGCTTTCAGCCAATGTGTGGGCTGCTGCTGCTGCTTGCAACTCCAGGGTGTGATTCATCCAATTTTTGGGCTCCTGAAGCCAACTCCAGTGTCTCTTTCAAGCTATGTTTGGGCTCCTGCTGCTGCTTGCAACTCCAGGGTGTGATTCATCCAATTTTTGGGCTCCTGCTGCCAACTCCAGTGTCTCTTTCAAGCTATGTTTGGGCTCCTGCTGCTGCTTGCTACTCCAGGGTGTGATTCATCCAATTTTTGGGCTCCTGCTGCCAACTCCAGTGTCTCTTTCAAGCTATGTTTAGGCTCCTGCTACTGCTTGCAACTCCAGGGTGTGATTCATCAAGTTTTTGGCCTCATGCTGCCAACTCCAGTGTCTCTTTCAAGCTATGTTTGGGCTGCTGCGGCTGCTTGCAACTCCAGGGTGTGATTCATCAAATTTTTGGCCTCCTGCTGCCATGTCCAGTGTCTCTTTTAGCCAATGTCTGGGCTCCTGCTGCTGCTTGCAACCCCAGGGTGTGATTCATCAAATTTTTGGCCTCCTGCTGCCAAGTCCAGTGTCTCTTTTAGCCAATGTCTGGGCTCCTGCTGCTGCTTGCAACCCCAGGGTGCAGCCAACTCCAGTGTCTCTTTAAAGCTATGTTTGAGCTGCTGCTGCTGCTGCTTGCAACTCCAGGGTGTGATTCATCCAATTTTTTGGCTCCTGCTGCCAACTCCAGTGTGCTTTCAGCCAATGTGTGGGCTGCTGCTGCTGCTTGCAACTCCAGGGTGTGATTCATCCAATTTTTGGGCTCCTGAAGCCAACTCCAGTGTCTCTTTCAAGCTATGTTTGGGCTCCTGCTGCTGCTTGCAACTCCAGGGTGTGATTCATCCAATTTTTGGGCTCCTGCTGCCAACTCCAATGTCTCTTTCAAGCTATGTTTGGGCTCCTGCTGCTGCTTGCTACTCCAGGGTGTGATTCATCCAATTTTTGGGCTCCTGCTGCCAACTCCAGTGTCTCTTTCAAGCTATGTTTAGGCTCCTGCTACTGCTTGCAACTCCAGGGTGTGATTCATCAAGTTTTTGGCCTCATGCTGCCAACTCCAGTGTCTCTTTCAAGCTATGTTTGGGCTGCTGCGGCTGCTTGCAACTCCAGGGTGTGATTCATCAAATTTTTGGCCTCCTGCTGCCATGTCCAGTGTCTCTTTTAGCCAATGTCTGGGCTCCTGCTGCTGCTTGCAACCCCAGGGTGTGATTCATCAAATTTTTGGCCTCCTGCTGCCAAGTCCAGTGTCTCTTTTAGCCAATGTCTGGGCTCCTGCTGCTGCTTGCAACCCCAGGGTGCAGCCAACTCCAGTGTCTCTTTAAAGCTATGTTTGAGCTGCTGCTGCTGCTGCTTGCAACTCCAGGGTGTGATTCATCCAATTTTTGGGCTCCTGCTGCCAACTCCAGTGTCTCTTTCAAGCTATGTTTGGGCTCCTGCTGCTGCTTGCAACTCCAGGGTTTGATTCATCCAATTCTTGGGCCCCTGCTGCCAACTCCAGTGTCTCTTTCAAGTTATGTTTGGGCAGCTCCTACTGCTGCTTGCAACTCCAGGGTGTGATTCATCCAATTTTTTGGCTCCTGCTGCCAACTCCAGTGTGCTTTCAGCCAATGTGTGGGCTGCTGCTGCTGCTTGCAACTCCAGGGTGTGATTCATCCAATTTTTGGGCTCCTGAAGCCAACTCCAGTGTCTCTTTCAAGCTATGTTTGGGCTCCTGCTGCTGCTTGCAACTCCAGGGTGTGATTCATCCAATTTTTGGGCTCCTGCTGCCAACTCCAGTGTCTCTTTCAAGCTATGTTTGGGCTCCTGCTGCTGCTTGCTACTCCAGGGTGTGATTCATCCAATTTTTGGGCTCCTGCTGCCAACTCCAGTGTCTCTTTCAAGCTATGTTTAGGCTCCTGCTACTGCTTGCAACTCCAGGGTGTGATTCATCAAGTTTTTGGCCTCATGCTGCCAACTCCAGTGTCTCTTTCAAGCTATGTTTGGGCTGCTGCGGCTGCTTGCAACTCCAGGGTGTGATTCATCAAATTTTTGGCCTCCTGCTGCCATGTCCAGTGTCTCTTTTAGCCAATGTCTGGGCTCCTGCTGCTGCTTGCAACCCCAGGGTGTGATTCATCAAATTTTTGGCCTCCTGCTGCCAAGTCCAGTGTCTCTTTTAGCCAATGTCTGGGCTCCTGCTGCTGCTTGCAACCCCAGGGTGTGATTCATCCAATTTTTGGGCTCATGCAGCCAACTCCATTGTCTCTTTCAAGTTATGTTTGGGCTGCTGCTGCTGCTGCTTGCAACTCCAGGGTGTGATTCATGCAATTTTGGGGCTCCTGCTCTCAGGTCCAGTGTCTCTTTCAGCCAATGTTTGGGCTCCTGATGCTGCTTGCAACTCCAGGGTGTGATTCATCCAATTTTTGGGCTCCTGCAGCCAACTCCAGTGTCTCTTTTAAGCTATGTTTGGGCTCCTGCTACTGCTTGCAACTCAAGGGTGTGATTCATCCAATTTTTATGCTCCTGCTGCCAACTCCAGTGTCTCTTTCAAGCTATGTTTGGGCTGCTGCTGCTGCTGCTTGCAACTCCAGGGTGTGATTCATCCAATTTTTGGCCTCCTGCTGCCAAGTCCAGTGTCTCTTTCAGCCAATGTTTGGGCTCCTGCTGCTGCTTGCAACTCCAGGGTGTGATTCATCCAATTTTTGGGCTCCTGCAGCCAACTCCAGTGTCTCTTTCAAGCTATGTTTGGGCTGCTGCTGCTGCTTGCAACTCCAGGGAGTGATTCATCCAATTTTTTGGCTCCTGCTGCCTACTCCAGTGTCTCTTTAAAGTATTGTTTCGGCTCCTGCTGCTGCTTGCCACTCCAGGGTGTGATTCATCAAATTTTTGGGCTCCTGCTGCCAACTCCAGTGTGTCTTTCAAGCTATGTTTGGGCTCCTGCTGCTGCTGCTTGAAACTCCAGGGTGTGATTCTTCCAATATTTGGGCTCCTGCTGCCAACTCCAGTGTGTCTTTCAAGCTATGTTTGGGCTGCTGCTGCTGCTACTTGCAACTCCAGGGTGTGATTCATCCAATTTTTGGGCTCCTGCTGCCAACTCCAGTGTCTCTTTCAAGCTATGTTTGGGCTCCTGCTGCTGCTTGCAACTCCAGGGTGTGATTCATCCAATTTTTGGGCTCCTGCTGCCAACTCCAGTGTCTCTTTCAAGCTATGTTTGGGCTCCTGCTGCTGCTTGCAACTCCAGGGTGTGATTCATCCAATTTTTGGGCTCCTGCTGCCAACTCCAGTGTCGCTTTCAAGTAATGTTTCGGCTCCTGCTGCTGCTTGCAACTCCAGGGTGTGATTCATCCAATTTTTGGGCTCCTGCTGCCAACTCCAGTGTGTCTTTCAAACTATGTTTGGGCTGCTGCTGCTGCTGCTTGCAACTACAGGGTGTGATTCATCCAATTTTTGGGCTCCTGCTGCCAACTCCAGTGTGTCTTTCAAGCTATGTTTGGGCTGCTGCTGCTGCTACTTGCAACTCCAGGGTGTGATTCATCCAATTTTTGTGCTCCTGAAGCCAACTCCAGTGTCTCTTTCAAGCTATGTTTGGGCTGCTGCTGCTGCTACTTGCAACTCCAGGGTGTGATTCATCCAATTTTTGTGCTCCTGAAGCCAACTCCAGTGTCTCTTTCAAGCTATGTTTGGGCTCCTGCTGCTGCTTCCAACTCCAGGGTGTGATTCATCCAATTTTTGGGCTCCTGCTGCCAACTCCAGTGTCTCTTTCAGCCAATGCTTGGGCTGCTGCTGCTGCTTGCAACTCCAGGGTGTGATTTATCCAATTTTTGGGCTCCTGCTGCCAACTCCAGTGTCTCTTTCAAGCTATGTTTGGGCTCCTGCTGCTGCTTGCAACTCCAGGGTCTGATTCATCAAATTTTTGGGCTCCTGCTTCCAACTCCAGTGTGTCTTACAAGCTATGTTTGGGCTGCTGCTGCTGCTTGCAACTCCAGGGTGTGATTCATCCAATTTTTGTGCTCCTGAAGCCAACTCCAGTGTCTCTTTCAAGCTATGTTTGGGCTCCTGCTACTGCTTGCAACTCAAGGGTGTGATTCATCCAATTTGTATGCTCCTGCTGCCAACTCCAGTGTCTCTTTCAAGGTACCCCTACGCCCACGCACATTGCGTCCAAGCAAACGCATTTAGCGTAGCTAGAAAGAAATCCACGTGTGGGATTGGCTTAGGCTTATCCTATCATCTCCGGCCATGACGCGACGCAGTCTGCGACGGCGCTTCTGGCTTCCATCTCGGGCAGGGCGTAGGATCACTACAGGTGAGTTTCGTAATTGAGATTTATACCACCTGATATGTATTAGTATACCTATATATTCAGGCCCTCGGTACTTGGTATCCATTGTATGATTAAGAGCCCCGTGCGGCTTGAAACGCGTCACACAGGATTGCTTGTTTTTTCTCTACTTCATGAATAAGGATCTCTAATATTTTCTATGGGTTGGCTATATTTTAAACTTCATAATTAAAAGCTAATTTTTAGGATTTTCGTGGCTGGACTATATACTGGACTTTTTCTACTACTGCAAGGAGTTATATCTGGGATCTCCTCAGTCCGCGCCACATTGGATTTATGGTGAGCTGGCTATCCAATTTTCTGCTTTTGTTTCAATAATTCCCGGTCGGCCGTGCTCTGTTTCCAGATCTTCTAAGTGTATAAAGATAAGAACACATAGCAGCCCGCAGTGAGTATAAAAATCAAAAATTTAAGGTCCTTATTTTTATGGCCTATGAGATGCCCTCTGATATTGAAAATGAATGGCATACCACCTTGAATCAAATCTTTTCCTTGGACAATCCCGCCTTGCCAACGTCGGATCTGAAGTCAAAATTTCAAGAGTATGAAAAGCTAAAAATTAAAGAGACCAAACTTTGGTGGGACATGTCTTCGCTCCAGAAATATCTGGATAATCAAATGATACCGAGAGGTCTTAGGCTGAAAAAACTACCTACCTCGGCATTTGATCAGGACTTTATCAATGCTTGGTATGCTATCCTGACTGAAACTTCTAATAAACTAATACAACTTTTAATCCAACAAGAAGCAAATACCCTACAAGATGTAAAGAAATGCTATTCAGAAATGAGAGAAAGCCTTGACACTTATAAATCTAACCAGGAATATATGAAATTAAAACAGGATATGGAGGGAAGATTACAAAAATTACAAAGGGACATCATTGAAACTAAAAAAATCAAATTCCAAAGGGATCTGAAAGATTACCAGACAGATCATGTATACGACTGGGTAACCCACAGAAGACAAGGAAGACCTAAATCTATACTAAGAAATCCTCCTAGACAGAAAAGGAGAGAGAAATCAGTATCCTTTTGGGACTCGGACGTAACTAGTCAATCAGATTCTAGTGTTGATCGGAATTCTAGTGCATCAACCTTATCGAATGATCTTCAAAATCCACAAGATTCAACATCTTTTTTAGAGGAAGGTGGCAGACGCCACACCCGTCCAAACACAGGGCAGGACGAAAACATAAGAAAAGGAACAGCATATCGTCTGCGCGATCGAAATCGCAGACGCAGATAAATACAGTGGTTAACTTGTCCTCCACATCTTTGTCTAAACAGCATATGGATTTATTAGAAAAAGGTCTTTCGTTCTCCCCCACCCATCACATGAATATGATGGATACTATTATAGATTTAAATAGATTTGTACGGCTACTAACACTCAAAAAACACTTTTCTAAAGAGAAGGTCTGTGATTTAAGTATTACAAATGAAACAACAACCGAATGTAATCACAGGGCCTTAACGGACAATCAAAGATCAAACTCATTGCAAAACCCAGATTGGTTACACTATACTTTCAACGAGCTATGTGCTCTGGTGGACCTCCAAGACTTGGAATTAGAAAATGGGACTCAGAGAATCTCTCATTTTCCGGAATATGCAGTCCCCAATCCCAATTTTTATCCGGTGAACTCACGGAGCGACCCTATAGGAGTGTTTCAGAATATAGTGGAAAAACAACTTTTTGCCCTGTTTAATACCATAGAGAAGGAGCCCCGTATGAATAACTTGACGAAAAAAGAACGGATGGCCCTCAGGGATCTGCAGGAGAATCCACAGATCGTTATAAGAAATGCGGACAAGGGAGGCTCCATTGTGATCATGGATCGCGGAGCTTATATCTCGGAAGCCCTCCGTCAATTAAGTGATGTAAACACATATGTCCAGCTTAAAGGTGATCCCCTGCAGATATTTCAAAAGGACTTACAGCTAATTTTGAAAGAAGGGGTGGCGGTGGGCATGCTGAATGAGGATCTGGCTGAAAGGCTGTTGACAGAGCATCCTGTGACCCCCATTTTCCATCATCTCCCCAAAATACATAAACCGGAGAGACCTCCGAAGGGACGTCCCATAGTGTCGGGCATAGGCGGCCTTAATGAGAAACTAGGCCAGTGGCTAGACACTATATTACAACCTATAGTTAAATGCCTTCCGGGATATATTAAAGATACGATGGAAGTTCTGAAGGCAATCGGTCGCATAAAATGGCCTGACCATGGGAGCTGGATTACCATGGATGTTTCTTCTCTTTATTCATGCATTCCGCATGAGAAAGCCATATCTGCCACGATGTTTATGCTACACAAGTATACCTCTTTAAAGCAGGATGAAATTCTATTTATAGGCATGGTTATAGATTACTTATTGAGCCACAACTATTTTTATTTTGAAGGAAATTATTACCTGCAGAAGTGCGGGGCCTCGATGGGAGCTCCATTCTCACCATCCCTGGCTAATCTTTACATGGGATGGTGGGAATTGGATAAGATCTTTTCCCTAAGTAATCCGTTCCACAAATACCTGTACTGGTATGGGCGTTATATCGACGATCTAATTTGCATATGGACAGGCCCGGCAGCCATGTTTGAAGAATTCCTAGCATATTTGAATTCTAATACTTTGAATTTATCCTTTACCGGAATGTTACAAAAACATGAAATTGAGTACTTGGATTTAATTTTAACCTCCCCGGAAGAGGGACAAACCATAAAAACCAGAACTTTCCGCAAACCGACTGCGGGTAATTCAACATTATATGCTACTAGCTGCCATCCCCAGCATGTAAAAAATGCAATTCCATATGGGGAATTTTTGCGGGCGGCCAGGAACTGTAATACTGCAAACCATACTATGAGGGAATTTGATACCATCAAAATAAGATTGGAGCAAAGAGGCTACAAAAAGAAAAAGATTGAGGATGCAGAGAGTAAAGTTCTTGCCATTAACAGGGAGTTATTATTTAAAGAAAAAAATAAAGCAAAGAAATTAAATGATAATAAACTAACAATGGTAACTACATACTGCAAACAGTTTCCAGCCATAAAGAAAATTATCAGTAGAAATCTCCCTATACTACATACGGATCCAGATTTACATCCCTGGCTGGAAAATGGAGTACGGGTAGTAGCACGAAGGGCTCCGACTTTGGCCAATAAGTTATCACCATCCCTGTTACCCTCGCTTAAAGAGGATTCCTCCACGTGGTTGGCCTGCAAGGGGTGTTACATGTGTGGACACACGAAATGTTCATGCTGCAAGTTTATACAAAAAGGTACATTTTTTGATTCAAGCACTACAAAAAAAAGATTTCTAATTAAGGAGTTTTTCAACTGTAACACAAAGTGGATTGTATATCTAGTTACTTGTACCATTTGTGACCTCCAATATGTGGGCTGTACAACAAGAAAATTAAAACATCGTTTTATGGAACATATATATCAAAGCAAGTCTTTGCAACCTAAGTCGAATGTAGCAAGACATTGCCAGAAGCAACATGATGGAGAGGTGTCAAGCCTAAGAGTGACTATTATTGAGAAAGTGTCCCCGAATATTAGAGGAGGCGATCTCCATAAACAATTGCTGAAAGTAGAGGCCAGGTGGATTTTAAAATTGGGCACACGCTTCCCAGAAGGCCTCAATGACAGGCTGGACCTTTCTCTGTTTACTGGTCTGTAGTTATACATGAATCAAAATCATTGGAGACTGCTTATATTCAGTCAGGGGCTCTATGGATTATTTTTAGGGCCAGTTACATATTAGTGTAGATTTCTCCACTCATACATAGTAGAGGAAACATTCATTATGTTTTATTAATAATCTTTTTACTATCAGTTTAATATGGTTTTAACTTTCACTATGCATTTATAACAATCCTCCAATGGATATCCATCTGCCGAGGGACCTATTTGACACTAAAAGTTGGGGCTCGTGTGGGTTTTCCGGTAGCATATTCTTTTGGCTATTAGAGTGACCTAGTTGCTATTTTGTGGTTACTTCCGTTTTCAGTGAAGTAATTGGAATAATGCGTTTAGGCCCTTCGGGGCAAATAGACACAGAACCACGTATGTTTGAGGCTTTATTCCTAAATCCAGGTCCGCATTATTCAGCAGTCATTATCAATTTATCGTTTACTAAATGGCTCCATATACGAACGGGCTAAGGGGATCTGCCTTTATCCATAGGGCCCATAGTATTATATTCTGGCTGGATTATAATCAGCCCCTTTTTCTGGCATGAGGATATAGCAATTTAATATTACAATGTATTAATATACAGTTACCCTGTATTCATTATCCAGGGGGGCTGACTTGAGTCTTATTAAATATCCAGAATTTAGGTCCACCCGGCGTATGATTTTTAGGATGAGATATTACTCATATATTGGAATATATATTTCTTTTTCAATTATTAACATAATATATGATGTAGATAAGGCCAAGGGATAGGTGTTTTTGGCTTAAGCTATTTTTGTATACCACCGCGCTTTAATTAGTGGGCACTGAGTCTTAATCCTCCTTTTACACACATATGTTTTTTGCCATTATATCTGTAAAATTCCAGGCCCGGTAGCTCCTTATAAATATTGCCGGTATTATATAGAATTGACCAAATTATAGATCTTACTGCCAAGCGCTTATATTTATGCCCGCACAGTGCCATTTACTTGGATTATTTTATCTATACCCCTACGCCCACGCACATTGCGGCCAAGCAAACGCATTTAGCGTAGCTAGAAAGAAATCCACGTGTGGGATTGGCTTAGGCTTATCCTATCATCTCCGGCCATGACGCGACGCAGTCTGCGACGGCGCTTCTGGCTTCCACCTCGGGCAGGGCGTAGGATCACTACAGGTGAGTTTCGTAATTGAGATTTATACCACCTGATATGTATTAGTATACCTATATATTCAGGCCCTCGGTACTTGGTATCCATTGTATGATTAAGAGCCCCGTGCGGCTTGAAACGCGTCACACAGGATTGCTTGTTTTTTCTCTACTTCATGAATAAGGATCTCTAATATTTTCTATGGGTTGGCTATATTTTAAACTTCATAATTAAAAGCTAATTTTTAGGATTTTCGTGGCTGGACTATATACTGGACTTTTTCTCTTTCAAGGTATGTTTGGGCTGCTGCTGCTGCTTGCAACTCCAGGGTGTGATTCATCCAATTTTTGGCCTCCTGCAGCCAAGTCCAGTGTCTCTTTCAGCCAATGTTTGGGCTCCTGCTGCTGCTTGCAACTCCAGGGTGTGATTCATCCAATTTCTGGGCTCCTGCAGCCAACTCCAGTGTCTCTTTCAAGCTATGTTTGGGCTGCTGCTGCTTTTTGCAACTCCAGGGAGTGATTCATCCAATTTTTTGGCTCCTGCTGCCAACTCCAGTTTCTCTTTAAAGTATTGTTTCGGCTCCTGCTGCTGCTTGCCACTCCAGGGTGTGATTCATCAAATTTTTGGGCTCCTGCTGCCAACTCTAGCGTGTCTTTCAAGCTATGTTTGGGCTCCTGCTGCTGCTGCTTGCAACTCCAGGGTGTGATTCATCCAATATTTGGGCTCCTGCTGCCAACTCCAGTGTGTCTTTCAAGCTATGTTTGGGCTGCTGCTGCTACTTGCAACTCCAGGGTGTGATTCATCCAATTTTTGGGCTCCTGCTGCCAACTCCAGTGTCTCTTTCAAGCTATGTTTGGGCTCCTGCTGCTGCTTGCAACTCCAGGGTGTGATTCATCCAATTTTTGGGCTCCTGCTGCCAACTCCAGTGTCTCTTTCAAGCTATGTTTGGGCTCCTGCTGCTGCTTGCAACTCCAGGGTGTGATTCATCCAATTTTTGGGCTCCTGCTGCCAACTCCAGTGTCTCTTTCAAGTAATGTTTCGGCTCCTGCTGCTGCTTTCAACTCCAGGGTGTGATTCATCAAATTTTTGGGCTCCTGCTGCCAACTCCAGTGTGTCTTTCAAGCTATGTTTGGGCTGCTGCTGCTGCTGCTTGCAACTCCAGGGTGTGATTCATCCAATTTTTGGGCTCCTGCTGCCAACTCCAGTGTGTCTTTCAAGCTATGTTTGGGCTGCTGCTGCTGCTACTTGCAACT
Source organism: Gastrophryne carolinensis (assembly GCA_027917425.1). Lineage (NCBI taxonomy): Eukaryota > Metazoa > Chordata > Amphibia > Anura > Microhylidae > Gastrophryne > Gastrophryne carolinensis. The sequence continues at coordinate 109,594,457 of CM051240.1, read as the reverse complement.
CCAGGGTGTGATTCATCCAATTTTTGGGATCCTGAAGCCAACTCCAGTGTCTCTTTCAAGCTATGTTTGGGCTCCTGCTGCTGCTTGCTACTCCAGGGTGTGATTCATCTAATTTTTGGGCTCCTGCTGCCAACTCCAGTGTCTCTTTCAAGCTATGCTTGGGCTCCTGCTGCTGCTTGCAACTCCAGGGTGTGATTCATCCAATTTTTGGGCACCTGCTGCCAACTCCAGTATCTCTTTCAGCCAATGTTCGGGCTGCTGCTGCTGCTTGCAACTCCAGGGTGTGATTCATCCAAATTTTGTGCTCCTGAAGACAACTCCAGTGTCTCTTTCAAGCTATGTTTGGGCTCCTGCTGCTGCTTGCAACTCCAGGGTGTGATTCATCCAATTTTTGGGCTCCTGCAGCCAACTCCAGTGTCTCATTCAAGCTATGTTTGGGCTCCTGCTACTGCTTGCAACTCAAGGGTGTGATTCATCCAATTTTTAGGCTCCTGCTGCCAACTCCAGTGTCTCTTTCAAGGTATGTTTGGGCTGCTGCTGCTGCTGCTTGCAACTCCAGGGTGTGATTCATCCCATTTTTGGCCTCCTGCTGCCAAGTCCAGTGTCTCTTCCAGCCAATGTTTGGGCTCCTGCTGCTGCTTGCAACTCCAGGGTGTGATTCATCCAATTTTTGGGCTCCTGCAGCCAACTCCAGTGTCTCTTTCAAGCTATGTTTGGGCTGCTGCTGCTGCTTGCAACTCCAGGGAGTGATTCATCCAATTTTTTGGCTCCTGCTGCCTACTCCAGTGTCTCTTTAAAGTAATGTGTGGGCTCCTGCTGCTGCTTGCAACTCCAGGGTGTGATTCATCTAATTTTTGGGCTCCTGCTGCCAAGTCCAGTGTCTCTTTCAGCCAATGATTGGGCTCCTGCTGCTGCTTGCAACTCCAGGGTGTGATTTATCCAATTTTTGGGCTCCTGCTTCCAACTCCAGTGTCTCTTTAAAGTAATGTTTCGGCTCCTGCTGCTGTTTGCAACTCCAGGGTGTGATTCATCACATTTTTGGGCTCCTGCTGCCAACTCCAGTGTGTCTTTCAAGCTATGTTTGGGCTCCTGCTGCTGCTGCTTGCAACTCCAGGGTGTGATTCATCCAATATTTGGGCTCCTGCTGCCAACTCCAGTGTGTCTTTCAAGCTATGTTTGGGCTGCTGCTGCTGCTACTTGCAACTCCAGGGTGTGATTCATCCAATTTTTGGGCTCCTGAAGCCAACTCCAGTGTCTCTTTCAAGCTATGTTTGGGCTCCTGCTGCTGCTTGCAACTCCAGGGTGTGATTCATCCAATTTTTGGGCTCCTGCTGCCAACTCCAGTGTCTCTTTCAAGCTATGTTTGGGCTCCTGCCACTGCTTGCAACTCCAGGGTGTGATTCATCAAATTTTTGGCCTCCTGCTGCCATGTCCAGTGTCTCTTTTAGGCAATGTCTGGGCTCCTGCTGCTGCTTGCAACCCCAGGGTGTGATTCATCAAATTTTTGGCCTCCTGCTGCCAAGTCCAGTGTCTCTTTTAGCCAATGTCTGGGCTCCTGCTGCTGCTTGCAACCCCAGGGTGTGATTCATCCAATTTTTGGGCTCATGCAGCCAACTCCAGTGTCTCTTTCAAGTTATTTTTGGGCTGCTGCTGCTGCTGCTTGCAACTCCAGGGTGTGATTCATCCAATTTTTGGGCTCCTGCTCTCAGGTCCAATGTCTCTTTCAGCCAATGTTTGGGCTCCTGATGCTGCTTGCAACTCCAGGGTGTGATTCATCCAATTTTTGGGCTCCTGCTGCCAACTCCAGTGTCTCTTTCAAGCTATGTTTGGGCTCCTGCTGCTGCTTGAAACTCCAGGGTGTGATTCATCCAATTTTTGGCCTCCTGCTGCCAACTCCAGTCTCTCTTTTAAGCTATGTTTGGGCTCCTGCTGCTTGCAAATCCAGGGTGTGATTCATCCAATTGTTGGGCTCCTGCAGCCAACTCCAGTGTCTCTTTCAAGCTATGTTTGGGCTGCTGCTGCTGCTGCTTGCAACTCCAGGGTGTGATTCATCCAATTTTTGGGCTCCTGAAGCAAACTCCAGCATCTCTTTAAAGTAATGTTTGGGCTCCTGCTGCTGCTTGCAACTCCAGGGTGTGATTCATCCAATTTTTGGGCTCCTGCTGCCAAGTCCAGGGTCTCTTTCAGCCAATGTTTGGGCTCCTGCTGCCAACTCCAGTGTCTCTTTCCAGCTATGTTTGGGCTCCTGCTGCTGCTTGCAACTCCAGGGTGTCATTCATACAATTTTTGGGCTCCTGCTGCCAACTCCAGTGTCTCTTTCAGCAAATGTTTGGGCGACTCCTGCTGCTGCTTGCAACTCCAGGGTGTGATTCATCCAATTTTTGGGCTCCTGCTGCCAACTCCAGTGTCTCTTTCAGCCAATGTTTGGGCTGCTGCTGCTGCTTGCAACTCCAGGGTGTGAATCATCCAATTTTTGGGCTCCTGCTGCCAACTCCAGTGTCTCTTTAAAGTAATGTTTGGGCCTCTGCTGCTGCTGCCAACTCCAGGGTGTCATTCAGCCAATTTTTGGGCTCCTGCTGCCAACTCCAGTGTCTCTTTCAAGCTATGTTTGGGCTGCTGCTGCTGCTGGTGCTTGCAACTCCAGGGTGTGATTCATCCAATTTTGAGCTCCTGAAGCCAACTCCAGTGTCTTTTTAAAGTAATGGTTGGGCTACTGCTGTTGCTTGCAACTCCAGGGTGTGATTCATCCAAATTTTGGGCTCCTGCAGCCAACTCCAGTGTGTCTTTCAAGCTATGTTTGGGCTGCTGCTGCTGCTGGTGCTTGCAACTCCAGAGTGTGATTCATCCAATTTTTGTGCTCCTGAAGCCAACTCCAGTGTCTCTTTCAAGCTATGTTTGGGCTCCTGCTGCTGCTTGCAACTCCAGGGTGTGATTCATCCAATTTTTGGGCTCCTGCTGCCAACTCCAGTGTCTGTTTCAGCCAATGTTTGGGATGCTGCTGCTGCTTGCAACTCCAGGGTGTGATTCATCAAATTGTTGGGCTCCTGCTGCCAACTGCAGTGTGTCTTACAAGCTATGTTTGAGGTGATGCTGCTGCTGCTTGCAACTCCAGGGTGTGATTCATCCAATTTTTGTGCTCCTGAAGCCAACTCCAGTGTCTCTTTCAAGCTATGTTTGGGCTCCCGCTACTGCTTGCAACTCCAGGGTGTGATTCATCCAATTTTTGGGCTCCTGCTGCCAACTCCAGTGTCTCTTTCAAGCTATGTTTGGGCTACTCCTGCTACTGCTTGCAACTCCAGGGTGGGATTCATCCAATTGTTATGCTCCTGCTGTCAACTCCAGTGTCTCTTTCAAGCAATGTTTGGGCTGCTGCTGCTTGCAACTCCAGGGTGTGATTCATCCAATTTTTGGCCTCCTGCTGCCAAGTCCAGTGTCTCTTTCAGCCAATGTTTGGGCTCCTGCTGCTGCTTGCAACTCCAGGGTTTAATTCATCCATATTTTGGACTCCTGCAGCCAACTCCAGTATCTCTTTCAAGCTATGTTTGGGCTCCTGCTGCTGCTTGCAACTCCAGGGTGTGATTCATCCAATTTTTGGGCTCCTGCTGCCTACTCCAGTGTCTCTTTAAAGTAATGTTTGGGCTCCTGCTGCTGCTTGCAACTCCAGGGTGTGATTCATCCAATTTTTGGGCTCCTGCTGCCAAGTCCAGTGTCTCTTTCAGGCAATGATTGGGCTCCTGCTGCTGCTTGCAACTCCAGTGTGTGATTCATCCAATTTTTGGGCTCCTGCTGCCAACTCCAGTGCCTCTTTAAAGTAATGTTTGGGCTCTTGCTGCTGCTTGCAAATCCAGGGTGTGATTCATCCAATTTTTGGGCTCCTGCTGCCATTTCCAGTGTGTCTTTCAAGCTATGTTTTGGCTGCTGCTGCTTGCAACTCCAGGGTGTGATTCATGCAATTTTTGCGCTCCTGAAGCCAACTCCAGTGTCTCTTTCAAGCTATGTTTGGGCTCCTGCTGCTGCTTGCAACTCCAGGGTGTGATTCATCCAATTTTTGGGCTCCTGCTGCCAACTCCAGTGTCTCTTTCAAGCTATGTTTGGTCTCCTGCTGCTGCTTGCAACTCCAGAGTGTGATTCATCCAATTTTTGGGCTCCTGCTGCCAACTCCAGTGTCTCTTTCAGCAAAAGTTTGGGCTGCTGCTGCTGCTTGCAACTCCAGGGTGTGATTCATCCAATTTTTGGGCTCCTGCTGCCAACTCCAGTGTCTCTTTCAAGCTATGTTTGGGCTCCTGCTGCTTGCAACTTCAGGGTCTGATTTATCAAATTTTTGGGCTCCTTCTGCCAACTCCAGTGTGTCTTACAAGCTATGTTTGGGCTGCTGCTGCTGCTGCTGCTTGCAACTCCAGGGTGTGATTCATCCAATTTTTGTGCTCCTGCTGCCAACTCCAGTGTCTCTTTCAAGCTATGTTTGGGCTCCTGCTACTGCTTGCAACTCCAGGGTGTGATTCATCCAATTTTTATGCTCCTGCTGCCAACTCCAGTGTCTCTTTCAAGGTATGTTTGGGCTGCTGCTGCTGCTGCTGCTTGCAACTCCAGGGTGTGATTCATCCAATTTTTGGGCTCCTGCAGCCAACTCCAGTGTCTCTTTCAAGCTATGTTTGGGCTGCTGCTGCTGCTACTTGCAACTCCAGGGTGTGATTCATCCAATTTTTTGCCTCCTGCTGCCTACTCCAGTGTCTATCTCAAGCTATGCTTGGGCTCCTGCTGCTGCTTGCTACTCCAGGGTGTGATTCATCCAATTTTTGGGATCCTGCTGCCAAGTCCAGTGTCTCTTTCAGCCAATGTTTGGGCTCCTGCTGCTGCTTGCAACTCCAGGGTGTGATTCATCAAATTGTTGGGCTCCTGCTGCCAACTCCAGTGTGTCTTACAAGCTATGTTTGGGCTGCTGCTGCTGCTGCTTGCAACTCCAGGGTGTGATTCATCCAATTTTTGTGCTCCTGCTGCCAACTCCAGTGTCTCTTTCAAGCTATGTTTGGGCTCCTGCTACTGCTTGCAACTCCAGGGTGTGATTCATCCAATTTTTATGCTCCTGCTGCCAACTCCAGTGTCTCTTTCAAGGTATGTTTGGGCTGCTGCTGCTGCTGCTGCTTGCAACTCCAGGGTGTGATTCATCCAATTTTTGGCCTCCTGCTGCCAAGTCCAGTGTCTCTTTCAGCCAATGTTTGGGCTCCTGCTGCTGCTTGCAACTCCAGGGTGTGATTCATCCAATTTTTGGGCTCCTGCAGCCAACTCCAGTGTCTCTTTCAAGCTATGTTTGGGGTGGTGCTGCTGCTTGCAACTCCAGGGTGGGATTCATCCAATTTTTTGGCTCCTGCTGCCTACTCCAGTGTCTCTCTCAAGCTATGCTTGGGCTCCTGCTGCTGCTTGCAACTCCAGGGTGTGATTCATCCAATTTTTGGGCTCCTGCTGCCAAGTCCAGTGTCTCTTTCAGCCAATGATTGGGCTCCTGCTGCTGCTTGCAACTCCAGGGTGTGATTTATCCAATTGTTGGGCTCCTGCTGCCAACTCCAGTGTCTCTTTAAAGTAATGTTTCGGCTCCTGCAGCTGCTTGCAACTTCAGGGTGTGATTCATCAAATTTTTGGGCTCCTGCTGCCAACTCCAGTGTCTCTTTCAAGCTATGTTTGGGCTCCTGCTGCTGCTGCTTGCAACTCCAGGGTGTGATTCATCCAATTTTTGGGCTCCTGCTGCCAACTCCAGTGTGTCTTTTAAGCTATGTTTGGGCTGCTGCTACTTGCAACTCCAGGGTGTGATTCATCCAATTTTTGGGCTCCTTAAGCCAACTCCAGTGTCTCTTTCAAGCTATGTTTGGGCTCCTGCTGCTGCTTGCAACTCCAGGGTGTGATTCGTCAAGTTTTTGGGCTCCTGCTGCCAACTCCAGTGTGTCTTTCAAGCTATGTTTGGGCTGCTGCTGCTTGCAATTCCAGGGTGTGATTCATCCAATTTTTGCGCTCCTGAAGCCAACTCCAGTTTCTCTTTCAAGCTATGTTTGGGCTCCTGCTGCTGCTTGCAACTCCAGGGTGTGATTCATCCAATTTTTGGGCTCCTGCTGCCAACTCCAGTGTCTCTTTCAAGCTATGTTTGGGCTCCTGCTGCTGCTTGCAACTCCAGAGTGTGATTCATCCAATTTTTGGGCTCCTGCTGCCAACTCCAGTGTCTCTTTCAGCAAATGTTTGGGCTGCTGCTGCTTGCAACTCCAGGGTGTGATTCATCCAATTCTTGGGCTCCTGCTGCCAACTCCAGTGTCTCCTTCAAGCTATGTTTGGGCTCCTGCTGCTGCTTGCAACTTCAGGGTCTGATTCATCAAATTTTTGGGCTCCTGCTGCCAACTCCAGTGTGTCTTACAAGCTATGTTTGGGCTGCTGCTGCTGCTTGCAACTCCAGGGTGTGATTCATCCAATTTTTGTGCTCCTGCTGCCAACTCCAGTGTCTCTTTCAAGCTATGTTTGGGCTCCTGCTACTGCTTGCAACTCCAGGGTGTGATTCATCCAATTTGTATGCTCCTGCTGCCAACTCCAGTGTCTCTTTCAAGGTATGTTTGGGCTGCTGCTGCTGCTGCTTGCAACTCCAGGGTGTGATTCATCCAATTTTTGGCCTCCTGCTGCCAAGTCCAGTGTCTCTTTCAGCCAATATTTGGGCTCCTGCTGCTGCTTGCAACTCCAGGGTGGGATTCATCCAATTTTTGGGCTCCTGCAGCCAACTCCAGTGTCTCTTTCAAGCTATGTTTGGGCTGCTGCTGCTGCTTGCAACTCCAGGGTGTGATTCATCCAATTTTTTGGCTCCTGCTGCCTACTCCAGTGTCTCTTTCAAGCTATGCTTGGGCTCCTGCTGCTGCTTGCAACTCCAGGGTGTGATTCATCCAATTTTTGGGCTCCTGCTGCCAAGTCCAGTGTCTCTTTCAGCCAATGATTGGGCTCCTGCTGCTGCTTGCAACTCCAGGGTTTGATTCATCCTATTTTTGGGCTCCTGCTGCCAACTCCAGTGTCTCTTTAAAGTAATGTTTCGGCTCCTGCTGCTGCTTGCAACTTCAGGGTGTGATTCATCAAATTTTTGGGCTCCTGCTGCCAACTCCAGTGTCTCTTTCAAGCTATGTTTGGGCTCCTGCTGCTGCTGCTGATTGCAACTCCAGGGTGTGATTCATCCAATTTTTGGGCTCCTGCTGCCAACTCCAGTGTCTCTTTCAAGCTATGTTTGGGCTTCTGCTGCTGCTTGCAACTCCAGGGTGTGATTCATCCAATTTTTGGGCTCCTTCTGCCAACTCCAGTGTGTCTTTCAAGCTATGTTTGGGCTGCTGCTACTTGCAACTCCAGGGTGTGATTCATCCAATTTTGGGCTCCTGAAGCCAACTCCAGTGTCTCTTTCAAGCTATGTTTGGGCTCCTGCTGCTGCTTGCAACTCCAGGGTGTGATTCATCCAATTTTTGGGCTCCTTCTGCCAACTCCAGTGTCTCTTTCAAGCTATGTTTGGGCTCCTGCTGCTGCTTGCAACTCCAGGGTGTGATTCATCCAATTTTTGGGCTCCTGCTGCCAACTCCAGTGTCTCTTTCAAGCTATGTTTGGGCTCCTGCTACTGCTTGCAACTCCAGGGTGTGATTCATCCACTTTTTGGCCTCCTGCTGCCAACTCCAGTGTCTCTTTCAAGCTATGTTTGGGCTCCTGCTGCTGCTTGCAACTCCAGGGTGTGATTCATCCAATTTTTGGGCTCCTTCTGCCAACTCCAGTGTGTCTTTCAAGCTATGTTTGGGCTGCTGCTACTTGCAACTCCAGGGTGTGATTCATCCAATTTTGGGCTCCTGAAGCCAACTCCAGTGTCTCTTTCAAGCTATGTTTGGGCTCCTGCTGCTGCTTGCAACTCCAGGGTGTGATTCATCCAATTTTTGGGCTCCTTCTGCCAACTCCAGTGTCTCTTTCAAGCTATGTTTGGGCTCCTGCTGCTGCTTGCAACTCCAGGGTGTGATTCATCCAATTTTTGGGCTCCTGCTGCCAACTCCAGTGTCTCTTTCAAGCTATGTTTGGGCTCCTGCTACTGCTTGCAACTCCAGGGTGTGATTCATCCACTTTTTGGCCTCCTGCTGCCAACTCCAGTGTCTCTTTCAAGCTATGTTTGGGCTGCTGCGGCTGCTTGCAACTCCAGGGTGTGATTCATCAAATTTTTGGCCTCCTGCTACCAAGTCCAGTGTCTCTTTTAGCCAATGACTGGGCTCCTGCTGCTGCTTGCAACCCCAGGGTGTGATTCATCCAATTTTTGGGCTCATGCAGCCAACTCCAGTGTCTCTTTCAAGCTATGTGTGGGCTGCTGCTGCTGCTGCTTGCAACTCCAGGATGTGATTCATCCAATTTTTGGGCTCCTGCTCTCAGGTCCAGTGTCTCTTTCAGCCAATGTTTGTGCTCCTGATGCTGCTTGCAACTCCAGGGTGTGATTCATCCAATCTTTGGGCTCCTGCTGCCAACTCCAGTGTCTCTTTCAAGCTATGTTTGGGCTCCTGCTGCTGCTTGAAACTCCAGGGTGTGATTCATCCAATATTTGGCCTCCTGCTGCAAACTCCAGAGTCTCTTTCAAGCTATGTTTGGGCTCCTGCTGCTTGCAACTCCAGGGTGTGATTCATCCAATTGTTGGGCTCCTGCAGCCAACTCCAGTGTCTCTTTCAAGCTATGTTTGGGCTGCTGCTGCTGCTTGCAACTCCAGGGTGTGATTCATCCAATTTTTGGGCTCCTGAAGCAAACTCCAACGTCTCTTTAAAGTAATGTTTGGGCTCCTGCTGCTGCTTGCAACTCCAGGGTGTGATTCATCCAATTTTTGGGCTCCTGCTGCCAAGTCCAGGGTCTCTTTCAGCCAATGTTTGGGCTCCTGCTGCCAACTCCAGTGTCTCTTTCAAGCTATGTTTGGTCTCCTGCTGCTGCTTGCAACTCCAGTGTGTGATTCATCCAATGTTTTTCCTCCTGCTGCCAACTCCAGTGTTTCTTTCAACCTATATTTGGACACTTGCTGCTGCTTGCAACTCCAGGGTGTCATTCATACAATTTTTGGGCTCCTGCTGCCAACTCCAGTGTCTCTTTCAGCCAATGTTTGGGCAGCTCCTGCTGCTGCTTGCAACTCCAGGGTGTGATTCATCCAATTTTTGGGCTCCTGCTGCCAACTCCAGTGTCTCTTTCAGCCAATGTTTGGGCTGCTGCTGCTGCTTGCAACTCCAGGGTGTGATTCATCCAATTTTTGGGCTCCTGCTGCCAACTCCAGTGTCTCTTTAAAGTAATATTTGGGCCTCTGCTGCTGCTGCCAACTCCAGGGTGTCATTCAGCCAATTTTTGGGTCCTGCTGCCAACTCCAGTGTCTCTTTCAAGCTATGTTTGGGCTGCTGCTGCTGCTGGTGCTTGCAACTCCAGGGTGTGATTCATCCAATTTTTGGGCTCCTGAAGCCAACTCCAGTGTCTTTTCAAAGCAATGTTTGGGCTACTGCTGTTGCTTGCAACTGCAGGGTGTGATTCATCCAAATTTTGGGCTCCTGCTGCCAACCCCAGTGTCTTTTTCAGCCATTGTTTGGGCTGCTGCGGCTGCTTGCAAATCCAGGGTGTGATTCATCCAATTTTTGGGCTCCTGCAGCCAACTCCAGTGTGTCTTTCAAGCTATGTTTGGGCTGCTGCTGCTGCTGCTTGCAACTCCAGGGTGTGATTCATCCAATTTTTGTGCTCCTGAAGCCAACTCCAGTGTCTCTTTCAAGCTATGTTTGGGCTCCTGCTGCTGCTTGCAACTCCAGGGTGTGATTCATCAAATTTTTGGGCTCCTGCTGCCAACTCCAGTGTCTCTTTAAAGCTATGTTTGGGCTCCTGCTGCTGCTTGCAACTCCAGGGTGTGATTCATCAAATTTTTGGGCTCCTGCTGCCAACTCCAGTGTGTCTTACAAGTTATGTTTGGGCTGCTGCTGCTGCTGCTTGCAACTCCAGGGTGTGATTCATCCAATTTTTGTGCTCCTGAAGCCAACTCCAGTGTCTCTTTCAAGCTATGTTTGGGCTCCTGCTGCTGCTTGCAACTCCAGGGTGTGATTCACCCAATTTTTGGGCTCCTGCTGCCAACTCCAGTGTCTCTTTCAAGCTATGTTTGGGCTCCTGCTGCTGCTTGCAACTCCAGGGTGTGATTCACCCAATTTTTGGGCTCCTGCTGCCAACTCCAGTGTCTCTTTCAAGCTATGTTTGGGCTCCTGCTGCTGCTTGCAACTCCAGGGTGTGATTCATCCAATTTTGGGCTCCTGCTGCAAACTCCACTGTCTCTTTCAGCCAATGTTTGGGCTCCTGCTGCTGCTTGCAACTCCAGGGTGTGATTCATCCAATTTTTGGCCTCCTGCTGCCATCTCCAGTGTCTTTTTCAAGCTATGTTTGGGCTGCTGCTGCTGCTTGCAACTCCAGGGTATGATTCATCCAGTTGTTTGGCTCCTGCTGACAACTCCAGTGTCTCTTTCAAGCTATGTTTGGGCTGCTGCTGCTGCTGCTTGCAACTCCAGGGTGTGATTCATCCAATTTTTGGGCTCCTGCTGCCAAGTCCAGTGTCTCTTTCAGCCTATGTTTGGGCTCCTGCTGCCAACTCCAATGTCTCTTTCAAGCTATGTTTGGGCTCCTGCTGCTGCTTGCAACTCCAGGGTGTGATTCATCCAAATTTTGGGCTCCTGCTGCCAACTCCAGTGTCTCTTTCAGCCAATGTTTGGGCTGCTGCTGCTACTTGCAACTCCAGGGTGTGATTCATCCAATTTTTGGGCTCCTGCTGCCAACTCCAGTGTCTCTTTAAAGTAATGTTTGGGCCTCTGCTGCTGCTGCCAACTCCAGGGTGTGTCAGTCAATTTTTGTGCTCCTGCTGCTGCCAACTCCAGTGTCTCTTGCAAGCAATGTTTGGGCTCCTGCTGCTGCTGCTGCTTGCGACTCCAGGGTGTCATTCAGCCAATTTTTGGGCTCCTGCTGCCAACTCCAGTGTCTCTTTCAAGCTATGTTTGGGCTGCTGCTGCTGCTGGTGCTTGCAACTCCAGGGTGTGATTCATACAATTTTTGGGCTCCTGAAGCCAACTCCACTGTCTTTTTAAAGTAATGTTTGGGCTACTGCTGTTGCTTGCAACTCCAGGGTGTGATTCATCCAATTTTTGGGCTACTGCTGCCAAGTCCAGTGTCTCTTTCAGCCAATGTTTGGGCTCCTGCTGCCAACTCCAGTGTCTCTTTCAAGCTATGTTTGGGCTCCTGCGGCTGCTAGCAACTCCAGGGTGTGATTCATCCAATGTTTGGCCTCCTGCTGCTAACTCCATTGTCTCTTTCAAGCTATGTTTGGGCTCCTGCTGCTGCTTGCAACTCCAGGGTGTGATTCATCCAATTTTTGGGCTCCTGCTGCCAAGTCCAGTGTCTCTGTCAGCCAATGTTTGGGCGGCTCCTGCTACTGCTTGCAACTCCAGGGTGTGATTCATCCAAATTTTGGGCTCCTGCTGCCAACTCCAGTGTCTCTTTCAGCCAATGTTTGGGCTGCTGCTGCTTGCAACTCCAGGGTGTGATTCATCCAATTTTTGGGCTCCTGCTGCCAACTCCAGTGTCTCTTTAAAGTAATGTTTGGGCCTCTGCTGCTGCTGCCAACTCCAGGGTGTGTCAGTCAATTTTTGTGCTCCTGCTGCTGCCAACTCCAGTGTCTCTTTCAAGCTATGTTTGGGCTGCTGCTGCTGCTGGTGCTTGCAACTCCAGGGTGTGATTCATCCAATTTTTGGGCTCCTGAAGCCAACTCCAGTGTCTTTTTAAAGTAATGTTTGGGCTACTGCTGTTGCTTCCAACTCCAGGGTGTGATTCATCCAATTTCTGGGCTCCTGCTGCCAACTCCAGTGTCTATTTCAGCCAATGCTTGGGCTGCTGCTGCTGCTTGCAACTCCAGGGTGTGATTCATCCAATTTTTGGGCTCCTGAAGCCAACTCCAGTGTGTCTTTCAAGCTATGTTTGGGCTGCTGCTGCTGCTGCTGCTTGCAACTCCAGGGTGTGATTCATCCAATTTTTGGGCTCCTGCTGCCAAGTCCAGTGTCTCTTTCAGCCAATGTTTGGGTTGCTGCTGCTTGCAACTCCAGGGTGTGATTCATCCAATTTTTGGACTCCTGCAGCCAACTCCAGTGTCTCTTTCAAGCTATGTTTGATCTCCTGCTGCTGCTGCTTGCAACTCCAGGGTGTGATTCATCCAATTTTTGGGCTCCTGCTGCCAAGTCCAGTGTCTCTTTCAGCCAATGTTTGGGCTCCTGCTGCTGCTTGCAACTCCAGGGTGTGATTCATCCAATTTTTGGCCTCCTGCTGCCAATTCCAGTGTCTCTTTCAAGCTATGTTTGGGCTCCTGCTGCTTGCAACTCCAGGGTGTGATTCATCCAATTTTTGGGCTCCTGAAGCCAACTCCAGTGTCTCTTTAAAGTAATGTTTGGGCTCCTGCTTCTGCTTGCAACTCCAGGGCGTGATTCATCCAATTTTTGGGCTCCTGCTTCCAAGTCCAGTGTCTCTTTCAGCCAATGTTTGGGCTCCTGCTGCCAACTCCAGTGTCTCTTTCAAGCTATGTTTGGGCTCCTGCTGCTGCTTCCAACTCCAGGGTGTGATTCATCCAAATTTTGGGCTCCTGCTGCCAACTCCAGTGTCTCTTACAGCCAATGTTTGGGCTGCTGCTGCTGCTTGCAACTCCAGGGTGTGATTCATCCAATTTTTGGGCTCCTGCTGCCAACTCCAGTGTCTCTTTAAAGTAATGTTTGGGCCTCTGCTGCTGCTGACAACTACAGGGTGTGTCAGTCAATGTTTGTGCTCCTGCTGCTGCCAACTCCAGTGTCTCTTGCAAGTAATGTTTGGGCTCCTGCTGCTGCTGCGTGCGACTCCAGGGTGTCATTTAGCCAATTTTTGGGCTCCTGCTGCCAACTCCAGTGTCTCTTTCAAGCTATGTTTGGGCTGCTGCTGCTGCTGGTGCTTGCAGCTCCATTTTTGGGCTCCTGAAGCCAACTCCAGTGTCTTTTTAAAGCAATGTTTGGGCTACTGCTGTTGCTTGCAACTCCAGGGTGTGATTCATCCAATTTTTGGGCTCCTGCTGCCTACTCCAGTGTCTCTTTCAGCCAATGTTTGGGCTGCTGCTGCTGCTTGCAAATCCAGGGTGTGATTCATCCAATTTTTGGGCTCCTGCAGCCAACTCCAGTGTGTCTTTCAAGCTATGTTCGGGCTGGTGCTGCTGCTGCTGCTTGCAACTCCAGGGTGTGATTCATCCAATTTTTGGGCTCCTGAAGCCAACTCCAGTGTCTCTTTCAGCCAATGTTTGGGCTCCTGCTGCCAACTCCAGTGTCTCTTTCAAGCTATGTTTGGGCTCCTGCGGCTGCTTGCAACTTCAGGGTGTGATTCATCCAATGTTTGGCCTCCTGCTGCCAACTTCATTGTCTCTTTCAAGCTATGTTTGGGCTCCTGCTGCTGCTTGCAACTCCAGGGTGTGATTCATCCAATTTTTGGGCTCCTGCTGCCAACTCCAGTGTCTCTTTCAGCCAATGTTTGGGCTGCTGCTGCTGCTTGCAACTCCAGGGTGTGATTCATTCAATTTTTGGCTCCTGCTGCCAACTCCAGTGTCTCTTTAAAGTAATGTTTGCTCCTCTGCTGCTGCTGCCAACTCCAGGGTGTGTCAGTCAATTTTTGTGCTCCTGCTGCTGCCAACTCCAGTGTCTCTTGCAAGCAATTTTGGGCTCCTGCTGCTGCTGCTTGCGACTCCAGGGTGTCATTCAGCCAATTTTTGGGCTCCTGCTGCCAACTCCAGTGTCTCTTTCAAGCTATGTTTGGGCTGCTGCTGCTGCTGGTGTTTGCAACTCCAGGGTGTGATTCATCCAATTTTTGGGCTCCTGAAGCCAACTCCAGTGTCTTTTTAAAGTAATGTTTGGGCTACTGCTTTTGCTTGCAACTCCAGGGTGTGATTCATCCAATTTTTGGGCTCCTGCTGCCAACTCCAGTGTGTCTTTCAGCCAATGTTTGGGCTGCTGCTGCTGCTGCTGGCAACTCCAGGGTGTGATTCATCCAATTTTTGGGCTCCTGCTGCCAAGTCCAGTGTCTCTTTCAAGCTATGTTTGAGCTCCTGCTGCTGCTTGCAACTCCAGGGTGTGATTCATCCAATTTTTGGGCTCCTGCTGCCAAGTCCAGTGTCTCTTTCAGCCAATGTTTGGGCTCCTGCTGCTGCTTGCAACTCCAGGGTGTGATTCATCCAATTTTTGCCTCCTGCTGCCAACTCCAGTGTCTCTTTCAAGCTATGTTTGGGCTGCTGCTGCTGCTTGCAACTCCAGGGTGTGATTCACCCAATTTTTGGGCTCCTGCTGGCAACTCCAGTGTCTCTTTCAAGCTATGTTTGGGCTCCTGCTGCTGCTGCTTGCAACTCCAGGGTGTGATTCATCCAATTTTTGGGCTCTTGCAGCCAACTCCAATGTCTCTTTCAAGCTATGTTTGGGCTCCTGCAGCTGCTGCTGCTTGCAACTCCAGGGTGTGATTCATCCAATTTTTGGGCTCCTGCTGCCAACTCCAGTGTCTCTTTCAAGCTATGTTTGGGCTCCTGCAGCTGCTGCTGCTTGCAACTCCAGGGTGTCATTCAGCCAATTTTTTGGCTCCTGCTGCACATGCTGCCAACTCCAGGATGTCTTTCAGCCAATATTTGGGCTCCTGCAGCTGCCAGCTCCAGGGTGTGTATTTCAGGCAATATAGGGGCCCCTCATAGTAATGCCACCTCAACTCTCTGCAACTGTGCCGCTCTGCAATTCAAATAGCGATGCCTCTGATCTGCATGTCCTAATTATTTACAGTATTATTTCACTAACCCAGCACGCATCCTATGCGTGTTACAGCAAGGCAGAATGGTTTACAACCCTATTGAGGCTCTAGGAAGCTCAGAAATAGCCGTTTTTAATAGCGATGCATCACGAATAAATTCGGGTCGAAGCGATTTTTGTCGGAAAATTCGGCGAATCAGTCGATTCGAATTTTTCAAAAGTTCGCTCATCACTAATCTTAAGTGCAGAACAGGAGGGGTCATCTATGTCATATGGTGTATTTGCCTGAAACAGTATGTAAGAGAGACATAGAACACTGTAAAAACACTAGTCTAATATTCGCCCGGCAGAACTGCACAAGAAAGAGGGCAAAGTCCACACCCCTGTAGCAGCCCACTTTCTCAACTGTCATGGAGGATGTGGAGATGGACTACGGGTGACATTCATACAAAAAGTAAGTATGGGAATAAGAGGTGGCAATTTGAAGAAGAGACTGGAACAATATGACACTGAGTAGATCTTTAAATAAAGCGCCAGGGCATGAATGAGGATTTTTCATTTACATCCTTTTTGGGATGTGATTCATTTTGCTATTCATAGGAATAGTTGTATCACTTTCTTTTACAATTTTTGTTTTCTCATTGTGTTTTGTGGTAATTGATTTGTATAACCACTTGTTGTCCATATTAATCATTTATTGCTATTTTTCTTTTATGTTTTTCACGTGTTTTTTTTTTTTTTTTAATGATAATTTGAGGCTAACCATCTTCGTTGCTTTTCAGTCATATCAATAAAATGTATCCCGCCGGGTGGTGGCGCCTGGAACCTCTTGGACCATTGGAACAACATCCATTTAGCTGTGGCGCAAAGAGGACAGTGTCACTGATGTTGGTGTTATAAAAAATACATATTGCCTTTGGATACAACACTTTTAACATCTGTATGTATCTCGTCGCCTTGATTTCCCTATCTACAGCCATCAAGTCTATTATGCTGGGTGATGGTGTGTGGAACATTTCATACTTTGAGTTAACATCTTACATATAATTTGTGCGGACTTTTATTTGAATATAATATGCAAGATAATTGTGCTCATCCCGTTGCCTTGATCGATCCATGGCATATGGATTCTTTTGGACCATTGGGATCAATATTTTTTATCCCTGGTGTAAATAACAACATCATGACCAGTTTCGATATGCCTAACTCTCACGGATTAAGCTCTGAGTGTGAAATATTACGTAACTGTAATGTGCCTGTTGCCCTGACTTTTTTATGTGAGGCGTTCCCTTTCATTGCTCTTGATCAATTGCTTAATATTGATATTTAAATTGAATGTATTTGTATATTTACATATGTATTGATTTTATTGTTGGCAAATATATAGAAAATGTTGTAGAAATTATAGTAGGCCATCTGTATTTATCTAATTACTATATTATGTTACTATACTAATTTATATTACTATATAATGTACCAAAATTACATTAGTCTAATCATCAGATTTGCTACACCTTATACTGTGTGTGCTCCCCTCACGGTTGCCAGACTTCCACACTGGCCGCACAGTGACAGACGCATGGTGAGCGAATGTCATGTGCTGGGTGGACTGGGCTTCAGGTGGGGAGTGTGCGTGCTTGGGACCAATGGGCGGCTGCCTCCTACTCCAGGGGAACACAATGCATTCGCTGGGTTCTTGGCGTTCGCTCCCTGCAGGATTCCGGTTCTTCCTGCGTTCCAGGCGGGCGGAAGTGATGTCTGCAGTCTTTTAGTCTGGCACATTTAAGGTGAGTATCACGCAGTAATGGTCATTCATCCTGGCGAAGTGGACTTGATCCACGCAACGCGTCGGTGAGACATCGATGGGATAGGGGCGTCATTGATACTGGTGATGTAATTCTGAATTAATCCAATTGATTTCTGATATCTTGCTGATCTCTATTTACTAGTGTGATTTATATGCCAGTCTGCTGCTATTTAGCACTTGTACTTTCTCTTGGGGATTTTTATACAGCTCTGAATTTTTTGTCTAAGTGACACATTCATCTGCTGCTTTGTAGCTTTTTTGCACTTCATCTTGTTACTGTTTACATATATAGATATATTTCAGTCAGATAGCACTTGCACTTTGGTGGATTAACCACTTTTCTGCACATCTATTTTTTATTTTTCCTGACATATTTATTTACTTATTTTGAGAGCTTTTAGTGTTATTGTTATATATATTTATATATATATATATATATATATTTATATATATAGTTTTATATATATATATATTTATGTTATAGTATTTTATATAGTGTTATTCATATGAAATAATTTTGTGCCTTTGCCCTTATATATTCCCATGTTTTGTCCTGTATGTTTTTTAATATTGTCTTTTTGTATTTGATTCGCATTTTTTATTCAATAAACATGGATTCATTGATATTTAATGTGTGAGCGGCACCTTTTTGTGTGATTTATTTGTGGGCTAACCTGACAGCCCACTCCTTTCTAATTCTTCTTTTTTAAACCCCCGTGCCAGCACCTCACATGTAACTCAGTAGTGCATCCCTAGTTTAGCTTTATGATTTGAGCGCAGGCACGCTCTCTGTATGAGGGAAGCGGGGGATATGGCCGTCAGCGTGCTTGGAGCCGCTTACCTTAGACGAAGACGACGTGACATCGGCGGATCCGAGCGCGCTGATTGGACGAGCGGCCGTGCATGCGTCGTAGGACCGGGAAGAGGTGAGTTGGTTTTGGCAACCTGAGGGGGTTTCACAGAGCAGGACACCCCCGATCTGGGTGCCACGAATACAAGGACCAAAACCCAGGATACTCTAAATCCGGGGGTTTTGGTCCACTTTAAGTCCCTTCACCTTCGTCGGGCGTATTACTGGTGAAAGGAATCAAATGGTGAAAAATGGTTTTCACCTGATTATGTTTTAACTATTTTTTGGAAGCTTCCTAAACACCCCAGACAGAGATACATTCTGAGAGAAATTCCACACTGCCCTAACCTGTTGTTACAGCAAATCGACGCAGTTCACCTGCTGCCAAGAGCATCCTGTTGGCTATTAAATAACACACAATTTAACTGGGCAAACTGCAGCTAAGACACAGCAAAATGCCACCTGAAAGTTAGTCTTTTCCAATGGCACATTGGCAGGCTTTCATCCAGAGTGACTGATTGACTGATCTCCACATCATCAACCCGTGTGCGCACTCCTGTCCCAGCCATTAAGATTGGCTGGGACAGGAGCGCACATGCTGCTGGGGATGAGGCCATTTGTTCTCCCATTAATCGCAATTGAAGATGTTTGCTGACTGACAAATGTGTCTGATTGAACGAGATCTCACACATGTACCACTGGACCAACCAGAGGTGAGTGAATACTGATGATTTGAAGGGTCTTACATAGTGGGGCATCCCAATTCAGGATGCCGCAGGGGAAGGCTGCCAGCCAGCCCTGGAATCTAAAAGACTGGTCATGCAAGGATTTGTTTTTAAAAGACTTTTGGGAGTTGGCATCCAAAACTCAGCCTGCGCATACGCCGTTGGATCAGAGATCAGGTTTTACTGGGGTTTCAAGGAGTTTCACATGGTGGGGCATCCCAAATGCTGTGTATACTAATGCTGACTTAAATTTGGTATGACCCGCTGCACATGGGCAGTTTCTCATCTAATCAGCACTTTATACTGTGCAGGGAGGGTTTAGGTCTACTTTAAAACACATTTTTACTTACAAAATTGGTCCAAACCCCAAGATGTTCAAAATCCCTGGTTTGGTTCACTTTAAAGAGGAGCAACAACTATTGAGGGGAGCTGGTTTATCTCTTTATTGGGCATTCTGAATTGGGCATTCATTATGCTGTGCATTAATATGAAAGTTTTCGTACCTCTTTGAAGGGAAAGTCCACTTTTGATGCAATTTTTATTTGCATATTTAATGTATATTTTTGTGTGCCAACACAATAGGCTCGATTCAGAAAGACAAAAAAATACTTTCGTTTTAGTGCCGATCTGTTTTTTTTGATGTTTCCGCTCTCATATGCGAGCAATTCTATGCATGCATTGCAATCCTTCTGTAAAGTTTCCGTCTGTTCGTACGGCAGATTACGAATACGAGGATGTCATTTTCCATCCAGACTTTTCCGTTTCATTTTCACATGTTACAACGTAGGCTTTCGTTTTCGCCCTTTTCCCATCGTATCCTCCCACGAATCCTTTACGTTTCCCGTTAGTTTCTGTTTACCCTTTTCAATAAATAATCGTCCAGACAGAAATCCTTGCGATCTTGCGCCTGTGCACTACAAACTTAACTCATTAAAGTGCTCTTTTAAATAGATTTATGGGTTAGGTAACCCATGTTCAAAATTAGTCTCTGATTATAACCACACTATGGTCTATTTAAAAATGATTGAGCTTTTATTCACATTTTACATATAAAAATACAAAAATACGTTCATGAGACTACACAAATTCATGCATCAAGTTATACAAGTATTCTTGGCACTAATTTTACTTCTAGTAAGTATTTGTTCACCGTTGCTAAAGAAATACCTCACAGGTGGGCAGACATGTTTCGCCTTGCTGAATAGGCTTTATCAATGCCCCTTCACCTTATTTAGAGTTTCCTTTCGCTTCTGTTGTCTTTTTTATCCAACTTATGGTTATTCCTGGGAAAGGTCTGATCACCCTCTTTCATCATTGCGGCCATGCAAGAGACCATATGGTTTTTGCCTATGTATTATACTGTTCCTTTAAGAAGGCTTTAACAGCTTTTCCTCTAATGGTTTATGCCTGTCCCATGAAGATATGCATATATGGTGTATTTTTTATGGTTATCCCTGTCCCACCACGTCACCGCAGGCCTCCACCCGCCGCTGGGTTATCCACCTGTCCTCTTGTGCGTGCAGCTGGGGCATGGGGGAATGAAAATTCTCCCTTTCTGTTGTTAGGCGGCTTGCTCGCCCGCCATCCATACCTAAAGCCTATTCAGCAAGGCGAAATGTTATATATGTCTCGATTATGTACCCACATGGAAAGTTGATTAGATAGGGGGTATAAGGGTCGCACAATTTGGGAAGCTCATATTGAGCAACCCTAGAATGAAAAATATTCATTAAAGTGCTCGCCTACATATTTGCCACCCTCACTTCTACTACAATGTTTAGCAAAATCACTTAGCACTATACTCCATCTTCCCTTTTGGACCCTTAAAGCTCACCCAAACCACTTCGCGGTTAGGTTCTTCTTCCATTTTAGCCCCCTAAAACTTACCCAAATCACTTCTCGGTCATGTGAATATTCATCTTTAAATATTTCTGGGCCCATTAGTTTTGTGTTAATGTATTTTGTAAATGAAATGACACTGAAACTTTTTTTTTATTCCATCATAAAATATAAAATCTTAAAAAATGTGAAAATTTCAAATTTTTACAACTATAAAAAACAAAATACATAGCAATGGCAGGCCACAGAACATTATTCTTCATCTGTGGTCCCCAACGAGTCGCGCAGCTCCTGCATCTCGCCCACCAACTGAAGGACCCTGACACTCAGTTGTGCCACTCTGGCATGTGATCCCTGTTAAAAAACATAAATTAAAATATTGGTATAACCTTGTTGGGGTCATACTGCAGTGCCCCCCCCCCGTATGGTCCAAACACCTAAATCTGGACTTCAAAAGCCAGAGGGCCCTCGCCACCACGGCCCGGGTTTTGCATAGTGCCCGATTAGAGAACCTCTGGCCCGCATTCTGCAGGCAAAGAACGGGCATCAGGAGCAAGGGCAGGAGTGGATATCCAGAATCCCCTGAAATAATTTAAAAATACTAACATAAAATACACATTCTTAGCTACAATATTGTTTAACATGTCATCAAGGGCTAAAAACAGCCATAGGTTAAGATATGAGTCATCAACTATATTCATTGCCATACAGTGAAAATGGATTGATGGAATGTGAGCAAACTTACCCAGGAGCCATCCACCAGATAATTCTCCTGACTCAAACTGACGAAATAAGCCGGAGCTCTGCAATATATAAGCATCATGGGACGACCCTGGATGCCCTGCAAGAACACTGAGGAATCGCATAGCTGAACCAAACGCTGCTTGCATGTTGTGCGAGTGGCACATCTTGCGGTTCCTGCAACCAAATATAAAATAATTACACAAAGCAAAGGTAACCGACTAAAACAATAACTCCTACAACAAATTAAGATTCCAGTTCAACAATCCAAATATAATTCACAAAGGACATAAGTCTAAAAAAATATAGCAGTTATATGGATGTGTGGGAAAATAAAGGTTTACATGCTAAGGACTAATTATGGTCAATATTAAAATGCTTCTATAAGGCATACGTGAAATGTATTGATTCAGGTATGCATTGCTATACATTTTATGGCCTCGGCCATGCTGATACATGCAATGCCTTGGGGCTAAAGGCGCGCAGACTCCTCCATATAGCCGCAAAACATGTTCAACAATAGCAATAGCAATCCGAACCCTCAAAGGGTTTATAGGGCGGTGGTTCGTCGGAAATCAGCTCTCTGAATCAGACGCAAGCCCATCCCAACAACGTAAGTTATCTGAATGAACGAAAAATATCAGATTTTGTTTGGAAAATGATCCGAACTAACGCAAATGATCCGATTTGCTTTTGTTCATCGAAAGCGCATATACGCATTTTCCCGAACGTTCGTATGAATGAAAAATGAACGAAAAAAGAAAAAAAATGAAAAACACCCACTAAAACTTTCACAGACAGCTATGGAAGTCCAGACGAATGTGTCTCTGAATCGAGACTAATGTGTTAAAGGTGCTGAGCTGATCTATCATTTCTTACATTGTTTTCGTTTTTTCTTATGTTAGCAAATGGGTTTTATGGAAGCAGTTTTTTCTATTAGCAGTCTGTTGCCAATGGCAACTGTACACCGAGTCTTTACACCAATAAGAAATAAGTGATTGAAGGTATAAGCCCTTATATTCTGCTGGTTCTGATATATAGGCCCAAATATATAGAAGCTTAGAGTAACGTTTTAAGATGCATATTTACCATAAAATAAGATATATTGTAATAAACACTTTATTTGCTGAATATTGCGGAAGTTGTGGTATTGTCTGTAACTCTAGCCCACACATTAGGCGAAGACGCTTAACCGCAGCAAAGCGGCCACCGCAGCTTTTCTGAAAAATTATGTAATAAAGGTACTTTTTGTTCTTGGAAAGTCCTGCCATGCCCAGCTCACTAAGGTGAGTAGGAAAGTACCTCTATTGTCTGTCTTGTATAAAAAGAGCTTGTATCCTGAATAATTTCCATTTGTTCACAACACATTTCTCCACCTGGGTCATACAGGTCAAGGTGCTCCATGTCAGACGCTTAGTAGGGCACGTGTTGCCCAGTAGACAAAGACCACCCAACAGAATTGGTGTCAGAAGTGGGATCTTGCTCTCTGGGGGTAAGTCATTACTACCTTACTCTGATTGCCCCTGGCTGGCAGGATCCAAAGGACCTGTTGGTAGACTTTGGTCAAGGACATACTGTCCCGTGAGGTGGGGAAGTGTCCTGAGTGATGCGAGGAGTCCCGTGTGACGCCAGTGTATTTTATTTAGATATAGCGCGATATAAGTTGATGAGTTGCCTCTGAACCGAAGTCACCTCTGTTTGTAAATATTCTTGCTTGATCTCTCTATCGCGTAGAAGTATAAGATTATTTCTCTGTGTGGGCTTGATAAGTGTGAAGGTGAGCACACTGAGGGCCTAGACTGCCTCCCTAGGGTCAGTCACTCTGCTCTATGTGGACGATGTCCTCGTAAGTAGTCTGACACAGGAGGCTGCCCGGGTAGATGGTTTTAGCCTATTACAGGCTCTTTGTGAAACTAGTTTTAATGTGTCTAAAGAAAATATGCAACGGTGTCAGGAGAAGGTTGAATACTTTGTACTGTCAAAAGGCCAGAGAGCCCTAAGAGAATTGCTGCCATAGTAGGTCTGCCCTGCCCACAAACCAAGAAGAACCTGCTAACCTTTCTTGGTATGATTGGTTACTGCCACCAATGGATACCTGATTGCTCATTTTGTGTGAGAGCACACACGCATGTTGATTAGTCTGACATTCTGAAATGGTCTGAGGAAATGTGTAATGCCTTCGTGTATTTAAATAATGCTCTAGTTTGTTCACTGGGACTCGGCCTCCCCGATTAAGGAAAAATGTTTCAAAATTTGTACGTGACAATTGTAAGACCATGGCGGGAGTCCTAGCCCAGGAGCATGGGAGCAAATTACAGCCAGTGGCATTCTTTTCCAAAGTGATGCCCACGCAGGTACAGGGAATGCCTTCTTGTCTACGGCATTGGCAGCTTGTGCCATGGTAGTAGTGCAGGCCACCTCATCTGACTTTGGGACACCCTACCACTTTCCATGCCACACATAATGTGTCATATCTCTTAAAGTATATACACACCCAACACATGTCCACTCAAAGACTGAGTGGGTATGAAGTAATTCTCCTGTCTGACCCACTATTGACCATTAAATATGCTGCTATTAATACTGGGCCGGCACCAGTATTAAATTCCCTTTTAGGATTAAAAGGGTCCCAAGATGAACCCGTCCCTGACCACACTGATATAGAAATTATTAGATGCTCTGCAGCTGTCTAGTAAAACCGCTGTCATGCACTATCGAGCCCATACTAGAAAACAAACAGAGATAGCACAAGGGAATGCTTTGGCTGACAAGATAGCTAAGCAGGCAGCTCTCCAACCACTGATTGAACCACCTCTTATTCTTCCTGCACTTGTACCAGAAGTGTCCTTATTTGAGTACACTCTGCAGACATTACAGGGAAATGTAAGCCCGCAAGATCTCCATTGTTGGGAGAATATAGGTGCACAAAAGAACTCAATAGGTATTTTGTGCAAAAAGGGGAAACCTTGTGTACCAAAGGCTAGTGCTTCCCTATTCATTGCACAATTTCATGGGATAGGACACAAAGGACGGAAAAATACGTTTCAGCTAATGCAGCAGGATTTACTGGTAACTAATGGGAAGGAATTGACCAAACAGTATGTAGCCAGGTGTATTATTTGCATCAGGAAGAACCCGAACATACAGAACAAGGCAAGAGTACCTCCTTGTAACTCTAGAAATGTTCTCAGAGTGGGTAGAATGCTTTGTAACCAGGAGAGAAGATGCAGCTACTGTAGTGAGAATACTTACCCAAGAAAACATACAACGTATTGGGTGCCCCTGCAGGTCAACAGTAATAATGGCCCAGCATTCACCACAAGGATTTGCCAAGACTTAGTGAAAGCGCTCAGAATTGAGTGGAAATTTCACTTCCTATATTATCCTCAGAGCTCAGGGATAGTGAAAAGAATAAACAGGGCAATTAAGGATAAAATATGGAAGGCTACAGGAAGGAAATTTGTAAAAGAGTGCTTCCTGCAGTGCTCGCAGATATCAGAATGACCCCGAACAAGGTGACAGGCTTGTTACCATTTGAAGTGATAATGGGGAGACCATTCCCCAACCCATGGGGTAGAACTCCCAGGGTAATAGAGAAAGGAGATTTAGAGGTCATACAGGATGAATATGTGAGGAATTTAATTGTGACCGTGGATACTCTGAAACAAAAAGTCTCTCAGACCTCTCCTTCCTTTTCACAGGCTCCATTGCACTTGTTGCAGGTTGGAGATCGAGTGGTGGTGAAACAGCTGAACCAGAATAAGAAGCTGGAATTTTCTTTCGGGATGGAGACGAGAGTGATTGCCGTGACAAGATCCGTAGTGCTTGTGAGAAAGCTGCCAGTCGTAGATACATGCGTAAAGGAGATACCAGACCCTCTACCTAGAGAGGACAAAGACACAGCTCCAAGAGATGGCCCCAGGAATTTAGACGCTCTACCAAGAAAGCCTCAGGCAGATGTCCTACCAAGGGGACATGGAGGACAATCTGATTCCCAAGGAGCCCAGAGCGAAGAAGAAGCAGACCCATTCCTCAGTTTGGTTGCTGATTTCAGACCATTTCTGGACTGCCATGATTCTGTCTTTTTGATAATCTCCCGAATGTGGATAATGTTATATTTTATATTGTTATATTTTTTTATTTCCGGCATTCTCCTAACACTATTGTGATCGTGAGAGAAAGCAGAGAACTATTGGGGGTAAAGCAACCTCGCATCCCGGGGCGGGACTCCAGCAACCCCATTTCTAATACACTAACCCTCGGGCCCAGTGCCTAGCGGACACCCATCCCCCCGGTCAC
Source organism: Gastrophryne carolinensis (assembly GCA_027917425.1). Lineage (NCBI taxonomy): Eukaryota > Metazoa > Chordata > Amphibia > Anura > Microhylidae > Gastrophryne > Gastrophryne carolinensis. The sequence goes on along the minus strand of CM051240.1, from coordinate 109,569,383 downwards.
CAGCTTAGAGAGACAACACATCATTGATTCTTAATAACAAACCTGGGCAATGCAAAACAGAAGGCAAAGACATAACATAGCATAATAGGCAACTCTTTTCTCATTTAGTGTAGTCACACTCAAAAAAGGATACACTCAAATCAGGAGCGAGTCCATTCCATCAAGGAGCCCAATTCTGGAGGCCCAGCACCCTATCTCATTGGGCCCGGACCGATGGGCCCCCCTCCACCCCGCCCCCCTCGACGCTCTCTTCTGCCCCACTGATCTCTCAACGGGGTTGGTTCCACGCTGAAGTCCAGCCAGTCCGGAACTTCAATGGAGTCGGCATCCAAGAATCTGAACAGATCGGGACGGTCCTCCCTGCGCCACAGGGTGAATATGTCGTTATCTCTACGGATAATGAGATGAAATGGATGTCCCCATTTATATGAAGCGTTGACCTCCCGAAGCTTATCCAAGAGGGGGCGCATCATTCTCCGCATACACAGTGTATGTTGAGAAAGATCTGGAAGGATTTGGATCCTTCGGCCATTCCACTCCACCCGTCACTGCTCCCAGGATTTGTGTAGAATGTCCTCTTTGATTGTAAAAAAATGTAAGCGACAAAGAACATCCCATGGCGCATCAGCTTCACTGAAAGGGCGACTAGTCACCCTGTGTATGTGATCAATAATTATCTCCGAGTCTCTTGGGTTCCCTAACAGGGAGTTGAATATATCAGAAGCAACGGACCACCGCTGGTTTGAGGGTATTGATTTAGGGATGCCTCTCAGTTTCAGATTGTTACATCTATTCCAGTTCTCCAAGTCATCAGCTGGCTGCGGGATGCCTGCTCCAACTCAGAAATTCTATCTTCATGGTTTGCGCTGGAGCTTTCCATAGAGGCCACTCTGGTATCTAATGCTGATGTTTGCTGCTGGAGGTCCTCTAGTTCTTTTCTTACAACCCTTTAGGTTTGCTTTAGAAGGAAGAAACTAGAGCTTGAGACTGTGATCTAGTTTAGTGGAGATGCCCCTTGAGGTTTGGCTCAGGCGAAGAGTTGATTGGGGCAGACTCCCCTCCCCCAGGTCCAACTGACTCCAGGACCTCTCTTGTGGGTCAGCTCTCCACTGTGAGTCCCCTTCAGAGCTTAGGACCAGGCCATAGGCGGTGTGTGGCTGGGTGGCAGGTTAGGGCTGTATATTGGTGACCAACCGCAGTCCCGATCTCCATGTCGGTATCCCGTGCTGAATGTATAGTACCTGTAGGGGGAGAGGATCTGTTGGAGTTATTGCCAGTGAGAGGGTGCTGGTCTATCGCACACTCAGCCAGTTTGATAAGGGAGACTAGGTGAGCTAGATCCTCTCCCTTCCTCCCTCCCTTTGCTGTGGGTGCCTGCGTGCGTGAGTTGACTAATTCACCTGGGCCTTTGCCAGGTCTGATGTTTCCAGCGGGAACCCCTCTCCTGCACTGCTTCGCCCACCCACACCACGTGGCTGCAGGAGCGCCGACTGCCACGGCGAGGCACCGCTCTCGCTTACCTCCGCTCCTGTAGATCTTTGGGGCGGATGATCGCCTCCTTCCCACCTCTCGCTGAGGGAGGCACGCTCCTCTCCCTGCCTGCGCCATCTTGAGTGGCACCACTTCAGGGAAAGGATCCTCTGGTCACAGGATTGCTTCCTTACCTCTAGGCCACTATTGTCATGCCAAAATGTGGAGATCTAGACATTAATAAAGATGAATCAGGCCTGAATAAAACCAGATTTCACGACCCCCATGCCTGACTAGAGCACTAATCCCCAAGGATAGGAGCACCCTGACTACTTTTTTAGGCCTTGACTTGTGGTGGCTGCTCACTGTGCATTTCCAGGTCAGCATGCTGGCATGGGCCTATTTTACCAAATGTTAATGTCGGTGTGCCATTTCAGCTGGTGCTACTATATCATTGGGGAAATGATAAAGATGCTACTTCCATCTTCAAAATAGCTGTATTAGGCGCCTTAGGGGCACAGAGAGCCCTGCTGCTGTTACTTTTCTTCACTGGCTGTCATAGGCCCTATTGGAAGAAAAAAATGTGTAAAAGAACTGACTGTATTATACCAGAGAGTTATTCACACTAAAAGAACACTTACAAACAGCTAATGACACCCCCAACAAACAACCAGAGGTACACAGAAGTTCCCTTTAAATGTTTGTTATATTAATGTCTGTATTCATGGACCTGAGTATTAGTCTGGCGCAAAAAGCAGTGTGACACAGGTGCCATCCCCAGAAGCTAGAAACAGGGATACTCAGAGTGTTCTCTTGACCTTTTTTAAAAAATGCCAGTATTATTACTTGATCCCAGTAGCAGTAGTATCATGTACCATGTACCATGAGGAGGGCTCAGTGATGGGTGGGTGCAGAGCTGTCAATCTCCAGTCACTCACTTCGGATAAGCCACCAAGCACAGCTGCTGGCAGTTCAATGCAGGGAAACTGTTTTCTGCTGGACCAGCTGGGTGATTTAATTGCACCCCCCACCCAGAATGGCAAAGCTTCCCGAGCAGCATGCACCTGCACAAGGGTGGCATAAGGGACTTGATCTTACGTTCCAGTAAGTGGATGGGTGCCATACAACCACCAATCAGTTACTTGGCTGCGTGACAATTATTCAAAACCAGAGCCAACTACAAAGCTGAGAATTCTGTCAATGGGATATTCTTTTAAGATAACTGTTACTGGGCCCACAAAAACCAGTAGAGCTATTTTGGCCCCCAAAGGATGTACTATAGGTAGGTAGGAAGGTAAGCAATATCAGAACCAGGTATAAAGTTGAGGGTTTTTATTTATAAAATGTTCAAATGTTCAAAACACAAAAAGTAGACCCAATTGGAAGGTGTAGGGTTAACTTAAAAACATTATTTATCTCATAATAAAAACAACCTAAGTGCCCCACTACCCTAGAGACTGTGAGAGGTAGGTAGCTGGATGAGGGAAAAGGAAGCAGGCCATTGCTGCGGCTCACGGGGGTGGGGAATCACATGAATGGGGCATCCCGACCTGGGATTGCCTGGTGGAATAAACCCTTCAAGTCTAGGGATGAGACTTGAGGGTTTTATTCCTTTTTAAAAATAACTTTCTTTTTCTAATAAAGCCAACCCTAAATGCAACACCACCGCAGAGACCATAAGACCATAGATAGCTCAGTGTCAACAGTGCAATAAGCAGAACCAATTAAAAGGTGTAGGGTAATCTTTTTTCTTTTAATAAAGACAACCCTTGGTGCCACACCACCCCAGAGACTGTGGGGAGTCATGATAATTATTTGATTAAGCCAGTGTGACTTGCAGTGGGCATTGTGGCATGGATTGAGTTAAGAAAAATTAGTGTTGAGAAAATTGAGTCATCACAGGTACAGATCATTTTGGGGGAAACCTTCGAAGTTCCTCTTTAAAACACTGTTTTTTGTAATAAAGATAACCTTAAGGCCACACCACCCCAAATACTGTAAGTAGATAATTCAGTGCCAGCAGTGCACTAATCAGACCCAATTAAAAGGTGTAGGGTTAAATTTAAAGACCTTTTATTACCACAACCCTTTGTGCCACACCTCCACAGAGACTGAGATGTAGGTAACTGAGATGTAGGTAGCATAGCGTCAATACTGCAAGAAGCAGACCCAATTAAACAGTGTAGTATTAACTTTAAAAAGTTAGTGGTAGGTAGGTGACCCCCCTTAATAAAACTCCAGGGAGACCCAGGCTATAGCCTAGTAAGTCCAAAATAAAATACAGATAAAATACATGAAAGTTTGATAAACAAGTATTAATCAATAGACAACCAATAGTTAAGTGTAAGCTCAAGGACACAGGAAAATATCCTTGTCTATAGTATAGTATAATATATTACATATTGCATTTTTAACTAATACTAGTAATTGCTATACTATATCTCAATAAAAATTATTATATGTTAATCTACCCAGCGGGAGCTGGATCCCCCATAATAGGAGTTGTGAGGGGTGGGGATCCAGGCAGCACAGTTAGCCAGTGATGTAGCAGTGCCCATCTTCCAGCGGCAGGGTGCATTCTAAAGTGATGGCAAGCACCTCTGCGTTCCAGACTTGTGGCTGTAATGGAATGCAGGGTGCAGTTGCAAAGCCATTTCCTGCCCGGTTAGAGTAGCATTGGGATGAGGAGGGGAGCCACAGTGCCACTAGTTAAGGCTGCAGTCTCTTCCATTGATGGCACACTCTGAGAGCTTTGAAGCTGACGTGACCCCCACTTGTTCCAATACTAGACACTGCCTGACCACCATAGGGTTGCCAGAGCCTGAATCTGGCTGATATTATATTAGAAATTACCACTTACAAAGATCTTTCTATCTACAGATTCATGGCAATGCTTAATAGACAAGGACAGACTCCCCACTATTTTTGATGCAGGGATAATTCATCACAGCTTGCTTGATGTAGCATATGTTAACAGGGATGCCTTTTGAAAAATCTGTTGTCAAATATTTTTATTAGAACTGAAATTTTAATAAGTGTCCCCTTTCCTATGCTTTTGTCCACTAACAGGGGCTGAGAAGGCCCTATATTTATATCTAAGGGGTTCTGAACAAAATAGATCAATCAGCTCCATTTAGAAGCTCATAGAATCTTTGATGAAATTCAGCAGCACGTCAAGCTATTTTTTTAGAGAGGTTTGTATATAAAAATTGTACTTGTAATTACTATCTATACATACAGTAAAGAATCGTACAAGAAATGTACAAGAAATACAATGCAGTTTATATCAGAATAAAACAGTGGGGGGTATCTTAGGCAAGGAACCATCCCAGGTCCCATAACCTTTTTGATTTAGACTTAAATAACTATCCTGTAAACTCTGAAAACTTTCAATTGTTAGGAAGAAAAAGAGTAAAAAAATTGCTGCATGCAGCATTACCTTGTAGCTTATAACACTCTTTTTCCCCAGGATGCTCGGTTTCAGAAGACATATGATCTGCAAAGGTTTTTATAGGCACAAGTGAAAGCATGTAAAATGCCTGGAAATAGGTAAAATATCTTGAAAGTAAAAGGTGTAAAGGAAAGCTACATTTGTGGCATATACTTAATAATCAATTTAAGCAAACAATGCTATCTTGAAATCTTCAGTGCTATTCAATGGTATATTTGTTCTGAGCCAGAGATATATTGGGACTTTAAAGTCTGTTTCATCTGTTTGCCCATACTTTTTTCCCTCTTCTAGCCCCTTACCCCAAAATGACAGTTGTCTGTTCTGTGCAATAACCAACCCAACCCAACAAAGCTGAGTCAAAGAGCTGCAGCAGCTATATTGTTTAAGACCCATTCGCTGCTAGACCACAGCCAATCAGTGCTACCCTGAAGGTCCTCGGAGAAGCTGAGGGCATAACATAAGGAGCATGGATGCACATATATGGCTTGATGCAGAGCCTCCCCGTTCAGCTCTCCCGTACGTTTTCCCGTTGGTTTTGGGCTTTGATCGGGTCAGGAAAGGGTGCTACGTTGATTTTAGTGTGCGCTTATGCTCTCAGGTGTGCGCTCAGCCGCCTTTCCGATTGTCGTCTCGCACTAGGCTGTTTCCCGTGAAAACGGACGCCTCATTCATTGGCCCGTTTTTTCCAGTGATGCAGAGCCTTGATTTCCGATTGAAATCAGCCTAATAAAACTGGGCCACCGAGCCTTCACTTACGGCCAGTCTGACCATCCGTATTGGAGCTCCGTGCTTTTTGGGAATGCATTCCTCTGTGGGCCAACATCAAAGGCGCCAGCTACGCCGTCTGATAGTTCTGAGTATGGCAGAAACCAGGCTGCAGCGCACGCCTTTGGACATCGATGGCATGAGTGACGTTGACCTATTCGAGCTCACCCGCCTTAACCGTGTTTCTCTCCATGCCTTGTATAGCGACCTGCGGCCATGGTTAGCCCCCACCACCAGAAAGGGGCATGCAATTGCAGGTATGACCAAATTGGTTGGCTGCCTGCAATTTTTGGCGAACAGCTCGTTCCAGAGACTGGGTGCCTTCTCCCTGGGGATGTCCCAGTCTACGCTGAGCCGCAGCCTAGCCAAGTTTTTGGATGGCATGGCTACCCTGGCACAGAATTACATTTTTTGCCCTCAAACAGGGGAAGCCTGGAATGCGGTTAAGTTGGGCTTTTATAACATAGCAATCGATTGCACACATGTCTCGCTCATCCCCCCTGCGGACCAGGAATATCTGTTCAGGTATGTGGTTTGGTTCTGCTTTTTTTCTGGTTAACAAACATTTTTTAAGGCTCACACTAATTTCACTGTTGTTTTGCTTGGTGCAGGAACAGGAAGATGGGCCATTCCATCAATGTTCAGGCAGTGGCGGGCCCTGATCTTCAATTTTTCAGTCTGTTTGCTGGCTTTCCTGGTTCCACGCATGATGTGCACATTTTGAGGAACTCCAGCCTCTATCAACGGTTTCAATCTGGAGATATTTCTGGAGGATGGTTACTGGGTATGTGTATTAAAGTTGTATTTGTTGGCCCCCAGGTTTGAATGTGGATTTGCCACTACCCCACTAATTTGTGAGACCTTTCCTTGAAACTTGAAAATGTTTTTTATTTAGTTTGTTTACAAATTAATGGGTGAAAGTATTCACCACTATTGGTTTATGTTTTGGCCCTCTTATCTAAGTAGCATTACACAGACATTTTTAATGAGTGTACAGGTTGCATGTGTTTGTAGGCTCATTAAAAATGTCAATTACTCCCACCATACCTAGCTCACCGATTTGTCCCTGTGTACTAATGTTTCTATACACACCTAAACCTTTTTTTAGCCATCCACCTTATGTTTGTCTTTTGGATTTTTGCAGGTGACTCAGGCTATCCCTTGTTACCATAGCTGCTCACACCCATCCTGCACCCATCTTCCCAGGCACAGGAGCGCTACAACACAGCCCATAGGAGGTCTCGCTCTGTGGTGGAACGTGCCTTTGGGTTGTTGAAGATGCGTTTCCTATGTCTGGATCAGAGTGGGGGTTCTCTTCAGTATCAGCCTGGCAAGGTTATCCAAATAATTATTGCTTGTGGGGTCCTGCACAACCTTGCCATTAGAAGCAGGATTGCTCGATATACTGACCTGGGTGCAGAACCTTTACCTATTTCTGACGAGCAGACCCCTCCTTACACTGGTACACAAAGTGGGCCAGCACACACAATCCGTTGTGGCCGACCTTGTGGCCAATGTATTTTCTTGAAACCACCCCCTGTCTGCAGGCTGGGGAAGATTAAATCACACCTAAGAAGTGTTACATGCTGGTCAAAAAGCGACTCTAAATGCATTTGGGCTTTACCTCTGCTGCCGGCGCATGTCCATTTTTGTACAACTATATGATTTCAGGTCCACAACTGTCCGCTTGATTTGTTTAGTATCTCGACAGACAGAACCCCATAATGTACCCAAACAGCATTGGCAACAGCCATGCTTTGTGCTTAGCAAAAATGGCCTTTTAGGGACCCACAGCGTTGTTAGCACCCACATGGGTGTGTGTTGTCCCCTGCATCACTTGAAATAGATGGTTGGCTATCTGGGGAGTCGTGTGTGGTTTTTGGGCTTAGGGGGGAGGTTGAGGGTGTGTATGTGCTGCTCTGGGTTAATGTCTGAGTTCCTGGTGAGCTATCAGATGTTGAGCTGCATGTGTTATCTGAGGTACTGGAATTGTGAGTACCAGAGTGTTGAGGTGGAGGGGTGGTTGACCTTGGTGGGGTGTTTGTTTTGCCAATACGCTTACCCTTGCTGATGTGTTTGGTTTTGTGGGTATGCTTGGTGTGTTGAGGTTGAGTATGCTGCAGGGTCTTACTAGATTTAGCACCCTGGTGTGTTTGTTTGTTTTTTTCTGGCGGGGGTGAATGGGTTAATGTCTCCTTGCTCCTGCGTTTTTGGTAATGTGCCTGTGTCTGTGGAGTACCCACCGTTTTAGTTGGTGCATGTTCTGCATGTGTGTTGTTACTGCTCTTCTGTTTTATTTTGAATGAGGCATGTGTGCGGCTGCTATGTGCCTTTGGCCTTGCTTGGCTATTTTTGCTCACTTTAGGTCTGCCCATATTGATATGGTATCCTACACCGAGCGGAGTGGCATGTTCTTTAAATGTGTTTCCCGTGTGGGCATGCACATCAGCGAGTGCGCACCTGCACGCACGCACGTCAACGCGGGGGAATGTCAGAGCTATAGCTTGGTAAAGAAGACAAGATGTCGCCCGCCATCTTTACCCCGGAGCAGGAAGACATCATCATGGATGTGAGTATGCGAGCGTGCGTTTATGTGCGCGCACACATTCCTTGTAATTAAAAAAATTAAAAAAACAAGAATAGTCTGAAACAACTTAGTTTGTTACGTTACCTACCAGCCCACCTTAGTTTAACACATGTACGCAGCAACAAACTAGCCTACATGCAGATAGCAGAACTAGGGCAATGTGAGGCAGCAAGAGGTTAATAAAGTGACTTGAGTTAGGCCAGGAAACTTGTTAATGTATTTGGTGGATTAATGGTGTGTCCTTGTATTTTTTAATAACAGATGATGCTGAGAAATCGCTACGACTTCCTGCCGTCAGATTATGCCAAACGGACGTTGGCCCTGGAGGTGGTGGAGGCGATAGAACGCCGATCCGAAACCACCTATACCTTCACCCAGATCGCCCAACACTGGTCTGATTTAAAAAGAAGGAATAAGCCCCGGGTGAGGCGGTACTTCGCCAAACATTTCCCATGTGTTGAAAATTTAAATGCACCTATAACCCTGGCATCGCCTGGGCGTGGTTTAATGATTGTGTTTGTATTTCAGCCCATGAATGGAATATACGGTTCCGCCCCACCCGGACCAGGACACGCAGCCCAGTGTTGGGCGAAACAGGTGAAGGTGTAGGTGGCCCACCGCCAGCGTCAACGGCCACCCCCTCCTCTGTAAGTGACTCGGAGGAGCCGCTGGACCTAAGCATGCAGGGGAGGGGGGGATCTGACGGCAGGGAGTCTAGCAGAACAGAGCCTCAACCTGACTCCGGTAAGGGAAATATAGTTAGATATGTGAAAATAAATGCATTAAATACAGATACTCATGTGCACTATTGTTGTAAATTCAGACGTCGCTGGAACATCCCAAGGGATGAGTGAGGAAGGGGGCGAGGAGGAAGAGGTTGCTGGGGAAGGTGAGTAGATTGATACCTAGAAGCCTAACTTAATATTATATTCATGAAAGAACAACAGTCTCTAATATCAGTGTGTTTGTCATCCATACAGATTCCCAACTGCCACAGAGGGAGGATGAAGGGAGACTCCACCCCCGACGCAATGTGCGTCCTAAACCTTGTAAGTGGTGTTTATTTAAACTAAAGAAAATGAGCAAACAATACCATTAGGAAACTAAAAATATTTAACATTTCCATAAAAAATTTATCAAAAAAAGTCCTTAAAGCGGACCTTAACTATGACTAAGAGGCTATCTTACATATTTCCCACACCCTGTACATACAGATTGTCCACCTTACAAATCATCTTACCAACTTTTGCCAGAGTACAGCTCTGCTCTGTGTGAGCAAAGCACAGCTATAACCCACCCCCTGTACCTTATCCCACTCTCCTCTCCTCAGTAAGTGTGATGCTTCAGAGTCAACTTGGCGTTGCACGTATCCTAAATTCCTGAACTGAGTTGCAGCCCAGTGGGGGAAAGAATAATAATTGATTGACTAAAAAATTTATATATATATATTAGTTTAAGATGCTGTGGAAATTTTTTTAAAGAGTTTGGGCTTTTCATTAAATCACGCAGAAGGTCCGGTTTAAAAAGTGCACCAAAAAAAAAAAAAAAAAAAAAAACCCAAAAAAATGCTAAAGTAATGTTGTTTTTCCTTCACAGAACAAAGAAAACAACAGGCTACAGACCCCGAGGCCTAATTTTTGTTTTTACCTTTAAAAATGTAAATATTGTTATTTTTATGTTTTTACAAAGAATTTAAAACAAATACAAAACTAAAGCCCCCAAAAAAAATTTTAATAATAATTTAAAAAAAAATTATAATATTTCGAGAGTTGTCTTTCCTGCAAAAGTACCATCACACAACATCAGCACACATTTACATGACACACAAAAGGTTTAGATATGGGACAATAAAACAGAAAAAAACACAAACAATTAAGGTATGCATTAAAGCCAAGGAAGAAGGAACTACAAGATGATTAAGGTATGCATTAAAGCCAAGGAAGAAGGAACTACAAGATGATTAAGGTATGCATTAAAGCTAAGGAAGAAGGAACTACAAGATGATTAAGGTATGCATTAAAGCCAAGGAAGAAGGAACTACAAGATGATTAAGGTATGCATTAAAGCCAAGGAAGATGGAACTACAAGATGATTAAGGTATGCATTAAAGCCAAGGAAGAAGGAACTACACAATGATTAAGGTATGCATTAAAGCCAAGGAAGATGGAACTACAAGATGATTAAGGTATGCATTAAAGCCAAGGAAGAAGGAACTACAAGATGATTAAGGTATGCACTAAAACGAGGAAGATGGAACTACAAGATGATTAAGGTATGCATTATAGCCAAGGAAGAAGGAACTACAAGATGATTAAGGCATGCATTAAGGACAAGGAACACCCAAAAAAAAAAAAATATGCCAATATATATATGTGTCTAATTGGCAGTTGTTGCCATACGCATATTCCTATGGAGTTTGAGGGATGTGCGCTTGCGTGTAGCCAGATTGGCAACTGAAGAGCCATGGAGATGTAAGTATACTTGAAAAAACAACAAAATTGAAGGTCAAATACGACGGAAACCAAGCAGGTACGTTCAAAAAGCAAGGAAAAAGCAGGGAAAAACGGGCCGCGTGTGTGAACGGGAACGGAAGCCCCGATCAAATTGAAGGCACCCGAGAGAGCCAAAAAAACTTCCCGAGTGAAGTCAAATTGACGGATCAGTTAGGGAGCCATTCCGACGGAGGCTCTGCATCAAATTTGAGCCACGATTCAAACGGGAGCGCCGGACAATCGGAAGGTTTTAAGGTCAGACCGGGGGAGGCTCTGCATCAGGCCAATAATGCCTAAGTGGATGTTTATATTAAGTGTTACTGCAAAAATAAGAAATATAAATAACAAACACATGCACAAAAAGATAGAAAATGTTTAATAGTTTGCAAAGCTTTAGGATTTAAGAATGTATCTTTCCTTAGGCTGAGCTGTCGCTGCTATGAAGAGGATGAGCTTCCAGAAATTGATGGAAGCAAGAGCTTAGTTGTTTTTGGCTAAAAGTGGAAACGCTTTAAAGGACTGTAGTTCATGATAAATTGATATAGTGGCTCCTGGGGAGAAGAGCTACTGTTTTGTTATGATTTTCTAAAGGAAAAAAAATGCTTGTTTGCTTTCTCTTCATGCTTACTTAAAAAAGTATTATATTTTAGAATAAATGTACCTCTGCAATCAAAATGTTTTTCTATTTTTTCTATTTTTCTTCTTTCTAATATTGCAGGGAAGTGGCATAAAGTTATTGTTAAAGAGTTGTCCTTTTTTCCTGCCCCGATAAAACAAGAAGTTGAATTCAAAGAAGTGCCATGTTAAATGTAATACTTATCCTGGTCCTACATGTAATTCCTGGACCATACTAATTGCTGGAGTGTCCTTTTGAGTTTCTGCATTTGACTAGCATTAATTCAGTGTCAGATATCCATCTCTTTGAATTGCATTTAACAGTCAGTATAACTCCTGTGGAGCCCCTGTTATGACATACCACTAATGGCAAATGGAGACACCTGGCTGTTTACCTTTCACTCCAACAATGGAGAATATTTATTGAAATGCATAACCGATTTACACATCAAAAGAGCAAATCTAACTAGTGTATCTCCCAAAATCAAATGTACTCTGGTCAAACCTCTGAACCTCTGAATTGTTACACAATACTGCCCTTTAGTTGGGTTAAGTGTGCATTGCAGTATCTGTTCGGACCTTAAGGATCCTTGTCCTGATTGGATAGAGGATAATGAACAGCTGTGCTCTATATGGAATGAGGGGTGGTGTTTGAAGATATAAAGGATTTCATCATCATAAATCCATTAACTATATCTGCTTATTATAAAATAACTAACTTTTAAGACTTTTTGGCAGACTGACTCTTCTATTGGATCAGGAACAAGAGGAAGCCAAAAACCACTCTTACATTGGCATCCCAGAAACTAGATCTCTATTTTTTTCTACGAAGAACTCTTCATTTTCCAAGTCATCCTTCAGCTTGACCACATGGAGATATTATGTCCAGCCCCTGAGAGGAAGCACAAAACAGGAACAGAAGTTAAAAGCCCCACCCCTTTCTCCCCACCTCAATTCTTTCCAGAGTTTGGAGTTAGTCGGCTGTACCGAACACATTCCAGGGAAGTTCCTATGGGATCCAGTTATACCTGGGACTATTCCCTCATAGTTGTAATATACTGCACTAGTTGTGCTACTGTCACTTTAAATCCTGCATTTTTTTCTGATAGTGACCCAGTGTTTTTTAACTTTAATATCTCCTATTTTTTGACTAAGGGAAATTCCCCGCCTAAATGTTTGAATTTTTGGCGGGCCGAGTGACGTGTTCAGACGTCACTTCCGGTTTCGGCAAGAAGCCAGAAACTGGAAGCAGTGGGCAGCGTAATTCTCCTCCATCCCGGCGCGAGTAGCAAGCTGGATAGGAGGTGGGCTGCGGCAGCGGTGGCAGCAGCTAAGGACTTATACCCCAGAGGACCCCGGGCTGAGCAGCGAGCAGCAAGAGCAGTGGCAGCCCAGACGAGGAGCAGCAGCCATGTCGGAAAACGGCGACAGTGGCCAACAGGTAATAGGGCTGCATATACAGCACTGACATTTTGTTAAGCTTGGTTTTCTTAAAGGGACAGTAAGTTATAATAGTTTTTGTTATGTTTATTTTAGAAAGAAGCTGATTCTATACAGCGGAAGAGAATAAACATGCCAAGGCTCCCAAAAAATCCAAGCATTGCGAATCTTGTAACAACACGGTTCCAGACAATTGGCAGTTGACTTTATGTTTGGAGTGTGACAAAAATAAAAGAGAGCCAGACTCAGTGGCATTGTTAAATGAGATTTTTAATATGAAGCAACAGTTAGCTTCTATTGAAAACACCCAAAAAGACTTTGTCACTGTCTCAGTGGTCTCTTGCTTCGGCACCTATTCTCTGCTTTACCACGGAAATTCAGGTTAAGAGTCAAGGGTTATCTCCCAGACTCTGGTAATCTTCCCACACCCCCTGTTCATATTGACATCACATCTGACCCAGAGATGGGGGAAGAACCGAACTCTTCACAAGACTCTATGGATGAAGGGGTTCAGGGGGAGAGGGAGGAATGCTCTCATACTCTCTCTGATGATCTGGAGTTACTCCTGAAAGTTATTTATGAAACTTGGGGCATTCAGCAGGAAGAAACACCCCTTTCCCAGCAGGATGAAATGTACAAAGAAAATTTGTGCTAAACATTCTGAGAAAGCTTTTCCCATACATGCAGTCTTAAAGGTTGTAGTTAAAACTGAATGGGATACCCCAGAAAAGAAATTATTTTTACCCAAATTCTTAAAGAGAATATTTCCATTTAAGGATCCAATCATGGAAAACTGGAGTAAGTGTCCCAAAGTGGATGCCTCTTTAGGACAAGTTTCCAGGGCTTCCAATTTAAGCTTTGAGGATATGGATACATTAAGAGATCCTATGGATCGCAGAGGAGATCACATTTGGAGAAGAGCATGGGATACTACACTCTTTGGTTTTAGACCTGCTGTGGCTTCTGATGTGGTCCTGAGAAGCATGACCAAGTGGGTGGACACCCTTAAGACCCAGATTAGTAATAAGGTACCTGCCCAGGACCTTATTGATACACTTCCGACTCTTTATAGAGCTCTTTCATTTCTAACTAATGCTGCTCAGGAAATTATCAGAACTTTGGCTAAGACTTCTGCCTTAGTGGCATGTGGCTGCAGGGCAATTTGGTTAAAGACTCGTCTTTTGGTCTGGTGACAGTGGGTCTAAGACTAAACTGTGTGGGATTCCATTTCAGGGTGGTCATCTGTTTGGTGAGGAGACCTAGATAAAAAATATTATCTAGGTCTAGTGAGTTGGGGAAAAATTCTCTGCTAAAAAGAGGCCCTATTATTCTCGCACTGTTAGTAAGGCAAGAGCAGGAACCAATCTAGACAGGCAGAGGTTATGAAACATTGGAATCCACCTAGACCCCAAAGGAAGTACTCCCTTTTTAGTAAACCTCACGAGGGGCCCAAGCAGCAATCCTGACAAACAGTTACCAGTGGGGGGAAGGCTTTCCAGGTTCATACCCGCTTGGAAAAAAAAACGAAAAAACGAAATTGCCAAAGGATCCAAAAAAGAGGAAAAAAGAGGGAGGCCTTAGTCTTGCAGGAACTTCTACAAAAAATGTCATAGAAGGAGAATATCCAACCTTGGCTTTAGAGAGGTTACTCTCATGTGTTTCTGGTACAGAAACCATAAGGAAAGTACAGTATGATTCTGAATTTAAATAGACTGAACAGATTAATCAGGTACAAAAAGTTCAGAATGGAATAAATTTACTCTGTAAGGAGAAGAGGCCCTTATGATCTATCTAGATTTACAGGATGCAATTTTGCCATCTCACCGCAAGTATTTGAGATTTGCAGTACAGCTAGAACAGAAGACGTTTTTCCGATCTACCTATCCTCTTCCCCAAGAATATTTACAAAGATTCTAGTGGAACCCATGGCCTTTCTCAGACAACAAGGAATCATTGTGTTTCCTTATCTGGACGATCTTTTGATCCTAAACAAGTCCAGAACAGCATTGTTGGCAGACCTAGAAAAAAACATGACAATGCTTAAGAGTCTGGAATGGGTCATAAACCTAGAAAAATCAAATTTGAGACCCTCTCAACAATGTAAGTTCCTGGGGCTCATCATGAACAGTACCCAGATAAAGTTACTTAGTATCCCTAAGACTAATAATAAAAAATACTGGGGTTAATGACCTCAATCATCCCAGCAGTTCATTTGGCACAATTGCACACAAGGATTCTTCAAAGATTCCTCTTAGAAAACTGGAACAAGAATCAAGAGTCACTATAGCAGATAGTTCAGCTGGATCCATTATTCCTCAGGGATCTGCAGTGGTGGACAAACCCACACAAATGCCTGGTTAATGGAGGAAGCCCAGAGGTGTCATGGTAACTTAAAGCACTCTACTTGTCCCGGCCCTGTGACTCCTGGACCATACTAATATAAACATTCTCTCTGTTAGGAAAAGAGATCGATAAACCATACACTTTAATCTAAAACAAAAAAGGTATACTTTAGTCTGTATTAGCCACTTGCTCCAAAAAAGGGTGTTACAGGATACATAAAGAGCATAGACGACTTTTGTTAGAAATAGAACAATTGTACAGCTACCCTTTATTAAAGGTTTGGGAAAAAGAATAGTGTTCCCTGGACATATCAGTTGGCAATATAGACAACAGCATGTTATTTAAAACAATCCCTCATATTAATAGGCTGATTGGCTGATGAGCCTGATTTATCAACAAGTTTTTACCATAGACCTATAGCATAGCGTTCAAACTGAAACAAAAAAATTCAACTGATTAATGATTTTAGGTAAGTTCTCCACTGATGTATCCATTTTCTTTTGAAATATGCTATTAAAGAAATAGAAGGAATTAATCAAACTGACTGCTAATTAGAGGTAGCAAAAATATAAAAAGTAATAAATGGATATAGCTTGTTTGCTGTTGCTACAGGTAAATTATATTACATTTGCACATGAAAAGTACAAAAATCAGAAAACCTTTAGAGTTTAGAGACCTTTAGAGAGTGGTAAGTTTTCTCTGTTTTTGCAGTTTTTGGGCTACGTTTATGTACTTCAATATTCAACCTAATTAGATGTATTTGAGCGAAATTATGGGTTCTCGATTTTGTGACGTTCTGGATTTCGCGTGTGCTAAAGCATTATTCTGAGCTGTGATTTGTCCTTGGGAACGGCTTTAAAAATGGAAGTTGCAATGGGAATCTTACTCCCTCTTTTTACTGATGAGTATCTGGGTACGAGATACTCTGCTTCAAGCTGATCATCATGCACTGGAAAGGTGTGCTGTTTGCCTGCCAGTCTGCCTCCATCTTCTGCACATGGAGTACTATTGAAAAATGGTGTTGTGGCAATGGCCTTGGCTCACTGGCTTCAGGGCTTTGCTTCAAAGTGGATGATGTTGATTCCTGGACCTGAAAAAATCTGAGGCGTGTGCGGTCCCAGTGGGTGGCACTGTGTGGGGCAAACTGTGTTTGGTTCATATATGGTACAGTCTAAGACCATACTTCACTTCATTTATGCAGCCTGCTACAACACAACCCCCATGTCCCTTGCCATCAGCACAATTTTGTGCCAACATCTTGCATACTAGGTGGGCCCTGCAATTGCTGACTTGGTCCTCATGTTGGTCCTCTCTCATGGCTTGACATTAAAAGGACATCCTGCACCCCAACATTTACCTCATTCAATGGTTGGGTCCCATCACTTAGGGTTGGTCCTGGTGCAGGTACATTTGGAGCAATAGGTGGAGTCATGGCCTGTGTAATGCAATGGAAGGTAGAAACAAGTTAAGCATTACACATTACTTAGCTGCACTCCGTAAGCTATTAAACACGGGGTACACATTGGCCCAAACAGCTAGGTGTCTCCAACACATTTAGAACAAATTACAGCCCCTGGTGTTTAGGGCGATTGGAGGTAGACTCAACTGGGTCCTTGCTTGGAAAATATGTGCATCCCTCCCTTTTGGGATGTGCTTGTGGCTACTCATGTTTGGCACAAATGTGCTTGGTGTTGCCCCCCCCCCCAATTCAGTAGTTGAGTACAAACTCTTACCCGTGGTGGACATGTGGCACCAGTCAGTCAGAATCTATTGATCCAGACACACCCTGAAAGTTGTCAGGGTGCAGCATATACACCTGCAGCTCTGCAGCAGTGAATTCAAGAATTTTGGGCAAGCCTCCTCCAGTTTGTAATCCAAAAAACACAAATTGATGAGCACATTATTGATCAAAGGTCCAAACAGTTAACACACCTAGTTGTTATGGCATGAACACTTACTTCTTATTCAGTCTCCAGTTGATTTTTCTCTGGACCACTCCTTTCAAATCATCATATTTTTTGGATACCTGGTGAGCATTATTGGCCTCTGGCCCCACACTAGCCATAAAGCTTTAAGTCTGTAGCCAGATGTCGGTGGCGGGCCGCTGTCGGAGGACCGCTGACGGAGGACCTGGGCTCCACTTACTGGTGATGTGATTTAATTTTATTATCTGCAGCATTTGAATGTATAATGGCGGACACATTTCTGATACCTTTTGCTTTTTATGCTAAACACTGATTGAAGCATTGCTTGAATGACTCCACACTGCACTTATGCACTTTAAGTCAAATGTTTACTTTAGACGCTCAAACATTTTCATAGATGCATTTTGAGTCTCCTAAGCACTTTCTCTTTTTTACTTTTCTTTAATGCCATTCACTTTCCTTTAACGCCATTTACATTCACAGCAGGCTACCTTGGATTTTGGATTTTGTATATACAGTATGTAATATTGGGTTTTAATTAGAGCCATTGATGGGGATGTGTTTTTAATGAGTCTTATATGTTGTTTGTGATTTTTTAAGAATTATTTAATAAATGTATTTTCTGAACTTTTGAGAATAATTTTTGGTGTGCGGCAGATTATTAGGTGTCTTGGGCTAGTCTAGGGCCCTTATTTTTGCAGTGTTTTGTAGCCAGTTATCATCACGCACCATTTGGGTGTCGAGTGGCTGCAAACTTGATCAAAATGGTCCAAAACAGCATGCAGTACTGTGCCTTCACATACTGGTCACTTGGAAGTCACATCGCGTAGGCCAATGCATGCACTGGGCTGCAGCACATGCTGAATATATGGACCAGATGGATTTAAAAGTGAACAATTACTGTGAGAAGTGCCAAGCCACAATGATAGAGGCCATGTGTAGCTAAACTAGGCCCAACCCAATTGGAGAACAACCCCCAGATCCTGAGTTAGATTGGGAGGAACCACTTGCACCTACATTCTCTTTTCCATGTGGATACTCATAAAGGAAGAGGCAAGACTTCAAGCATAACACCCACGCCAAGAGGACATTGGCACTCGACACCATCAACCACCTTAATGGGCAGGGTCAGGCGGCTTACCCGCACACCCAGATCATGCAGCTGTGGTCAGACATGAGGGCAGATGCCCTGGTGAGGTTTTCTTTTGCCAGAACTTCCCAGGTAAGTGGCTGCTACATAGCAAAGTTGTCCCCTATTATGCTTCTCTAATAGAGTCAGAGTTCTGGCACAGAATTAAGCACATCTAGAGGCGAAGGGTTTGACTCTTGCCTAGGCACAGACAGGGTGTGCGTGTAAAGCACTGCACCTGAAGACATCTTCATCCTCTTCTTCAGAAACCCAAGCAGCAGTCCTAGATCAATCAGAAGAGAAAGAGGCTCAGGTGTTGGGCTTGGAGTCCCAGCCACAGGCCGAGAATTAGACAACCAACACACACCTCAAGCTAAGTAACTCAAAATGCCATGTGTGATAAGTGCTGATGTTTTGTGCTTCTCTGGTCCTGCAGATGTATCTGACCCAAGAGAAATGGCAGAAATGGGGCCACCCAAAGCTCTATCATAAGACGACTCACAAACAAAGGAGCATGGCCAACATCACACATGAGCCAAATTTGAACTATGTTTTCCTGTACTTACAGACCTCGACAAAGATATAGCGCCAAGGTGGAGGGTAAAACTGGAGAGATGGCAAGGCTACAGCAAGTAATGAACAATCGTGGGTCAGGGAAAAAACAGATGGGCAGATTAGAAGTTTGGGATACCCCAAAAGGAGCATGAAAAACAAGGAGGAAAAAGGGAAGCCACATTGGGGGGACACACTACATAGGATGCCCCAAAGGAGGCGGAAGAACAAGGAGGAAAAACAAGGAGGAAGAAGGTGAGCCACACAGGGGACACACACCACTTGGGATGCACCAAAATGAGCAGGAAGAACAATGAGGACGAGGGTGAATCACACTGGGGACTCACACTACATAGCATGCCCCAACAGAGAAGTTCAGCAACAGAAAAAGACAACTACACTGTAAGCGTATAGCTGCCTGCAGGAGAGATTGACACCCAGTAGTGAGAACACAGGACTCCACAGCAACATACTAGATACTTTTTCACCAGCAAATAACTTAAATGCTATGCAAAACACTTATGCTCGCATACGCCTGGGCGAAAAAATCTCTGACGCGGCTGTGAATTAAATAAGTGTTCGCAAGTTCCCAGTCTCCGAGTTTGCTTTTGCGCTATCCAAGCATTTACGAGGAGGTTGGAATCGGCCGTACTGTATTCCGTCACGTGTGACAAAAAGAAAGAATTGTGTCATACATATATTGCATAAATTGCAATATATTGCAGAAAAAATTATATCCGCTTTGTTTAAAAATAAAAAAAAATTACTATTGAACTGGAGGAAAGAAGTACATTTTACCCATTTTGCTGAGTTTTCATTTTTTTTTTGTTTACCTGTTGCAGGTTGCTTGCAGAGTAGCTGAGGACAAGTGCTGCGGAATGGGACTTCCGCTGGATGCTGGCGTCTCCAACCTGCCACCGCCAGTTTGTGGCACCTCATCCTGACCACGCTGATGGAGGATGGGGCATCCCAATTTGCGAAATCCTGCTGTGTTACATTGCTGGGATCAATGTAAAATGTACCTTTCTGATGATCCCACAGCACATGCACAGACTGCTCCGGGTGGTGCACACTCCCACTTCAAGCCTATCTGAATGGTCACAATGGGATGGAGGGGAGCAACGAGTGTGAGGCACCTTTTTAACATAAAACTTATATGTTACTACTAAGTGGAGTTTTGGTCCACATTAGAGATGAGCGAACTTTTGAAAAATTCGATTCGACTGATTCGCCGAATTTTCCGACAAAAATCGTTTCGACCCGAATAAATTCGCGACGAATCGCTATTAAAAACGCCTATTTCTGAGCCTCCTAGAGCCTCAATAGGGTTGTAAACCATTCAGCCTTGCTGTAACACGCACAGGATGCGTGCTGGGTTAGTTAAATAATACTTTGAAGAAATATCACATGCAGATCAGAGGCATCGCTAATAGAATCGCAGAGCGGCACAATTGCAGAGAGTTGAAGTGGCATCACTATGAGGGGCAGAAGGAGCCCAAATATACACTGGAGTTGGCCTCAGGAGCCCAAAAATTGGATGAATCACACCCTGGAGTTGGCAGAAGTTGGCAGCAGCAGCAGCAGGAGCCCAAATATACACTGGAGTTGGCTTCAGGAGCCCAAAAATTGGATGAATCACACCCTGGAGTTGGCAGAAGTTGGCAGCAGCAGCAGCAGGAGCCCAAATATACACTGGAGTTGGCTTCAGAAGCCCAAAAATTGGATGAATCACACCCTGGAGTTGGCAGAAGTTGGCAGCAGCAGCAGCAGGAGCCCAAAAATTGGATGAATCACACCCTGGAGTTGGCAGAAGTTGGCAGCAGCAGCAGCAGGAGCCCAAATATATACTGGAGTTGGCTTCAGGAGCCCAAAAATTGGATGAATCACACCCTGGAGTTGGCAGGAGTTGACAGTAGCAGCAGCAGGAGCCCAAATATACACTGGAGTTGGCTTCAGGAGCCCAAAAATTGGATGAATCACACCCTGGAGTTGGCAGAAGTTGGCAGCAGCAGCAGCAGGAGCCCAAATATACACTGGAGTTGGCTTCAGGAGCCCAAAAATTGGATGAATCACACCCTGGAGTTGGCAGGAGTTGACAGTAGCAGCGGCAGGAGCCCAAATATACACTGGAGTTGGCTTCAGGAGCCCAAAAATTGGATGAATCACACCCTGGAGTTGGCAGAAGTTGGCAGCAGCAGCAGCAGGAGCCCAAATATACACTGGAGTTGGCCTCAGGAGCCCAAAAATTGGATGAATCACACCCTGGAGTTGGCAGGAGTTGACAGTAGCAGCAGCAGGAGCCCAAATATACACTGGAGTTGGCTTCAGGAGCCCAAAAATTGGATGAATCACACCCTGGAGTTGGCAGAAGTTGGCAGCAGCAGCAGCAGGAGCCCAAATATACACTGGAGTTGGCCTCAGGAGCCCAAAAATTGGATGAATCACACCCTGGAGTTGGCAGAAGTTGGCAGCAGCAGCAGCAGGAGCCCAAATATACACTGGAGTTGGCTTCAGGAGCCCAAAAATTGGATGAATCACACCCTGGAGTTGGCAGGAGTTGACAGTAGCAGCAGCAGGAGCCCAAATATACACTGGAGTTGGCTTCAGGAGCCCAAAAATTGGATGAATCACACCCTGGAGTTGGCAGAAGTTGGCAGCAGCAGCAGCAGGAGCCCAAATATACACTGGAGTTGGCTTCAGGAGCCCAAAAATTGGATGAATCACACCCTGGAGTTGGCAGGAGTTGACAGTAGCAGCAGCAGGAGCCCAAATATACACTGGAGTTGGCCTCAGGAGCCCAAAAATTGGATGAATCACACCCTGGAGTTGGCAGGAGTTGACAGTAGCAGCAGCAGGAGCCCAAATATACACTGGAGTTGGCTTCAGGAGCCCAAAAATTGGATGAATCACACCCTGGATTTGGCAGAAGTTGGCAGCAGCAGCAGCAGGAGCCCAAATATACACTGGAGTTGGCTTCAGGAGCCCAAAAATTGGATGAATCACACCCTGGAGTTGGCAGGAGTTGACAGTAGCAGCAGCAGGAGCCCAAATATACACTGGAGTTGGCTTCAGGAGCCCAAAAATTGGACGAATTACACCCTGGAGTTGGCAGGAGTTGACAGTAGCAGCAGCAGGAGCCCAAATATACACTGGAGTTGGCTTCAGGAGCCCAAAAATTGGATGAATCACACCCTGGAGTTGGCAGGAGTTGACAGTAGCAGCAGCAGGAGCCCAAATATACACTGGAGTTGGCTTCAGGAGCCCAAAAATTGGATGAATCACACCCTGGAGTTGGCAGAAGTTGGCAGCAGCAGCAGCAGGAGCCCAAATATACACTGGAGTTGGCTTCAGGAGCCCAAAAATTGGATGAATCACACCCTGGAGTTGGCAGGAGTTGACAGTAGCAGCAGCAGGAGCCCAAATATACACTGGAGTTGGCCTCAGGAGCCCAAAAATTGGATGAATCACACCCTGGAGTTGGCAGGAGTTGACAGTAGCAGCAGCAGGAGCCCAAATATACACTGGAGTTGGCCTCAGGAGCCCAAAAATTGGATGAATCACACCCTGGAGTTGGCAGGAGTTGACAGTAGCAGCAGCAGGAGCCCAAATATACACTGGAGTTGGCTTCAGGAGCCCAAAAATTGGATGAATCACACCCTGGAGTTGGCAGAAGTTGGCAGCAGCAGCAGCAGGAGCCCAAATATACACTGGAGTTGGCTTCAGGAGCCCAAAAATTGGATGAATCACACCCTGGAGTTGGCAGAAGTTGGCAGCAGCAGCAGCAGGAGCCCAAAAATTGGATGAATCACACCCTGGAGTTGGCAGAAGTTGGCAGCAGCAGCAGCAGGAGCCCAAATATATACTGGAGTTGGCTTCAGGAGCCCAAAAATTGGATGAATCACACCCTGGAGTTGGCAGGAGTTGACAGTAGCAGCAGCAGGAGCCCAAATATACACTGGAGTTGGCTTCAGGAGCCCAAAAATTGGATGAATCACACCCTGGAGTTGGCAGAAGTTGGCAGCAGCAGCAGCAGGAGCCCAAATATACACTGGAGTTGGCTTCAGGAGCCCAAAAATTGGATGAATCACACCCTGGAGTTGGCAGGAGTTGACAGTAGCAGCGGCAGGAGCCCAAATATACACTGGAGTTGGCTTCAGGAGCCCAAAAATTGGATGAATCACACCCTGGAGTTGGCAGAAGTTGGCAGCAGCAGCAGCAGGAGCCCAAATATACACTGGAGTTGGCCTCAGGAGCCCAAAAATTGGATGAATCACACCCTGGAGTTGGCAGGAGTTGACAGTAGCAGCAGCAGGAGCCCAAATATACACTGGAGTTGGCTTCAGGAGCCCAAAAATTGGATGAATCACACCCTGGAGTTGGCAGAAGTTGGCAGCAGCAGCAGCAGGAGCCCAAATATACACTGGAGTTGGCCTCAGGAGCCCAAAAATTGGATGAATCACACCCTGGAGTTGGCAGAAGTTGGCAGCAGCAGCAGCAGGAGCCCAAATATACACTGGAGTTGGCTTCAGGAGCCCAAAAATTGGATGAATCACACCCTGGAGTTGGCAGGAGTTGACAGTAGCAGCAGCAGGAGCCCAAATATACACTGGAGTTGGCTTCAGGAGCCCAAAAATTGGATGAATCACACCCTGGAGTTGGCAGAAGTTGGCAGCAGCAGCAGCAGGAGCCCAAATATACACTGGAGTTGGCTTCAGGAGCCCAAAAATTGGATGAATCACACCCTGGAGTTGGCAGGAGTTGACAGTAGCAGCAGCAGGAGCCCAAATATACACTGGAGTTGGCCTCAGGAGCCCAAAAATTGGATGAATCACACCCTGGAGTTGGCAGGAGTTGACAGTAGCAGCAGCAGGAGCCCAAATATACACTGGAGTTGGCTTCAGGAGCCCAAAAATTGGATGAATCACACCCTGGAGTTGGCAGAAGTTGGCAGCAGCAGCAGCAGGAGCCCGAATATACACTGGAGTTGGCTTCAGGAGCCCAAAAATTGGATGAATCACACCCTGGAGTTGGCAGGAGTTGACAGTAGCAGCAACAGGAGCCCAAATATACACTGGAGTTGGCTTCAGGAGCCCAAAAATTGGACGAATTACACCCTGGAGTTGGCAGGAGTTGACAGTAGCAGCAGCAGGAGCCCAAATATACACTGGAGTTGGCTTCAGGAGCCCAAAAATTGGATGAATCACACCCTGGAGTTGGCAGGAGTTGACAGTAGCAGCAGCAGGAGCCCAAATATACACTGGAGTTGGCTTCAGGAGCCCAAAAATTGGATGAATCACACCCTGGAGTTGGCAGAAGTTGGCAGCAGCAGCAGCAGGAGCCCAAATATACACTGGAGTTGGCTTCAGGAGCCCAAAAATTGGATGAATCACACCCTGGAGTTGGCAGGAGTTGACAGTAGCAGCAGCAGGAGCCCAAATATACACTGGAGTTGGCCTCAGGAGCCCAAAAATTGGATGAATCACACCCTGGAGTTGGCAGGAGTTGACAGTAGCAGCAGCAGGAGCCCAAATATACACTGGAGTTGGCCTCAGGAGCCCAAAAATTGGATGAATCACACCCTGGAGTTGGCAGGAGTTGACAGTAGCAGCAGCAGGAGCCCAAATATACACTGGAGTTGGCTTCAGGAGCCCAAAAATTGGATGAATCACACCCTGGAGTTGGCAGAAGTTGGCAGCAGCAGCAGCAGGAGCCCAAATATACACTGGAGTTGGCTTCAGGAGCCCAAAAATTGGATGAATCACACCCTGGAGTTGGCAGAAGTTGGCAGCAGCAGCAGCAGGAGCCCAAATATACACTGGAGTTGGCTTCAGGAGCCCAAAAATTGGATGAATCACACCCTGGAGTTGGCAGAAGTTGGCAGCAGCAGCAGCAGCAGCAGGAGCCCAAATATATACTGGAGTTGGCTTCAGGAGCCCAAAAATTGGATGAATCACACCCTGGAGTTGGCAGGAGTTGACAGTAGCAGCAGCAGGAGCCCAAATATACACTGGAGTTGGCTTCAGGAGCCCAGAAATTGGATGAATCACACCCTGGAGTTGGCAGAAGTTGGCAGCAGCAGCAGCAGGAGCCCAAATATACACTGGAGTTGGCTTCAGGAGCCCAAAAATTGGATGAATCACACCCTGGAGTTGGCAGGAGTTGACAGTAGCAGCGGCAGGAGCCCAAATATACACTGGAGTTGGCTTCAGGAGCCCAAAAATTGGATGAATCACACCCTGGAGTTGGCAGAAGTTGGCAGCAGCAGCAGCAGGAGCCCAAATATACACTGGAGTTGGCCTCAGGAGCCCAAAAATTGGATGAATCACACCCTGGAGTTGGCAGGAGTTGACAGTAGCAGCAGCAGGAGCCCAAATATACACTGGAGTTGGCTTCAGGAGCCCAAAAATTGGATGAATCACACCCTGGAGTTGGCAGAAGTTGGCAGCAGCAGCAGCAGGAGCCCAAATATACACTGGAGTTGGCTTCAGGAGCCCAAAAATTGGATGAATCACACCCTGGAGTTGGCAGAAGTTGGCAGCAGCAGCAGGAGCCCAAATATACACTGGAGTTGGCTTCAGGAGCCCAAAAATTGGATGAATCACACCCTGGAGTTGGCAGAAGTTGGCAGCAGCAGCAGCAGGAGCCCAAAAATTGGATGAATCACACCCTGGAGTTGGCAGAAGTTGGCAGCAGCAGCAGCAGGAGCCCAAAAATTGGATGAATCGCACCCTGGAGTTGGCAGAAGTTGGCAGCAGCAGCAGCAGGAGCCCAAATATATACTGGAGTTGGCTTCAGGAGCCCAAAAATTGGATGAATCACACCCTGGAGTTGGCAGGAGTTGACAGTAGCAGCAGCAGGAGCCCAAATATACACTGGAGTTGGCTTCAGGAGCCCAAAAATTGGATGAATCACACCCTGGAGTTGGCAGAAGTTGGCAGCAGCAGCAGCAGGAGCCCAAATATACACTGGAGTTGGCTTCAGGAGCCCAAAAATTGGATGAATCACACCCTGGAGTTGGCAGAAGTTGGCAGCAGCAGCAGCAGGAGCCCAAAAATTGGATGAATCACACCCTGGAGTTGGCAGAAGTTGGCAGCAGCAGCAGCAGGAGCCCAAATATATACTGGAGTTGGCTTCAGGAGCCCAAAAATTGGATGAATCACACCCTGGAGTTGGCAGGAGTTGACAGTAGCAGCAGCAGGAGCCCAAATATACACTGGAGTTGGCTTCAGGAGCCCAAAAATTGGATGAATCACACCCTGGAGTTGGCAGAAGTTGGCAGCAGCAGCAGCAGGAGCCCAAATATATACTGGAGTTGGCTTCAGGAGCCCAAAAATTGGATGAATCACACCCTGGAGTTGGCAGGAGTTGACAGTAGCAGCAGCAGGAGCCCAAATATACACTGGAGTTGGCTTCAGGAGCCCAAAAATTGGATGAATCACACCCTGGAGTTGGCAGAAGTTGGCAGCAGCAGCAGCAGGAGCCCAAATATACACTGGAGTTGGCCTCAGGAGCCCAAAAATTGGATGAATCACACCCTGGAGTTGGCAGGAGTTGACAGTAGCAGCAGCAGGAGCCCAAATATACACTGGAGTTGGCTTCAGGAGCCCAAAAATTGGATGAATCACACCCTGGAGTTGGCAGAAGTTGGCAGCAGCAGCAGCAGCAGGAGCCCAAATATACACTGGAGTTGGCTTCAGGAGCCCAAAAATTGGATGAATCACACCCTGGAGTTGGCAGGAGTTGACAGTAGCAGCAGCAGGAGCCCAAATATACACTGGAGTTGGCTTCAGGAGCCAAAAAATTGGATGAATCACACCCTGGAGTTGGCAGAAGTTGGCAGCAGCAGCAGCAGGAGCCCAAATATACACTGGAGTTGGCCTCAGGAGCCCAAAAATTGGATGAA
Source organism: Gastrophryne carolinensis (assembly GCA_027917425.1). NCBI lineage: Eukaryota > Metazoa > Chordata > Amphibia > Anura > Microhylidae > Gastrophryne > Gastrophryne carolinensis. Next base: position 109,542,711 of record CM051240.1, on the reverse strand, counting down.
TCACACCCTGGAGTTGGCAGGAGTTGACAGTAGCAGCACCAGGAGCCCAAAAAATGGCCTAAAGACATAAATATGTTTTGCACCATTTGGAAAGTGTAAAACGTGGCACCATGCTGAATCTAGTCGCATGCATCAGGCATTGGTGGGTGGAAATCCTGGCTGATCCATCCCTGATTCATTTTGACAAAGGTGAGTCTCTCCACATTTTTAGTTGACAGACGAGTTCTCCTCGCCGTAACTATGGCCCCCGCCGCACTAAACACCCGCTCAGATGGCACGCTACTTGCCGGGCAGGACAGCTTTTCCAGGGCAAACTCTGCTAGTTGCGGCCACAAATCAAGTTTGGCTGCCCAGAAGTCCAGCGGATCCTCAAGGTGTGTTGGCATGGTCATGTCAAAGTATGACATGACCTGCTGGTTCAGGTCCTGCTCCAGGTCTTCCTGCTGCTCATGAGTAGCCTCACTATGCGGGTGTAGAAAGCTACTCATTAGCGACTGAAGACTGAGGCTGCTGCTGCTGATGGAGCTTCTGCTGCTGCTGCTGCTGCTGCCAACCCCCCCAGCGGCCATGGCAGTGGAAGGTGAGCGCAGAGGTCCCCTCGAGTCAGACCTGCGAGAGTATGGACCATGGCTCAGATAGGCATCAGCCAACTGCCTACGTAGAATGTCTTTGTAGTAGTTGAGTTTGTCCTCCCTCTCGGTGGGTTTAAAAAATGCCCCCATTTTGTGCCGGAAGCGAGGGTCCAATAAGGTGGACAGCCAGAAGTCATCCCGCCGACAGATGGAAACAATTCTGGGGTCACTACGCAAGCATGTGAGCATGCTTCGTGCCATTTGCGCAAGTGACTCGGATGGACTACCTGTCTCCATCTCCACTGCATACTGCCACGGTGTGCCCGGGTCCTCTGTCTCTCCTTCCTCAAAAACCTCTAGCTCCTCTGGCTGCTCCTGCTCCTCCTCTCCTGTCCGCTGACTAGGTAAACCAGCCATTTCGCCAAGCCTAAACTGTGTTTCGCTGGGCAACTCCTCCTCCTCCTCTTCCTCCTCCTCCTCCTCCAGTTCAGCTCCAACGGGGTTCATGTGGCCGTAAGATGTAAACGCCATGTCTCCAGTGCCCTGACCAGCCATGGTTTCCAACATGTGCTGTAGTACATGAAGCAGTGGAATCACGTCGTTCATCCCGTAATCCTGCCGACTGACAAATAAAGTGGCTTCCTCAAAGGGCCTGAGCAAACGGCAGGTGTCACGTATGAGCTGCCACTGGTTGACATTGAAGTTACACAGGGGAGTCCCCCTATCTGCTTGGATCATCAGGAAATCCGTGATGGCTTTTCTCTGTTCATATAATCGGTCCAACATGTGAAGGGTGGAATTCCAACGGGTGGAAACATCGCAAATCAGACTATGTTGGGGGATACCATTCTGACGCTGCAGCTCAAGAAGGGTGTGTTTGGCGGTGTAGGAGTGGCTGAAGTGCATGCAAAGTTTCCGTGAAGTTGTTAGGATGTCCTGCAGATGGGGGGAACACTTCAGAAACCGCTTGACAACCAGATTGAAGACGTGAGCCATGCAGGGGGCATGGGTCAGGCTTCCTTGGCGCAGCGCAGACAAAATGTTCTTCCCATTGTCGGTAACCATGATTCCCATTTTAAGTTTTCTCGGAGTAAGCCATGTTTGGATTTCCTGATGAATACATTTAAGCAGTTCCTCCCCTGTGTGACTCCGTTCGCCAAGACAAACCATGTGAAGCACTGCGTGACACCTCCGTGCCCTGCACACATGGTAGACTGGAGGGGCACTGAGACTTGAGCCTACAGTGGAGGGTGAGGAGATGGCGGAGGATGAGGAGGCCGAGTCGCACGGTGTCACAGGCCCAATGGGCAGAGAGCGCGGAGGCCGAAGCGGCGTGACCTGTCCAAGTTGCTGCTGCAAAGGGACCACATTCACCCAGTGGGCCGTAAACGACATGTACTGCCCCTGACCGTAGTTACAGCTCCAGATGTCGGCGCTGCCATGTATTTTGCTACACACCGACAGGCTCAAGGACTGGCCCACCTTCTGTTCAACAAAAGTGTGCAGCGCTGGTACTGCCTTCTTGGCAAAGAAATGACGGCTTGGGACTCTCCACCTCGGCTCGGCACAAGCCATCAGTTCTCTGAAAGGTGCAGATTCCACCACCTGAAAAGGGAGCGACTGCAGCACCAGCAACTTGGACAGGAGCACATTCAGCTTCTGCGCCGTAGGATGAGTGGGCGCATACTGCTGTCTCTTGGACATGGCTTCGCTGATGGATTGCTGGCGGGATGCATGACTTGGAGGAGGAGGAGGAGGAGCAGGAGCGACAGAGGATGGGTATGACGCACAGCTGCCTTCGGCTGAGGTGCTGGAGCCTTGGCTGGCAGAAATTGGGAGCTCACTTGGTGAGGAAGCAGACTGGACCACCCCTTGGGAGCCTCGGTTCTCCCAGGTCGTTTTATGGTGACGCATCATATGTTGACGCAGGGCCGTGGTGCCAACATTTGGACCCTGGCCACGCTTCACCTTTTGCCTACATATCTTGCATGTGGCCATGTTACCCTCCTGCGGATGCCTCAGGAAAAACTGCCACACTGCCGAGTAGCTACTTTTCCCACCCCCTGGCCTCACTGATTCACTGCTGCTGTTGCCAACTCCAGGAACCCCTGCTCCACTACCTCCCGATAAGGTAGACTGCCGCACAGCAGGTGCTCTACCCCGGCCCCGGCCGGCTCCAGCCTTTGGAATTGTGCCCCCATGCTGACTGCTACCACCTTGCTGCCTCAGCTGCTGACTCCGGGGCAACCTGCGCCCCTCTTCTCCTGATGATGACGATGAAGCCCCTTCATCACCCGGCTCCCAAGTGCGATCGGCTTCATCGTCATCATCATCATCACCGAGTTGTGGCTGTACGTCACTGATGTTCGTGGATTCGTCAACAGTGTCTGGCGCAGGAGCTGGAACGCTCGCAGCACCCACGACACTGTCCACATCACTATCTGTCTGCCTAGCTAGAGAAGCCACCTCCATTTCTTGGCTGGGCAGTAGCTGCTGACTGTCCTCTATCTGATGGTCCTCCTCACTAAAGAGTGGAGCTGAACCCAAAGCATAGGATACGTCGCTGGGGGAGGGAACGGCGTAGGACAGAGGCAATGGGAGGACAGGGACTGCTCTCGGGGCATGCCAACTCAGGGTTGTGTCAGAGGAACCTACCGACCCTAGACTGGGGGTCTCAGACGTAAGTTGTGATGATGTTGTTGATGAGCGCGTCAACCAATCTACCACGGCAGATGCGTTACTGGTGGAGACCCGACCGCTAGCAGATACTGGCAGATTAGGTCTCTCAGCGTGACTCCTGCTGCTTCTTCCCATTGTCGGTAACCATGATTCCCATTTTAAGTTTTCTCGGAGTAAGCCATGTTTGGATTTCCTGATGAATACATTTAAGCAGTTCCTCCCCTGTGTGACTCCGTTCGCCAAGACAAACCATGTGAAGCACTGCGTGACACCTCCGTGCCCTGCACACATGGTAGACTGGAGGGGCACTGAGACTTGAGCCTACAGTGGAGGGTGAGGAGATGGCGGAGGATGAGGAGGCCGAGTCGCACGGTGTCACAGGCCCAATGGGCAGAGAGCGCGGAGGCCGAAGCGGCGTGACCTGTCCAAGTTGCTGCTGCAAAGGGACCACATTCACCCAGTGGGCCGTAAACGACATGTACTGCCCCTGACCGTAGTTACAGCTCCAGATGTCGGCGCTGCCATGTATTTTGCTACACACCGACAGGCTCAAGGACTGGCCCACCTTCTGTTCAACAAAAGTGTGCAGCGCTGGTACTGCCTTCTTGGCAAAGAAATGACGGCTTGGGACTCTCCACCTCGGCTCGACACAAGCCATCAGTTCTCTGAAAGGTGCAGATTCCACCACCTGAAAAGGGAGCGACTGCAGCACCAGCAACTTGGACAGGAGCACATTCAGCTTCTGCGCCGTAGGATGAGTGGGCGCATACTGCTGTCTCTTGGACATGGCTTCGCTGATGGATTGCTGGCGGGATGCATGACTTGGAGGAGGAGGAGGAGGAGCAGGAGCGACAGAGGATGGGTATGACGCACAGCTGCCTTCGGCTGAGGTGCTGGAGCCTTGGCTGGCAGAAATTGGGAGCTCACTTGGTGAGGAAGCAGACTGGACCACCCCTTGGGAGCCTCGGTTCTCCCAGGTCGTTTTATGGTGACGCATCATATGTTGACACAGGGCCGTGGTGCCAACATTTGGACCCTGGCCACGCTTCACCTTTTGCCTACATATCTTGCATGTGGCCATGTTACCCTCCTGCGGATGCCTCAGGAAAAACTGCCACACTGCCGAGTAGCTACTTTTCCCACCCCCTGGCCTCACTGATTCACTGCTGCTGTTGCCAACTCCAGGAACCCCTGCTCCACTACCTCCCGATAAGGTAGACTGCCGCACAGCAGGTGCTCTACCTCGGCCCCGGCCCCGGCCGGCTCCAGCCTTTGGAATTGTGCCCCCATGCTGACTGCTACCACCTTGCTGCCTCAGCTGCTGACTCCGGGGCAACCTGCGCCCCTCTTCTCCTGATGATGACGATGAAGCCCCTTCATCACCCGGCTCCCAAGTGCGATCGGCTTCATCGTCATCATCATCATCACCGAGTTGTGGCTGTACGTCACTGATGTTCGTGGATTCGTCAACAGTGTCTGGCGCAGGAGCTGGAACGCTCGCAGCACCCACGACACTGTCCACATCACTATCTGTCTGCCTAGCTAGAGAAGCCACCTCCATTTCTTGGCTGGGCAGTAGCTGCTGACTGTCCTCTATCTGATGGTCCTCCTCACTAAAGAGTGGAGCTGAACCCAAAGCATAGGATACGTCGCTGGGGGAGGGAACGGCGTAGGACAGAGGCAATGGGAGGACAGGGACTGCTCTCGGGGCATGCCAACTCAGGGTTGTGTCAGAGGAACCTACCGACCCTAGACTGGGGGTCTCAGACGTAAGTTGTGATGATGTTGTTGATGAGCGCGTCAACCAATCTACCACGGCAGATGCGTTACTGGTGGAGACCCGACCGCTAGCAGATACTGGCAGATTAGGTCTCTCAGCGTGACTCCTGCTGCTACTGGCCCCCAGTCTGATGCGAGCTCTGCCTGCGGAATCTTGGCCTCTGCCACTCCTCTTTTCACTTCCAGGCACTTGTCTGCCCGACATAGTCTAACTGGCATGGGAGTAGGTGATATTTTAAGATCCCCCGGGCAGCGGTGGGTCTATATGAAACAGAATATAATGCACACCAAAAGTGAGCAGTAACACTCAGCCTCCAACAGGCCTGCTTAGTGTAAATAAGAGAGCTGCTTAGTGTAAATAAAGAGGGGTATGCTATGTTACAGAATGGGATGCCTCAACAGAAGTGCACCTGGCAGGCAGCAGTAAGCCTATGCCCAGCAAAAGTGTCTTATAATATAAATATAATAAGAGCAAATGCTTATATGGTCTTAAACAGAGGCTGCTTTAGTCACAGAATGGGATGCCCCCAAAAAAGATCCAGTAGTACTATGCCCAGCAAAAGTGTCTTTATCAGGCTAATTTCAAATATGATAAGAGCAAATGCTTATATGGTCTTAAACAGAGGCTGCTTTAGTCACAGAATGGGATGCCCTGGCAGGGACAAGTAGTGCTATGCCCAGCAAAAGTGTCTTTATCAGGCCTAATTTCAAATATGATAAGAGCAAATGCTTATATGGTCTTAAACAGAGGCTGCTGTAGTCACAGAATGGGATGCCCCAAATAGGAGTGCACCTGGCAGGGTCCAGTAGTGCTTTGCCCAGCAAAAGTGTCTTTATCAGGCCTAATTTCAAATATGATAAGAGCAAATGCTTATATGGTCTTAAACAGAGGCTGCTGTAGTCACAGAATGGGATGCCCCAAATAGGAGTGCACCTGGCAGGGTCCAGTAGTGCTTTGCCCAGCAAAAGTGTCTTTATCAGGCCTAATTTCAAATATGATAAGAGCAAATGCTTATATGGTCTTAAACAGAGGCTGCTTTAGTCACAGAATGGGATGCCCCAAATAGGAGTGCACCTGGCAGGGTCCAGTAGTGCTTTGCCCAGCAAAAGTGTCTTTATCAGGCCTAATTTCAAATATGATAAGAGCAAATGCTTATATGGTCTTAAACAGAGGCTGCTGTAGTCACAGAATGGGATGCCCCAAATAGGAGTGCACCTGGCAGGGTCCAGTAGTGCTTTGCCCAGCAAAAGTGTCTTTATCAGGCCTAATTTCAAATATGATAAGAGCAAATGCTTATATGGTCTTAAACAGAGGCTGCTGTAGTCACAGAATGGGATGCCCCAAATAGGAGTGCACCTGGCAGGGTCCAGTAGTGCTTTGCCCAGCAAAAGTGTCTTTATCAGGCCTAATTTCAAATATGATAAGATCAAATGCTTATATGGTCTTAAACAGAGGCTGCTGTAGTCACAGAATGGGATGCCCCAAATAGGAGTGCACCTGGCAGGGTCCAGTAGTGCTATGCCCAGCAAAAGTGTCTTTATCAGGCCTAATTTCAAATATGATAAGAGCAAATGCTTATATGGTCTTAAACAGAGGCTGCTTTAGTCACAGAATGGGATGCCCCAAATAGGAGTGCACCTGGCAGGGTCCAGTAGTGCTTTGCCCAGCAAAAGTGTCTTTATCAGGCCTAATTTCAAATATGATAAGAGCAAATGCTTATATGGTCTTAAACAGAGGCTGCTGTAGTCACAGAATGGGATGCCCCAAATAGGAGTGCACCTGGCAGGGTCCAGTAGTGCTTTGCCCAGCAAAAGTGTCTTTATCAGGCCTAATTTCAAATATGATAAGAGCAAATGCTTATATGGTCTTAAACAGAGGCTGCTTTAGTCACAGAATGGGATGCCCCAAATAGGAGTGCACCTGGCAGGGTCCAGTAGTGCTTTGCCCAGCAAAAGTGTCTTTATCAGGCCTAATTTCAAATATGATAAGAGCAAATGCTTATATGGTCTTAAACAGAGGCTGCTGTAGTCACAGAATGGGATGCCCCAAATAGGAGTGCACCTGGCAGGGTCCAGTAGTGCTATGCCCAGCAAAAGTGTCTTTATCAGGCCTAATTTCAAATATGATAAGAGCAAATGCTTATATGGTCTTAAACAGAGGCTGCTTTAGTCACAGAATGGGATGCCCCAAATAGGAGTGCACCTGGCAGGGTCCAGTAGTGCTTTGCCCAGCAAAAGTGTCTTTATCAGGCCTAATTTCAAATATGATAAGAGCAAATGCTTATATGGTCTTAAACAGAGGCTGCTGTAGTCACAGAATGGGATGCCCCAAATAGGAGTGCACCTGGCAGGGTCCAGTAGTGCTTTGCCCAGCAAAAGTGTCTTTATCAGGCCTAATTTCAAATATGATAAGAGCAAATGCTTATATGGTCTTAAACAGAGGCTGCTGTAGTCACAGAATGGGATGCCCCAAATAGGAGTGCACCTGGCAGGGTCCAGTAGTGCTTTGCCCAGCAAAAGTGTCTTTATCAGGCCTAATTTCAAATATGATAAGAGCAAATGCTTATATGGTCTTAAACAGAGGCTGCTGTAGTCACAGAATGGGATGCCCCAAATAGGAGTGCACCTGGCAGGGTCCAGTAGTGCTATGCCCAGCAAAAGTGTCTTTATCAGGCCTAATTTCAAATATGATAAGAGCAAATGCTTATATGGTCTTAAACAGAGGCTGCTTTAGTCACAGAATGGGATGCCCCAAATAGGAGTGCACCTGGCAGGGTCCAGTAGTGCTTTGCCCAGCAAAAGTGTCTTTATCAGGCCTAATTTCAAATATGATAAGAGCAAATGCTTATATGGTCTTAAACAGAGGCTGCTGTAGTCACAGAATGGGATGCCCCAAATAGGAGTGCACCTGGCAGGGTCCAGTAGTGCTTTGCCCAGCAAAAGTGTCTTTATCAGGCCTAATTTCAAATATGATAAGAGCAAATGCTTATATGGTCTTAAACAGAGGCTGCTGTAGTCACAGAATGGGATGCCCCAAATAGGAGTGCACCTGGCAGGGTCCAGTAGTGCTTTGCCCAGCAAAAGTGTCTTTATCAGGCCTAATTTCAAATATGATAAGAGCAAATGCTTATATGGTCTTAAACAGAGGCTGCTTTAGTCACAGAATGGGATGCCCCAAATAGGAGTGCACCTGGCAGGGTCCAGTAGTGCTTTGCCCAGCAAAAGTGTCTTTATCAGGCCTAATTTCAAATATGATAAGAGCAAATGCTTATATGGTCTTAAACAGAGGCTGCTGTAGTCACAGAATGGGATGCCCCAAATAGGAGTGCACCTGGCAGGGTCCAGTAGTGCTTTGCCCAGCAAAAGTGTCTTTATCAGGCCTAATTTCAAATATGATAAGAGCAAATGCTTATATGGTCTTAAACAGAGGCTGCTGTAGTCACAGAATGGGATGCCCCAAATAGGAGTGCACCTGGCAGGGTCCAGTAGTGCTTTGCCCAGCAAAAGTGTCTTTATCTGGCCTAATTTCAAATATGATAAGAGCAAATGCTTATATGGTCTTAAACAGAGGCTGCTGTAGTCACAGAATGGGATGCCCCAAATAGGAGTGCACCTGGCAGGGTCCAGTAGTGCTTTGCCCAGCAAAAGTGTCTTTATCAGGCCTAATTTCAAATATGATAAGAGCAAATGCTTATATGGTCTTAAACAGAGGCTGCTGTAGTCACAGAATGGGATGCCCCAAATAGGAGTGCACCTGGCAGGGTCCAGTAGTGCTATGCCCAGCAAAAGTGTCTTTATCAGGCCTAATTTCAAATATGATAAGAGCAAATGCTTATATGGTCTTAAACAGAGGCTGCTTTAGTCACAGAATGGGATGCCCCAAATAGGAGTGCACCTGGCATGGTCCAGTAGTGCTTTGCCCAGCAAAAGTGTCTTTATCAGGCCTAATTTCAAATATGATAAGAGCAAATGCTTATATGGTCTTAAACAGAGGCTGCTGTAGTCACAGAATGGGATGCCCCAAATAGGAGTGCACCTGGCAGGGTCCAGTAGTGCTTTGCCCAGCAAAAGTGTCTTTATCAGGCCTAATTTCAAATATGATAAGAGCAAATGCTTATATGGTCTTAAACAGAGGCTGCTGTAGTCACAGAATGGGATGCCCCAAATAGGAGTGCACCTGGCAGGGTCCAGTAGTGCTTTGCCCAGCAAAAGTGTCTTTATCAGGCCTAATTTCAAATATGATAAGAGCAAATGCTTATATGGTCTTAAACAGAGGCTGCTGTAGTCACAGAATGGGATGCCCCAAATAGGAGTGCACCTGGCAGGGTCCAGTAGTGCTTTGCCCAGCAAAAGTGTCTTTATCAGGCCTAATTTCAAATATGATAAGATCAAATGCTTATATGGTCTTAAACAGAGGCTGCTGTAGTCACAGAATGGGATGCCCCAAATAGGAGTGCACCTGGCAGGGTCCAGTAGTGCTTTGCCCAGCAAAAGTGTCTTTATCAGGCCTAATTTCAAATATGATAAGAGCAAATGCTTATATGGTCTTAAACAGAGGCTGCTGTAGTCACAGAATGGGATGCCCCAAATAGGAGTGCACCTGGCAGGGTCCAGTAGTGCTTTGCCCAGCAAAAGTGTCTTTATCAGGCCTAATTTCAAATATGATAAGAGCAAATGCTTATATGGTCTTAAACAGAGGCTGGTGTAGTCACAGAATGGGATGCCTCACAGCAGACTTAAGATCAGTTCAGTATATATGCACAGTTAGTATAAGCAGCCTGAAAACGCTAACAAAGCCTGTCAGGCTGGATGAAAAAAAAAAAAAAACTGACAGCCTCCGATTTTCCCTTCCTTTCCCTGTTTTTCGCTGACTTTCTGTCTGTCTCCTGTCTGTCTCCTGTCTGTCTCCTGCCTGTCTCCAGCCTGTCCCTGTCTGTCCCTCAGCTACACAGCGTTCTGTCTCTCACGAATGCAATAGAGAAATGAGGAAAAGCAAGATGGCCGCCGTTAAATACCGCTGTGTGACGTCACCGGGCTTGCTGGCTGCTGATAGGCTGCATGTGACTGCCCCAGCTTGCACTGGCGCGGGATACATGTCCAGACATGTCCCGTCCACCATCTTAGAATGCCTGTAAATGTAAATGAATGGATGTTAAAGGAAAACTTCGAGTGATCGAATCGCGGGGAAATTCGGATTCGATCAGAATCGAATTTTTCCTGAAATTCGGATTGAATCCGGGTTCGTCCGGATCGATTCGCTCATCCCTAGTCCACATAGCATGATTCTTAGGGGGCATCCAAATTTGGGATGCCCCACAGTGTGCTCTACCAAAACCCGCTGGCCATGCCAAATACCCTATTTTGGGATCCATCAGTGGTGACCTGCAGTCAGCAGATCATTGGTGCTCTTTGTAATAGCGCATGTCCTAGCTGCAGGAAATAGTGGAGTATGTGGCATGCTTTGTTGGGTTTTAGAGGAGCATACTGCAGGACAGGGATCATACTATGTAAACCAAAACTGTTTAGTGTTTTGGTAATATTAAATAGGAACAACACCCAGGAATTTCACTTTCGAGGGTGCTGTTCCTCTCCTGTGCAATATCCCCCAGATCATCTGGAAAAACTCACCTTCCAGCAATCCCACAGCTCATTTGCAGATTGGCTAGCAAAGGTAAATGGAGCACATGCCACTGCCCTCACCTCAGCAAAAGGTATAGGGGAGATGCAGCAGGCGCATGCGCCATGGTATCGCCATCTAAAGTAATTTACTTAGTGATCCTGGTGTTGCACACAACAGTGGGCCAAAACCATCATATCCCAGTCCTGGAGGCTTTTAGATTGTCTATCTCTGAGGCATCTTGATGTGGGATGCCCTGTACGGTTAAAACCCCAGGTCACCCTGATTACTTACTAATCAATTGATCCCTTTGATTTGTGAATAGCTGTCATGGGCAAGCTCAGCTAGGGGGCTCCGGCAGGAGGCATTGGGCACTTCTTTCATGCAGAATGGATTGGCGTCAACTGGCAATCCATTCTGGTTGGAGGAGAGTCCGCACAGGCACAGTGGGATTGCCATAAAGGTAAAAATACCCCGGATTCCCCTGTAAAGCAGACCAAAACTTCGTGAAAATGCTTGTTTTTTGTACACTGTAACAAAAGAAACACTGCTCGGGCTCTTAAAAACACCCCTACCCAGGTAAGAAGTGCCACGCCACATCAATCGATAGTGACAGCAAGATTTCTGTGACTGGGCCAGCTAGAAGGGGTACTGCCTTCATACTATACAGAGCAGTAGGGCCAGTGTGACCAAAAAAGTCCTGGGCCGTTTTTTAACCCCGGTCCACCCTTGCTTTTGATAATGATCACAACTAAGTGTAAGCAGATTCAAGTTATTGTTCTCTTATTGAAAAGCTGTGTGAAGCACATTTTATGCTTCCTTTTAGCTCTCAGTGGATATCTTTTAACATTCTTGTGGATGAAAATAATTAATTTACTGTAACACTTAGTCTTGTTCTTGGCTATAATGAAAGTATTAATCAAATCGACATGACAGAGGGGAATGTAGTCCTACTTGTGAGCCCTCATGTTCTAACAGAAGATTAGTATTAAATATACACATGCATCCCAAACAAACTATTCGTGTAAATCTAAAATAAAAAACAGGTTTAGTTATTTTAATATGATTTTTACATTTTATGTCTAAATTACTGTAGATGTAAATACTACATACATGCATTCTGCTTGAAAATAAGCATATATTCTCTGATTACATTAGTATTCTTTTCCATTCATATAAATCTCCTAAATAAGTACAGGTGGAACCAGTCTATTATTTATTGAAAGGAGTACACCTGTATGCAATTTATGTGTAATGTGACCTCTTATCTTCCTAGAAGATTTATAACTAACCCCAAAGACCAATGAATTGCCAGAACAAGTGCTGTACATGCTCAAGATTGGGTGAAAAATATAAATATAAAAAATATAAAAATATCGCACATACCTTGGAACACTATTATATACCTTATTGCAAAAGGGAAAGTATATGGCGATAATGCAAACCTGTCAGCTACAGAAAATCAATGACTGGGAAGGTCATTCATTAAAAAAGAAGGTCAATTGTGGCTGAATAAACTTGGGAGATTAGCAAATGAGAATTCATGCATAAGGCATCTGATCTATATGTGCTGACCATAGCATAGATTGTTGTGTGTAAGAAATCCAGCACTGCTCATCACCTTGTGAACATCATCTCCAGGGTGAAGCTCCGTGATAGTATTATTCCATTGTGATTCTTTTAATCAGAAGAGACCAAGATGGATGAAGCTAAACACAGACATTACTGAAGAAACCCAATCTAGAGGTCGCACATTATTCATGACAATGGGTGTGATTTTAAAATATCTTTAATGGAAATCTGTAATGGGAAAACGCTATAGATGTCCTTTATGATTTCCTCTATTGAATGGTAGATGTGTGGATGCAAACAGCTCTAGATAAGTGTAATGTAGCAGAGCTCTCTCGGGGGGCGCTATATGCCATCCTAGCACATGGTTGCCTTCAGTATGTAAATGATAAAAGCTGAGAGACTGATGAGAAGCTGAAGCAAATCACAGCAAACATTCAGAGATACCAACCTGACCCATTCCTACAAGGTGATTTGTAGGAATACTATACTATGGGTACTATAGGACTAATTTTCTAAGTCCAGGTGTATTGAGGTAAATGGCCATTGTGAAGTGCCTTGATCAATAAAAAAAATCACCCTGCAGGGATGGATCAAGTTAACATCACTGGAGTTTGTCCATGGACAGACTAGGTAAACTGGTGATTAGTCTGGGGGTATATAGTAAAAAAAAAGTTATGCTAAAAATACTACTCTGGGTTTCTCACCTTTAGAATTGATTTATCTCCACTCTTCCACTCCACGGCGTCAGCGAATCAGATACGAATGGATTAACTGTCGACTGAAGGGCGGGACTGCAAGATCAAAAGGTGTGGTTGCTCCCGGCCTATGAGTGCAAGCTCCATTGGCACTATGGCATCTGATGAATGGATGTAGTATCCTAGCAGACAGGGAGAGCCTGATGCCCTAGAGTCGAAGAAGAGAGAAATCAGTTCTACAGGTGAGAATCATAGAATTGTATTTTCTCTTATATTTCACTCCAGAGCATCAGCAAAACAGATAAAGAATGAGATCTCCAAAAGCAGTGCCATTGATTTAGGGTTGGATCCCAAGTATTGATCTTATTCCTTTAATGTAAGGAGTAAGCTATCTTAAAAAATCAAACCTTTGCTGAAGAGCTTACTACCATCTGCAATACCATTCCAGCAAAGGTGAAATCCGCCGAAGCTCTAATGTTTACCTTATAAAATTCCATAAATGTATGAACTGAAGCCCAGGTGGCAGCCTTGCACACCTGCTCTACTGAAGCTTGGTGCTGAAAAGCCCAGGGAGCTCTGATAGCCCGTGGGAATAGGCCGTAACCCGAAAAGGAGGATTCTTTCCTCTGGAGACGTAGGCCTTTATTACTGCTTGTCTAATCCATCGACTGATGGTAGACTTAGCTGGAGGTAGACCCTTCTGTGGCCCTTTAATTATAATAAATAAGGAGTCAGTCTTATGAAAGGTCTGCGTAGCAGAGATATAATATTTCAAAGCTCTCATTACTCCAGGGAGTGGAGGACTCTCTCCTTATGGCTAACTGGAGCCAGACATAAGAAGGGCAAAACCACCTCCTCGTTAAGGGGAAAGGGGGAAACGTTAGGAAGAAGTCCTGTTTAAAACAGAAGACTGCTTTGTCCTTGTGTAGGACTAAGTAATGAGTCTTAACAGATAAGGCTGCTAACTCAGAAACCTGCCACACAGAGGTAAATGTCACTATGGGGATAGATAGATAGATAGATAGATAGATAGATAGATAAAAAAAAAGCAGATATCTGTCCCTTTAGAGTGCTCAATTGAAGACCCTCATCGAGACCTTTCTGTAAAAAATCTAGAATTCTGGAGACAGAAAAAGTTCTACAAGTGAAACCTCTAGATTCGCACCAGATGACAAAGACCCGCCAGACGAAGACAAAGTCTGCTTTTGGGCTTGAATCAAGGTCCAGATGTCCCTGGCAGATAAACCTCTTCCACCCCCTAACAAGTCCCCAAAACTGCCCGTATTTCTATTTTTAACTTAAGTCTTTGCTCAATATTTATAACAACACATACTTGTAAAATACAAAAAAAAAGCAAATGTGTATGACAACATGAATTTCTGATGAGCACAGATGGAAAGAATATAAAATGAACTTCACATCATGCGCATTTGTTTTGTAATTAAAATGAATTTATTCTTTGGTACTTGACACTTTAAATACTAAACTCAGTAAATATAGACGGGACACAAGGGATTATCAGGAGGACCTTGTATACACGTGGAGGGAGGCTAGAAGAAATAGACGCATATATACCAACTGGCCCCAACACTCAGACAGCGACACCAGCAGTGGATCTGACAACGCGAGGCCCCATTTTTTTAGGGGAACCCCAAGGTCGGAAACAACCCGGACGCGGAAGACCAGGACGGGTAAAAAACGCTGCAGACAATCAGATGCAAACACGGACCCAAACCAGGACTTAGTGATCAACCTCTCAGGATGGACACTAACACCAGTGGAGATAAAGGTATTGAATAAAGGATTGGGTTACGTACCATATTTTTTTGGTGATCATATGCAAACAGACATAGACCTGCAACGCCTATATAGGACTGTATGACTAAAAGCATTTTTTGCCACTTCTCCTACAGAAATGGGACACAGCTCACCACCCGCTATACCTACTGGGGTTGACCTCACCAACTGTAAACCACCAAGTAAGTGGAATCCCCCCACCACAAATCCGGTTGTAGAAACCTTTATCAAATTGGTCCAAAGGAATATTGATAACTTACATTGGGCCCCTCCCTCCCACACACACCCTTCACAATATAACTTATCAAAACAAGAAAGACTAGCAGTGACTGGCCTCTCACGGGACCAAACAATAGTCATCAAACCAGCCGACAAGGGCGGGGCGATAGTGGTGATGGACTATGACTTTTACCATGCCACCATTATGACACAATTGAATGATCAGACAGTATACTGTCGGCTATCTAAAGATTCATTACCTAATTTTAAAAATGAATTAGATACCATCATTTTGAAAGCATTCAATGAAAGCATTATAGATAAAAAACTGAAAGACTTCCTGATTACTGATTATCCAATAACTCCTGTTTTCTACATCTTGCCCAAAGTCCACAAGCACCCGGCAGACCAATTGTCGCAGGAACTGATTCGCTTTTCCAAAGCCCTGCTATCTTCTTGGATAAGGTTCTTCAGCCAAAGGTAGCGCAGACCAGGTCATACTTACAGGATACTGGGGATTTTCTAAATAAGATCCAAAACCTAGGCCCTTTACCAGACTCGGTCATTATTTGCAGCATGGACGTTTGTTCATTATATACCTCGATCCCACACCATCTGGGACTACAGACAATACACACTGTTCTAAACGAGATGGATGGTACTGCAGAATTCAACCAATTCTGTATGGACCTGTTGACATTGGTATTAATCAAAAACGATTTCCTATATTGTAACCATTACTACTTACAGATACAAGGCACAGCGATGGGGTCCAATGTGGCCCCATCCAATGCCAATCTCTTCATGAATATGTTTGAAGAAGAACAGTTTGTATACACCGACGTGGCATTTTAAAATGAATTGCTGTGGACCAGATACATTGACGACATCTTTTTATGGCAGGGCTCCGAAACCGATCTCCTTGCATTCACAGACAGATTAAACAAGGCCCTTCCGACCATCTCCTTTACGAATGAGTACAGTACACAACAGGTACATTTTTTGGACGTCCTAGTCAATATTGAAAACAACACCAAATACACTGACCTATACCGTAAAGAGACAGACCATAATACTTTCCTACACCACGACAGTTTCCATCCGAGGAACACGCGAGATAGTCTCCCCTACAGTCAATTTATCCATCTACGACAAATTTTCTCAGATGATCAGAAGTTTCTTGACAGATCAGACACCCTATTCAAAGACTTTGTTTCCCGGGGTTACAACTCATCCACATTAACTGAAGCAAGGAATAAGGCTTTCAATAAAGACAGGATAACTCGACATACACCCCAGGACACTCCCTATAGGGTTCCAGCTATTTTTACTTACTCACACATGTCATCAGCCGTAAAACGGGTCATTCAGCGACATTGGCCAATACTTTCTGGTGATGACCGACTAAGAGATATTTTCACAGACCGACCCATGTTTGTATACAAGCGGGGTGGTAATCTGAGAGATGAACTGATCAGGGCAGATATAACACCTCCCCGGGCACAGCAACAATCACACACCGAACAGTGGCTGAATGCCACTCCACCCCCGAAAGGCATGTATGCGTGCGGACACTGTGCACAGTGTGGATTTCTGACTAAGGGCCCCGAATTCACACACCCCCACTCAGGCAAAAGATATAAGATAGGGTCCTTTTTTAACTGCAACTCCACTCATGTCATCTACTTGATTAAGTGCCCCTGTGGAAAAGCCTATGTTGGCAAGACCACAAGGGCACTTAAGACAAGAATTTGTGAACAAAGGAGCGCGATCAGTTGTAGCGACACAGATTCTCCCTTGACCAGACATTGACAGCAGGTCATCAAATCTCTCAATTGAGGTTTCAGGCAATCGACCAAGTCAGATATCCTAGAAGAGGTGGCGACAGGGATAGACTTTTACTTAAAAGAGAATTATTCTGGATTTACACCCTCAATACCAAATCTCCTCATGGCTCTAACAAGGAAATAGATTACTCCCCCTTCCTATAATAGGTAATAGCTTTCATACAATTACGGATTTTTACCCACGATACCTAATTCCTTAGATGCACTCCCTGCTTTTCATTTCTCTATTAGTCAAACTCCATCGGGTTCCCCTGGATATTTTTCCATCCTGGTGACCTAAAGCTGCCCATGCATATCATGGGATCAGGACTATTCAGGCCCGCTTGAGTGACACATTTGGGTCCACTTTATGGACCCCACATCTGCCAAAAAATATTTTTTCTCTCCCCTGTGAGGGTGGTACTTCTATGGAAACATATGTTATATAATGACATACTTACCTTTCTTCCACATATCATATATTCTTAACTAATGAATCAGGGTCTATTTCAATGCAATGCCAGGGCAGACGGCTGTCCGGACCCCTGACAAGAAGGCCTTATTACATAGTTCATTTCACTCTGCTTCATAACCTAGGAAGGTCTGGGGGAGGCACGTGTACTCAGTAATATGATAGGAGTAGGCTGGTCGGATCCCTACTTGAACACTGTCGCTCTGTTATTACTCATTCTAATTATTCTTTAATCCCCAGCTGATATCTCAGAAATGGAATTGCTCACATCTTTGTTTTTATAATGTTTTTAATTTTCCTTTTTTAGAGTGCGGCCAGAGCAAGAAAAATCATCAGGATACTCCCCCTTTGGATATAACTGCTGCTTTATACATGAAACTCTCTCCGCTCGCTATTGGAAGATATTCTCTTTGTGCGCCTGTTCTTTACTAATAAAGCTTCTCTATTCAGTGAGTTCCAGGGATGGCTACCCGCGCGCCCAGAGCTGACGTCACACTGATTGACAGCATTGTCTGCCAATCGGGGTGAGGTCGGCCGAGGGCCGGGACAACGTCGCCGGATGTGACGTAACGGAAGCTGCCATCCGAGCGCTTCCGGGACGCCACGCAGACCGGCCGATCGGGGGGAGACGCAGCACACAGCACTTTAAAAGTCAGGTAACATGCTTATTCTAACTATCGCTGCCTTGACAAAAGGGCTGAGAGCCCTGAAACGTTGGCACCTCTCATGCGATCCCACTTCTGAGATTGTGGTATAAAACTATTGTCTTAGTATGCTGTGATTCTGTTATACTCATGCATTAACTGGTACTGATTGCTTGTCACTTATGGCACAGCTCGTTGTTCTGTACTTACAAATGTACTATTGACACTTGTTGTGCCTTAACTATTGATGTACAGATAACCAGCTGGTAAATAACCCTCAGGAGAATTTAAAGCTATGGCCTCTTGTCATTATGGGTAATGATTTATTACCTAGTCAATTAAGTTTCAATACTGTATATTACTGTTAACCTATTGTTTTCCCTTTTTTTCATATGAGGTCTGCTAAACCCCTGAGGATTATGAATCAATTCTCTGACAATGATTTTGGCCATTCTGTATCCTTTTTATCACTCAATTGTTATTTGTATATATTATATGCATAATACACTTTTCTAAGCGCAAACTGTTCTGTGTGGTGTGCATCCTTTCAACTATCTTTAGCTGTCCTTTGTTACTTGTGCATATTACAAGAACATCAAGGGTATAATAAGCACATGTTCACTTTTAGAAAGTTGATATCTCCTGTATCAGGGAAGGGACATTTAGGAACACAGGATGCCAAGTCATAAACATAAATAAATTGACAACAAGACAAAGTTATTTTCATTAGTGTAAACAAACATTACATCATACAGTGTAATGACTCCAGACATTCCTATGCCAACACTCAGATACAAATACAGATATTCACAGGCTGGTTATTCCAGTAGAAAGCGACCAGCTGGCATGTTCTCCTGCAATTGACATGCTCTAGGTTGCTTGAAAATGAAATGAAAATATCACTGTCTACATAGGGCATGGGGTGCCAGTTTCATTGGTTGTTCCTGCACTGTACTATATACCGCATTTTTAACACATAGGATGCACTTTTATTCCCCCAAAAGTGTGTGTGGGGGGGGGGGGGGATGTGCATGTGCCTTATGGGGCAAAAGTAAAAAAAAAAGAGAACTGCTTCTTTCATAAAAAAACACACTTGCTAACATAAAAATAAAACATGAAAACATTAAAGAAATACTAAATCAGTACCTTAAGGACATCATTTTGGCATACAAATACTATACACTTTCAAAAATTCCATCAAGTGAGGAGCGGCGGAAAGGTCAGTTGTGTGGGTGATCTGGGCTGTTTCACAAACTGGGGCATTCCAAATCAAGATGACCCATGTAAACATCCTGGTGGTAGGTCCAATTTAAAATGAACCAAAATCCACCTTGGGCAACCCTGAAATCTATAACACCCCAGGGCTGCCTGGTTCCCTCTCCCTGGGGTATCCCAATTTGTGATGCCCTTTTGTGTGAAACCACTAAATCTCCTATCCAAAGGCACATGCACGGTCTGAACACCAACCAAAAGTCTTTTAAAGTGGTAAAAGAACCTGCATGGCTGACCCTGGCCTTCCACTGGGGCATCTCGAATTGTGAACACAGACACGGCAAACAGCTCTGATTGGATGAGAGACCACGCATGTGCTGTTTGACCGGGGAGATGTGATTGAATACTAGTGACTTTCCCAATTCAGGAAAATTCTGTGAAAGGTCAGCAGCTGGTCCTGGTATCTGTTAGATTAAAGGGCCAACAACACTGAGTTTTGTACCACTTTAAAAGACTCTTGTGGGAGTTTGAATTTTGGTCTACCACTTTATGTGGCACCCCAAATTCGGCCTGCACATGGGCCATTGGATTGGGATAAGATTGTGTTTTTCTGTGTGCTACACATTTCCCCTCCCAGCTTATCCAAAAGGCTTGGTATGGGAGCGTGTCCAGCAGCAGAGAGGCCAGGCATGCAGCCGCTGCCCGTGAACAGCAGTCCTGGAAAGGTGAGTGAATCATAGCGATTTTGGGGGTCTCACAATGCAGGACATCCCAAACCGGGATGCTCCAAGGTTGCTTGAGGTCCAGCACTGGAGCCTTTTATAATTCAGAGCCACCAAAACAGGTGGTTGATCCACATCAAAGAGGAGCAACACCCCAAATTAGGAAACAAAACCCCCCTGGTTGGTTCATTACTTTCCTTGAAATGGTAAATGTACTGTGGGATCACCAGATGCCCCTGTAAAGTGGACCACAACCCAAGCGTGAAAATCCTGGGTTTTAGTCTGCTTTAAGTAGCAGCAGCAGATTGGAGGCTAAGCAACCTTTAAGAGATTCTAACTTCAAAAAAATTACATCCCTCTCTGCCCCCCCTCCCCTGTTTCTCAGTCTGGTCTGGGCAGTGAGCTTGTTCCCACAATGGCCTCGGTGGTGGCATCCCCACTTCCTCTGCTCTATGCACTACAGCTGCACATGGCAAGCTGGCAGTGGCACACAGAGCAATAGGAGAAGGGATGCCACACCTCTCTCTCTCCTCACGCTCTTCCCCCTCTACCCTCTCTCTCTCTCCCCCTCTCCTCCCTTTTCTCCATCCTTCTCTCCTCCCTCTCCCTCTCTCGCCCTCCCTTCCCTACCCTCTTTCTCACTCTCCATCTCTCCACTTTCTCTCCCCTTTCCTCCCTCTCTCTCCCTCCCTCTCCCTCTTTCCCTTCCTCTTCCTCTCTCTCCTCCCAGACCTCCTAAGCATGGGTGCTGGCTGTACATATCTCAGAGTTTACAGAGCAGTGGAGGCAGTATGGGAATGCCTGCTCTGGCCATATTTTACCCCAACAGCCTTCGATGTGACATGGAACAGGGACAGGGTTGAACACTTAGTTCTGGCATCTCTGAAGGGAGGGAGAAGTGATGAAGTAGCAGGGGAGGTGTGTGGATTGTCACAACCCTTCCCTCTCCCCTGTGCAAGTTGCCATCAAAGGGGCATAAAAAGGTCCCCTTGAGGGCACTTGACCAGCTAGCAATGTTAGGGATGACCTTGCCGGAACAACCCATCTACATTTTAGTGGTGGCTTCCCGAAAGATATTGGATTGTTTGGTAAGTTGCAAGGTTTCCGAGTCAGGCTCCATCTAACAAGGTGGCCATTGTCCGATGATACACTGTTTAACCACAAGGGTGAAGACTATATGGAATAAGCCCTATTTGTCGGAGGTGATTGTCATTGCTGAAAATGGCTATATCATTATCATTTCGGTCCGAATTTATTTGCGACGAATCACTATTAAAAACGGCTATTTCTGAGCTTCCTAGAGCCTCAATAGGGTTGTAAACCATTATGCCTTGCTGTAACACGCATAGGATGTGTGCTGGGTTAGTGAAATAATACTGTAAATAATTATGACATGCAGATCAGAGGCATCGCTATTAGAATTGCAGAACGACACAATTGCAGAGAGTTGAGGTGGCATCTCTATGAGGGGCCCCTATATTGCCTGAAATACACACCCTGGAGCTGGCAGCAGCAGGAGCCCAAATATTGGCTGAAAGACATCCTGGAGTTGGCAGCAGGAGCCCAAAAATTGGCCGAAAGAGACACTGAAGTTGCCAGCAGCAGCAGAAGCCCAAACATTGGCTGAAAGAGACACTGGAGTTGGCAGCAGGAGCCCAAAAATTGGCCTAAAGACACACTGGAGTTGGCAGCAGCAGGAGCCCAAACATTGGCTGAAAGAGACACTGGAGTTGGCAGCAGCAGCAGCAGGAGCTCCAAAAAATGACTGAGAGACACACCCTGGAGTTGCAAGCAGCAGCAGCAGCAGCGGCAGAAGTCCAAACATTGCTTGAAAGAGACACTGGAATTGGCAGCAGGAGCAGCAGGAGCCCAAACATTGCTTGAAAGACACACTGGAGTTGGCAGCAGGAGTAGCAGGAGCCAAAACATTGCTTGAAAGACACACTGGAGTTGGCAGCAGGAACAGCAGGAGCCCAAACATTGCTTGAAAGACACACTGGATTTGGAAGCAGCAGGAGCCCAAACATTGGCTCAAAGAGACACTGGAGTTGGCAGCAGCAGCAGCAGGAGGCCAATGATTGGCTGAATGACACCCTGGAGTTGCAAGCAGCAGCAGGAGCCCAAACATTGCTTGAAAGACACACTGGAGTTGGCAGGAGCAGCAGCAGGAGCCCAAACATTGCTTTAAAGAGACGCTGGAGTTGGCAGCAGGAGAAGTAGGAGCACCAACATTTCTTGAAAGACACACTGGAGTTGGCAGCAGGAGCAGCAGAAGCCCAAACATTGCTTGAAATAGATACTGGAGTTGGCAGAAGGAGCAGCAGAAGCCCAAACATTGCTTGAAAGACACACTGGAGTTGGCAGCAGCAGGAGCCAAAACCTTGCTTGAAAGAGACACTGGAGTTGGCAGCAGGAACAGCAGGAGCCCAAACATTGCTTGAAAGACACACTGGAGTTGGCAGCAGGAGCCCAATCATTGCTTGAAATCTACACTGGAGTTGGCCACAGGAGCAGCAGGAGCCCAAACATTGCTTGAAAGAGACACTGGAGTTGGCAGCAGGAGCCCAAACATTGCTTGAAAGAGACACTGGAGTTGGCAGCAGGAGCAGCAGGAGCCCAAACATTGCTTGAAAGAGACACTGGAGTTGGCAGCAGGAGCCCAAACATTGCTTGAAAGACACACTGGAGTTGGCAGCAGGAGCAGCAGGAGCCCAAACATTGCTTGAAAGACACACAGGAGTTGGCAGCAGGAGCAGCAGGAGCCCAACATTGCTTGAAAGAGACACTGGAGTTGGCAGCAGGAGCCCCAACATTACTTGAAAGACACACTGTAGTTGGCAGCAGGAGCAGCAGGAGCCCAAACATTGCTTGAAAGACACACTGGAGTTGGCAGCAGGAGCAGCAGGAGCCCAAACATTGCTTGAAAGAGAAACTGGAGTTGGCAGCAGGAGCCCAAACATTACATGAAAGACACACTGGAGTTGGCAGCAGGAGCAGCAGGTGCCCAAACATTGCTTGAAAGAGACACTGGAGTTGGCAGCAGCAGCAGCAGGAGCCCAAACATTGCTTGAAAGAGACACTGGAGTTGGCAGCAGGAGCAGCAGGAGCCCAAACATTGCTTGAAAGACACAATGGAGTTGGCAGCAGGAGCAGCAGCAGGAGCCCAAACATTGCTTGAAAGAGACACTGGATTTGGCAGCAGGAGCAGCAGGAGCCCAAACATTGCTTGAAAGAGACACTGGAGTTGGCAGCAGGAGCAGCAGGAGCCCAAACATTGCTTGAAAGAGACACTGGAGTTGGCAGCAGCAGGAGGCCAAAATTGGCTGAATGACACCCTGGAGTTGCAAGCAGCAGCAGCAGGAGCCCAAACATTGCTTGAGAGAGACACTGGAGGTGGCAGCAGGAGCAGCAGGATGCCAAAATTGCTTGAAATACACCCTGGAGTTGCAAGCAGCAGGAGCCCAAACATTGCTTGAAAGACACACTGGAGTTGGCAGCAGGAGCAGCAGGAGCCCAAACATTGCTCAAAGAGACACTGGAGTTGGCAGCAGGAGCAGCAGGAGCCCAAACATTGCTTGAAAGACACACTGGAGTTGGCAGCAGGAGCCCAAACATTGCTTTAAAGAGACACTAGAGTTGGCAGCAGCAGGAGGCCAAAAATTGGCTGAATGACACCCTGGAGTTGCAAGCAGCAGCAGCAGGAGCCCAAAATAGCTTGAAAGACACGCTGGAGTAGGCAGCAGCAGGAGCCCAAACATTGCTTGAAAGACACACTGGAGTTGGCAGCAGGAGCCCAAACATTGCTTGAAAGATACACTGAAGTTGGCAGCAGGAGCCAACAAATTGGCCTAAAAACACACTGGAGTTGCAAGCAGCAGCAGCAGGAGCCCAAAATTGGCAGAAAGACAAACCCTGGAGTTGGCAGCAGCATTAAGGGAACATATACAGATTTTCGGCACAAATTTCTTATCCGAAGAATATTAATAAAAAATAAGAGTAACGTAAAACATTTTCTCAATAATTACTTGTGGTCTGATGCGGAGGAATGTCTGTAACTGGAGAGCAGCGCCTTAAATCTGTTTTGCACAATCCAAATTTCTTTAGTGTTGGTCTGGCCCCATGATCAATCTACTCTAATGCATCAGGCATTGGTGGGTGGAAATCTTGGCTGATCCATGCCCGATTCATTTCCATGTCTCTGAAAAAAAAACATTTTTGAAGCATACTGGAGCAAATTGAATTGCTCTCATCAGAGCATCACTTACACACATCTGAGAGTTTCATCACTTTGTTCGTGTTAAAGTCTTCAGGGCCTAGTTACTACTTAGTGAAAGATCATAGATAGTTACACACCTGCTGCTCTTATCGACAAATCCAGTTTTAAGTGTAGTGTAGCGTTTTGTCCTCCCCTCATATACGCACTAAGTATGTCAGGCAGAGAAGTGGCAGGATGGGCACAGAGAAGTTGCAGAGGCCTAAATTCATCAAGCAGAGGTTGCAGTAGACTAGGGGTGAGTAGCAGCAGGAGTCTCAGTGAGAGGACTGATCTCCCGGGATCAGCTAGAGGTTGTGTCTTGACCAGCAACCCATCTGCCATCATCCATTGGTTAACACGATCATCCTCTGCATCACAAGTGACACCTGACACCCCCAGTCAACTGTCGGTTATGTCTTATGCTTAGGGTTCAGCTCCACTATTCAGTGAGGACGATCTTATAATCAGAAAAATCAGCAGCTACTGCCCAGCCAAGAAGTGCAGGAGACACTCGCCACTTCTTCCACTTGGCGGGCAAGTAGGGATGAGGAGAGTGGCGTGGGAGGTGGTGTTGCAAGCGTTTTGGCTTCTTAAGCAGACACTGTTGAGGAACCTGAGGAGGACATCAGTGAGTTTTGAGGGCACTTTTAAAGGCTTGGAGTGATAGAGAGTGACAGATTTAGCGGCCAGCATGGTGGCAGAAGGGGAAAGTATGGAGGCAAATGTGCTCGGGGTAGACCACTTGCGTGGCAGGCTATCTTCCCAGGAGGTAGTGTGGCGGCAGCAGCAGTGAATTAGTGCGGACTGTTGGTAGGTGAAATCAGCTACGAGGCCATGTGGCAGTTTTTCATCAAGCATCCGCAGGAGGTTAACATGGCTATATGAAAGATGTGTAGGCAGAAGGTTAAGTGTGGCCAGGGTCCCAATGTTGGACCCACAGCCCTGCGTCAACATTTGCAGCGTCACCATCAAGCGGCCTGGGAGAGTTGGCTCCAAAGTGGTGGTCCAGTCTGCTACATTACCCAGTGACACGCCGCTCTCTGTTCCAGCCAGCCAAGGCTCCACCACCTCCTGTGTGTCATACCCATCCTCTGTCGCTCCAGATGCTCCTTTTAATCCGAGTCAGTCATTCCGCCAGCAAGCCATTGCCAAGCCATGTCCAAGAGACAACAGTATGTACCCACTCATCCAACGTGCAGAAGCTAAATGTGCTCCTGTATAAGTTGCTGGTGTTGCAGTTCCTCCCTTTTGAGTCGGTGGACCTTTCAGAGAACTGATGGCTTGTGCCGAGCTGAGGTGGAGAGTCCCATGCTGTCATTTCTTTGCGAAGAAGGCAGTACCAGCCCTGTACAATTTTGTTGAACCGAAGGTGGGTCAGTCCTTTAGCCTGTCAGTGTGTACCAAAGTGCACAGCAGTGCCTACGTCTGGAGCTGTAACTACGGTCAGGGATAATACATATCCTTTAAGGCCCACTGGGTGATTGTGGCTCCTGCACAACCACAACAGCAACTTGGACAGGTCCCTCCGCTGTGGCCTCCACGCTCCTAGGCCTTTGTGCCTGTGACAGTGCACTTGCACTTAGCAATGGTGTCACATAAAAAAGTGGCTAATTGTCAATTACATATTAAAGCGGACCTTCACTCTAAATAAGAGTCTATCTTATATGTTTCCCACACCCTGTACATACAGATTGCTCACATTAAAAATCATCCTACCTGCATCTACTGCATTTTATAAGCCTTTAAACATCCAAGATGGCGGCTTATGGAAGCTGCCATTTTTGCAGGCAGCCTGCAAACAGGAAGTGCCTGCAAACAGGAAGTGACTGTGCTGCTCTGCATTCTGGGACTGCTGACCTTTCCCTGACCCCAGCTCTGCTCTGTCTGAGCAAAGCACAGCTATAACCCGCCCCCCTGTACCTTATCCCACTCTCCTCTCCTCAGTAAGTGTGATGCTTCTGAGTCAAGATGGCGGCGCCCGTATCCTAAATTCCCGAACAGAGTTGCAGCCCAGTGGGGGAAAGTATAATAAATTAGTGACTAAACATGTAAAATATATTAATTTTAGATGCTGAGGAATTGTTTTTTAAGAGTTTGGGCTTTTCATTAAATCATGGTGAAGGTCCGGTTTAATAGTTAACATTTATCTAATTTGAACATATTTATAATAATAACATATAATAACATATAACATATAACATAGCAACAATAACATCTAATATAATAACATAAAAAATGTATCAAATTTTTTGGGGATATTTTTTTTTTCATATTTTGTATTTTTTAAAAACACACACACACACATATATATATATATATATATATATATATATATATATATATATATATTATAAAATTATATATATATATATATATATATATATATATATATATATATATATAATTTTTTAAAATATTTTTTCCATTGTCTTCTTTTAATATTTTGTGAATTTTTGTACAATTTTTTTTTTCATTTTTTATTTTTTTTAGTATTTTGTTTTTTCTAAATATTTTTTTTTTCATTTTTTTTTTCCCAGTGCCCTTCCAGCCTACCATGTGTGCAGGACATGGCGGTTTCATGCTGTTCTTCATATCGTTTGCCTTGAGCCACAGAGCCACACATGGGAGGAGCTGCTAAAAATGAGAACTCAATAAATTAAATCATGGCTTACTCCACGAAAACTGCAAATGGGACCCATGGTGACTGACACTGGGAAGAACATCTTGTCTGCGCTGCGACAAGGAAGCCCGAGCCATGCATCCTGCCATGGCACACGTGTTCAATCTAGTTGTCAAGCATTTTCTGAAGTCTTCCCCCCATCTGCAAGACATCCTAACAACGGGAAGGAAACTTTGCATGCACTTCAGCCACTCCTACACCGCCAAGCACACCCTTCTTGAGCTTCAGCGTCAGCACGGTATCCCCAAACATAGTCTGATTTGCGATGTTTCCACCCGTTGGAATTCCACCCTTCATATGCAGGATCGACTATAGGAACAGAGAAAAGCCATCACGGATTTCTTGATGATCCAAACGGATAGGGGGACTCCCCTGTGTAACTTCAATGTAAACCAGTGGCAGCTCATACGTGACACCTGCCGTTTGCTCAGGCCCTTTGAGGAAGCTACTTTATTAGTCAGTCGCCAGAACTATAGCCTCGATTCAGAGACACATTCGTCCGGACTTCGGTAGCTGTCTGTGAAAGTTTTGGTGGGTGTTTGTCATTTTTTTGCTTTTTTCGCTCATTTTTCATTCGTACGAACGTTCGGGAATGCGCTTTCGATGAACGGAAGCAAATCGGAACATTTCCGTTAGTTCGGATCATTTTCCAAACAATTTTCAGTTCGTTCAGATAACTTCCGTTGTTGGGATGGGTTTCTGTCTGATTCAGAGAGCTGATTTCCGATGGATCACCACCCTATAAATCCGTTTTATTTCCGATCCACTTACAGGAGCTTTGAGGGCTCAGATTGCTATTGTTAAACATGTTTTGCAGCTATGTGGAGGAGTCTGCGCGCCTTTAGCACCAAGGCATTTCATGTATTAGCATGGCCGAGGCCATAAATTGTATAGCAATGCATACCTGAACAAAAACACACAGGGAGCTGACCACACCTCCCACAAGGTGTTGTAGACAAAGTGGCACCAACCCACTATATGTATAATAAAAATTCCAATTTATTACATGATGAGCTACAAATTAAAATCACAAACAATTACATTACATACACAACACAACATCAGAGGGCGCCGAAGGTCTTAGATATAATACCTAATACGTGAATTCATTACAAAAATATTAAAAGCTAAAAGCTAAAAACTAAGTACATGATAGTTGTTCACTCAATCAATCAATCAAATATGTGCAAATATGTGCAAATATGCAAATAAGTGTAATGTGCAAACAATATGCCACCTAAATATAATCTACTAATCTACTGGTGCATCTACTATCAGATAGAATGGTCCCAGCCAGGTGCAAGACAGCGCACCTGAGTGAAGCCAAGAGTAAGAGAAAAGTGAGCGTGAATACAGACCGACCAGGGGCACCCCCACAAACCGTCGCCACCGCGTATCGTAGTGTGACCACACTACTTCCTCAGGGCAAAGTGCTCAAGGGGGGACCCATCCTTGCTATATAAGGGGTCATAAGGACCACCCACTGCTGCAGATAGACCAATGAAGGTCCATAATAGGACCAATCTCAAAGTACCACTCCACCCCCGGGACTCACTGGCACCCGCCCCCCACACTCCAATTGGATCTCATAAAGGCCCAGCACACACACATGTATGTAACACACCTGCGTCCCGGTAATGGCGGCTGTGGCTGAGGAGGTGCGTATAAGGACATATAGGTTGCGCGCGCACACACTCCGGCCGGTAGTGTATAACGCGCCAACACAGCCCCCATTGTCAACATGAGGCATATCAAAGACTGATAAAGATAATGCACGCAACGGCGAGGGCCGTAGGAGCGGCGCGCACGTCCAAGCAGACCAATCAGCAGCCACCATCAAGACCCAGGACGCAGGCGCGTCCTCCAGCACACGCAAGCACACAAACGGGGCCTGCGTGAAAGGCTGAACAATGCGCATGCGCATGAGCTGGGTGCAGGGAGAGAGGGTGAATCACCGTAACCAAGGAGACCAGCGGGGGAGCGTCATGAGCACAAAGCTACATACGGGAACAAACGCGCATGTCCGGGATACCGGCTACAGCAGCTCGTTTAGAGTTAGAAAAAGAAAAAGTATATAACAGGGTCAGTACAGCAGGCTGGGTCCAGACTACCCCAAGAACACACAGACGGTTGTCAAGATAACCAAAATGACAAAACATCCCATAACAACACTATATATACATATATAAGCTCTATCCATATATACATAAAGCATACCTAAATTAACCTATAAAAGGTAAATACAAAATATAAACGGCATATTTAGAGTTGAATACGGTTATGTATACAAGACATTCAATAGCAGAAGCCACAGGGAACCGAAATATATGGCTAAATGTCCAGAGATATAAAGGTAAATGTCCGGAGACTTCAACCTCATTTGGATGAACATAAGACAATACTGGCAGATGCCAGACTGTATGGCATTTATAGCCTGCAGATCTATGCACAACCATGCACAATATCTGCATATAGAGGCATATTTAGGCTTAATGCATACCTGAATCAATACTTTTCATGTATGCCTTATAGAAGCATTTTAATGCTGACCTTAATTAGTCCTTAGCATGTAAACATTTATTTTCCCACACATCCATATAATTGCTATATTTTTTTAGACTTATGTCCTTTGTGAATTATATTTGGATTGTTGAACTTGAATCTAAATTTGTTGTAGGAGTTATTGTTTTAGTCGGTTACCTTTGCTTTGTGAAATTATTTTATATTTGGTTGCAGGAACCGCAAGATGTGCCACTCACACAACATAAAAGCAGTGATTGGTCCAGCTATGCGATTCCTTAGTGTTCTTGCAGGGCATCCAGGGTCGTCCCATGATGCTTACATATTGCAGAGCTCCGGCTTATTTCGTCAGGAAAATTATCTGGTGGATGGCTCCAGGGTAAGTTTGCTCACATTCCATCAATCCATTTTTACTGTATGGCAATGAATATAGTTGATGACTCATGACTTAACCTATTGCTGTTTTTAGCCCTTGATGACATGTTAAACAATATTGTAGCTTAGAATGTGTATTTTATGTTATTAATTTTAAATTCTTTCAAGGAATTCTGGATATCCACTCCTGCCCTTGCTCCTAATGCCCGTTCTTTGCGGGCCAGGGGTTCTCTAATTGGGCACTATGCAAAACCCGGGCCGTGGTGGCAAGGGCCCTCTGGCTTTTGAAGTCCAGATTTAGGTGTTTGGACCATACAGGGGAGGGGGGGGGGGGACACTGCAGTATGATCCCAACAAGGTTATACCAATATTTTAATTTAAGTTTTTTAACAGGGACCACATGTGCCAAAGTGGCACAACTGAGTGTCAGGGTCCTTCAGTTGGTGGGCGAGATGCAGGAGCTGCGCAACTCGTTGGGGATCACAGATGAAGAATAATGTTCTGTGGCCTGCCATTGCTATGTATTTTGTTTTTTATAGTTGTAAAAATTTGAAATTTTCAAAATGTTTATAAATTGTATATTTTATGATGGAATCCAAAAAAAAAATTTTTACAGTGTCATTTCATTTACAAAATACATTAACACAAAACTAATGGGCCCAGAAATATTTAAAGATGAATATTCACATGACCGAAAAGTGATTTGGGTGAGCTTTAAGGTTCCAAAAGGGAAGATGGAGGATAGTGCTAAGTGGTTTGGGTGAGCTTTAAGGTTCCAAAAGGGAAGATGGAGGATAGTGCTAAGTAATTTAGCTAAACATTGTAGTAGAAGTGAGGGTGGCAAATATGTAGGCAAGCACTTTAATGAGTTAAGTTTGTAGTGCGCTGGCGCAAGATCGTAAGGATTTCCGTCTGGACGAATATTTATTGAAAAAGGGAAACAGAATCGAATGGGAAACGTAAAGGATTCGTTGGAGGATACGATGGGAAAAGGGCAAAAACGAAAGCCTACGTTGTAACATGTGGAAATGAAACGGAAAAGTCTGGATGGAAAATGACATCTTCGTATTCGTAATCTGCCGTACGAATGGACGGAAACTTTACAGAAGGTTTTCAATGCATGCATAGAATCGCTCGTACACTCATACGAGAATGGAAACATTTCACAAAAAAACAGATCAGCACTAAAACGGAAGTTTTTTTTTGACTCTCTGAATCGAGCCTTATGAGATGAACAATGTGATTCCACTGCTTCACGTACTACAACACATGTTGGAAACCATGGCTGGTCAGGGTACTGGAGACATAGCGCATACGTTTCACAGCCACATGAAGCCTGTGGGGGCTGAAGTGGAGGAGGAGGAGGGGGTGGGGCACAGTTTAGGTTTGACAAAATGGCCATTTTATCTAGTCATCTGACAGGAGAGGAGGAGCAGGAGCATCCACAAGAGATAGAGGGTTGTGAGGAAGGCGAGACAGAGGACCCAGACACACTGTGGCAGTTTGCAGTGGAGATGGAGACAGGTAGTCCCTCCGAGTCACTTGCACAAATGGCACGATGCATGCTCACGTGCTTGCTTAGTGACCGCAGAATTGTCTCCATTTGTCAGCGGGATGACTTCTGGCTCTCCACCTTATAGGACCCTCGCTTCCGGCACAAAATGGGGGCATTTTTTACACCCACTGAGAGGGAGGTTAAACTGACCTACTACAGAGACATCCTATGTAGTCAGTTGGGCGATGCCTATCTGCACCATGGTCCATACTGTGATGCCCAGCGGGACACCAGCCTTCTGTAAGCAGGCAACCCCCAATCTCCACCGCCGCTTCTGCCTATAGTCAAGCCCCCGTTTGCCGGGACGCTAGGTATGCCTCACTGGACACGGTTGCCCCCAGGTCTTAATAGGCGCAAAGGATGGCTTACGGTGAAGGCCGATGAACCGCGAGGGTATCCCGAAGCCGAGCTCCTTCACAGGTAGTCAACCCGGAGGGTGCGTCAGAGTACAGAGATGAGACAGGTGCGTAGTCAGGAGTAGCCAAAGGGTCAAGCCAGGAGGTCAGAGATTGCGGGGTATCCAGAGGGGCAGGCTGCTTCGTGGGCAGACAAAGCAGAGGTCAGTACAGGCAGCAGACCGGAATGGTCGATCAAGCCGTGTCGGAACTGAACCGGCACAAAATGGGGGCATTTTTTAAACCCGCCGAGAGGACAAACTGACCTACTACAAAGACATTCTACTTAGTCAGTTGGCCGATGCCTATCTGCGCAATGGTCCATACTCTCGCAGGTCTTACTCGGGGGGACCTCTGCGAACACCTTCCACTGCCATGGCCACTGGAGGGGTGGAAGGAGAAGCATCAGTAGCTCCATTAGCAGCAGCCTCAGTCTTCAGTCGCTAATGAGTAGCTTTCCACACCCGCATAGTGAGCCGCATGAAGACCTGGAGCAGGACCTGAACCAGCAGGTCGTGTCATAACTTGACATGACCATGCCAACACACCTTGAGGATCCGCTGGAATTCTGGGCAGCCAAACTTGACTTGTGGCCGCAACTAGCAGAGTTTGCCCTGGAAAAGCTGTCCTGCCCGGCCAGTAGTGTGCTATCTGAGCGGGTGTTTAGTGCAGCGGGGGCCATAGTCATGCCAAGGAGAACTTGTCTGTCCACGAATAATGTGGAGAGACTCACCTTTGTGAAGATGAATCAGGCATGGTTCAATCAGGATTTCCTGATCCATGGTAGTAGCTGATGCTCCTTATGCTGCTGCCAACTCCAGGGTGTGTCTTTCAGGCAATATATGGGCTCCCTATGCTGCTGCCAACTCCTGGGTGTTTCTTTCAGACAATATATGGGCTCCCCATGCTGTTGCCAACTCCTGGGTGTGTCTTTCAGGCAATATATGGGCTCCCTATGCTGCTGCTGCCAGCTCATATGTGTGTCTTTCAGGCAATATATGGGCTCCTAATGCTGCTGCTGCCAACTCCAATGTGAGCACTCGTAAAAGACACATGCTAGCATATTTGGGATGCCCCCCCCGGTTGAAGGCAATGGCTGTTGGCAATTTGACAAAGTGACTTTCTTTACAAAATGCAACCAGTTAATAGACAGGTACTCTTGAAATATTACTGCTCGTGTTTGGGATGCCCCCTCCTCACATACAGAGGAGGCCTCCCTTGATAGTGGAAAAGTGACATTAATTATAAAATGCAAGCAGTTATTAGACAGGTACTCTTGAAATATTACTGCTAGTGTTTGGGATGCCCCCTCCTTACATACAAAGGAGGCCTCCATTGATTGTGGAAAAGTGATGTTAATTATAAAATGCAAGCAGTTATTAGACAGGTAGTCTTGAGATATTTATACTAGTGTTTGGGATGCCCATGTGGGCTGGGGTTTTTAACCCTTTTGTTGCCAGCCTACCTGCAGCTTTTGTCGCCCTCTGTTGCCAGACCATGTTTCACTATTTTGCACTCCCCATGTTCAACTGTGATTTTTTAAAGGATTTCCAGGGATTTCCCAGGAAAGTGATATATTGTTTTTTTCAAGAGAGTCTGGGCTTCAACATGAAATCTCTTGTTTGTAATTTTTTAGGTGTATTCTCAATACTTTTTGGTGAAATATGTGCAAAAAAAAATAAAAAAAATCTATTTTTTGCAATTTGTAGTGTTTTTTTGTAATAAAAAATATAAGTTTGTCAATAAAATTTTATTGCATGCAAAGCCCTAATTTCTCCCAGTCACAGCGGTACCACATATGTATTGATAGACACCCTTTCCTGCCCAGGAGGCTCCCCCAAACTGAAACAGAGCTTTAGGAGATTTCAGATAAAAGACAACTGCGCTATGCGCTATGCGCACCTTGCAGTTTTTCCAGAAAAACAACCATTTACATTTAAAATACTCCCCACAAACTACATATTCTCTGGAAGTACACACCTCAAGCTTTCTAGGCGTACCAAGCTTGTTTATGTGGGCTTAGTTTTCTGGAAGAAATCCCTCAATGTAATCTTTGGTTGCACAAAGTTTCCCTAAAAAAGAATAAAAAGGAAGAATCAAGCCACATTTTCCTAAAAAAAACTATATGCAAACAAGAAAAAACACCAACATGCATAGGTACTGTCAAGGGTAGAGTTGGCAAACACCCCAAAGTAAAGCATGTGCATAACAGTAATTTTACTTGAAAATTTCAGCTCTGCAGACAAAATGCACACCTTGCAATTTTTCAACCAAAACAACCCTTTACATTTGGAAAATCCCCCATAAAACATATATTCCCTGAAAGTACACACGTTAAGCTTTCTAAGGGTACCCAGCTTGTTCTAGTGGGCTCATCTTTCTGGAATTATTACCTTTGTTTGCGCAGGGTTTCCCTAAAAAATTCATAAAAAACCTGAATAAAAAACACCTTTTCCTAAAATATAAATATGCAAACCAGAAAAAACAAGCTAAGTCTGAAAGTGCAAGGTCCCCCGAACAGAACAATACCCAACATGCATAGGTACTATTAACCCTTTTAATTGCCAACCTATTTGAAGTTTTGTCACCCTCTGTTGACAGGTCATTTTTCCCCATTCTGTGCCATGTTTAACCCTTTAAGTGCCAGCCTACCTGGAGTTTTTGTCACGCTTTGTTGCCAGACCATTTTGCACTATTTTGCGCTCCCCATGTTCAAATGTGATTTTTGAAGGGATTTCCAGGGATTTCCCAGGAAAATTATATATTGTTTTTTTCAGCAGAGTCTGGGCTTTAACATGAAATGTCTTGTTTGTCATTTTTTAGGTGTATTCTCAATATTTTTGGATGAAATATGTGCAAAAAAAAAATATATATATTTTTTTTACAATTTGTAGTTTTTTTTGTAATAAAAAATGTAAGTTTGTCAATAAAATCTTATTGCGTGTTAAATCCCAATTTCTCTCGGTTACAGCGGTACCACATATGTATAGGTAGACACCCTTTCCTGCCCAGGAGACTCCCCCAAACTGAAACAGCGCTTTAGGGGATTTTCTGAAAAAATACAACTATGCTATGCAATATGCGCACCTTGCAGTTTTTCCAGAAAAACAACCCTTTACATTTGAATTACCCCCAACAAACTATATATTTTCTGGAAGTACACACCTCAAGCTTTCTAGGTGTACCAGGCTTGTTGATGTGGCCATAGTTTTCTGGAAGTAATCCCTCAATGGATTCTTTGGTTGCAAAGAGTTTCCCTAAAAAAAGGATAAAAAAGCAGAATCAAAGCCACATTTTCCTAAAAAAACTATATACAAACAAGAAAAAACAAGTTTAATCTGAAAACACAATATCCCCCGAACAGAACAACACCCAACATGCATTGCTACTGTCAAGGGAAGAGTTGCCAAACACCCCAAAGTAAAGCATGTGCGTAACGGTAATTTTACTTGAAAATTTCAGCTCTGCAGACAAAGTGCGCACCTTGCGATTTTTCAACCAAAACAACCCTTTACATTTGGAATATCCCCCATAAACCATATATTCCCTGAAAGTACACACGTTAAGCTTTCTAAACGTACCCAGCTTGTTCTAGTGGACTCATCTTTCTGGAATTATTACCTCAAAGAATTCTTTGTTTGCGCAGGGTTTCCCTAAAAAATTTTTAAAAAAGCTGAATAAAAAACACCTTTTCCTAAAATATAAATATGCAAACAAGAAAAAACAAGCTATGTCTGAAAGCGCAAGGTCCCCCGAACAGAACAATACCCAACATGCATAGGTACTATTAACCCTTTTAATTGCCAGCCTACTTGAGATTTTGTCACCCTCTGTTGACAGGCCATTTTTCCCCATTTTGTGCCATGTTTTGCGCCATTTTGCTGGAACTTTCAGGAAAATTATATATATATTTTTTTGCAGCAGAGTTTAGGCTTTAACATGAAATATCTTGTTTGTAAATTTTATTTATTTTTTTTTACAATATTATTAAGTAAAATAAATAAATAAATAAATAAAAAATTTTTTTAGAAAATTGACTCCTTTATTTTAAATAAAAAATTTATTTTATTAAGGAAAAGCATATTGCATATGAAAGCCCCATTTCTACCGATTAGAACGGTACCACATATTTATCGGTAGCCCCCCATTCCTGCCCAGGAGACCCCCCTAACTGAAACAAGTACTTTATAACATTCACAAATAAAATACAAATACCATCCACACTACAAAGGGTTAAATCGAGAAAAAAAATGACATAGGGTCCCCCCTCACAGGGGAGGGGGACCCCATTTTTTTTTATTTTTAAGGGTTAAAAACCCTTAAAATAAAAAAATAAAAATTGACGTGGGGTTCCCCTTACACAAAGTAACCAGCCCGGGACCAGCTATGCAGGGCTTGTAGGAACAGGACGCAGGGGCCAGCTTTTGTGGCCCCTGGCCCTGCAGGCTACAAAGCACGCATAGCCCGTGGGCCCGGGCTCTTCTGCCCCCCCGGCCTTTGGGGAGGCAGGTAATGGGGGTGCCGGGGGTTAATGGCAAGTCACCCGCTAGCACAGGTGACTTGCCATCCCCCCAGCCTTGTGAACTGGTATAGGGGTCATGGACCCCTTACCAGTTCACAAGGGGTTAAAAGTAAATAATCACACAGACACAAGCAGAGAAAAAAATATTTTATTAATTTTTTTTTTTTTTTTTACACTGTACTCACCTCCCATCCATCCTGGAGCACTCTGTCCCTCGGCGATCACTGGCTTCTGCTCACTTGCTAGAAGCCTTTTATAGCTGCTGGATGACAGAACACAAAGGGTTAATCAAAAAAAAAAATGACATAGGGCTAGCGCAGGTGGCTTGCCATCCCCCCAGCCTTGTGAACTGGTATAGGGGTCATGGACCCCTTACCAGTTCACAAGGGGTTAAAAGTAAAAAATCACACTGACACAGAGAAAAAAAATCTTTATTTTTTTTTTTTTTACTGTACTCACCTCCGATCCGGCGTCCCTCGCCGCTGTCCCACGCCGCTGTCATGTTGCTGACAGATGCCGGTAGTGATCGGTGCAGGGCGGGTGACAGGCGAAGGGGCTCCGATCGGAGCCTCCTCGGCTGACATCCGCCCTGCTCCGATCACCACCGGCATCTGACAGATGCCGGAGCTCGGAGGGGGTATAGGAGGAGCGGGATGACGTCATCCCGCTCCTCCCACAATGGGCGGGGCTAAGAGGAAGAGGGTCCTCACCTTGGCTTGGCATTTACCCCAAACCGTTAAAAATAAATAAAAATAAAATGCTTACCTTTGGTATCCCCGAGAAGCTGCTGGTCTCCTCTTCCTGGGGGGGGGGGGCATCTGATAGCCTCCTCTCCTCTCATCCGCCCTGCGCCGATCACTATCGGCATCTGACAGATGCCGGCGCTGAGAGAGCGGCGCGGGACAGCGACGTGGGACCCAGGATTGGAGGTGAGTATAGTGTAAAAAAAAAAATAATAAATGTCATTTTTTTAAATATGTGTCTGTGTTTTTATTTTTTACTTTTAACCCCTTGTGAACTGGTAAGGGGTCCATGACCCCTATACCAGTTCACAAGGCTGGGGGGATGGCAAGTCACCTGCGCTAGCGGGTGGCTTGCCATTAACCCCCGGCACCCCCATTACCGGCCTCCCCAAAGGCCAGGGGGGGGCAGAAGAGCCCGGGCCCACGGGCTATGCGGGCTTTGTAGCCTGCAGGGCCAGGGGCCACAAAAGCTGGCCCCTGCGCCCTGTTCCTACAAGCCCTGCATAGCTGGTCCCGGGCTGGTTACTTCGGGTAAGGGGGACCCCATGTCGTTTTTTTTTGGATTTTTAAGGGTTTTTTAACCCTTAAAAATCCAAAAAAAAATGGGGTCCCCTTCCCCTGGGAGGGGGGACCCTATGTCATTTTATTTTTTAATTAACCCTTTGTTTTCTGTCATCCAGCAGCTATAAAAGGCTTCTAGCAAGTGAGCAGAAGCCAGTGATTGCGAGGGACAGAGTGATCCAGTATGGATGGGAGGTAAGTAAGTAAAAAAAAATAATAATAAAATATTTTTTCTCTTTGTGTGTCTGTGTTTTTTTTTACATTTAACCCCTTGTGAACTGGTAAGGGGTCCATGAGACTCTATATCAGTTCACAAGGCTGGGGGGATGGCAAGTCACCTGCACTAGCTGGTGACTTGCCATTAACCCTTGGCACCCCCATTACCTGCCTCCCCAAAGGCCAGGGGGGGGGCAGAAGAGCCTGGGCCCACGGGCTATGCGGGCTTTGTAGCCTGCAGGGCCAGGGGCCACAAAAGCTGGCCCCTGCGCCCTGTTTCTACAAGCCCCGCATAGCTGGTCCCGGGCTGGTTACTTCGGGTAAGGGGGACCCCATGTCGTTTTTTTTTTGGATTTTTAAGGGTTTTTAACCCTTAAAAATCCAAAAAAATGTGGTCCCCCTCTCCTGGGAGGGGGAACCCTATGTCATTTTTTTTCCCGATTTAACCCTTTGTAGTGTGGATGGTAGTTGTATTTTATTTGTAAATGTTAAAAATTACTTGTTTCAGTTAGGGGGGTCTCCTGGGCAAGAATGGGGGGGCTACCGATAAATATGTGGTACCGTTCTAATCGGTAGAAATGGGGCTTTCACATGCAATATGGTTTTCTTTAATAAAATACATTTTTTTATGTAAAATAAAGGAGGCAATTTTCTAAATAATTTTTTTTTTTTTTTTTTACTTAATAATATTGTAAAAAACAGAATAACATTTACAAACAAGACATTTCATGTTAAAGCCTAAACTCTGCTCCAAAAAATATATTTATATAATTTTCCTGAAAATTCCAGCAAAAATGTCGCAAAACATGGCGCAAAATGGGGAAAAAATGACCTGTCAACAGAGGGTGACAAAATCTCAAGTAGGCTGGCAATTAAAAGGGTTAATAGTACCTATGCATGTTGGGTATTGTTCTGTTCGGGGGACTTTGCGCTTTCAGACTTAGCTTGTTTTTTCTGGTTTGCATATTTATATTTTAGGAAAAGGTGTTTTTTATTCAGCTTTTTTATAATTTTTTTAGGGAAATCCTGTGCAACCAAAGAATTCTTTGAGGGATTAATTCCAGAAAGATGAGCCCACTACAACAAGCTGGGTACGCTTAGAAAGCTTAACATGTGTACTTTTAGGGAATATATGGTTTATGGGGGATATTCCAAATGTAAAGGGTTGTTTTGGTTGAAAAATCGCAAGGTGCGCACTTTGTCTGCAGAGCTGAAATTTTCAAGAAAAATTACCGTTATGCGCACGCTTTACTTTGGGGTGTTTGGCAACTCTTCCCTTGACAGTAGCTATGCATGTTGGATATTGTTCTGTTCGGGGGATGTTGTTTTTTCAGATTATACTTGTTTTTTCTTGTTTGTAAATAGTTTTTTTAGGAAAATGTGGCTTTGATTCTGCTTTTTTATCCTTTTTTAGGGAAACTCTTTGCAACCAAAGAATACAAGATTACTTCCAGAAAACTGTGGCCACATCAACAAGCTTGGTACAAATAGAAAGCCCGAGGTGTGTACTTCCAGAGAATATATAGTTTGTGGGGGGTATTTCAAATGTAAAGGGTTGTTTTTCTGGAAAAACTTCAAGGTGCGAATAGCGCATATCACAGTTGTATTTTTTCTGAAAATCCCCTAAAGCGCTGTTTCAGTTTGGGGGAGTCTCCTGGGCAGGAAAGGGTGTCTACCTATATATATGTGGTATCGCTGTAACCGGGAGAAATTGGGGTTTCACACACAATAAGATTTTATTGACAAACTTACATTTTTTATTACAAAAAAACACTACAAATTGTAAAAAATAGATTTTTTTTTATTTTTTTGCACATATTTCACCCAAGAATATTGAGAATACACCTAAAAAATGACAAACAAGACATTTCATGTTAAAGCCCAGACTATGCTGAAAAAAACAATATATCATTTTCCTGGGAAATCCCTGGAAATCCCTTCAAAAATCACATATGAACATGGGGAGCGCAAAATAGTGCAAAATGGTCTGGCACCAAGGGTGACGAAAACTTCAGGTAGGCTGGCAGCGAAAGGGTTAAAAATACAAAAAAAAATATGAAATGGGGTCCCCCTTACCCAGCATTACCAGCCCGGGACCAGCTATGGGGGCTTGTAGGAACAGAGGGGGGCCATCTTTTGTGCCCCCCCACCCTGCAGCCTACGAGCCCACATAGCCTGTGTGGGCCCGGGCTCTTCTGCCCCCCCTGGGCTTTGGGGAGGCAGGTAATGGGGGTGCGGGGGCTAATGGCAAGTCACCCGCTGCGGCAAGTGGGTGACTTGCCAGCCCCCAGCCTTGTGAACTGGAATAAGGGGTCTCATGGACCCCTTACCAGTTCACAAGGGGTTAAATGTTAAATAAAAAAGACACAGACACATAAGAAAAAAAATGATCTTTATTTTATTTTTTTTACCTTACTCACCTCCGATCCTGTGTCCCCCAGCGATCTGCGATGACAGCCTGCTCGTGTGTTTGAAGGAGAGAGCCCATCTGCCCTCCTCCAGGCACATGAGCAGACTGATTCTCTGTCTCGGATGCCGGCATTAAGAGGGCTGCTAGTGACATCACAACGATGTCACCCGCCCCTGCCTCCAGGGAGCGGGGCTAGCAATTTCTGCCCTCTCCTCACCACGGAAGAGGCTGGGGGGGAGATCGGAGGCCCCCCAGTGAAGAGGACACCCATCGGGAGACAGCGTGGCCTCAGGTAGGTAAATGTCATTTTGATTTTTTTTTTTTTTTTTTACAGTTAGCTGCTGCTGCTGCTGAAGCGGAGGGGGGCTATTCCAGGGGCTCTCCTGGAGCCATCCGACCCCCCACGGGGAAACGGATGGCACCAAATTAAAGGAGAGACCCGGCCAGATCAAACGAGGGGTCAGGTGAGTATTTTTTATTTTTTTTTTTTTTACTAGCAGGGGGAAGATCAAGCACGTAGATTCTACGTGCATGGGATTTAAGTGACGTAGAAGCGAGCACGTAGAATCTACGTGTTTGGCACTGAATGGGTTAAAGCAGACACAGAAACAATTCAAACTGCAATATATTTATGAGAAATAGCCTTTAAAAGCTGCTTTAGTGTAACAGATAGGGTCAAATGTGCAGGTTTGGGATACCCTGCGGCCTGGTGTTTTTACAGCACACACACAAACAATTCAAACTGAGATATATTTATGAGAAATAGCCTTTAAAAGCTGCTTTAGTGTAACAGATAGGGTCAAATGTGCTGGTTTGGGATACCATGAGGCCTGTTTTTTTACAGCACACACAAAAACAATTCAAACTGCAATATATTTATGAGAAATAGCTTTTAAAAGCTGCTTTAGTG
Organism: Gastrophryne carolinensis; assembly: GCA_027917425.1. Taxonomy (NCBI): domain Eukaryota; kingdom Metazoa; phylum Chordata; class Amphibia; order Anura; family Microhylidae; genus Gastrophryne; species Gastrophryne carolinensis. The sequence continues at coordinate 109,501,763 of CM051240.1, read as the reverse complement.
TAACAGATAGGGTCAAATGTGCTGGTTTGGGATACCCTGAGGCCTGTTTTTTTACAGCACACACAAAAACAATTTAAACTGCAATATATTTATGAGAAATAGCCTTTAAAAGCTGCTTTTGTGTAACAGATAGGGTCAAATATGCAGGTTTGGGATACCCTGCAGCCTGGTGTTTTTACAGCACACACGAAAACAATTCAAACTGTGGTATATTTATTAGAGATGAGCGAACTTTTGAAAAATTCGATTCGACTGATTCGCCGAATTTTCCGACAAAAATCGTTTCGACCCGAATAAATTCGCGACGAATCGCTATTAAAAACGGCTATTTCTGAGCCTCCTACAGCCTCAATAGGGTTGTAAACCATTCAGCCTTGCTGTAACACGCACAGGATGCGTGCTGGGTTTGTTAAATAATACTTTGAAGAAATATCACATGCAGATCAGAGGCATCGCTAATAGAATCGCAGAGCGGCACAATTGCAGAGAGTTGAAGTGGCATCACTATGAGGGGCAGAAGGAGCCCAAATATACACTGGAGTTGGCCTCAGGAGCCCAAAAATTGGATGAATCACACCCTGGAGTTGGCAGAAGTTGGCAGCAGCAGCAGGAGCCCAAATATACACTGGAGTTGGCTTCAGGAGCCCAAAAATTGGATGAATCACACCCTGGAGTTGGCAGAAGTTGGCAGCAGCAGGAGCAGGAGCCCAAATATACACTGGAGTTGGCCTCAGGAGCCCAAAAATTGGATGAATCACACCCTGGAGTTGGCAGAAGTTGGCAGCAGCAGCAGCAGGAGCCCAAATATACACTGGAGTTGGCCTCAGGAGCCCAAAAATTGGATGAATCACACCCTGGAGTTGGCAGAAGTTGGCAGCAGCAGCAGCAGGAGCCCAAATATACACTGGAGTTGGCCTCAGGAGCCCAAAAATTGGATGAATCACACCCTGGAGTTGGCAGGAGTTGACAGTAGTAGCAGCAGGAGCCCAAATATACACTGGAGTTGGCTTCAGGAGCCCAAAAATTGGATGAATCACACCCTGGAGTTGGCAGAAGTTGGCAGCAGCAGGAGCAGGAGCCCAAATATACACTGGAGTTGGCCTCAGGAGCCCAAAAATTGGATGAATCACACCCTGGAGTTGGCAGAAGTTGGCAGCAGCAGCAGCAGGAGCCCAAATATACACTGGAGTTGGCCTCAGGAGCCCAAAAATTGGATGAATCACACCCTGGAGTTGGCAGGAGTTGACAGTAGTAGCAGCAGGAGCCCAAATATACACTGGAGTTGGCTTCAGGAGCCCAAAAATTGGATGAATCACACCCTGGAGTTGGCAGAAGTTGGCAGCAGCAGCAGCAGGAGCCCAAATATACACTGGAGTTGGCCTCAGGAGCCCAAAAATTGGATGAATCACACCCTGGAGTTGGCAGAAGTTGGCAGTAGTAGCAGCAGGAGCCCAAATATACACTGGAGTTGGCTTCAGGAGCCCAAAAATTGGATGAATCACACCCTGGAGTTGGCAGAAGTTGGCAGTAGCAGCAGCAGGAGCCCAAATATACACTGGAGTTGGCCTCAGGAGCCCAAAAATTGGATGAATCACACCCTGGAGTTGGCAGAAGTTGGCAGTAGTAGCAGCAGGAGCCCAAATATACACTGGAGTTGGCTTCAGGAGCCCAAAAATTGGATGAATCACACCCTGGAGTTGGCAGAAGTTGGCAGTAGCAGCAGCAGGAGCCCAAATATACACTGGAGTTGGCTTCAGGAGCCCAAAAATTGGATGAATCACACCCTGGAGTTGGCAGGAGTTGACAGTAGCAGCAGCAGGAGCCCAAATATACACTGGAGTTGGCTTCAGGAGCCCAAAAATTGGATGAATCACACCCTGGAGTTGGCAGAAGTTGGCAGCAGCAGCAGCAGCAGGAGCCCAAATATACACTGGAGTTGGCTTCAGGAGCCCAAAAATTGGATGAATCACACCCTGGAGTTGGCAGGAGTTGACAGTAGCAGCAGCAGGAGCCCAAATATACACTGGAGTTGGCCTCAGGAGCCCAAAAATTGGATGAATCACACCCTGGAGTTGGCAGGAGTTGACAGTAGCAGCAGCAGGAGCCCAAATATACACTGGAGTTGGCTTCAGGAGCCCAAAAATTGGATGAATCACACCCTGGAGTTGGCAGAAGTTGGCAGCAGCAGCAGCAGCAGCAGGAGCCCAAATATACACTGGAGTTGGCCTCAGGAGCCCAAAAATTGGATGAATCACACCCTGGAGTTGGCAGAAGTTGGCAGCAGCAGCAGCAGCAGCAGGAGCCCAAATATACACTGGAGTTGGCTTCAGGAGCCCAAAAATTGGATGAATCACACCCTGGAGTTGGCAGAAGTTGGCAGTAGCAGCAGCAGGAGCCCAAATATACACTGGAGTTGGCTTCAGGAGCCCAAAAATTGGATGAATCACACCCTGGAGTTGGCAGGAGTTGACAGTAGCAGCAGCAGGAGCCCAAATATACACTGGAGTTGGCTTCAGGAGCCCAAAAATTGGATGAATCACACCCTGGAGTTGGCAGAAGTTGGCAGTAGTAGCAGCAGGAGCCCAAATATACACTGGAGTTGGCTTCAGGAGCCCAAAAATTGGATGAATCACACCCTGGAGTTGGCAGGAGTTGACAGTAGCAGCAGCAGGAGCCCAAATATACACTGGAGTTGGCTTCAGGAGCCCAAAAATTGGATGAATCACATCCTGGAGTTGGCAGAAGTTGGCAGCAGCAGCAGCAGCAGGAGCCCAAATATACACTGGAGTTGGCTTCAGGAGCCCAAAAATTGGATGAATCACACCCTGGAGTTGGCAGGAGTTGACAGTAGCAGCAGCAGGAGCCCAAATATACACTGGAGTTGGCCTCAGGAGCCCAAAAATTGGATGAATCACACCCTGGAGTTGGCAGGAGTTGACAGTAGCAGCAGCAGGAGCCCAAATATACACTGGAGTTGGCTTCAGGAGCCCAAAAATTGGATGAATCACACCCTGGAGTTGGCAGAAGTTGGCAGCAGCAGCAGCAGCAGGAGCCCAAATATACACTGGAGTTGGCTTCAGGAGCCCAAAAATTGGATGAATCACACCCTGGAGTTGGCAGAAGTTGGCAGCAGCAGCAGCAGCAGGAGCCCAAATATACACTGGAGTTGGCTTCAGGAGCCCAAAAATTGGATGAATCACACCCTGGAGTTGGCAGAAGTTGGCAGTAGCAGCAGCAGGAGCCCAAATATACACTGGAGTTGGCTTCAGGAGCCCAAAAATTGGATGAATCACACCCTGGAGTTGGCAGAAGTTGGCAGTAGCAGCAGCAGGAGCCCAAAAAATGGCCTAAAGACATAAATATGTTTTGCACCATTTGTAAAGTGTAAAACGTGGCACCATGCTGAATCTAGTCGCATGCATCAGGCATTGGTGGGTGGAAATCCTGGCTGATCCATCCCTGATTCATTTTGACAAAGGTGAGTCTCTCCACATTTTTAGTTGACAGACGAGTTCTCCTCGCCGTAACTATGGCCCCCGCCGCACTAAACACCCGCTCAGATGGCACGCTACTTGCCGGGCAGGACAGCTTTTCCAGGGCAAACTCTGCTAGTTGCGGCCACAAATCAAGTTTGGCTGCCCAGAAGTCCAGCGGATCCTCAAGGTGTGTTGGCATGGTCATGTCAAAGTATGACATGACCTGCTGGTTCAGGTCCTGCTCCAGGTCTTCCTGCTGCTCATGAGTAGCCTCACTATGCGGGTGTAGAAAGCTACTCATTAGCGACTGAAGACTGAGGCTGCTGCTGCTGATGGAGCTTCTGCTGCTGCTGCTGTCAACCCCCCCAGCGGCCATGGCAGTGGAAGGTGAGCGCAGAGGTCCCCTCGAGTCAGACCTGCGAGAGTATGGACCATGGCGCAGATAGGCATCGGCCAACTGCCTACGTAGAATGTCTTTGTAGTAGTTGAGTTTGTCCTCCCTCTCGGTGGGTTTAAAAAATGCCCCCATTTTGTGCCGGAAGCGAGGGTCCAATAAGGTGGACAGCCAGAAGTCATCCCGCCGACAGATGGAAACAATTCTGGGGTCACTACGCAAGCATGTGAGCATGCTTCGTGCCATTTGCGCAAGTGACTCGGATGGACTACCTGTCTCCATCTCCACTGCATACTGCCACGGTGTGCCCGGGTCCTCTGTCTCTCCTTCCTCAAAAACCTCTAGCTCCTCTGGCTGCTCCTGCTCCTCCTCTCCTGTCCGCTGACTAGATAAACCAGCCATTTCGCCAAGCCTAAACTGTGTTTCGCTGGGCAACTCCTCCTCCTCCTCTTCCTCCTCCTCCTCCTCCAGTTCAGCTCCAACGGGGTTCATGTGGCCGTAAGATGTAAACGCCATGTCTCCAGTGCCCTGACCAGCCATGGTTTCCAACATGTGCTGTAGTACATGAAGCAGTGGAATCACGTCGTTCATCCCGTAATCCTGCCGACTGACAAATAAAGTGGCTTCCTCAAAGGGCCTGAGCAAACGGCAGGTGTCACGTATGAGCTGCCACTGGTTGACATTGAAGTTACACAGGGGAGTCCCCCTATCTGCTTGGATCATCAGGAAATCCGTGATGGCTTTTCTCTGTTCATATAATCGGTCCAACATGTGAAGGGTGGAATTCCAACGGGTGGAAACATCGCAAATCAGACTATGTTGGGGGATACCATTCTGACGCTGTAGCTCAAGAAGGGTGTGTTTGGCGGTGTAGGAGTGGCTGAAGTGCATGCAAAGTTTCCGTGAAGTTGTTAGGATGTCCTGCAGATGGGGGGAACACTTCAGAAACCGCTTGACAACCAGATTGAAGACGTGAGCCATGCAGGGGGCATGGGTCAGGCTTCCTTGGCGCAGCGCAGACAAAATGTTCTTCCCATTGTCGGTAACCATGATTCCCATTTTAAGTTTTCTCGGAGTAAGCCATGTTTGGATTTCCTGATGAATACATTTAAGCAGTTCCTCCCCTGTGTGACTCCGTTCGCCAAGACAAACCATGTGAAGCACTGCGTGACACCTCCGTGCCCTGCACACATGGTAGACTGGAGGGGCACTGAGACTTGAGCCTACAGTGGAGGGTGAGGAGATGGCGGAGGATGAGGAGGCCGAGTCGCACGGTGTCACAGGCCCAATGGGCAGAGAGCGCGGAGGCCGAAGCGGCGTGACCTGTCCAAGTTGCTGCTGCAAAGGGACCACATTCACCCAGTGGGCCGTAAACGACATGTACTGCCCCTGACCGTAGTTACAGCTCCAGATGTCGGCGCTGCCATGTATTTTGCTACACACCGACAGGCTCAAGGACTGGCCCACCTTCTGTTCAACAAAAGTGTGCAGCGCTGGTACTGCCTTCTTGGCAAAGAAATGACGGCTTGGGACTCTCCACCTCGGCTCGGCACAAGCCATCAGTTCTCTGAAAGGTGCAGATTCCACCACCTGAAAAGGGAGCGACTGCAGCACCAGCAACTTGGACAGGAGCACATTCAGCTTCTGCGCCGTAGGATGAGTGGGCGCATACTGCTGTCTCTTGGACATGGCTTCGCTGATGGATTGCTGGCGGGATGCATGACTTGGAGGAGGAGGAGGAGGAGCAGGAGCGACAGAGGATGGGTGTGACGCACAGCTGCCTTCGGCTGAGGTGCTGGAGCCTTGGCTGGCAGAAATTGGGAGCTCACTTGGTGAGGAAGCAGACTGGACCACCCCTTGGGAGCCTCGGTTCTCCCAGGTCGTTTTATGGTGACGCATCATATGTTGACGCAGGGCCGTGGTGCCAACATTTGGACCCTGGCCACGCTTCACCTTTTGCCTACATATCTTGCATGTGGCCATGTTACCCTCCTGCGGATGCCTCAGGAAAAACTGCCACACTGCCGAGTAGCTACTTTTCCCACCCCCTGGCCTCACTGATTCACTGCTGCTGTTGCCAACTCCAGGAACCCCTGCTCCACTACCTCCCGATAAGGTAGACTGCCGCACAGCAGGTGCTCTACCCCGGCCCCGGCCCCGGCCGGCTCCAGCCTTTGGAATTGTGCCCCCATGCTGACTGCTACCACCTTGCTGCCTCAGCTGCTGACTCCGGGGCAACCTGCGCCCCTCTTCTCCTGATGATGACGATGAAGCCCCTTCATCACCCGGCTCCCAAGTGCGATCGGCTTCATCGTCATCATCATCATCATCACCGGGTTGTGGCTGTACGTCACTGATGTTCGTGGATTCGTCAACAGTGTCTGGCGCAGGAGCTGGAACGCTCGCAGCACCCACGACACTGTCCACATCACTATTTGTCTGCCTAGCTAAAGAAGCCACCTCCATTTCTTGGCTGGGCAGTAGCTGCTGACTGTCCTCCTGTATCTGATCGTCCTCCTCACTAAAGAGTGGAGCTGAACCCAAAGCATAGGATACGTCGCTGGGGGAGGGAACGGCGTAGGACAGAGGCAATGGGAGGACAGGGACTGCTCTCGGGGCATGCCAACTCAGGGTTGTGTCAGAGGAACCTACCGACCCTAGACTGGGGGTCTCAGATGTAAGTTGTGATGATGTTGTTGATGAGCGCGTCAGCCAATCTACCACGGCAGATGCGTTACTGGTGGAGACCCGACCGCTAGCAGATACTGGCAGATTAGGTCTCTCAGCGTGACTCCTGCTGCTACTGGCCCCCAGTCTGATGCGAGCTCTGCCTGCGGAATCTTGGCCTCTGCCACTCCTCTTTTCACTTCCAGGCACTTGTCTGCCCGACATAGTCTAACTGGCGTGGTAGTAGGTGATATTTTAAGAACCCCCAGGCAGCAGTGGGTCTATATAAAACAGAATATAATGCACACCAAAAGTGAGCAGTAACACTCAGCCTCCAACAGGCCTGCTTAGTGTAAATAAGAGAGCTGCTTAGTGTAAATAAAGAGGGGTATGCTATGTTACAGAATGGGATGCCTCAACAGAAGTGCACCTGGCAGGCAGCAGTAAGCCTATGCCCAGCAAAAGTGTCTTATAATATAAATATAATAAGAGCAAATGCTTATATGGTCTTAAACAGAGGCTGCTTTAGTCACAGAATGGGATGCCCTGGGCAGGAATGGACCTGGCAGGGTCCAGTAGGGCTTTGGCCAGCAAAAGTGTCTTTATCAGGCTAATTTCAAATATGATAAGAGCAAATGCTTATATGGTCTTAAACAGAGGCTGCTGTAGTCACAGAATGGGATGCCCCGGGCAGGAATCGACCTGGCAGGGTCCAGTAGGGCTTTGGCCAGCAAAAGTGTCTTTATCAGGCCTGATTTCTATGAGAATAAGTGCAAATGTTTATTATGCTATTAAATAGAGGCTGCTTTAGTCACAGAATGGGATGCCAGTGCCACAAAAACCAGAGAGCATGCACAGCAAAAGTGTCTTTATCAGGCCTGATTTCTATGAGAATAAGTGCAAATGTTTATTATGCTATTAAATAGAGGCTGCTTTAGTCACAGAATGGGATGCCAGTGCCACAAAAACCAGAGAGCATGCACAGCAAAAGTGTCTTTATCAGGCCTGATTTCTATGAGAATAAGTGCAAATGTTTATTATGCTATTAAATAGAGGCTGCTTTAGTCACAGAATGGGATGCCAGTGCCACAAAAACCAGAGAGCATGCACAGCAAAAGTGTCTTTATCAGGCCTGATTTCTATGAGAATAAGTGCAAATGTTTATTATGCTATTAAATAGAGGCTGCTTTAGTCACAGAATGGGATGCCAGTGCCACAAAAACCAGAGAGCATGCACAGCAAAAGTGTCTTTATCAGGCCTGATTTCTATGAGAATAAGTGCAAATGTTTATTATGCTATTAAATAGAGGCTGCTTTAGTCACAGAATGGGATGCCAGTGCCACAAAAACCAGAGAGCATGCACAGCAAAAGTGTCTTTATCAGGCCTGATTTCTATGAGAATAAGTGCAAATGTTTATTATGCTATTAAATAGAGGCTGCTTTAGTCACAGAATGGGATGCCAGTGCCACAAAAACCAGAGAGCATGCACAGCAAAAGTGTCTTTATCAGGCCTGATTTCTATGAGAATAAGTGCAAATGTTTATTATGCTATTAAATAGAGGCTGCTTTAGTCACAGAATGGGATGCCAGTGCCACAAAAACCAGAGAGCATGCACAGCAAAAGTGTCTTTATCAGGCCTGATTTCTATGAGAATAAGTGCAAATGTTTATTGTGCTATTAAATAGAGGCTGCTTTAGTCACAGAATGGGATGCCAGTGCCACAAAAACCAGAGAGCATGCACAGCAAAAGTGTCTTTATCAGGCCTGATTTCTATGAGAATAAGTGCAAATGTTTATTATGCTATTAAATAGAGGCTGCTTTAGTCACAGAATGGGATGCCAGTGCCACAAAAACCAGAGAGCATGCACAGCAAAAGTGTCTTTATCAGGCCTGATTTCTATGAGAATAAGTGCAAATGTTTATTATGCTATTAAATAGAGGCTGCTTTAGTCACAGAATGGGATGCCAGTGCCACAAAAACCAGAGAGCATGCACAGCAAAAGTGTCTTTATCAGGCCTGATTTCTATGAGAATAAGTGCAAATGTTTATTGTGCTATTAAATAGAGGCTGCTTTAGTCACAGAATGGGATGCCAGTGCCACAAAAACCAGAGAGCATGCACAGCAAAAGTGTCTTTATCAGGCCTGATTTCTATGAGAATAAGTGCAAATGTTTATTATGCTATTAAATAGAGGCTGCTTTAGTCACAGAATGGGATGCCAGTGCCACAAAAACCAGAGAGCATGCACAGCAAAAGTGTCTTTATCAGGCCTGATTTCTATGAGAATAAGTGCAAATGTTTATTATGCTATTAAATAGAGGCTGCTTTAGTCACAGAATGGGATGCCAGTGCCACAAAAACCAGAGAGCATGCACAGCAAAAGTGTCTTTATCAGGCCTGATTTCTATGAGAATAAGTGCAAATGTTTATTATGCTATTAAATAGAGGCTGCTTTAGTCACAGAATGGGATGCCAGTGCCACAAAAACCAGAGAGCATGCACAGCAAAAGTGTCTTTATCAGGCCTGATTTCTATGAGAATAAGTGCAAATGTTTATTATGCTATTAAATAGAGGCTGCTTTAGTCACAGAATGGGATGCCAGTGCCACAAAAACCAGAGAGCATGCACAGCAAAAGTGTCTTTATCAGGCCTGATTTCTATGAGAATAAGTGCAAATGTTTATTATGCTATTAAATAGAGGCTGCTTTAGTCACAGAATGGGATGCCAGTGCCACAAAAACCAGAGAGCATGCACAGCAAAAGTGTCTTTATCAGGCCTGATTTCTATGAGAATAAGTGCAAATGTTTATTGTGCTATTAAATAGAGGCTGCTTTAGTCACAGAATGGGATGCCAGTGCCACAAAAACCAGAGAGCATGCACAGCAAAAGTGTCTTTATCAGGCCTGATTTCTATGAGAATAAGTGCAAATGTTTATTATGCTATTAAATAGAGGCTGCTTTAGTCACAGAATGGGATGCCAGTGCCACAAAAACCAGAGAGCATGCACAGCAAAAGTGTCTTTATCAGGCCTGATTTCTATGAGAATAAGTGCAAATGTTTATTATGCTATTAAATAGAGGCTGCTTTAGTCACAGAATGGGATGCCAGTGCCACAAAAACCAGAGAGCATGCACAGCAAAAGTGTCTTTATCAGGCCTGATTTCTATGAGAATAAGTGCAAATGTTTATTGTGCTATTAAATAGAGGCTGCTTTAGTCACAGAATGGGATGCCAGTGCCACAAAAACCAGAGAGCATGCACAGCAAAAGTGTCTTTATCAGGCCTGATTTCTATGAGAATAAGTGCAAATGTTTATTATGCTATTAAATAGAGGCTGCTTTAGTCACAGAATGGGATGCCAGTGCCACAAAAACCAGAGAGCATGCACAGCAAAAGTGTCTTTATCAGGCCTGATTTCTATGAGAATAAGTGCAAATGTTTATTATGCTATTAAATAGAGGCTGCTTTAGTCACAGAATGGGATGCCAGTGCCACAAAAACCAGAGAGCATGCACAGCAAAAGTGTCTTTATCAGGCCTGATTTCTATGAGAATAAGTGCAAATGTTTATTGTGCTATTAAATAGAGGCTGCTTTAGTCACAGAATGGGATGCCAGTGCCACAAAAACCAGAGAGCATGCACAGCAAAAGTGTCTTTATCAGGCCTGATTTCTATGAGAATAAGTGCAAATGTTTATTATGCTATTAAATAGAGGCTGCTTTAGTCACAGAATGGGATGCCAGTGCCACAAAAACCAGAGAGCATGCACAGCAAAAGTGTCTTTATCAGGCCTGATTTCTATGAGAATAAGTGCAAATGTTTATTGTGCTATTAAATAGAGGCTGCTTTAGTCACAGAATGGGATGCCAGTGCCACAAAAACCAGAGAGCATGCACAGCAAAAGTGTCTTTATCAGGCCTGATTTCTATGAGAATAAGTGCAAATGTTTATTATGCTATTAAATAGAGGCTGCTTTAGTCACAGAATGGGATGCCAGTGCCACAAAAACCAGAGAGCATGCACAGCAAAAGTGTCTTTATCAGGCCTGATTTCTATGAGAATAAGTGCAAATGTTTATTATGCTATTAAATAGAGGCTGCTTTAGTCACAGAATGGGATGCCAGTGCCACAAAAACCAGAGAGCATGCACAGCAAAAGTGTCTTTATCAGGCCTGATTTCTATGAGAATAAGTGCAAATGTTTATTATGCTATTAAATAGAGGCTGCTTTAGTCACAGAATGGGATGCCAGTGCCACAAAAACCAGAGAGCATGCACAGCAAAAGTGTCTTTATCAGGCCTGATTTCTATGAGAATAAGTGCAAATGTTTATTATGCTATTAAATAGAGGCTGCTTTAGTCACAGAATGGGATGCCAGTGCCACAAAAACCAGAGAGCATGCACAGCAAAAGTGTCTTTATCAGGCCTGATTTCTATGAGAATAAGTGCAAATGTTTATTATGCTATTAAATAGAGGCTGCTTTAGTCACAGAATGGGATGTCAGTGCCACAAAAACCAGAGAGCATGCACAGCAAAAGTGTCTTTATCAGGCCTGATTTCTATGAGAATAAGTGCAAATGTTTATTATGCTATTAAATAGAGGCTGCTTTAGTCACAGAATGGGATGCCAGTGCCACAAAAACCAGAGAGCATGCACAGCAAAAGTGTCTTTATCAGGCCTGATTTCTATGAGAATAAGTGCAAATGTTTATTATGCTATTAAATAGAGGCTGCTTTAGTCACAGAATGGGATGCCAGTGCCACAAAAACCAGAGAGCATGCACAGCAAAAGTGTCTTTATCAGGCCTGATTTCTATGAGAATAAGTGCAAATGTTTATTATGCTATTAAATAGAGGCTGCTTTAGTCACAGAATGGGATGCCAGTGCCACAAAAACCAGAGAGCATGCACAGCAAAAGTGTCTTTATCAGGCCTGATTTCTATGAGAATAAGTGCAAATGTTTATTGTGCTATTAAATAGAGGCTGCTTTAGTCACAGAATGGGATGCCAGTGCCACAAAAACCAGAGAGCATGCACAGCAAAAGTGTCTTTATCAGGCCTGATTTCTATGAGAATAAGTGCAAATGTTTATTATGCTATTAAATAGAGGCTGCTTTAGTCACAGAATGGGATGCCAGTGCCACAAAAACCAGAGAGCATGCACAGCAAAAGTGTCTTTATCAGGCCTGATTTCTATGAGAATAAGTGCAAATGTTTATTATGCTATTAAATAGAGGCTGCTTTAGTCACAGAATGGGATGCCAGTGCCACAAAAACCAGAGAGCATGCACAGCAAAAGTGTCTTTATCAGGCCTGATTTCTATGAGAATAAGTGCAAATGTTTATTGTGCTATTAAATAGAGGCTGCTTTAGTCACAGAATGGGATGCCAGTGCCACAAAAACCAGAGAGCATGCACAGCAAAAGTGTCTTTATCAGGCCTGATTTCTATGAGAATAAGTGCAAATGTTTATTATGCTATTAAATAGAGGCTGCTTTAGTCACAGAATGGGATGCCAGTGCCACAAAAACCAGAGAGCATGCACAGCAAAAGTGTCTTTATCAGGCCTGATTTCTATGAGAATAAGTGCAAATGTTTATTATGCTATTAAATAGAGGCTGCTTTAGTCACAGAATGGGATGCCAGTGCCACAAAAACCAGAGAGCATGCACAGCAAAAGTGTCTTTATCAGGCCTGATTTCTATGAGAATAAGTGCAAATGTTTATTGTGCTATTAAATAGAGGCTGCTTTAGTCACAGAATGGGATGCCAGTGCCACAAAAACCAGAGAGCATGCACAGCAAAAGTGTCTTTATCAGGCCTGATTTCTATGAGAATAAGTGCAAATGTTTATTATGCTATTAAATAGAGGCTGCTTTAGTCACAGAATGGGATGCCAGTGCCACAAAAACCAGAGAGCATGCACAGCAAAAGTGTCTTTATCAGGCCTGATTTCTATGAGAATAAGTGCAAATGTTTATTGTGCTATTAAATAGAGGCTGCTTTAGTCACAGAATGGGATGCCAGTGCCACAAAAACCAGAGAGCATGCACAGCAAAAGTGTCTTTATCAGGCCTGATTTCTATGAGAATAAGTGCAAATGTTTATTATGCTATTAAATAGAGGCTGCTTTAGTCACAGAATGGGATGCCAGTGCCACAAAAACCAGAGAGCATGCACAGCAAAAGTGTCTTTATCAGGCCTGATTTCTATGAGAATAAGTGCAAATGTTTATTATGCTATTAAATAGAGGCTGCTTTAGTCACAGAATGGGATGCCAGTGCCACAAAAACCAGAGAGCATGCAAAGCAAAAGTGTCTTTATCAGGCCTGATTTCTATGAGAATAAGTGCAAATGTTTATTATGCTATTAAATAGAGGCTGCTTTAGTCACAGAATGGGATGCCAGTGCCACAAAAACCAGAGAGCATGCACAGCAAAAGTGTCTTTATCAGGCCTGATTTCTATGAGAATAAGTGCAAATGTTTATTATGCTATTAAATAGAGGCTGCTTTAGTCACAGAATGGGATGCCAGTGCCACAAAAACCAGAGAGCATGCACAGCAAAAGTGTCTTTATCAGGCCTGATTTCTATGAGAATAAGTGCAAATGTTTATTATGCTATTAAATAGAGGCTGCTTTAGTCACAGAATGGGATGCCAGTGCCACAAAAACCAGAGAGCATGCACAGCAAAAGTGTCTTTATCAGGCCTGATTTCTATGAGAATAAGTGCAAATGTTTATTATGCTATTAAATAGAGGCTGCTTTAGTCACAGAATGGGATGCCAGTGCCACAAAAACCAGAGAGCATGCACAGCAAAAGTGTCTTTATCAGGCCTGATTTCTATGAGAATAAGTGCAAATGTTTATTATGCTATTAAATAGAGGCTGCTTTAGTCACAGAATGGGATGCCAGTGCCACAAAAACCAGAGAGCATGCACAGCAAAAGTGTCTTTATCAGGCCTGATTTCTATGAGAATAAGTGCAAATGTTTATTGTGCTATTAAATAGAGGCTGCTTTAGTCACAGAATGGGATGCCAGTGCCACAAAAACCAGAGAGCATGCACAGCAAAAGTGTCTTTATCAGGCCTGATTTCTATGAGAATAAGTGCAAATGTTTATTATGCTATTAAATAGAGGCTGCTTTAGTCACAGAATGGGATGCCAGTGCCACAAAAACCAGAGAGCATGCACAGCAAAAGTGTCTTTATCAGGCCTGATTTCTATGAGAATAAGTGCAAATGTTTATTATGCTATTAAATAGAGGCTGCTTTAGTCACAGAATGGGATGCCAGTGCCACAAAAACCAGAGAGCATGCACAGCAAAAGTGTCTTTATCAGGCCTGATTTCTATGAGAATAAGTGCAAATGTTTATTGTGCTATTAAATAGAGGCTGCTTTAGTCACAGAATGGGATGCCAGTGCCACAAAAACCAGAGAGCATGCACAGCAAAAGTGTCTTTATCAGGCCTGATTTCTATGAGAATAAGTGCAAATGTTTATTATGCTATTAAATAGAGGCTGCTTTAGTCACAGAATGGGATGCCAGTGCCACAAAAACCAGAGAGCATGCACAGCAAAAGTGTCTTTATCAGGCCTGATTTCTATGAGAATAAGTGCAAATGTTTATTATGCTATTAAATAGAGGCTGCTTTAGTCACAGAATGGGATGCCAGTGCCACAAAAACCAGAGAGCATGCACAGCAAAAGTGTCTTTATCAGGCCTGATTTCTATGAGAATAAGTGCAAATGTTTATTATGCTATTAAATAGAGGCTGCTTTAGTCACAGAATGGGATGCCAGTGCCACAAAAACCAGAGAGCATGCACAGCAAAAGTGTCTTTATCAGGCCTGATTTCTATGAGAATAAGTGCAAATGTTTATTATGCTATTAAATAGAGGCTGCTTTAGTCACAGAATGGGATGCCAGTGCCACAAAAACCAGAGAGCATGCACAGCAAAAGTGTCTTTATCAGGCCTGATTTCTATGAGAATAAGTGCAAATGTTTATTGTGCTATTAAATAGAGGCTGCTTTAGTCACAGAATGGGATGCCAGTGCCACAAAAACCAGAGAGCATGCACAGCAAAAGTGTCTTTATCAGGCCTGATTTCTATGAGAATAAGTGCAAATGTTTATTATGCTATTAAATAGAGGCTGCTTTAGTCACAGAATGGGATGCCAGTGCCACAAAAACCAGAGAGCATGCACAGCAAAAGTGTCTTTATCAGGCCTGATTTCTATGAGAATAAGTGCAAATGTTTATTATGCTATTAAATAGAGGCTGCTTTAGTCACAGAATGGGATGCCAGTGCCACAAAAACCAGAGAGCATGCACAGCAAAAGTGTCTTTATCAGGCCTGATTTCTATGAGAATAAGTGCAAATGTTTATTATGCTATTAAATAGAGGCTGCTTTAGTCACAGAATGGGATGCCAGTGCCACAAAAACCAGAGAGCATGCACAGCAAAAGTGTCTTTATCAGGCCTGATTTCTATGAGAATAAGTGCAAATGTTTATTATGCTATTAAATAGAGGCTGCTTTAGTCACAGAATGGGATGCCAGTGCCACAAAAACCAGAGAGCATGCACAGCAAAAGTGTCTTTATCAGGCCTGATTTCTATGAGAATAAGTGCAAATGTTTATTATGCTATTAAATAGAGGCTGCTTTAGTCACAGAATGGGATGCCAGTGCCACAAAAACCAGAGAGCATGCACAGCAAAAGTGTCTTTATCAGGCCTGATTTCTATGAGAATAAGTGCAAATGTTTATTATGCTATTAAATAGAGGCTGCTTTAGTCACAGAATGGGATGCCAGTGCCACAAAAACCAGAGAGCATGCACAGCAAAAGTGTCTTTATCAGGCCTGATTTCTATGAGAATAAGTGCAAATGTTTATTATGCTATTAAATAGAGGCTGCTTTAGTCACAGAATGGGATGCCAGTGCCACAAAAACCAGAGAGCATGCACAGCAAAAGTGTCTTTATCAGGCCTGATTTCTATGAGAATAAGTGCAAATGTTTATTATGCTATTAAATAGAGGCTGCTTTAGTCACAGAATGGGATGCCAGTGCCACAAAAACCAGAGAGCATGCACAGCAAAAGTGTCTTTATCAGGCCTGATTTCTATGAGAATAAGTGCAAATGTTTATTATGCTATTAAATAGAGGCTGCTTTAGTCACAGAATGGGATGCCAGTGCCACAAAAACCAGAGAGCATGCACAGCAAAAGTGTCTTTATCAGGCCTGATTTCTATGAGAATAAGTGCAAATGTTTATTATGCTATTAAATAGAGGCTGCTTTAGTCACAGAATGGGATGCCAGTGCCACAAAAACCAGAGAGCATGCACAGCAAAAGTGTCTTTATCAGGCCTGATTTCTATGAGAATAAGTGCAAATGTTTATTGTGCTATTAAATAGAGGCTGCTTTAGTCACAGAATGGGATGCCAGTGCCACAAAAACCAGAGAGCATGCACAGCAAAAGTGTCTTTATCAGGCCTGATTTCTATGAGAATAAGTGCAAATGTTTATTATGCTATTAAATAGAGGCTGCTTTAGTCACAGAATGGGATGCCAGTGCCACAAAAACCAGAGAGCATGCACAGCAAAAGTGTCTTTATCAGGCCTGATTTCTATGAGAATAAGTGCAAATGTTTATTATGCTATTAAATAGAGGCTGCTTTAGTCACAGAATGGGATGCCAGTGCCACAAAAACCAGAGAGCATGCACAGCAAAAGTGTCTTTATCAGGCCTGATTTCTATGAGAATAAGTGCAAATGTTTATTGTGCTATTAAATAGAGGCTGCTTTAGTCACAGAATGGGATGCCAGTGCCACAAAAACCAGAGAGCATGCACAGCAAAAGTGTCTTTATCAGGCCTGATTTCTATGAGAATAAGTGCAAATGTTTATTATGCTATTAAATAGAGGCTGCTTTAGTCACAGAATGGGATGCCAGTGCCACAAAAACCAGAGAGCATGCACAGCAAAAGTGTCTTTATCAGGCCTGATTTCTATGAGAATAAGTGCAAATGTTTATTATGCTATTAAATAGAGGCTGCTTTAGTCACAGAATGGGATGCCAGTGCCACAAAAACCAGAGAGCATGC
This sequence comes from Gastrophryne carolinensis, assembly GCA_027917425.1. Lineage (NCBI taxonomy): Eukaryota > Metazoa > Chordata > Amphibia > Anura > Microhylidae > Gastrophryne > Gastrophryne carolinensis. The sequence continues at coordinate 109,485,101 of CM051240.1, read as the reverse complement.
ACAGCAAAAGTGTCTTTATCAGGCCTGATTTCTATGAGAATAAGTGCAAATGTTTATTGTGCTATTAAATAGAGGCTGCTTTAGTCACAGAATGGGATGCCAGTGCCACAAAAACCAGAGAGCATGCACAGCAAAAGTGTCTTTATCAGGCCTGATTTCTATGAGAATAAGTGCAAATGTTTATTATGCTATTAAATAGAGGCTGCTTTAGTCACAGAATGGGATGCCAGTGCCACAAAAACCAGAGAGCATGCACAGCAAAAGTGTCTTTATCAGGCCTGATTTCTATGAGAATAAGTGCAAATGTTTATTGTGCTATTAAATAGAGGCTGCTTTAGTCACAGAATGGGATGCCAGTGCCACAAAAACCAGAGAGCATGCACAGCAAAAGTGTCTTTATCAGGCCTGATTTCTATGAGAATAAGTGCAAATGTTTATTATGCTATTAAATAGAGGCTGCTTTAGTCACAGAATGGGATGCCAGTGCCACAAAAACCAGAGAGCATGCACAGCAAAAGTGTCTTTATCAGGCCTGATTTCTATGAGAATAAGTGCAAATGTTTATTGTGCTATTAAATAGAGGCTGCTTTAGTCACAGAATGGGATGCCAGTGCCACAAAAACCAGAGAGCATGCACAGCAAAAGTGTCTTTATCAGGCCTGATTTCTATGAGAATAAGTGCAAATGTTTATTATGCTATTAAATAGAGGCTGCTTTAGTCACAGAATGGGATGCCAGTGCCACAAAAACCAGAGAGCATGCACAGCAAAAGTGTCTTTATCAGGCCTGATTTCTATGAGAATAAGTGCAAATGTTTATTGTGCTATTAAATAGAGGCTGCTTTAGTCACAGAATGGGATGCCAGTGCCACAAAAACCAGAGAGCATGCACAGCAAAAGTGTCTTTATCAGGCCTGATTTCTATGAGAATAAGTGCAAATGTTTATTATGCTATTAAATAGAGGCTGCTTTAGTCACAGAATGGGATGCCAGTGCCACAAAAACCAGAGAGCATGCACAGCAAAAGTGTCTTTATCAGGCCTGATTTCTATGAGAATAAGTGCAAATGTTTATTATGCTATTAAATAGAGGCTGCTTTAGTCACAGAATGGGATGCCAGTGCCACAAAAACCAGAGAGCATGCACAGCAAAAGTGTCTTTATCAGGCCTGATTTCTATGAGAATAAGTGCAAATGTTTATTGTGCTATTAAATAGAGGCTGCTTTAGTCACAGAATGGGATGCCAGTGCCACAAAAACCAGAGAGCATGCACAGCAAAAGTGTCTTTATCAGGCCTGATTTCTATGAGAATAAGTGCAAATGTTTATTATGCTATTAAATAGAGGCTGCTTTAGTCACAGAATGGGATGCCAGTGCCACAAAAACCAGAGAGCATGCACAGCAAAAGTGTCTTTATCAGGCCTGATTTCTATGAGAATAAGTGCAAATGTTTATTGTGCTATTAAATAGAGGCTGCTTTAGTCACAGAATGGGATGCCAGTGCCACAAAAACCAGAGAGCATGCACAGCAAAAGTGTCTTTATCAGGCCTGATTTCTATGAGAATAAGTGCAAATGTTTATTATGCTATTAAATAGAGGCTGCTTTAGTCACAGAATGGGATGCCAGTGCCACAAAAACCAGAGAGCATGCACAGCAAAAGTGTCTTTATCAGGCCTGATTTCTATGAGAATAAGTGCAAATGTTTATTGTGCTATTAAATAGAGGCTGCTTTAGTCACAGAATGGGATGCCAGTGCCACAAAAACCAGAGAGCATGCACAGCAAAAGTGTCTTTATCAGGCCTGATTTCTATGAGAATAAGTGCAAATGTTTATTATGCTATTAAATAGAGGCTGCTTTAGTCACAGAATGGGATGCCAGTGCCACAAAAACCAGAGAGCATGCACAGCAAAAGTGTCTTTATCAGGCCTGATTTCTATGAGAATAAGTGCAAATGTTTATTATGCTATTAAATAGAGGCTGCTTTAGTCACAGAATGGGATGCCAGTGCCACAAAAACCAGAGAGCATGCACAGCAAAAGTGTCTTTATCAGGCCTGATTTCTATGAGAATAAGTGCAAATGTTTATTATGCTATTAAATAGAGGCTGCTTTAGTCACAGAATGGGATGCCTCACAGCAGACTTAAGATCAGTTCAGTATATATGCACAGTTAGTTACTATAAGCAGCCTGAAAACGCTAACAAAGGCTGGATGAAAAAAAAAAATCTCCCTGTCAGCCAGCTCCGTTTTTCCTACCTTTCCCTGGCTTTCTGTCTGTCTCCTGTCTGTCTCCTGCCTGTCTCCTGCCTGTCTCCAGCCTGTCCCTGTCTGTCCCTGTCTCCAGCCTGTCTCCAGCCTGTCTAACTGCCTCAGCTACACAGCGTTCTGTCTGTCTGTCACGAATGCAATAGAGAAATGAGGAAAAGCAAGATGGCCGCCGTTAAATACCGCTGTGTGACGTCTCCGGGCTTGCTGGCTGCTGATAGGCTGCATGTGACTGCCCCAGCTTGCACTGGCGCGGGATACATGTCCAGACATGTCCCGCCCGCCATCTTAGAATGCCTGTAATGTAAATGAATGGATGTTAAAGGAAAACTTCGAGTGATCGAATCGCGGGGAAATTCGGATTCGATCCGAATCGAATTTTTCCTGAAATTCGGATTGAATCCGGGTTCGTCCGGATCGATTCGCTCATACCTAATATTTATGAGAAATAGCTTTTAAAAGCTGCTTTAGTGTAACAGATAGGGTCAAATGTGCAGGTTTGGGACACCCTGAGGCCTGTTTTTTTACAGCACACACAAAAACAATTCAAACTGCAATATATTTATGAGAAATAGCCTTTAAAAGCTGCTTTAGTGTAACAGATAGGGTCAAATGTGTTGGTTTGGGATACCCTGAGGCCAGTTTTTTTATAGCACACACAAAAACAATTCAAGCTGCAATATATTTATGAGAAATAGCCATTAAAAGCTGCTTTAGTGTAACAGCTAGGGTCAAATGTGCTGGTTTGGGATACCCTGAGGCCTGTTTTTTTTTACAGCACACACAAAAACAATTCAAACTGCAATATATTTATGAGAAATAGCCTTTAAAAGCTGCTTTAGTGTAACAGATAGGGTCAAATGAGCAGGTTTGGGATACTCTGCGGCCTGGTGTTTTACAGCACACACAAAAACAATTCAAACTGCAATATATTTATGAGAAATAGCCTTTAAAAGCTGCTCTTGTGTAACAGATAGGGAGAAATATGCAGGTTTGGGTACCCTGCGGCCTGGTGTTTTTACAGCACACACAAAAACAATTCAAACTGTGATATATTTATGAGAAATAGCTTTTAAAAGCTGCTTTAGTGTAACAGATAGGGTCAAATGTGCTGGTTTGGGATACCCTGAGGCCTGTTTTTTTACAGCACACACAAAAACAATTCAAACTGCAATATATTTATGAGAAATAGCCTTTAAAAGCTGCTTTTGTGTAACAGATAGGGTCAAATATGCAGGTTTGGGATACCCTGCGGCCTGGTGTTTTTACAGCACACACAAAAACAATTCAAACTGTGATATATTTATGAGAAATAGCTTTTAAAAGCTGCTTAAGTGTAACAGATAGGGTCAAATGTGCAGGTTTGGGATACCCTGAGGCCTGTTTTTTTACAGCACACACAAAAACAATTCAAACTGCAATATATTTATGAGAAATAGCCTTTAAAAGCTGCTTTAGTGTAACAGATAGGGTCAAATGTGTTAGTTTGGGATACCCTGAGGCCTGTTTTTTTTACAGCACACACAAAAACAATTCAAGCTGCAATATATTTATGAGAAATAGCCATTAAAAGCTGCTTTAGTGTAACAGCTAGGGTCAAATGTGCTGGTTTGGCATACCCTGAGGCCTGTTTTTTTACAGCACACACAAAAACAATTCAAACTGCAATATATTTATGAGAAATAGCCTTTAAAAGCTGCTTTAGTGTAACAGATAGGGTCAAATGAGCAGGTTTGGGATACTCTGCGGCCTGGTGTTTTTACAGCACACGCAAAAACAATTCAAACTGCAATATATTTATGAGAAATAGCCTTTAAAAGCTGCTCTTGTGTAACAGATAGGGACAAATATGCAGGTTTGGGTACCCTGCAGCCTGGTGTTTTTACAGCACACACAAAAACAATTTAAACTGTGATATATTTATGAGAAATAGCTTTTAAAAGCTGCTTTAGTGTAACAGATAGGGTCAAATGTGTTGGTTTGGGATACCCTGAGGCCTGATTTTTTACAGCACACACAAAAACAATTCAAGCTGCAATATATTTATGAGAAATAGCCTTTAAAAGCTGCTTTAGTGTAACAGATAGGGTCAAATGTGTTGGTTTGGGACGCCCATGTGGGCTGGTGTTTTTACAGCACACACAAAAACAATTCAAAATGCAATATATTTATGAGAATAGCCTTTACAAGCTGCTCTTGTGTAACAGATAGGGACAAATATGCAGGTTTGGGTACCCTGCGGCCTGGTGTTTTTACAGCACACACAAAAACAATTCAAACTGTGATATATTTATGAGAAATAGCTTTTAAAAGCTGCTTTAGTGTAACAGATAGGGTCAAATGTGCAGGTTTGGGATACCCTGAGGCCTGTTTTTTTACAGCACACACAAAAACAATTCAAACTGCAATATATTTATGAGAAATAGCTTTTAAAGGCTGCTTTAGTGTAACAGATAGGGTCAAATGTGCTGGTTTGGGATACCCTGAGGCCTGTTTTTTACAGCACACACAAAAACAATTCAAACTGCAATATATTTATGAGAAATAGCTTTTAAAAGCTGCTTTTGTGTAACAGATAGGGTCAAATATGCAGGTTTGGGATACCCTGCAGCCTGGTGTTTTTACAGCACACACAAAAACAATTCAAACTGTGGTATATTTATGAGAAATAGCTTTTAAAAGCTGCTTTAGTGTAACAGATAGGGTCAAATGTGCAGGTTTGGGACACCCTGAGGCCTGTTTTTTTACAGCACACACAAAAACAATTCAAACTGCAATATATTTATGAGAAATAGCCTTTAAAAGCTGCTTTAGTGTAACAGATAGGGTCAAATGTGTTGGTTTGGGATACCCTGAGGCCTGTTTTTTTATAGCACACACAAAAACAATTCAAGCTGCAATATATTTATGAGAAATAGCCATTAAAAGCTGCTTTAGTGTAACAGCTAGGGTCAAATGTGCTGGTTTGGGATACCCTGAGGCCTGTTTCTTTTTACAGCACACACAAAAACAATTCAAACTGCAATATATTTATGAGAAATAGCCTTTAAAAGCTGCTTTAGTGTAACAGATAGGGTCAAATGAGCAGGTTTGGGATACTCTGCGGCCTGGTGTTTTACAGCACACACAAAAACAATTCAAACTGCAATATATTTATGAGAAATAGCCTTTAAAAGCTGCTCTTGTGTAACAGATAGGGACAAATATGCAGGTTTGGGTACCCTGCGGCCTGGTGTTTTTACAGCACACACAAAAACAATTCAAACTGTGATATATTTATGAGAAATAGCTTTTAAAAGCTGCTTTAGTGTAACAGATAGGGTCAAATGTAAAGGTTTGGGATACCCTGAGGCCTGTTTTTTTACAGCACACACAAAAACAATTCAAACTGCAATATATTTATGAGAAATAGCCTTTAAAAGCTGCTCTTGTGTAACAGATAGGGACAAATATGCAGGTTTGGGTACCCTGCGGCCTGGTGTTTTTACAGCACACACAAAAACAATTCAAACTGTGATATATTTATGAGAAATAGCTTTTAAAAGCTGCTTTAGTGTAACATATAGGGTCAAATGTGCAGGTTTGGGATACCCTGAGGCCTGTTTTTTTACAGCACACACAAAAACAATTCAAACTGCAATATATTTATGAGAAATAGCCTTTAAAAGCTGCTTTAGTGTAACAGATAGGGTCAAATGTGTTAGTTTGGGATACCCTGAGGCCTGTTTTTTTTACAGCACACACAAAAACAATTCAAGCTGCAATATATTTATGAGAAATAGCCATTAAAAGCTGCTTTAGTGTAACAGCTAGGGTCAAATGTGCTGGTTTAGGATACCCTGAGGCCTGTTTTTTTACAGCACACACAAAAACAATTCAAACTGCAATATATTTATGAGAAATAGCCTTTAAAAGCTGCTTTAGTGTAACAGATAGGGTCAAATGAGCAGGTTTGGGATACTCTGCGGCCTGGTGTTTTTACAGCACACGCAAAAACAATTCAAACTGCAATATATTTATGAGAAATAGCCTTTAAAAGCTGCTCTTGTGTAACAGATAGGGACAAATATGCAGGTTTGGGTACCCTGCAGCCTGGTGTTTTTACAGCACACACAAAAACAATTTAAACTGTGATATATTTATGAGAAATAGCTTTTAAAAGCTGCTTTAGTGTAACAGATAGGGTCAAATGTGTTGGTTTGGGATACCCTGAGGCCTGATTTTTTACAGCACACACAAAAACAATTCAAGCTGCAATATATTTATGAGAAATAGCCTTTAAAAGCTGCTTTAGTGTAACAGATAGGGTCAAATGTGTTGGTTTGGGACGCCCATGTGGGCTGGTGTTTTTACAGCACACACAAAAACAATTCAAAATGCAATATATTTATGAGAATAGCCTTTACAAGCTGCTCTTGTGTAACAGATAGGGACAAATATGCAGGTTTGGGTACCCTGCGGCCTGGTGTTTTTACAGCACACACAAAAACAATTCAAACTGTGATATATTTATGAGAAATAGCTTTTAAAAGCTGCTTTAGTGTAACAGATAGGGTCAAATGTGCAGGTTTGGGATACCCTGAGGCCTGTTTTTTTACAGCACACACAAAAACAATTCAAACTGCAATATATTTATGAGAAATAGCCTTTAAAAGCTGCTTAAGTGTAACAGATAGGGTCAAATGTGTTGGTTTGGGATACCCTGAGGCCTGCTTTTTTTACAGCACACACAAAAACAATTCAAGCTGCAATATATTTATGAGAAATAGCCATTAAAAGCTGCTTTAGTGTAACAGCTAGGGTCAAATGTGCTGGTTTGGGATACCCTGAGGCCTGTTTTTTTTACAGCACACACAAAAACAATTCAAACTGCAATATATTTATGAGAAATAGCCTTTAAAAGCTGCTTTAGTGTAACAGATAGGGTCAAATGAGCAGGTTTGGGATACTCTGCGGCCTGGTGTTTTTACAGCACACGCAAAAACAATTCAAACTGCAATATATTTATGAGAAATAGCCTTTAAAAGCTGTTCTTGTGTAACAGATAGGGACAAATATGCAGGTTTGGGTACCCTGCGGTCTGGTGTTTTTACAGCACACACAAAAACAATTCAAACTGTGATATATTTATGAGAAGTAGCTTTTAAAAGCTGCTTTAGTGTAACAGATAGGGTCAAATGTGCAGGTTTGGGATACCCTGAGGCCTGTTTTTTTACAGCACACACAAAAACAATTCAAACTGCAATATATTTATGAGAAATAGCCTTTAAAAGCTGCTTTAGTGTAACAGATAGGGTCAAATGTGTTGGTTTGGGATACCCTGAGGCCTGTTTTTTTTACAGCACACACAAAAGCAATTCAAGCTGCAATATATTTATGAGAAATAGCCATTAAAAGCTGCTTTAGTGTAACAGCTAGGGTCAAATGTGCTGGTTTGGGATACCCTGAGGCCTGTTTTTTTTACAGCACACACAAAAACAATTCAAACTGCAATATATTTATGAGAAATAGCCTTTAAAAGCTGCTTTAGTGTAACAGATAGGGTCAAATGAGCAGGTTTGGGATACTCTGCGGCCTGGTGTTTTTACAGCACACACAAAAACAATTCAAACTGTGATATATTTATGAGAAATAGCTTTTAAAAGCTGCTTTAGTGTAACAGATAGGGTCAAATGTGTTGGTTTGGGATACCCTGAGGCCTGTTTTTTTACAGCACACACAAAAATAATTCAAGCTGCAATATATTTATGAGAAATAGCCTTTAAAAGCTGCTTTAGTGTAACAGATAGGCTCATATGTGCAGGTTTGGGATACCCTGCGGCCTGGTGTTTTTACAGCACACACAAAAACAATTCAAACTGCAATATATTTATGAGAAATTGCCTTTAAAAGCTGCTTTAGTATAACAGATAAGGTCAAATGTGCAGGTTTGGGATACAGTGTGGCCTGGTGTTTTTACAGTACACACAAAAACAATTCAAACTGCAATATATTTATGAGAAATAGCCTTTAAAAGCTGCTTTAGTTTAACAGATCGGGTCAAATGTGCAGGTTTGGTATACCCTGTGGCCTGGTGTTTTTACAGCACACACAAAAACAATTCAAACTGCAATATATTTATGAGAAATTGCCTTTAAAAGCTGCTTTTGTGTAACAGATAGGGTCAAATATGCAGGTTTGGGATACCCTGCGGCCTGGTGTTTTTACAGCACACACAAAAACAATTCAAACTGCAATATATTTATGAGAAATAGCTTTTAAAAGCTGCTTTAGTGTAACAGATAGGGTCAAATGTGCAGGTTTGGGACACCCTGAGGCCTGTTTTTTTACAGCACACACAAAAACAATTCAAACTGCAATATATTTATGAGAAATAGCCATTAAAAGCTGCTTTAGTGTAACAGCTAGGGTCAAATGTGCTGGTTTGGGATACCCTGAGGCCTGTTTTTTTTTACAGCACACACAAAAACAATTCAAACTGCACTATATTTATGAGAAATAGCCTTTAAAAGCTGCTTTAGTGTAACAGATAGGGTCAAATGAGCAGGTTTGGGATACTCTGCGGCCTGGTGTTTTACAGCACACACAAAAACAATTCAAACTGCAATATATTTATGAGAAATAGCCTTTAAAAGCTGCTCTTGTGTAACAGATAGGGACAAATATGCAGGTTTGGGTACCCTGCGGCCTGGTGTTTTTACAGCACACACAAAAACAATTCAAACTGTGATATATTTATGAGAAATAGCTTTTAAAAGCTGCTTTAGTGTAACAGATAGGGTCAAATGTGCAGGTTTGGGATACCCTGAGGCCTGTTTTTTTACAGCACACACAAAAACAATTCAAACTGCAATATATTTATGAGAAATAGCCTTTAAAAGCTGCTTTTGTGTAACAGATAGGGTCAAATATGCAGGTTTGGGATACCCTGCGGCCTGGTGTTTTTACAGCACACACAAAAACAATTCAAACTGTGATATATTTATGAGAAATAGCTTTTAAAAGCTGCTTAAGTGTAACAGATAGGGTCAAATGTGCAGGTTTGGGATACCCTGAGGCCTGTTTTTTTACAGCACACACAAAAACAATTCAAACTGCAATATATTTATGAGAAATAGCCTTTAAAAGCTGCTTTAGTGTAACAGATAGGGTCAAATGTGTTAGTTTGGGATACCCTGAGGCCTGTTTTTTTTACAGCACACACAAAAACAATTCAAGCTGCAATATATTTATGAGAAATAGCCATTAAAAGCTGCTTTAGTGTAACAGCTAGGGTCAAATGTGCTGGTTTAGGATACCCTGAGGCCTGTTTTTTTACAGCACACACAAAAACAATTCAAACTGCAATATATTTATGAGAAATAGCCTTTAAAAGCTGCTTTAGTGTAACAGATAGGGTCAAATGAGCAGGTTTGGGATACTCTGCGGCCTGGTGTTTTTACAGCACACGCAAAAACAATTCAAACTGCAATATATTTATGAGAAATAGCCTTTAAAAGCTGCTCTTGTGTAACAGATAGGGACAAATATGCAGGTTTGGGTACCCTGCAGCCTGGTGTTTTTACAGCACACACAAAAACAATTTAAACTGTGATATATTTATGAGAAATAGCTTTTAAAAGCTGCTTTAGTGTAACAGATAGGGTCAAATGTGTTGGTTTGGGATACCCTGAGGCCTGATTTTTTACAGCACACACAAAAACAATTCAAGCTGCAATATATTTATGAGAAATAGCCTTTAAAAGCTGCTTTAGTGTAACAGATAGGGTCAAATGTGTTGGTTTGGGACGCCCATGTGGGCTGGTGTTTTTACAGCACACACAAAAACAATTCAAAATGCAATATATTTATGAGAATAGCCTTTACAAGCTGCTCTTGTGTAACAGATAGGGACAAATATGCAGGTTTGGGTACCCTGCGGCCTGGTGTTTTTACAGCACACACAAAAACAATTCAAACTGTGATATATTTATGAGAAATAGCTTTTAAAAGCTGCTTTAGTGTAACAGATAGGGTCAAATGTGCAGGTTTGGGATACCCTGAGGCCTGTTTTTTTACAGCACACACAAAAACAATTCAAACTGCAATATATTTATGAGAAATAGCCTTTAAAAGCTGCTTTTGTGTAACAGATAGGGTCAAATATGCAGGTTGGGATACCCTGCGGCCTGGTGTTTTTACAGCACACACAAAAACAATTCAAACTGTGATATATTTATGAGAAATAGCTTTTAAAAGCTGCTTTAGTGTAACAGATAGGGTCAAATGTGCAGGTTTGGGATACCCTGAGGCCTGTTTTTTTACAGCACACACAAAAACAATTCAAACTGCAATATATTTATGAGAAATAGCCTTTAAAAGCTGCTTTAGTGTAACAGATAGGGTCAAATGAGCAGGTTTGGGATACTCTGCGGCCTGGTGTTTTTACAGCACACGCAAAAACAATTCAAACTGCAATATATTTATGAGAAATAGCCTTTAAAAGCTGTTCTTGTGTAACAGATAGGGACAAATATGCAGGTTTGGGTACCCTGCGGTCTGGTGTTTTTACAGCACACACAAAAACAATTCAAACTGTGATATATTTATGAGAAGTAGCTTTTAAAAGCTGCTTTAGTGTAACAGATAGGGTCAAATGTGCAGGTTTGGGATACCCTGAGGCCTGTTTTTTTACAGCACACACAAAAACAATTCAAACTGCAATATATTTATGAGAAATAGCCTTTAAAAGCTGCTTTAGTGTAACAGATAGGGTCAAATGTGTTGGTTTGGGATACCCTGAGGCCTGCTTTTTTTACAGCACACACAAAAACAATTCAAGCTGCAATATATTTATGAGAAATAGCCATTAAAAGCTGCTTTAGTGTAACAGCTAGGGTCAAATGTGCTGGTTTGGGATACCCTGAGGCCTGTTTTTTTTACAGCACACACAAAAACAATTCAAACTGCAATATATTTATGAGAAATAGCCTTTAAAAGCTGCTTTAGTGTAACAGATAGGGTCAAATGAGCAGGTTTGGGATACTCTGCGGCCTGTTTTTTTTACAGCACACACAAAAACAATTCAAGCTGCAATATATTTATGAGAAATAGCCATTAAAAGCTGCTTTAGTGTAACAGCTAGGGTCAAATGTGCTGGTTTGGGATACCCTGAGGCCTGTTTTTTTTACAGCACACACAAAAACAATTCAAACTGCAATATATTTATGAGAAATAGCCTTTAAAAGCTGCTTTAGTGTAACAGATAGGGTCAAATGAGCAGGTTTGGGATACTCTGCGGCCTGGTGTTTTTACAGCACACGCAAAAACAATTCAAACTGCAATATATTTATGAGAAATAGCCTTTAAAAGCTGCTCTTGTGTAACAGATAGGGACAAATATGCAGGTTTGGGTACCCTGCAGCCTGGTGTTTTTACAGCACACACATAAACAATTCAAACTGTGATATATTTATGAGAAATAGCTTTTAAAAGCTGCTTTAGTGTAACAGATAGGGTCAAATGTGTTGGTTTGGGATACCCTGAGGCCTGTTTTTTTACAGCACACACAAAAATAATTCAAGCTGCAATATATTTATGAGAAATAGCCTTTAAAAGCTGCTTTAGTGTAACAGATAGGCTCATATGTGCAGGTTTGGGATACCCTGCGGCCTGGTGTTTTTACAGCACACACAAAAACAATTCAAACTGCAATATATTTATGAGAAATTGCCTTTAAAAGCTGCTTTAGTATAACAGATAAGGTCAAATGTGCAGGTTTGGGATACAGTGCGGCCTGGTGTTTTTACAGTACACACAAAAACAATTCAAACTGCAATATATTTATGAGAAATAGCCTTTAAAAGCTGCTTTAGTTTAACAGATCGGGTCAAATGTGCAGGTTTGGTATACCCTGTGGCCTGGTGTTTTTACAGCACACACAAAAACAATTCAAACTGCAATATATTTATGAGAAATTGCCTTTAAAAGCTGCTTTTGTGTAACAGATAGGGTCAAATATGCAGGTTTGGGATACCCTGCGGCCTGGTGTTTTTACAGCACACACAAAAACAATTCAAACTGCAATATATTTATGAGAAATAGCTTTTAAAAGCTGCTTTAGTGTAACAGATAGGGTCAAATGTGCAGGTTTGGGACACCCTGAGGCCTGTTTTTTTACAGCACACACAAAAACAATTCAAACTGCAATATATTTATGAGAAATAGCCATTAAAAGCTGCTTTAGTGTAACAGCTAGGGTCAAATGTGCTGGTTTGGGATACCCTGAGGCCTGTTTTTTTTTACAGCACACACAAAAACAATTCAAACTGCACTATATTTATGAGAAATAGCCTTTAAAAGCTGCTTTAGTGTAACAGATAGGGTCAAATGAGCAGGTTTGGGATACTCTGCGGCCTGGTGTTTTACAGCACACACAAAAACAATTCAAACTGCAATATATTTATGAGAAATAGCCTTTAAAAGCTGCTCTTGTGTAACAGATAGGGACAAATATGCAGGTTTGGGTACCCTGCGGCCTGGTGTTTTTACAGCACACACAAAAACAATTCAAACTGTGATATATTTATGAGAAATAGCTTTTAAAAGCTGCTTTAGTGTAACAGATAGGGTCAAATGTGCAGGTTTGGGATACCCTGAGGCCTGTTTTTTTACAGCACACACAAAAACAATTCAAACTGCAATATATTTATGAGAAATAGCCTTTAAAAGCTGCTTTTGTGTAACAGATAGGGTCAAATATGCAGGTTTGGGATACCCTGCGGCCTGGTGTTTTTACAGCACACACAAAAACAATTCAAACTGTGATATATTTATGAGAAATAGCTTTTAAAAGCTGCTTAAGTGTAACAGATAGGGTCAAATGTGCAGGTTTGGGATACCCTGAGGCCTGTTTTTTTACAGCACACACAAAAACAATTCAAACTGCAATATATTTATGAGAAATAGCCTTTAAAAGCTGCTTTAGTGTAACAGATAGGGTCAAATGTGTTAGTTTGGGATACCCTGAGGCCTGTTTTTTTTACAGCACACACAAAAACAATTCAAGCTGCAATATATTTATGAGAAATAGCCATTAAAAGCTGCTTTAGTGTAACAGCTAGGGTCAAATGTGCTGGTTTAGGATACCCTGAGGCCTGTTTTTTTACAGCACACACAAAAACAATTCAAACTGCAATATATTTATGAGAAATAGCCTTTAAAAGCTGCTTTAGTGTAACAGATAGGGTCAAATGAGCAGGTTTGGGATACTCTGCGGCCTGGTGTTTTTACAGCACACGCAAAAACAATTCAAACTGCAATATATTTATGAGAAATAGCCTTTAAAAGCTGCTCTTGTGTAACAGATAGGGACAAATATGCAGGTTTGGGTACCCTGCAGCCTGGTGTTTTTACAGCACACACAAAAACAATTTAAACTGTGATATATTTATGAGAAATAGCTTTTAAAAGCTGCTTTAGTGTAACAGATAGGGTCAAATGTGTTGGTTTGGGATACCCTGAGGCCTGATTTTTTACAGCACACACAAAAACAATTCAAGCTGCAATATATTTATGAGAAATAGCCTTTAAAAGCTGCTTTAGTGTAACAGATAGGGTCAAATGTGTTGGTTTGGGACGCCCATGTGGGCTGGTGTTTTTACAGCACACACAAAAACAATTCAAAATGCAATATATTTATGAGAATAGCCTTTACAAGCTGCTCTTGTGTAACAGATAGGGACAAATATGCAGGTTTGGGTACCCTGCGGCCTGGTGTTTTTACAGCACACACAAAAACAATTCAAACTGTGATATATTTATGAGAAATAGCTTTTAAAAGCTGCTTTAGTGTAACAGATAGGGTCAAATGTGCTGGTTTGGGATACCCTGAGGCCTGTTTTTTTACAGCACACACAAAAACAATTCAAACTGCAATATATTTATGAGAAATAGCCTTTAAAAGCTGCTTTTGTGTAACAGATAGGGTCAAATATGCAGGTTTGGGATACCCTGCGGCCTGGTGTTTTTACAGCACACACAAAAACAATTCAAACTGTGATATATTTATGAGAAATAGCTTTTAAAAGCTGCTTTAGTGTAACAGATAGGGTCAAATGTGCAGGTTTGGGATACCCTGAGGCCTGTTTTTTTACAGCACACACAAAAACAATTCAAACTGCAATATATTTATGAGAAATAGCCTTTAAAAGCTGCTTTAGTGTAACAGATAGGGTCAAATGAGCAGGTTTGGGATACTCTGCGGCCTGGTGTTTTTACAGCACACGCAAAAACAATTCAAACTGCAATATATTTATGAGAAATAGCCTTTAAAAGCTGTTCTTGTGTAACAGATAGGGACAAATATGCAGGTTTGGGTACCCTGCGGTCTGGTGTTTTTACAGCACACACAAAAACAATTCAAACTGTGATATATTTATGAGAAGTAGCTTTTAAAAGCTGCTTTAGTGTAACTGATAGGGTCAAATGTGCAGGTTTGGGATACCCTGAGGCCTGTTTTTTTACAGCACACACAAAAACAATTCAAACTGCAATATATTTATGAGAAATAGCCTTTAAAAGCTGCTTTAGTGTAACAGATAGGGTCAAATGTGTTGGTTTGGGATACCCTGAGGCCTGTTTTTTTACAGCACACACAAAAACAATTCAAGCTGCAATATATTTATGAGAAATAGCCATTAAAAGCTGCTTTAGTGTAACAGCTAGGGTCAAATGTGCTGGTTTGGGATACCCTGAGGCCTGTTTTTTTTACAGCACACACAAAAACAATTCAAACTGCACTATATTTATGAGAAATAGCCTTTAAAAGCTGCTTTAGTGTAACAGATAGGGTCAAATGAGCAGGTTTGGGATACTCTGCGGCCTGGTGTTTTTACAGCACACGCAAAAACAATTCAAACTGCAATATATTTATGAGAAATAGCCTTTAAAAGCTGCTCTTGTGTAACAGATAGGGACAAATATGCAGGTTTGGGTACCCTGCAGCCTGGTGTTTTTACAGCACACACAAAAACAATTCAAACTGTGATATATTTATGAGAAATAGCTTTTAAAAGCTGCTTTAGTGTAACAGATAGGGTCAAATGTGTTGGTTTGGGATACCCTGAGGCCTGTTTTTTTACAGCACACACAAAAATAATTCAAGCTGCAATATATTTATGAGAAATAGCCTTTAAAAGCTGCTTTAGTGTAACAGATAGGCTCATATGTGCAGGTTTGGGATACCCTGCGGCCTGGTGTTTTTACAGCACACACAAAAACAATTCAAACTGCAATATATTTATGAGAAATTGCCTTTAAAAGCTGCTTTAGTATAACAGATAAGGTCAAATGTGCAGGTTTGGGATACAGTGCGGCCTGGTGTTTTTACAGTACACACAAAAACAATTCAAACTGCAATATATTTATGAGAAATAGCCTTTTAAAGCTGCTTTAGTTTAACAGATCGGGTCAAATGTGCAGGTTTGGTATACCCTGTGGCCTGGTGTTTTTACAGCACACACAAAAACAATTCAAACTGCAATATATTTATGAGAAATTGCCTTTAAAAGCTGCTTTTGTGTAACAGATAGGGTCAAATATGCAGGTTTGGGATATCCTGCGGCCTGATGTTTTTACAGCACACACAAAAACAATTCAAACTGTGGTATATTTATGAGAAATAGCTTTTAAAAGCTGCTTTAGTGTAACAGATAGGGTCAAATGTGCAGGTTTGGGACACCCTGAGGCCTGTTTTTTTACAGCACACACAAAAACAATTCAAACTGCAATATATTTATGAGAAATAGCCTTTAAAAGCTGCTTTAGTGTAACAGATAGGGTCAAATGTGTTGGTTTGGGATACCCTGAGGCCTGTTTTTTTTATAGCACACACAAAAACAATTCAAGCTGCAATATATTTATGAGAAATAGCCATTAAAAGCTGCTTTAGTGTAACAGCTAGGGTCAAATGTGCTGGTTTGGGATACCCTGAGGCCTGTTTTTTTTTACAGCACACACAAAAACAATTCAAACTGCAATATATTTATGAGAAATAGCCTTTAAAAGCTGCTTTAGTGTAACAGATAGGGTCAAATGAGCAGGTTTGGGATACTCTGCGGCCTGGTGTTTTACAGCACACACAAAAACAATTCAAACTGCAATATATTTATGAGAAATAGCCTTTAAAAGCTGCTCTTGTGTAACAGATAGGGACAAATATGCAGGTTTGGGTACCCTGCGGCCTGGTGTTTTTACAGCACACACAAAAACAATTCAAACTGTGATATATTTATGAGAAATAGCTTTTAAAAGCTGCTTTAGTGTAACAGATAGGGCCAAATGTGCAGGTTTGGGATACCCTGAGGCCTGTTTTTTTACAGCACACACAAAAACAATTCAAACTGCAATATATTTATGAGAAATAGCCTTTAAAAGCTGCTTTTGTGTAACAGATAGGGTCAAATATGCAGGTTTGGGATACCCTGCGGCCTGGTGTTTTTACAGCACACACAAAAACAATTCAAACTGTGATATATTTATGAGAAATAGCTTTTAAAAGCTGCTTAAGTGTAACAGATAGGGTCAAATGTGCAGGTTTGGGATACCCTGAGGCCTGTTTTTTTACAGCACACACAAAAACAATTCAAACTGCAATATATTTATGAGAAATAGCCTTTAAAAGCTGCTTTAGTGTAACAGATAGGGTCAAATGTGTTAGTTTGGGATACCCTGAGGCCTGTTTTTTTTACAGCACACACAAAAACAATTCAAGCTGCAATATATTTATGAGAAATAGCCATTAAAAGCTGCTTTAGTGTAACAGCTAGGGTCAAATGTGCTGGTTTAGGATACCCTGAGGCCTGTTTTTTTACAGCACACACAAAAACAATTCAAACTGCAATATATTTATGAGAAATAGCCTTTAAAAGCTGCTTTAGTGTAACAGATAGGGTCAAATGAGCAGGTTTGGGATACTCTGCGGCCTGGTGTTTTTACAGCACACGCAAAAACAATTCAAACTGCAATATATTTATGAGAAATAGCCTTTAAAAGCTGCTCTTGTGTAACAGATAGGGACAAATATGCAGGTTTGGGTACCCTGCAGCCTGGTGGTTTTACAGCACACACAAAAACAATTTAAACTGTGATATATTTATGAGAAATAGCTTTTAAAAGCTGCTTTAATGTAACAGATAGGGTCAAATGTGTTGGTTTGGGATACCCTGAGGCCTGATTTTTTACAGCACACACAAAAACAATTCAAACTGCAATATATTTATGAGAAATAGCCTTTAAAAGCTGCTTTAGTGTAACAGATAGGGTCAAATGTGTTGGTTTGGGACGCCCATGTGGGCTGGTGTTTTTACAGCACACACAAAAACAATTCAAAATGCAATATATTTATGAGAATAGCCTTTACAAGCTGCTCTTGTGTAACAGATAGGGACAAATATGCAGGTTTGGGTACCCTGCGGCCTGGTGTTTTTACAGCACACACAAAAACAATTCAAACTGTGATATATTTATGAGAAATAGCCTTTACAAGCTGCTTTAGTGTAACAGACAGGGTTAAATGTACAGGTTTGGAATACAGTATGGCCTGGTGTTTTTACAGCACACACAAAAACAATTCAAACTGCAATATATTTATGAGAAATAGCCTTTAAAAGCTGCTTTAGTGTAACAGATAGGGTCAAATGTGTTGGTTTGGGACGCCCATGTGGGCTGGTGTTTTTACAGCACACACAAAAACAATTCAAACTGCAATATATTTATGAGAAATAGCTTTTAAAAGCTGCTTTAGTGTAACAGATAGGGTCAAATGTGCAGGTTTGGGATACCCTGAGGCCTGTTTTTTTACAGCACACACAAAAACAATTCAAACTGCAATATATTTATGAGAAATAGCCTTTAAAAGCTGCTTTAGTGTAACAGATAGGGTCAAATGTGCTGGTTTGGCATACCCTGAGGCCTGTTTTTTTTACAGCACACACAAAAACAATTCAAACTGCAATATATTTATGAGAAATAGCCTTTACAAGCTGCTTTAGTGTAACAGATAGGGTCAAATGTGCAGGTTTGGGATACTGTGCGGCCTGGTGTTTTTACAGCACACACAAAAACAATTCAAACTGCAATATATTTATGAGAAATAGCCTTTAAAAGCTGCTTTTGTGTAACAGATAGGGTCAAATGTGCAGGTTTGGGATACCGTGCGGCCTGCTGTTTTTACAGCACACACAAAAACAATTCAAACTGCAATATATTTATGAGAAATAGCATTTAAAAGCTGCTTTAGTGTAACAGATAGGGTCAAATGTGCTGGTTTGGCATACCCTGAGGCCTGTTTTTTTTACATCACACACAAAAACAATTCAAACTGCAATATATTTATGAGAAATAGCCTTTAAAAGCTGCTTTAGTGTAACAGATAGGGTCAAATGAGCAGGTTTGGGATACTCTGCGGCCTGGTGTTTTTACAGCACACGCAAAAACAATTCAAACTGCAATATATTTATGAGAAATAGCCTTTAAAAGCTGCTCTTGTGTAACAGATAGGGACAAATATGCAGGTTTGGGTACCCTGCAGCCTGGTGTTTTTACAGCACACACAAAAACAATTCAAACTGTGATATATTTATGAGAAATAGCTTTTAAAAGCTGCTTTAGTGTAACAGATAGGGTCAAATGTGTTGGTTTGGGATACCCTGAGGCCTGTTTTTTTACAGCACACACAAAAATAATTCAAGCTGCAATATATTTATGAGAAATAGCCTTTAAAAGCTGCTTTAGCGTAACAGATAGGCTCATATGTGCAGGTTTTGGATACCCTGCGGCCTGGTGTTTTTACAGCACACACAAAAACAATTCAAACTGCAATATATTTATGAGAAATTGCCTTTAAAAGCTGCTTTAGTATAACAGATAAGGTCAAATGTGCAGGTTTGGGATACAGTGCGGCCTGGTGTTTTTACAGTACACACAAAAACAATTCAAACTGCAATATATTTATGAGAAATAGCCTTTTAAAGCTGCTTTAGTTTAACAGATCGGGTCAAATGTGCAGGTTTGGTATACCCTGTGGCCTGGTGTTTTTACAGCACACACAAAAACAATTCAAACTGCAATATATTTATGAGAAATTGCCTTTAAAAGCTGCTTTTGTGTAACAGATAGGGTCAAATATGCAGGTTTGGGATATCCTGCGGCCTGGTGTTTTTACAGCACACACAAAAACAATTCAAACTGTGGTATATTTATGAGAAATAGCTTTTAAAAGCTGCTTTAGTGTAACAGATAGGGTCAAATGTGCAGGTTTGGGACACCCTGAGGCCTGTTTTTTTACAGCACACACAAAAACAATTCAAACTGCAATATATTTATGAGAAATAGCCTTTAAAAGCTGCTTTAGTGTAACAGATAGGGTCAAATGTGTTGGTTTGGGATACCCTGAGGCCTGTTTTTTTTATAGCACACACAAAAACAATTCAAGCTGAAATATATTTATGAGAAATAGCCATTAAAAGCTGCTTTAGTGTAACAGCTAGGGTCAAATGTGCTGGTTTGGGATACCCTGAGGCCTGTTTTTTTTTACAGCACACACAAAAACAATTCAAACTGCAATATATTTATGAGAAATAGCCTTTAAAAGCTGCTTTAGTGTAACAGATAGGGTCAAATGAGCAGGTTTGGGGTACTCTGCGGCCTGGTGTTTTACAGCACACACAAAAACAATTCAAACTGCAATATATTTATGAGAAATAGCCTTTAAAAGCTGCTCTTGTGTAACAGATAGGGACAAATATGCAGGTTTGGGTACCCTGCGGCCTGGTGTTTTTACAGCACACACAAAAACAATTCAAACTGTGATATATTTATGAGAAATAGCTTTTAAAAGCTGCTTTAGTGTAACAGATAGGGCCAAATGTGCAGGTTTGGGATACCCTGAGGCCTGTTTTTTTACAGCACACACAAAAACAATTCAAACTGCAATATATTTATGAGAAATAGCCTTTAAAAGCTGCCTTTGTGTAACAGATAGGGTCAAATATGCAGGTTTGGGATACCCTGCGGCCTGGTGTTTTTACAGCACACACAAAAACAATTCAAACTGTGATATATTTATGAGAAATAGCTTTTAAAAGCTGCTTAAGTGTAACAGATAGGGTCAAATGTGCAGGTTTGGGATACCCTGAGGCCTGTTTTTTTACAGCACACACAAAAACAATTCAAACTGCAATATATTTATGAGAAATAGCCTTTAAAAGCTGCTTTAGTGTAACAGATAGGGTCAAATGTGTTAGTTTGGGATACCCTGAGGCCTGTTTTTTTTACAGCACACACAAAAACAATTCAAGCTGCAATATATTTATGAGAAATAGCCATTAAAAGCTGCTTTAGTGTAACAGCTAGGGTCAAATGTGCTGGTTTAGGATACCCTGAGGCCTGTTTTTTTACAGCACACACAAAAACAATTCAAACTGCAATATATTTATGAGAAATAGCCTTTAAAAGCTGCTTTAGTGTAACAGATAGGGTCAAATGAGCAGGTTTGGGATACTATGCGGCCTGGTGTTTTTACAGCACACGCAAAAACAATTCAAACTGCAATATATTTATGAGAAATAGCCTTTAAAAGCTGCTCTTGTGTAACAGATAGGGACAAATATGCAGGTTTGGGTACCCTGCAGCCTGGTGTTTTTACAGCACACACAAAAACAATTTAAACTGTGATATATTTATGAGAAATAGCTTTTAAAAGCTGCTTTAATGTAACAGATAGGGTCAAATGTGTTGGTTTGGGATACCCTGAGGCCTGATTTTTTACAGCACACACAAAAACAATTCAAACTGCAATATATTTATGAGAAATAGCCTTTAAAAGCTGCTTTAGTGTAACAGATAGGGTCAAATGTGTTGGTTTGGGACGCCCATGTGGGCTGGTGTTTTTACAGCACACACAAAAACAATTCAAAATGCAATATATTTATGAGAATAGCCTTTACAAGCTGCTCTTGTGTAACAGATAGGGACAAATATGCAGGTTTGGGTACCCTGCGGCCTGGTGTTTTTACAGCACACACAAAAACAATTCAAACTGTGATATATTTATGAGAAATAGCCTTTACAAGCTGCTTTAGTGTAACAGACAGGGTTAAATGTACAGGTTTGGAATACAGTATGGCCTGGTGTTTTTACAGCACACACAAAAACAATTCAAACTGCAATATATTTATGAGAAATAGCCTTTAAAAGCTGCTTTAGTGTAACAGATAGGGTCAAATGTGTTGGTTTGGGACGCCCATGTGGGCTGGTGTTTTTACAGCACACACAAAAACAATTCAAACTGCAATATATTTATGAGAAATAGCCATTAAAAGCTGCTTTAGTGTAACAGATAGGGTCAAATGTGCAGGTTTGGGATACCGTGCGGCCTGCTGTTTTTACAGCACACACAAAAACAATTCAAACTGCAATATATTTATGAGAAATAGCATTTAAAAGCTGCTTTAGTGTAACAGATAGGGTCAAATGTGCTGGTTTGGCATACTCTGAGGCCTGTTTTTTTTACAGCACACACAAAAACAATTCAAACTGCAATATATTTATGAGAAATAGCCTTTACAAGCTGCTTTAGTGTAACAGATAGGGTCAAATGTGCAGGTTTGGGATATTGTGCGGCCTGGTGTTTTTACAGCACACACAAAAACAATTCAAACTGCAATATATTTATGAGAAATAGCCTTTAAAAGCTGCTTTTGTGTAACAGATAGGGTCAAATGTGCAGGTTTGGGATACCGTGCGGCCTGCTGTTTTTACAGCACACACAAAAACAATTCAAACTGCAATATATTTATGAGAAATAGCATTTAAAAGCTGCTTTAGTGTAACAGATAGGGTCAAATGTGCTGGTTTGGCATACCCTGAGGCCTGTTTTTTTTACATCACACACAAAAACAATTCAAACTGCAATATATTTATGAGAAATAGCCTTTAAAAGCTGCTTTAGTGTAACAAATAGGGTCAAATGTGCAGGTTTGGGATACTGTGCGGCCTGGTGTTTTTACAGCACACACAAAAACAATTCAAACTGCAATATATTTATGAGAAATAGCCTTTAAAAGCTGCTTTTGTGTAACAGATAGGGTCAAATGTGCAGGTTTGGGATACCGTGCGGCCTGCTGTTTTTACAGCACACACAAAAACAATTCAAACTGCAATATATTTATGAGAAATAGCATTTAAAAGCTGCTTTAGTGTAACAGATAGGGTCAAATGTGCTGGTTTGGCATACCCTGAGGCCTGTTTTTTTTACATCACACACAAAAACAATTCAAACTGCAATATATTTATGAGAAATAGCCTTTAAAAGCTGCTTTAGTGTAACAAATAGGGTCAAATGTGCAGGTTTGGGATACTGTGCGGCCTGGTGTTTTTACAGCACACACAAAAACAATTCAAACTGCAATATATTTATGAGAAATAGCCTTTAAAAGCTGCTTTAGTGTAACAGATAGGGTCAAATGTGCAGGTTTGGGATACCCTGCGGCCTGGTGTTTTTACAGCACACACAAAAACAATTAAAACTGTGATATATTTATGAGAAATAGCTTTAAAAAGCTGCTTTAGTGTAACAGATAGGGTCAAATGTGCTGGTTTGGCATGCCCTGAGGCCTGTTGTTTTTACAGCACACACAAAAACAATTCAAACTGCAATATATTCATGAGAAATTGCCTTTAAAAGCTGCTTTTGTGTAACAGATAAGGTCAAATGTGCAGGTTTGGGATACAGTTTGGCCTGGTGTTTTTACTGTACACACAAAAACAATTCAAACTGTGATATATTTATGAGAAATAGCCTTTACAAGCTGCTTTAGTGTAACAGACAGGGTCAAATGTGCAGGTTTGGGATACCCTGAGGCCTGTTTTTTTTACAGCACACACAAAAACAATTCAAACTGCAATATATTTATGAGAAATAGCCTTTAAAAGCTGCTTTAGTGTAACAAATAGGGTCAAATGTGCAGGTTTGGGATACTGTGCGGCCTGGTGTTTTTACAGCACACACAAAAACAATTCAAACTGCAATATATTTATGAGAAATAGCCTTTAAAAGCTGCTTTTGTGTAACAGATAGGGTCAAATGTGCAGGTTTGGGATACCGTGCGGCCTGCTGTTTTTACAGCACACACAAAAACAATTCAAACTGCAATATATTTATGAGAAATAGCATTTAAAAGCTGCTTTAGTGTAACAGATAGGGTCAAATGTGCTGGTTTGGCATACCCTGAGGCCTGTTTTTTTTACATCACACACAAAAACAATTCAAACTGCAATATATTTATGAGAAATAGCCTTTAAAAGCTGCTTTAGTGTAACAAATAGGGTCAAATGTGCAGGTTTGGGATACTGTGCGGCCTGGTGTTTTTACAGCACACACAAAAACAATTCAAACTGCAATATATTTATGAGAAATAGCCTTTAAAAGCTGCTTTAGTGTAACAGATAGGGTCAAATGTGCAGGTTTGGGATACCCTGCGGCCTGGTGTTTTTACAGCACACACAAAAACAATTAAAACTGTGATATATTTATGAGAAATAGCTTTAAAAAGCTGCTTTAGTGTAACAGATAGGGTCAAATGTGCTGGTTTGGCATGCCCTGAGGCCTGTTGTTTTTACAGCACACACAAAAACAATTCAAACTGCAATATATTCATGAGAAATTGCCTTTAAAAGCTGCTTTTGTGTAACAGATAAGGTCAAATGTGCAGGTTTGGGATACAGTTTGGCCTGGTGTTTTTACTGTACACACAAAAACAATTCAAACTGTGATATATTTATGAGAAATAGCCTTTACAAGCTGCTTTAGTGTAACAGACAGGGTCAAATGTGCAGGTTTGGGATACCCTGAGGCCTGTTTTTTTTACAGCACACACAAAAACAATTCAAACTGCAATATATTTATGAGAAATAGCTTTTAAAAGCTGCTTAAGTGTAACAGATAGGGTCAAATGTGCAGGTTTGGGATACCCTGAGGCCTGTTTTTTTACAGCACACACAAAAACAATTCAAACTGCAATATATTTATGAGACATAGCCTTTAAAAGCTGCTTTAGTGTAACAGATAGGGTCAAATGTGTTAGTTTGGGATACCCTGAGGCCTGTTTTTTTTACAGCACACACAAAAACAATTCAAGCTGCAATATATTTATGAGAAATAGCCATTAAAAGCTGCTTTAGTGTAACAGCTAGGGTCAAATGTGCTGGTTTAGGATACCCTGAGGCCTGTTTTTTTACAGCACACACAAAAACAATTCAAACTGCAATATATTTATGAGAAATAGCCTTTAAAAGCTGCTTTAGTGTAACAGATAGGGTCAAATGAGCAGGTTTGGGATACTCTGCGGCCTGGTGTTTTTACAGCACACGCAAAAACAATTCAAACTGCAATATATTTATGAGAAATAGCCTTTAAAAGCTGCTCTTGTGTAACAGATAGGGACAAATATGCAGGTTTGGGCACCCTGCAGCCTGGTGTTTTTACAGCACACACAAAAACAATTTAAACTGTGATATATTTATGAGAAATAGCTTTTAAAAGCTGCTTTAATGTAACAGATAGGGCCAAATGTGTTGGTTTGGGATACCCTGAGGCCTGATTTTTTACAGCACACACAAAAACAATTCAAGCTGCAATATATTTATGAGAAATAGCCTTTAAAAGCTGCTTTAGTGTAACAGATAGGGTCAATTGTGTTGGTTTGGGACGCCCATGTGGGCTGGTGTTTTTACAGCACACACAAAAACAATTCAAAATGCAATATATTTATGAGAATAGCCTTTACAAGCTGCTCTTGTGTAACAGATAGGGACAAATATGCAGGTTTGGGTACCCTGCGGCCTGGTGTTTTTACAGCACACACAAAAACAATTCAAACTGTGATATATTTATGAGAAATAGCCTTTACAAGCTGCTTTAGTGTAACAGACAGGGTTAAATGTACAGGTTTGGGATACAGTATGGCCTGGTGTTTTTACAGCACACACAAAAACAATTCAAACTGCAATATATTTATGAGAAATAGCCTTTAAAAGCTGCTTTAGTGTAACAGATAGGGTCAAATGTGTTGGTTTGGGACGCCCATGTGGGCTGGTGTTTTTACAGCACACACAAAAACAATTCAAACTGCAATATATTTATGAGAAATAGCCATTAAAAGCTGCTTTAGTGTAACAGATAGGGTCAAATGTGCAGGTTTGGGATACCGTGCGGCCTGCTGTTTTTACAGCACACACAAAAACAATTCAAACTGCAATATATTTATGAGAAATAGCATTTAAAAGCTGCTTTAGTGTAACAGATAGGGTCAAATGTGCTGGTTTGGCATACCCTGAGGCCTGTTTTTTTTACAGCACACACAAAAACAATTCAAACTGCAATATATTTATGAGAAATAGCCTTTACAAGCTGCTTTAGTGTAACAGATAGGGTCAAATGTGCAGGTTTGGGATACTGTGCGGCCTGGTGTTTTTACAGCACACACAAAAACAATTCAAACTGCAATATATTTATGAGAAATAGCCTTTAAAAGCTGCTTTTGTGTAACAGATAGGGTCAAATGTGCAGGTTTGGGATACCGTGCGGCCTGCTGTTTTTACAGCACACACAAAAACAATTCAAACTGCAATATATTTATGAGAAATAGCATTTAAAAGCTGCTTTAGTGTAACAGATAGGGTCAAATGTGATGGTTTGGCATACCCTGAGGCCTGTTTTTTTTACATTACACACAAAAACAATTCAAACTGCAATATATTTATGAGAAATAGCCTTTAAAAGCTGCTTTAGTGTAACAAATAGGGTCAAATGTGCAGGTTTGGGATACTGTGCGGCCTGGTGTTTTTACAGCACACACAAAAACATTTCAAACTGCAATATATTTATGAGAAATAGCCTTTAAAAGCTGCTTTTGTGTAACAGATAGGGTCAAAAGTTGCTGGTTTGGGAAACCGTGCGGCCTGCTGTTTTTACAGCACACACAAAAACAATTCAAACTGCAATATATTTATGAGAAATAGCATTTAAAAGCTGCTTTAGTGTAACAGATAGGGTCAAATGTGCTGGTTTGGCATACCCTGAGGCCTGTTTTTTTTACATCACACACAAAAACAATTCAAACTGCAATATATTTATGAGAAATAGCCTTTAAAAGCTGCTTTAGTGTAACAAATAGGGTCAAATGTGCAGGTTTGGGATACTGTGCGGCCTGGTGTTTTTACAGCACACACAAAAACAATTCAAACTGCAATATATTTATGAGAAATAGCCTTTAAAAGCTGCTTTAGTGTAACAGATAGGGTCAAATGTGCAGGTTTGGGATACCCTGCGGCCTGGTGTTTTTACAGCACACACAAAAACAATTAAAACTGTGATATATTTATGAGAAATAGCTTTAAAAAGCTGCTTTAGTGTAACAGATAGGGTCAAATGTGCTGGTTTGGCATGCCCTGAGGCCTGTTGTTTTTACAGCACACACAAAAACAATTCAAACTGCAATATATTCATGAGAAATTTCCTTTAAAAGCTGCTTTTGTGTAACAGATAAGGTCAAATGTGCAGGTTTGGGATACAGTTTGGCCTGGTGTTTTTACTGTACACACAAAAACAATTCAAACTGTGATATATTTATGAGAAATAGCCTTTACAAGCTGCTTTAGTGTAACAGACAGGGTCAAATGTGCAGGTTTGGGATACCCTGAGGCCTGTTTTTTTTTACAGCACACACAAAAACAATTCAAACTGCAATATATTTATGAGAAATAGCTTTTAAAAGCTGCTTAAGTGTAACAGATAGGGTCAAATGTGCAGGTTTGGGATACCCTGAGGCCTGTTTTTTTACAGCACACACAAAAACAATTCAAACTGCAATATATTTATGAGAAATAGCCTTTAAAAGCTGCTTTAGTGTAACAGATAGGGTCAAATGTGTTAGTTTGGGATACCCTGAGGCCTGTTTTTTTTTACAGCACACACAAAAACAATTCAAGCTGCAATATATTTATGAGAAATAGCCATTAAAAGCTGCTTTAGTGTAACAGCTAGGGTCAAATGTGCTGGTTTAGGATACCCTGAGGCCTGTTTTTTTACAGCACACACAAAAACAATTCAAACTGCAATATATTTATGAGAAATAGCCTTTAAAAGCTGCTTTAGTGTAACAGATAGGGTCAAATGAGCAGGTTTGGGATACTCTGCGGCCTGGTGTTTTTACAGCACACGCAAAAACAATTCAAACTGCAATATATTTATGAGAAATAGCCTTTAAAAGATGCTCTTGTGTAACAGATAGGGACAAATATGCAGGTTTGGGTACCCTGCAGCCTGGTGTTTTTACAGCACACACAAAAACAATTTAAACTGTGATATATTTATGAGAAATAGCTTTTAAAAGCTGCTTTAATGTAACAGATAGGGTCAAATGTGTTGGTTTGGGATACCCTGAGGCCTGATTTTTTACAGCACACACAAAAACAATTCAAGCTGCAATATATTTATGAGAAATAGCCTTTAAAAGCTGCTTTAGTGTAACAGATAGGGTCAAATGTGTTGGTTTGGGACGCCCATGTGGGCTGGTGTTTTTACAGCACACACAAAAACAATTCAAAATGCAATATATTTATGAGAATAGCCTTTAAAAGCTGCTCTTGTGTAACAGATAGGGACAAATATGCAGGTTTGGGTACCCTGCGGCCTGGTGTTTTTACAGCACACACAAAAACAATTCAAACTGTGATATATTTATGAGAAATAGCCTTTACAAGCTGCTTTAGTGTAACAGACAGGGTTAAATGTACAGGTTTGGGATACAGTATGGCCTGGTGTTTTTACAGCACAGATAGGGTCAAATGTGTTGGTTTGGGACGCCCATGTGGGCTGGTGTTTTTACAGCACACACAAAAACAATTCAAACTGCAATATATTTATGAGAAATAGCCATTAAAAGCTGCTTTAGTGTAACAGATAGGGTCAAATGTGCAGGTTTGGGATACTGTGCGGCCTGGTGTTTTTACAGCACACACAAAAACAATTCAAACTGCAATATATTTATGAGAAATAGCCTTTAAAAGCTGCTTTTGTGTAACAGATAGGGTCAAATGTGCAGGTTTGGGATACCGTGCGGCCTGCTGTTTTTACAGCACACACAAAAACAATTCAAACTGCAATATATTTATGAGAAATAGCATTTAAAAGCTGCTTTAGTGTAACAGATAGGGTCAAATGTGCTGGTTTGGCATACCCTGAGGCCTGTTTTTTTTACATCACACACAAAAACAATTCAAACTGCAATATATTTATGAGAAATAGCCTTTAAAAGCTGCTTTAGTGTAACAAATAGGGTCAAATGTGCAGGTTTGGGATACTGTGCGGCCTGGTGTTTTTACAGCACACACAAAAACAATTCAAACTGCAATATATTTATGAGAAATAGCCTTTAAAAGCTGCTTTTGTGTAACAGATAGGGTCAAATGTGCAGGTTTGGGATACCGTGTGGCCTGCTGTTTTTACAGCACACACAAAAACAATTCAAACTGCAATATATTTATGAGAAATAGCATTTAAAAGCTGCTTTAGTGTAACAGATAGGGTCAAATGTGCTGGTTTTGCATACCCTGAGGCCTGTTTTTTTTTACATCACACACAAAAACAATTCAAACTGCAATATATTTATGAGAAATAGCCTTTAAAAGCTGCTTTAGTGTAACAAATAGGGTCAAATGTGCAGGTTTGGGATACTGTGCGGCCTGGTGTTTTTACAGCACACACAAAAACAATTCAAACTGCAATATATTTATGAGAAATAGCCTTTAAAAGCTGCTTTAGTGTAACAGATAGGGTCAAATGTGCAGGTTTGGATACCCTGCGGCCTGGTGTTTTTACAGCACACACAAAAACAATTAAAACTGTGATATATTTATGAGAAATAGCTTTAAAAAGCTGCTTTAGTGTAACAGATAGGGTCAAATGTGCTGGTTTGGCATGCCCTGAGGCCTGTTGTTTTTACAGCACACACAAAAACAATTCAAACTGCAATATATTCATGAGAAATTGCCTTTAAAAGCTGCTTTTGTGTAACAGATAAGGTCAAATGTGCAGGTTTGGGATACAGTTTGGCCTGGTGTTTTTACTGTACACACAAAAACAATTCAAACTGTGATATATTTATGAGAAATAGCCTTTACAAGCTGCTTTAGTGTAACAGACAGGGTCAAATGTGCAGGTTTGGGATACCCAGTGGCCTGGTGTTTTTACAGCACACACAAAAACAATTCAAACTGCGATATATTTATGAGAAATTGCTTTTAAAAGCTGCTTTAGTGTAACAGATAGGGGCAAATGTGTTGGTTTGATACACCCTGACGCCTGTTTTTTTACAGCACACACAAAAAAAATTCAAACTGCAATATATTTATGAGAAATAGCCATTAAAAGCTGCTTTAGTGTAACAGATAGGGTCAAATGTGCTGGTTTGGGATACCCTGAGGCCTGGTGTTTTTACAGCACACACAAAAACAATTCAAACTGCAATATATTTATGAGAATTAGCCTTTAAAAGCTGCTTTAGTGTAACAGATAGGGTCAAATGTGCAGGTTTGGGATACTCTGCGGCCTGGTGTTTTTACAGCACACACAAAAACAATTCAAACTGTGATATATTTATGTGAAATAGCTTTTAAAAGCTGCTTTAGTGTAACAGATAGGGTCAAATTTGTTGGTTTGGGATACCCTGAGGCCTGTTTTTTACAGCACACACAAAAACAATTCAAACTGCAATATATTTATGAGACATAGCCTTTAAAAGCTGCTTTAGTGTAACAGATAGGGTCAAATCTGCAGATTTGGGATACTCTGCGGCCTGGTGTTTTTACAGCACACACAAAAACAATTCAAACTGCAATATATTTATGAGAAATAGCTTTTAAAAGCTGCTTTTGTGTAACAGGGTCAAATGTGCAGGTTTGGGATGCCCTGCGGCCTGGTGTTTTTACAGCACACACAAAACAATTCAAACTGTGATATATTTATGAGAAATAGCTTTTAAAAGATGCTTTAGTGTAACAGATAGAGTCAAATGTGTTGGTCTGGGATACCCTGAGGCCTGTTTTTTTACAGCACACACAAAAACAATTCAAACTGCAATATATTTATGAGAAATAGCCATTAAAAGCTGCTTTAGTGTAACAGATAGGGTTAAATGTGCAGGTTTGGGATACCCTGCGGCCTGATGTTTTTACAGCACACACAAAAACAATTCAAACTGCAATATATTTATGAGAAATAGCCTTTAAAAGCTGCTTTAGTGTAACAGATAGGGTCAAATCTGCAGATTTGGGATACTCTGCGGCCTGGTGTTTTTACAGCACACACAAAAACAATTCAAACTGTGATATATTTATGAGAAATAGCTTTTAAAAGCTGCTTTAGTGTAACAGATAGGGTCAAATGTGTTGGTTTGGGATACCCTGAGGCCTGTTTTTTTACAGCACACACAAAAACAATTCAAACTGCAATATATTTATGAGAAATAGCCATTAAAAGCTGCTTTAGTGTAACAGATAGGGTTAAATGTGCAGGTTTGGGATACCCTGCGGACTGATGTTTTTACAGCACACACAAAAACAATTCAAACTGCAATATATTTATGAGAAATAGCCTTTAAAAGCTGCTTTAGTGTAACAGATAGGGTCAAATGTGCAGGTTTGGGATACTCTGCGGCCTGGTGTTTTTACAGCACACACAAAAACAATTCAAACTGTGATATATTTATGAGAAATAGCTTTTAAAAGCTGCTTTAGTGTAACAGATAGGGTCAAATTTGTTGGTTTGGGATACCCTGAGGCCTGTTTTTTTATAGCACACACAAAAACAATTCAAGCTGCAATATATTTATGAGAAATAGCCTTTAAAAGCTGCTTTAGTGTAACAGATAGTGTCGAATGTGCTGGTTTGGGATACCCTGCGGCCTGGTGTTTTTACAGCACACACAAAAACAATTCAAACTGCAATATATTTATGAGAAATAGCCGTTAAAAGCTGCTTTAATGTAACAGATAGGGTCAAATGTGCAGGTTTGGGATACCCTGCGGCCTGATGTTTTTACAGCACACACAAAAACAATTCAAACTGCAATATATTTATGAGAAATTGCCTTTAAAAGCTGCTTTTGTGTAACAGATAGGGTCAAATGTGCAGGTTTGGGACACTGTGCAGCCTGCTGTTTTTACAGCACACACAAAACAATTCAAACTGCAATATATTTATGAGAAATTGCCTTTAAAAGCTGCTTTTGTGTAACAGATAAGGTCAAATGTGTAGGTTTGAGATACAGTGCGGCCTGGTGTTTTTACAGCACACACAAAAACAATTCAAACTGCAATATTTTTATGAGAAATAGCTTTTAAAAGCTGCTTTAGTATAACAGATAGGGTCAAATGTGCTGGTTTGGAAAACCCTGAGGCCTGTTTTTTTTTACAGCACACACAAAAACAATTCAAACTGCCATATATTTATGAGATATAAGGGTCGATTCTAAATGCAAAAGTTAATTAATTTCGGATCGGGAATCGGAAGTTTGGGTGGGTGTTAGTCATTTTTTCCCTTTTTTTTTGGCCATTTCGTATTCGCACGAACGTTCGGGCCTAGACGTATATGCTCTTTCGATCTTCGGCCGTCAATTGTATTATTTCCGTTAGTTATTGTATATTTCCCGTCCAAATCGTATTTTTTGCGATCAGTCCTAATTTTCCCGTTAATTACATGGGCTTGCGATCAATTCAGAGAGCTGATTGCCAAGTGTTTCTAGGCACATTTAAGGGTTGATTCCCGAACTCATCCGGCAGCTTTTTGGCCTCGGGAGTAGCATGGATAGGAGTGAGTTCGAGGAACATCAAGCTCTAATGCTTTTTGGCATCGATTTGATCCGGATGTCTGAGGGCAGATTGCCTCTGCGTCGTCGCATGAACATCGATAGCATGAATGATGTTGAGCTGTTCGAGCTGACCAGGCTTAATCCCGCTTCCCTCCATAAATTATATAGTGAGCTGCGGCCATGGTTAGCCCGCACCACAAGGAAGGGGCAAGCTATTTCAGGTATGACCAAGATGCTTGGCTGCCTGCAATTTTTGGCGAACGGCTCGTTCCAGAGGCTGGGTGCCCTCTCTGTGGGGTTTTCCCAGCCTACGCTGAGCCGCGCACTATCCAAATTTTTGGAAGGCATGGCTGCCATAACTCAGAAATATATTTATTTCCCTGATGATATGGTAGCCAGAAACGCCATTAAGCTTGGTTTTTTTAATATTGCCGACATGCCCAATGTAATTGGTGCAATTGATGGTACACATGTGGCCCTCGTTCCTCGTGCAGCCGACGAGTACATATACAGGTAGATATTTGGGGCGCTTTTTTAGTTTAACAGTTGTTTAGCATAAACCATCCTATTATTGATTCCAATGTGTAATATTCCCTCTGATTATTCATCCATATGTTTCTTATTCCATTAGCTTACATATCCCTCTGTGCAATCTTCCCTTCTCATACTAATCCCTATGTGGATTGATCCCCTTATAGTTTTTATCCTCGGTTCAAGTTTGCCTCCTATTACTGATGACAATAGTGTTTCATTCCTCTTTATTTTTGTGGTTTGTTTGGCCGTACAATTTAGATCTGTCATTTGTGTGCAGGCCAGTTTTTGATGCCGAATGTGTTGTGCCCTTATGTGTTGACCCTTTTTTTTATGTTTTCTCTTTAGGAATCGGAAAATGGGACACTCCCTTAATGTCCAGGCAGTGGTTGGGCCTGACATGCGTTTTTTGAGTGTCCTTGCCGGCTACCCTGACTCTTCGCACGATTTCTATATTCTTAGGCGATCTGGTTTGTATCGGCGATTTGAGGCTGGTGAATTTTCTGGTGCATGGCTGCTTGGTAAGTGGGTTTCATTTTTGGCACTTGCTCTTTTCTTTGACTTTTCCTTGACACAAGCGGGTGACAGCGGCGGACAACACAGCGCGTCCTCCGCCGCCTCCCACGCGCCCCTCTGACAGTGCGCGCGCACGCGCCGGCCCTTCACAAACGGCCGGCGCGGCCGCGCGCACGCCTAGAGGTGCACACGGGAGGCGGCGGTGCCCGCTGTCGCCGCAGATGAGGTGTTTTTTTTGTGGTTTTTGGGGGGGGCCCTCATCGCGGGACATTCCGATCTCAGATGTCCCGAGGTGAGGGAGGTGATCGTCAGGGAATATTATAGATTCCCGGGCCCATCCAAACTGGCTGACGGTCCACTTTAATAATATTTGTTTTTTCTCTTGAACGTTTTCTTGAGATATGACCCCACATTTGGCAACTGTTGCAACATCTTTCATTATTCTTGCCCAAACAAACAAGCGGTTTCCTGACTTTGTAGTTGTATCTTTTTTGGCGATGTGTGTAACTCCCATGTTTACAAATCTCTGCTCTACCAGATTGTGCCAAAGTTTATCCCAGTTTCGGCTCCATTTGGAATATTATTCTGTAACTGACATACTCGTGTTTATTGTTATTTGTGGGTGTCCCCTCAGCAGCATCATAATTGACACATTTCGGAGCCCTTAAATATACCCATATTTAATAGCACCCTTGACCTAGCAGATGTGTTACCAGTCTTTGTTGACTTTAAGCATATTATGTTTCTTTTAACCACATCTCTTCCCCTAATTATTTGGATAATGTGCCCTGTTATTTTTGCTTTTAATGGATTTTTGTTTGAAATTAAATTAGCTTAGTTTTCTGACTTTCATTGCTTAATTGTCTTTTCTCTTTCTCTTCTTAAGGGGACTCAGGTTACCCTCTGCTTCCTTGGCTCATGACGCCTGTTTTGCGGACCCAGGATGCTGCTCAAGAAGCCTACAACCGTGCGCACCGCAAAACCAGGGCTGTGGTCGAGAGGGCCTTTGGCCTTTTGAAGACCCGTTTTAGGTGTTTGGACCATACCGGGGGCGCCCTTCAATATGACACTAAGAAGGTTATTGACATTATAATGGCGTGTGCAGTTCTGCATAATTTTGCCCTCCAAGAACGTGTCCCCCGATATGTTGATGTTCTGCCCTCTACACCCATTGAAGAGGAAGCAGAGAATTATGTGGGCACAACCAGTGAATCTGGACAATCTGTGCGTGCCAATTTGATTGTGCAGCATTTTTCCTAAATAACATTATTTGTTGGTTGCCTTTTTGTTTTTTGTTTGCCTTTGTTGTCAACTGTGTGCCATTAAATGTTCATTTGTATGCCTTGAAATAGTTCTACTGTGGTTCCTAATGTTTCCTTTGCTTTTAATTCCCCTTGTAAACCATGTTAACATATACTGTGTTTGTTTTAGTCAAAGGTGAGGTACAATGTTAATTGCAATCAAACCAAACAAGTTTTTAGAATGTTTGAAAATATTTCTTTTAGTCTGACCACAAAAAGCATATCAAAATGTTTAACAACAAATTACACAGTCAGCATTCAATTGTGGTTATAAACAAATCAAGACCGGGTTTGTATCCATAAAAAAATAAAAACATCTACACCTGGAACTCTGTGGCACACCAAAACAAGGACAGCCAGTCCCATGCCCATCCCAGTCCAGTCATTAATAGTGCCTGTGGCCATGGCTAATTTGACCTGGCCATAATGTCACCCAAACATGTCTGCAAACCGGAGGAGTCCCAAAACCCCAAATAAATGTATGTTAAAGGCCACCTACACTCACCGTTCCAATATGGCATTGGCTACTGGCCTAACTCCCAAATATAATGAGCTATATGTGAGCAAATCCTTAACACAACCTGCAGCTCAAACCCAAATAGTATGTTGGCAAAACTCAAACGCCAAGTAAATACAGTGGGGGGAAATCTAAAAGATGTGGCACAAAATCAAGGAGAGGTTGCCTTAATAAGGTGGATACCCAAAAAACCCGGGTGGAGGGCCATGTGGCTGGGAGCTACCCTGGGCGAGGGTTGCATTGGTAATCTGCAACTGCTCCAAAATGTTTCTCTGCATTTTGAGCAATTCACCCATGGATGCCTGGCTTGCATTAGTTGCATTGACCATGTTGCTGTTGTGGATCCGAAGCTCACTCAGCATGGCCTGTAAGGTAGCATTGAGGGTGTCCATCTGGGCATGCCTTGCCTCATGCAGATGTTGATGGCGTGCCTCAAATGCTCTCCTCTCCTCGTGCCATAAATCAACCAGGGCATTCTGCCTCCCCAGGGTAATTGTGCGGCGCAAGGGAGTGCGCCGCACAATTACCCTGGCTCTTGGGTGGGCCCTGCCTCGTGGTCTTGGGCCCTCAACAGCAACAGGCATACTTTGCAATTCCTCAACAGCAGAGGGAAGCCTGGGGACTGTAGCCTCAGTCTCAGCATGCTGTGCCCCATCTGCATGCTCAATGGATGCGGGTTCACTCTGCTGCTGCGGAATTGACAGAGATACATTTTGGGACATTTGCAGATTCTGACCCAGGGGGAGGTCTTCGGATGGGCCCAGCATGGTTCCATCTTCCTCCATGTCCTGGATCTCTTCCATGATTGTGTGGGTCTATAGGGGCAGAAAAAGAACAACAAATAAGTTTGGGTTCTTCATTTAATCCCAAACATTTAAAAACATGCTTCTTCACTTTGTTTCAGTTAATAAACACAAGAAACTTACCAGAAAACTCGGATCTGGACTCCGATGCTGTACAGAAGTCAAAGGCATATTCAAACTGGGGGGGGGGAGTCCACACTTGCTGTGGTCTGATGCTGGGCTAAAGAAGAGACAAGGGAAACCAGGTTAACACACACGTAAGCAATGTTTGCTTTAGCAAAGTAAAACAAATACATTGGCTAATATTAATTATTTCTACAGCAACGTGCAAAATTATTGCATTACCCTCAGTTGGAGATCTGTGCAATGGATTGGTTTAACTGCTAAGTGACCTCAGTTCCAAGTTAGGAAGTGGACACAGTCAGCATCCAACTAGCATTGGCCACAAATCGAGTAGCCCTAACATTCTTTAGTTCAGATCTGTTTTGGCCTCTTATTTCTATCTTTGGCGTCAAACACAACTCACACACCCAATGTCCCACACATCCCTATTGATGTGTGTTTTGTGTTTGAGTCTACATTTATGACTTGGCTTAATTTAAATCCTGCTTACAAGCATAATTTTTGCTCATGAAGAATTAAACTAATGTATCGGCCCAAATCTGTTTGGCCAAAATGTACACAAATATGACCCAACCATGCACATTAGCGCTACCCAAAACAAGCCACAGCAGAGGGGCATAGCGTCAACTGTTACCTTTATAAAGTTAATTAAGCAACCCACAAGGGAAACATGCATATGAAGGTTACTCACCTTCTGTACGGGTCGGTGAGTCTGTGTCCCTTAGGGCTGCATGGCCACCGACCGCGAATGGATGGAGAAGGCCCAGCACCATTTTCTCAGCAGGTGTGAACTCCAATTTTGTGGGATACCCCCCTTCAGTTTTCATGCTGTAAAGTAAAAGGATATTACAAATTTAAAATTAGCATACATTCTAACACTGACATTTTACTTGATAATTTATTTACCTATAATTATGCCTTTTGATTTCTTTTTGGCGTACAGCATATTTAAGATCCGAGATTTTCCGTTGGATTTGGCCCACATCTTTCTTCTCTTCCCCTGCTGCATTTACTTGGCGTTTGAGGTCTTTCAACATTTCCATTTTTCGCTGCTTGGTTGTGAATTTGGATTTGCTCCCATATAGCTCATCATAGACTAATGTTAGGCCACTAGCCAATGCCATATTTTGGCTATGGGAGAAACGGCCACACAACTGTCCGCGACGCAATGTGCGGCCAGCTGTTTGGGTTTGGGGCTCCTCCATGTGTGCAGACACATGTGGGGACATTATGGACTCGTGGTGGGTTGGGGAATGCCTAGATTGTTGGCTTACCAATGACTGGGCTGGACTGGGCAAGGGGCTGGGTGTTCTTGCGTGGCTGGCCACAGAACTTCCAGGTGTAGATGTTGCAACCAAATGCGGTTGCAAGATGGCCTTTCTTGGCCCTCTTGGGGGGCTAAGTGCCCTGCTTGGCCCTGGGCATGGACTTCTGTCCCAGGAAGGGCTGCGGGCCCTGGTGCTGGCCCGTGCTGGCGTTCTGCGCCTGGCTGGGCTGCGGGCCCTGTGGCTTGCCCGTGCTGGGGTTCAGCGCCTGGATGGGCTGGGGCTTCTTGGGCTTGCCCGTGCTGGCGTTCTGCGGCTGGCTGGGCTGCGGGCCCTGGTGCTTGCCCGTGCAGGGGTTCGGCGCCAGGATGGGCTGGGGCTTCTTGGGCTTGCCCGTGCTGGCGCTCTGCGGCTGGCTGGGCTGTGGGCCCTGGGGCTTGCCCGTGCTGGGGTTCGGCGCCTGGATGGGCTGGGGCTTCTTGGGCTTGCCCGTGCTGGCACTCTGCGGCTGGCTGGGCTGCGGGCCCTGGTGCTTTCCCGTGCTGGGGTTTGGCGCCTGGATGGGCTGGGGCTTCTTGGGCTTGCCCGTGCTGGTGCTCTGCGGCTGGCTGGGCTACGGGCCCTGGTGCTTTCCCGTGCTGGGGTTCGGCGCCTGGATGGGCTGGGGCTTCTTGGGCTTGCCTGTGCTGGCGCTCTGCGGCTGGCTGGGCTGCGGGCCCTGGTGCTTTCCCGTGCTGGGGTTTGGCGCCTGGATGGGCTGGGGCTTCTTGGGCTTGCCCGTGCTGGCGCTCTGCGGCTGGCTGGGCTACGGGCCCTGGTGCTTTCCCGTGCTGGGGTTCGGCACATGGATGGGCTGGGGCTTGCCCGTGCTGGCACTCTGCGGCTGGCTGGGCTGCGGGCCCTGGTGCTTTCCCGTGCTGGGGTTTGGCGCCTGGATGGGCTGGGGCTTCTTGGGCTTGCCCGTGCTGGTGCTCTGCGGCTGGCTGGGCTACGGGCCCTGGTGCTTTCCCGTGCTGGGGTTCGGCGCCTGGATGGGCTGGGGCTTCTTGGGCTTGCCCGTGCTGGCGCTCTGCGGCTGGCTGGGCTGCGGGCCCTGGGGCTTGCCCGTGCTGGGGTTCGGCGCCTGGATGGGCTGCGGCTCCTTTTAGTTGTTTTGGGTGCCGCAGGGGCACATGTCTTTGTGGCCCTTTTTTTGGAGCTTGCGGGTACAGTGTCCCTTGGTGGTGCCGAGCTGCTAATTACCTTGCTTGGCCGACCCTTCTTTGCTCCTTGTTGGGACCTGGTTTTGGGTCCCTCAGCGGCCTGGCTTGCCTTGGAGCGTTTAGCAGGGATCTTTTTGGGAGCCATTTTCGTGCAAAAGACAAAGAGAAATTATGTTGGGGTGCAGGGACCTTTAAATAAGGCGCACAGCGTCTGACGCCTACGCGATCTTACGGACATACGTTCGTGCGGAACCAGGAAACCGCTGGGGTTTGACTTATCTGCTGCCTTGAAGAAGCATAAACATGGCGCCCACTATCTTCACCCGTCAACAAGAAGAGATCATCATGCTGGTAAGTGCCTTTCTCTGCCTTTTAAGCAAATACTAAATGATGGACTACATGTTAAGGATGCGCTTTGAACAAGTTTGGAAGATCTTAATGTTTCACAAATACATTCTAAAGCAAAGGCACGCCACACACGTGCCAAACAACTCTTAAGGCCAAAGCAAATCTTGACTTGGACTCTAAATGTGTGTGTTAATGCCATTAACTTTGCAAATTCTGCTTTAACACATATGCCTAGGTGTGTTAAACTAAATGCTGTGTTTAAATTATGTTTTTCTGACCATGCTTGCGCGCAGGTATGACTTCGCGCCCAATTATTTTGAAAAACGCGCCATCGCCCTGGAGATCATCAACGAAATCCAGCGGGTCACCAGCACCACCTTCACCCACACGCAGATTATGCAGCATTGGTCGGACCTCAAACGGCTGCACATGGGCCGGGTGCGGAGGTTTTGCGGGATCCATTTCCCAAGTAAGTACATAGCGATTGCATGGTATATGTTAAAAAGTCAGAAGTTAGGCCTTTATTTATAATGACATTTCTGCCTTAGTGTTGGAAATGGATTCCCGCATTCGCCGCACCCGGAGGTGCAGAGGCCGACCAGTGCTGCATGAATCTGCAGCTGGAAGTGAAGGTGGTGGGTCTCCAGGGCGACGGACCTACCCCTCCTCTGTTGGTTCATCAGACCAGCCCCTGGACCTTACAACAGAGGAGGGGCGGAACCGCGTGGGCACGGAGTCATACCCTGCCATGCATGCGGAAGCCTCTGGTATGTCACTCTTCATGTATATGCACAAATATATACAT
Source organism: Gastrophryne carolinensis (assembly GCA_027917425.1). NCBI lineage: Eukaryota > Metazoa > Chordata > Amphibia > Anura > Microhylidae > Gastrophryne > Gastrophryne carolinensis. The sequence goes on along the minus strand of CM051240.1, from coordinate 109,445,514 downwards.
GCAAGATCAGACAATAATTAGTCCTTAATTCTGTATTTCTAGATGCTTCGGGAGCGGGTGAGGTAGTGGGAGAGGAGGCAGCAGAGATGCTTGAGGATGACCCTGGCGAAGGTGAGTGATGTCAGCCAGAGTGGGACCCAGATATTTGGGGAATAATGACTCAGACCATAAAACTAACCCTATTTCCCATGTTTCTCAAGGGTCTTCTTCACACCAGAGCCAGGACCAAGGACATCCTGTTGGCCCCAACCAGCCATCTGTCGGCCACCAACCAAGTAAGTAGGCATGCCATTATTGTGACTTCTGTGTTAGTTGCCAATAACACACACATAAATAAAGGCGTAGCCAATGGGTAGTTAACACTTTCCTGTGGGCACTTCCTTAGCTTAAAGCGGACCTTCACTCTGAATAAGAGCCTAGCTTATATGTTTCCCACAACCTGGACATATTGATTTCTCACATACACAATAATCCGACCTGCATCTACTGCATGTTATGAGCCATTAAAAATCAAAGATGGCGGCTTAGGGAAGGCGCCATCTTTCCAGGCATCATGCAAACAGGAAGTGCCTTATGAATGTGCTGCCCTGCATTCTGGGACTGCTGACCTTTCCCTGACCCCAGCTCTGGTCGGTATTAGCAAAGCACAACTATAAGCTGCTGCCCTGGACCTTATCCCACTCTCCTCTCCTCAGTAAGTGTTAGGCTTCTGAGTCCAAATGGCGGCGCACGTATCCCAAATTCAGGAAGAGAGTTGCAGCACAGTGGTGGAAAGAATAATAATTTATGTTATAAAAATGTAACTATTAAAAATATGATATGGGGGCAAATCATTGGGAAATAGTTGTTGCTTTAAATAAAATCATGTTGAAGGTCTGGGTTAAGCACTTAGAATAGTTACCTGTGCTAAATTCCTTACCTTAATTACTATGAAGAATGACATATGTGATGGATTCCGCTGGATTTGACTAAAAATCAATCCGCAGCCTACAAACCGGTCTGGTAGTACTATTTATGTTTATTTCTCTATTGGTTACAGGGATCCCACCGCAAACAGTGGAAGAAAAGAAAAAAAGGATCCTTGAGTTGGTGGCCGAGCTGCAGGCCATACGGGCGACGTTGGGGCCAACTGAAGAAGATGATTAGTGCCCTTGGTCCTGGCTCCATATTGTAAATAGTTATTTAAAATTTTAATACATTTTAAAAAATTTTATTAGGCAAAAAAAATTTTAAATAAATATATATTGTTAAAAAAATAAAAATTTTAACATTCTAAAATGACTCATTTCTATTTCTAACATACATTACATTTTGCTAAACACGAAAAGGCATGTTTTAATAAATCAATACAGATGTACATTAAGTGGTTTTGGTAATATTTATGAACCACACAAATAAGAAGAATGGAACCGCCAAGGGGTTTGTGTCAGTTTTTGGGTCCGGGAAATGAAGAAAAAAAAACGCCAAGGGGTTTTAGGGTCATCAAAAACAAGAAAAATCCAACCGCCAGGGGGTTTGGGTAAGTTTTAGGGTCATCAAAAACAAAAAAAACCCAACCGCCAAGGGGTTTGGGTAAGTTTTAGGGTCCGGGAAATGAAGAAAAATCCAACCGCCAAGGGGTTTGGGTAAGTTTTAGGGTCATCCATAACAAGAAAAATCCAACCGCCAAGGGGTTTGGGTAAGTTTTAGGGTCATCAAAAACAAGAAAAATCCAACCGCCAAGGGGTTTGGGTAAGTTTTAGGGTCATCAAAAACAAGAAAAATCCAACCGCCAAGGGGTTTGGGTAAGTTTTAGGGTCATCAAAAACAAGAAAAAAACAACCGTCAAGGGGTTTGGGTCAGTTTTAGGGTCATCCAAAACAAGAAAAATCCAGCCGCCAAGGGGTTTGGGTCAGTTTTAGGGTCATCAAAAACAAGAAAAAAACAACCGCCAAGGGGTTTGGGTCAGTTTTAGGGTCATCCAAAACAAGAAAAATCCAACCACCAAGGGGTTTGGGTAAGTTTTAGGGTCATCCAAAACAAGAAAAATCCAACCGCCAAGGGGTTTTGGTAAGTTTTAGGGTCCTGGAAATGAAGAAAAATCCAACCGCCAAGGGGTTTGGGTAAGTTTTAGGGTCATCCAAAACAAGAAAAATCCAACCGCCAAGGGGTTTGGGTAAGTTTTAGGGTCATCAAAAACAAGAAAAATCCAACCGCCAAGGGGTTTGGGTAAGTTTTAGGGTCATCAAAAACAAGAAAAATCCAACCGCCAAGGGGTTTGGGTAAGTTTTAGGGTCCGGGAAATGAAGAAAAATCCAACCGCCAAGGGGTTTGGGTCAGTTTTAGGGTCCTGGAAATGAAGAAAAAAACAACCGCCAAGGGGTTTGGGTCAGTTTTAGGGTTAATAAAGGTACGTGTAAGAATGTCGCAAAGTAGTTGGGTTGAGCTAGGTAGTGTACGATATGGGCCACATTAGTTGAGTGTAGCTTGTATTGCGCATGCGCAAGATCTTCCACATTTACGAGCGCACGAGTGTTAGAGGTTAAAAAGCAGGAAAAACCATCGGGAAACGCAAGAAATACGAAGAGGTGGATGATGGAAGAAGGGAAAAATAACATGCTGCCGTCTCAACAACAGATCACTCAACCGAAAATTTACGTTTGGAAATGATTGGCCCAAGGTCGGGAGATAACATACGAACGGACGGGAATTTTACAATAGGAAACTCATTAGGTTATAGAATCACTCGCAAGTTCATACGAATGCTCGATCGTTCGGAAATAATACCATGATCGGCAACAAAATCAAAGCTTTGACATGTTTCTTTGAATCGACCCTATAGCCTTTAAAAGCTGCTTTAGTATAACAGATAGGGTCAAATGTGCTGGTTTGGAAAACCCTGAGGCCTGTTTTTTTTACAGCACGCACAAAAGCAATTCAAACTGCCATATATTTATGAGAAATAGCCTTTAAAAGCTGCTTTAGTGTAACAGATAGGGTCAAATGTGCTTAAATGGGATGCCCAAGTGGCATCGAGTTATAAGAAATGCTTGTTTGTAACAGATAGGGTTAAATATGCCACTGCCAAGATGGGATGCACAGTGGCCAGGCATTTTTACAGCACAAACAAAAGCAATTTAAAACTGATCTGTCAAATGAAGTGAAATGAAATAAAAAAAAAAAAAGTTTCTCTTTACTTTCTCTGCTGTCCCTTCCTGGATCCTTCCTGATTTTTACCTATCTTCCCCTGGCTCTCCCTGGCACTCTGTGGGTCTCTGTGGGTCTCCCTGCCTTTCCCTGCCTTTCTGTTAGTCTCTCCCTGTCTGTAGCAAGCTCCGTTCTGGTCGCAATACAACGCTGAAATGCGCACAAGCAAGATGGCCACCGTTTATATAGCACTGTGACGTCACCGGGCTTCCTGGCTGCTGATAGGCTGCATGTGACCTTCCCATGATAACTTGCCCAGGGGATATGTCCAGACATGTCCATCCACCATTTTACAATGTCTGTAATTGAAATAAATGGAGTTTAAAGGAAAACTTTGATCGATCGAATCATGGGAAAATTCGGATTCGTTCAGAATCAAATTTTTCCTGAAATTCAGAACGAATTCGGGTTCGTCCGGATCGATTCGCTCATCCCTAGGAGTGATGAAGGCTGATCGCTCCTGTTCTTTTGTCAGTTATTGCAATTTGCCAGTATTCCTTACTTAAGTCTAGGGTGCTAACATACAGTTCACCTACTAAGCTGTCCAGTAACTCATCTATAGGAGGCATGGCGTATGCATCACTAGGGGTGTGGTCATTTAGTCTGCCATAGTCAATACAGAAGCATGTCCAATTCTTAAAAGCAGATCCACTCTTACCTAAATGTGGCAATTGAAAAGGTTCCTGATGGAACTATTACCACTAGCCTTTTCTCAAAGCCCACGGACTGAAATACTCTACCACAGTATGAAAGTGCCCATCCCAAAAGATTGATGGATAGTCTTCCAATCTTGCAGTTTTTACAGGTTTTAAGAATCAATTCAGACCCGGTTAAGAGTGAGGTGCAGTTACAAGAGATGTACAATAAATTTTATGTCTGTGGGTACCCAGGTCATGTCCTGCAGGTTGCCTGTGAGAAAACCAAGGACATTTATAGCAGACTGGCTAACACCATGACTAAGGAGAGGACAAGGATCGAATCCCTTTCCTTCAGACATACAACAATGACTGGATTGTAAAAAGATACCTTTCTATTGGTTGACAGTAGTCTAAGCTCCCAGCTTAAGAAATCCGTTAGACGTGTTTATAATAGGAACTGTTTAAAAATATAAAAGGAAATAGTAAAATATTTAGAAAAGTTTATATTCTTGTAAAAGTGGATACCCTGCGGCCTGGTGTGTTTACAGCACACACAAAAACAATTCAAACTGTGATATATTTATGAGAAATAGCTTTTAAAAGCTGCTTTAGTGTATTAGATAGGGCCAAATATGTTGGTTTGGGATACCCTGAGGCCTGTTTTTTTACAGCACTCACAAAAACAATTCAAGCTGCAATATATTTATGAGAAATAGCCTTTAAAAGCTGCTTTAGTGTAACAGGTAGGGTCAAATGTGCTGGTTTGGGATACCCTGCGGCCTGGTGTTTTTACAGCACACACAAAAACAATTCAAACTGCAATATATTTATGAGAAATAGCCATTAAAAGCTGCTTTAGTGTAACAGATAGGGTCAAATGTGCAGGTTTGGGATACCCTGCGGCCTGATGTTTTTACAGCACACACAAAAACAATTCAAACTGCAATATATTTATGAGAAATAGCCTTTAAAAGCTGCTTTAGTGTAACAGATAGGGTCAAATGTGCAGGTTTGGGATACTCTGCGGCCTGGTGTTTTTACAGCACACACAAAAACAATTCAAACTGTGATATATTTATGAGAAATAGCTTTTAAAAGCTGCTTTAGTGTAACAGATAGGGTCAAATTTGTTGGTTTGGGATACCCTGAGGCCTGTTTTTTTACAGCACACACAAAAACAATTCAAGCTGCAATATATTTATGAGAAATAGCCTTTAAAAGCTGCTTTAGTGTAACAGATAGGGTCAAATGTGCTGGTTTGGGATCCCCTGCGGCCTGGTGTTTTTACAGCACACACAAAAACAATTCAAACGGCAATATATTTATGAGAAATAGCCTTTAAAAGCTGCTTTAGTGTAACAGATAGGGTCAAATGTGCAGGTTTGGGATACCCTGCGGCCTGATGTTTTTACAGCACACACAAAAACAATTCAAACTGCAATATATTTATGAGAAATTGCCTTTAAAAGCTGCTTTTGTGTAGCAGATAAGGTCAAATGTGCAGGTTTGGGATACAGTGTGGCCTGGTGATTTTACAGCACACACAAAAACAATTCAAGGTGCAATATATTTATGAGAAATAGCCTTTAAAAGCTGCTTTAGTGTAACAGATAGGGTCAAATGTGCTGGTTTGGGATACCCTGCGGCCTGGTGTTTTTACAGCACACACAAAAACAATTCAAACTGCAATATATTTATGAGAAATAGCCGTTAAAAGCTGTTTTAGTGTAACAGATAGGGTCAAATGTGCAGGTTTGGGATACCCTGCAGCCTGATGTTTTTACAGCACACACAAAAACAATTCAAACTGCAATATATTTATGAGAAATTGCCTTTAAAAGCTGCTTTTGTGTAACAGATAAGGTCAAATGTGCAGGTTTGGGATACAGTGTGGCCTGGTGTTTTTACAGCACACACAAAAACAATTCAAACTGCAATATATTTATGAGAAATAGCCATTAAAAGCTGCTTTAGTGTAACAGATAAGGTCAAATGTGCAGGTTTGGGATACCCTGCGGCCTGATGTTTTTACAGCACACACAAAAAACAATTCAAACTGCAATATATTTATGAGAAATATCCTTTAAAAGCTGCTTTAGTGTAACAGATAGGGTCAAATGTGCAGGCCTGGGATACTCTGCGGCCTGGTGTTTTTACAGCACACACAAAAACAATTCAAACTGTGATATATTTATGAGAAATAGCTTTTAAAAGCTGCTTTAGTGTAACAGATAGGGTCAAATTTGTTGGTTTGGGATACCCTGAGGCCTGTTTTTTACAGCACACACAAAAACAATTCAAGCTGCCATATATTTATGAGAAATAGCCTTTAAAAGCTGCTTTAGTGTAACAGATAGGGTCAAATGTGCAGGTTTGGGATACCCTGCGGCCTGATGTTTTTACAGCACACACAAAAACAATTCAAACTGCAATATATTTATGAGAAATAGCCTTTAAAAGCTGCTTTAGTGTAACAGATAGGGTCAAATGTGCAGGTTTGGGATACTCTGTGGCCTGGTGTTTTTACAGCACACACAAAAACAATTCAAACTGTGATATATTTATGAGAAATAGCTTTTAAAAGCTGCTTTTGTGTAACAGATAGGGTCAAATTTGTTGGTTTGGGATACCATGAGGCCTGTTTTTTTACAGCACACACAAAAACAATTCAAACTGCAATTCAAACTGCAATATAGCTGCTTTAGTGTAACAGATAGGGTCAAATGTGCAGGTTTGGGATACTGTGCGGCCTGGTGTTTTTACAGCACACACAAAAACAATTCAAGCTGCATTATATTTATGAGAAATAGCCTTTAAAAGCTGCTTTAGTGTAACAGATAGGGTCAAATGTGCAGGTTTGGGATACTCTGCGGCCTGGTGTTTTTACAGCACACACAAAAACAATTCAAACTGCAATATATTTATGAGAAATAGCCATTAAAAGCTGCTTTAGTGTAACAGATAGGGTCAAATGTGCAGGTTTGGGATACCCTGCGGCCTGATGTTTTTACAGCACACACAAAAACAATTCAAACTGCAATATATTTATGAGAAATTGCCTTTAAAAGCTGCTTTTGTGTAACAGATAAGGTCAAATGTGCAGGTTTGGGATACAGTGCGGCCTGGTGTTTTTACAGCACACACAAAAACAATTCAAACTGTGATATATTTATGAGAAATAGCTTTTAAAAGCTGCTTTAGTGTAACAGATAGGGTCAAATTTGTTGGTTTGGGATACCCTGAGGCCTGTTTTTTTACAGCACATACAAAAACAATTCAAGCTGCAATATATTTATGAGAAATAGCCTTTAAAAGCTGCTTTAGTGTAACAGATAGGGTCAAATGTGCTGGTTTGGGATACCCTGCGGCCTGGTGTTTTTACAGCACACACAAAAACAATTCAAACTGCAATATATTTATGAGAAATAGCCGTTAAAAGCTGCTTTAGTGTAACAGATAGGGTCAAATGTGCAGGTTTGGGATACCCTGCGGCCTGATGTTTTTACAGCACACACAAAAACAATTCAAACTGCAATATATTTATGAGAAGTGGCCTTTAAAAGCTGCTTTTGTGTAACAGATAAGGTCAAATGTGCAGGTTTGGGATACAGTGTGGCCTGGTGTTTTTACAGCACACACAAAAACAATTCAAACTGTTATATATTTATGAGAAATAGCCTTTGCAAGCTGCTATAGTGTAACAGATAGGGTCAAATGTGCAGGTTTGGGATACTGTGCGGCCTGCTGTTTTTACAGCACACACAAAACAATTCAAACTGCAATATATTTATGAGAAATTGCCTTTAAAAGCTGCTTTTGTGTAACAGATAAGGTCAAATGTGCAGGTTTGGGATACAGTGCGGCCTGGTGTTTTTACAGCACACACAAAAACAATTCAAACTGCGATATATTTATGAGAAATAGCCTTTAAATGCTGCTTTAGTGTAACAGATAGGGTCAAATGTGCAGGTTTGGGATACCCTGAGGCCTGTTTTTTACAGCACACACAAAAACAATTCAAACTGCAATATTTTTATGAGAAATAGCTTTTAAAAGCTGCTTTAGTATAACAGATAGGGTCAAATGTGCTGGTTTGGAAAACCCTGAGGCCTGTTTTTTCACAGCATGCAAAAAAACAATTCAAACTGCCATATATTTATGAGAAATAGCCTTTAAAAGCTGCTTTAGTGTAACAGATAGGGTCAAATGTTCTTAAATGGGATGCCCATGTGGCATCGAGTTATAAGAAATGCTTGTTTGTAACAGATAGGGTTAAATATGCCACTGCCAAGATGGGATGCACAGTGGCCAGGCATTTTTACAGCACAAACAAAAGCAATTTAAAACTGATCTGTCAAATGAAGTGAAATGAAATTAAAAAAAAAGTTTCCCTTTACTTTCTCTGCTGTCCCTGCCTGGATCCTTCCTGATTTTTACCTATCTTCCCCTGGCTCTCCCTGGCACTCTGTGGGTCTCTGTGGGTCTCCCTGCCTTTCCCTGCCTTTCTGTTAGTCTCTCCCTGTCTGTAGCAAGCTCCGTTCTGGTCGCAATACAACGCTGAAATGCGCACAAGCAAGATGGCCACCGTTTATATAGCACTGTGATGTCACTGGGCTTCCTGGCTGCTGATAGGCTGCATGTGACCTTCCCATGATAACTTGCCCAGGGGATATGTCCAGACATGTCCATCCACCATTTTACAATGTCTGTAATTGAAATAAATGGAGTTTAAAGGAAAACTTTGATCGATCGAATCACGGGAAAATTCGGATTAGTTCAGAATCAAATTTTTCCTGAAATTCGGAACGAATTCGGGTTCGTCCGGATCGATTCGCTCATCCCTAGTAGTGATGAAGGCTGATCGCTCCTGTTCTTTTGTCAGTTATTGCAATTTGCCAGTATTCCTTACTTAAGTCTAGGGTGCTAACATACAGTTCACCTACTAAGCTGTCCAGTAACTCATCTATAGGAGGCATGGCGTATGCATCACTAGGGGTGTGGTCATTTAGCCTGCGATAGTCAATACAGAAGCATGTCCAATTCTTAAAAGCAGATCCACTCTTACCTAAATGTGGCAATTAAAAAGGTTCCTGATGGAACTATTACCGCTAGCCTTTTCTCAAAGCCCACGGACTGAAATACTCTACTACAGTATGAAAGTGCCCATCCCAAAAGATTGATGGATAGTCTTCCAATCTTGCAGTTTTTACAGGTTTTAAGAATCAATTCAGACCCGGTTAAGAGTGAGGTGCAGTTACAAGAGATGTACAATAAATTTTATGTCTGTGGGTACCCAGGTCATGTCCTGCAGGTTGCCTGTGAGAAAACCAAGGACATTTATAGCAGACTGGCTAACACCATGACTAAGGAGAGGACAAGGATCGAATCCCTTTCCTTCAGACATACAACAATGACTGGATTGTAAAAAGATACCTTTCTATTGGTTGACAGTAGTCTAAGCTCCCAGGTTAAGAAATCCGTTAGACGTGTTTATAATAGGAACTGTTTAAAAATATAAAAGGAAATAGTAAAATATTTAGAAAAGTTTATATTCTTGTAAAAGCGGATCTTATTGAGAAGTACCAGAAAACTATGGTTAAACTATCTTCCAGGACTGGATGTTTTTGGTGTAATAACTGCAATGCATGCAATTCATTGATGCCACAATTTTGGGTGCAGAATTCTGCCATCTGCATACTGGACAGAGAATACAGATAAGGGGGTGTATAGCTGTCTGATTGACTTCTGTGTTTACCTTGTAAAATGCCCCTGTGGGCTGGTTTACATTGGTAAGACGATCCGACCATTCAAGAGAAGATTTCAGCAGCATCAAAGCAACATCAGAACAAATATCAATAAATACGCAAGGAGACCAGGTCGACTATGAAAAGCCGGTCATGGCTCCCTTTGTACAATGTAAACATCAAATACATGAGCTTAGAGGCATGGTCATTGACCATGTGCAATAACCACATAGGGGTGGTGACCGTCACCTCCAATTATTGCAGAGTGAGACATATTGGATTCACAGACTAAATACGATACAGCCAAAGGGACTGAACACTACAACTGACTTTTCCTGCTTCTTAGAGAAATGGTAATCTGTGTCAGATTTTATTAATGTCCTTCCCCCCCTTGGTTGTTGTATCCCTTTCCTCCTTTTTTTTCTTGTTTTTATTTTAAGTTGGCACTGATTTTTCTTTCCTCTTTCTTCTTGTTCTTTTTCCATGCCTTCTCCCCCTTTTCTTTTTCCCTCTTCCCCTTTTCTTTTTCCCTCTCCCTCCTTCCTCCTGATTTTTCCTTTCTTTTTCTTTTTCTTCTTGTTCATTTTATTTTTCCTTGTTTTCACCTTCTTTTCTTTCTCCCTCTCCATCCTTTCTCCTGCTGCTCTCTTTTGTTCTGTCTATTTATCTTTGCATTAGGTCCTGTTCCCCTCTCCTTTGCTCTTTTGCTCCTTTCTCCTTCTCTGGCTACTTTTTCTGGTTCTGCTTATTCCACATTAATTTCCTATTTTATTAATCAAAAGTCTTAAAGGAGCCACATCACTCAAACCAGTCAGCTTGCTGACCAACCAACAATCTGTCTCTAAACTTGGTTAAAAACAGAGGGCTCGGTCACACGCATCTGCAGAAGTATGCTTAAGCAGCACCACCAGCACCAAGGTTCCCCTGTGAGGTGCAGTCCTAACTCTAATCTCTAAAAGCCCCATTTGGGACATAGAATGCATAGATAAATTGGGAGCAGACTTACCTGAGGTTGCCCTAAACCTCAAGTGCAAGCCATGGGGTGGAAGGGTCAAAGACCTTGCAATACAGCCTAGACCCCACACCCCATGTGCTTGCACAAATTCAAAAGAAACAAAGGAGGGGTGGCAGCCGCTCAGACCATTTTATAACTAACCTGGGAGGTGCACGTTAGCAGGGCAATGAGGATACAAAAGTCTTAAAGGAGCCACAGCACTCAAACCAGTTAGCTTGCTGACCAACCTACAATCTGTCTCTAACCTTGGTTAAAAACAGAGGGCCCGGTCACACACATCTGAAGAAGTATGCTTAAGCTCACCACCAGCGCCAAGGTGCCCCTGTGAGGTGCAGTCCTAACTCTAATCTCTGAGAGCCCCATTTGGACATACAATGCAATAGATAAATTGGGAGCAGGCTTACCTGAGGTTGACACAGTTAAAACAATGATAGTTGAAGCACACCATAGAAGGAAAAGATCATTAATTGAGAAAAATATACTTGGTGTTCAGCCTTCTAAACCTGTGTACCACTCACAGGAAGATAATCCAATGTAAAATATTGCTAAAGAAGACGAACTACCATGATTTGAATTGCAAAAAAGTTGGGAATTTTAATGTGAGGAAAAGGATCATAGGTGCTGTACAAAATAACATATCAAATTATCAAGCAATATACAGATATATGGTACAATGGGGTTGCAGCCCCTTTAAATGACCGCTAGGTGGCGCTCCTGTATGCATAAGGCAAACAACTGAAAGTCAAAATGAAACACCAGAGAAGTAATTTGTGCCCAGAGAAACAGTACAGTGTGAGCCACTGTTCCTCAACTGTCCCAAACATATATACACGGGCAATACAAACAACAATATACAGCAATGCGATTTATACAGAAAAAAGAGTCTTACAGGCAAACGCAGGTGGAAGTAATACCCTCGACGTTTCGGCCGCCTGGGCCTTTCTCAAGAGGGAGCGGTACCAGTACATTAATCATATGGTGCTTAAATACCTTTGTGCGGTCTCCAAGGTGCAGGATGCAGCATGCAGGGGCGCACGTGGTGGCGCTCGGTGAGTGCGTCATCCGCGGCGTCAGCATCCCGTCCCGACCAGTGGCAGATTGTCTCAAAGAGGAGCCAATCAAGCACTGGCGCATGGGGCGGGACGTGGCGTCGCTGGGCCAATAAGAAAACAGAAGCCAAAAACATGGCGGCGATATACAGAGACGGCAGAAATTTAATACAGATGGCTGCCAAAGACTGACAGCTACGTTCAGCCAATGAGTGAAGCAATTAGGCGGGGATTGTAGATCACGTAGCCGTGGGCGAGACTTAAGCTCGCATCCCATTATGTGCAATCAGTAGAGTCCGTGGGCGGGGTTATTCAAATCCCGCTGTCAGGGATAGGAGCTTGTTGTCGTCCGTTATGTGTACCTATTGAAGACACCTTGACAAGGGGCGTATACATAGCTGGCCAGATGATGCGCCGATGTTCTCACAGAAGGGAACTCTGCATACAGACCCCTAGGGGAGTATGAACTCATGGGAAACGCACATTGGAGGGTGATGCCACTTGGAGACCATACACATTAAGGAAAAGGCAGTAAAATGCAATGTTGCCTGAAAAGAATAAAAAAGTGAGTGATTAATGTGAAGTTAAAAACTGGTTAAAAACCTGAATCCATCACATAGGACAGAGTCAGGTAAACACCTAATTGCACAGTATTCAAACTCAGATTATAGAGTGACAGTGACAAAGCTTGTCACAGAAGATCACAGAAAAGAGAAAAGGGCTCTGCATGGTTGACACGGCAAGTGACAATAAATTGCATAAAGAGATCCTAGTCCAGCTCTTAAAGTAAGGTGCCCTGGTGCAGTATTCACACACGTCAGGGACAGAGTATACAAATCTGTAAATAATGCGGACCCAAATTTTTTTTTTTTTTGAGAGCCCAATGATTGGTATATCTATATAGAATCCAATCAGGAAAAAGAAATTGTGGCTAAAAAGGTGAGTAATAGGGGTCACAAAGGAGATGAAATACAAAACAAATTAGAAGAACGGGGAATAATCTATATCCTCATTCAAGCCCAAGGGACTCTTGGTCTGGAGTTTATGAATCCAGAAAAGTTCCCGTTGTAACAGCTTTTGATTAAAGTTTCCCCCACGTGCTGAATGGCTAACCACTTCGATGACCATACATCTTAATTGGGTCATATGGTGAAGTTTCTCCAGAAAATGTCTAGCAATGGGGGACTCCAATCTTTGGTTCCTAATGTCCGACCGGTGTTCACTAATTCTTTGACGTAGTGCCCTCTTTGTTTTGCCAACATAGCCCATTCCGCAAGGGCACTTCAATAAATAGATCACGCCCGAGGTGGCGCAGTTAGCAAATGACTTAAGGGGGAAACTTCTACCAGTTAAAGGGTGAGTAAAGGATGTGCCTTTTGTCATATAGCTGCATTGCGCACAATGCCCACAGGGGAACATACCAAGTGGCGCTTGGAGTTTGGTGAGCCAATTGGTGTGGACAGTCGCATCGGTGGTGGTATAGTTAGCCTTCACCAATGTATCTCTGAGGTTGCCCTAAACCTCAAGTGCAAGCCATGGGGTGGAAGGGTCAAAGACCTTGCAATACAGCCTAGACCCCACACCCCATGTGCCTGCACAAATTCAAAAGAAACAAAGGAGGCAGCAGCTCAGACCATTTTATAACTAACCTGGGAGGTGCATGTTAGCAGGGCAATGAGGATACAAATGACTTTTTGTATCTGCTCCCAATTTATCTATTGCATTGTATGTCCCAAATGGGGCTCTCAGAGATTAGAGTTAGGACTGCACCTCACAGGGGCACCTTGGCGCTGGTGGTGCAGCTTAAGCATACTTCTGCAGATGTGTGTGACCGAGCCCTCTGTTTTTAACCAAGTTTAGAGACAGATTGTAGGTTGGTCAGCAAACTAACTGGTTTGAGTGCTGTGGCTCCTTTAAGACTTTTGTATCCTACTTGCCCTGCTAACGTGCCCCTCCCAGGTTAGTTATAAAATGGTCTGAGCGGCTGCAACCCCTCCTTTGTCTTTTATTAATCCTTCACTCTCTTCAGCAGATCCTGCCCCCCCTTGTTTCCCAGCCTCACCTGTATTATGTTTGAATTAATGTCTAGATTAGTCTTATGCTTGGTTATGCTGTGCCTTCCGGGCCCTTCAACGGCCCCTCACTGCCACCCAGGCAGGAGGAACCTCTAACTGTGGTTGGCAGAGTACTATGGTGTGCAGCTCCAATGCCGCCGACGGCACGAAGCCTGCCCTGCGGGAGCATATGGAACCGATCGGCGTCCCTGACGATGACAGGGAGGCTCATTTGTGGGCCGCTTTACCATTGGCTCCCAATGACGGTGACGTCACTGGTTACCGGGCAGGCCCCAGGCCCTCTCTCTGAGTCTGCCTCCCCCAGACGTAACCCTCACTGCCAGGTTCGGGCAGTGACATGAGTGCGGCTTTTGTTTTTGGTTAGAAGCGATACATAAGGGGCATGTTTAGACTTAATATGTTCAGTTATTTATAACTTGTTATAGTTATTGTATAAACCTGTTGGCATGTTGTTTACACAACCCACTGACATCCTTGATGATGTCAGGCCAGATTTTACACTGGCTGGGGTTATTTAACCCTCTCTGGGTGGTGTCTCAACTATTTCTAAATGGTCCTGGTATATTTCAAGTGTGCACACACCGTAAGTTAAGTAAAGTAAGTAAAATAATGTAAAATGTCCCAGAAAGGAAGGGGTGGGAAAGGACGCGGTAAAGAATAAGACATCCCTGCAATTCCTAAGCATAAGGATGTTGGTGCCATTACCAACACTGTGGTCAGCAGCCATGTACCCAAGCCCAGTAAAAGTAGCACCCACCAGCCATTTGCCCAGGTCCAGTCATACTAGTGTTAGCATCTATTTGTCTAGGCCCACCACTGCTAGCAGCAGCAGCAATGTACGCGGTAGTAGTAGCAGCAGCAGTAATGTACGTGGTAGTAGTAGCAGCATCAGCAAGCCAGAGTTGTCCATTTCCTCCAGTGGCCGTGTTATTTTGGGCAATGCATCCATTTTGGACTGATTGACTTGCTCTTCTCAGTAGGAGGAAGACTCTGATGCAGTGACTTTGAGCCAGATTTCAGTGGATTCTTCCTCCAGTACAGCTACACATAACAGTAAAAGAAGCCTTTCTCTTCCCTCATCTGTCTCTTTACTGCCTTCTCCTAGTGGGGCCCCAGCTTTTATCAGCAGCCTGGTTGCTATGGATAGTGATGAAAATAATTTGTTTGATGACAGTCAGCCTTTGGAGTGTGTTGCAGATGTGGTAGAGGTGGAAGCAGTTTCTGAGAGGCACGCTGTGGCAGTGGGGGTGGTGGTAGACACTGACATACTGGCAGTTATGAAGGTGGTTGTGGTGTGGGGAGGCAAGTAGACCATGATGAAACATCAGAACCATCAGAAGAGAAGCAAAGTCTGGTGGTGGTGTTGATGGAAAGGGTAGCTCTGTATGGAACAAAACCTGGCACAGTGCTGGATCTGCAAGCAGAAAGTTAGCCATGGTCAGGGCACAAATCAAGGAACTATAGCTCTACGTAAGCACTTGGAGCAGCATCACAAGGCTGCCTGAAACAATCAAAATGCCTCTCAAATTCCCCATCAAAACTTTATTGCTCTTGCTGATGCTGCTGTTGCAGCTCCTGTAACCTGTCATCTGTCTAGTAGCCAGGCCATCCCTGCCTTGCACAGTTATGTGAAAGAGAAAGAGAATGGGTCTGTCTATGCAACTATCAGTGTGCAACACAATGCATGCAACAGTATATACTTGGAGCACTACCTATGGCCAAGGGTCATACATGTGTGTTACAGGCCACTGGTCAACCTTGTGCAAGACGATGCTCCGATGAAACAAGGTCAGGCATTAGAAACACCTCCCAGTTTGAGTCGATCTGCTTCAGCTTTGGACACCAGGAGCCTATCCTCCTTCCCCTCCTCCTCAACAGATGGGAAATAGCAGGATGTAGCTTACCCTCCTCCTCTTCCATCCTTTCATCACTGCAAGGAGCAGTACTGCCATGCTGTGATACACATGCTGAGCCTGGGCGAGAAAAGCCACACTGCAGAGGAGTTGCTGTCATGCATGCATGAGGAAATATCCCGCTGGCTGTCTTGACACCAACTTAGATTGGGCAATGTGGTTGCAGATAACGAGGCAAACTTTGTGGCTGCTCTGCATCTAGGTCGCATGATACATGCGCCATGCGCATCAAACGTTTCTTTAAAAATATATGTTGGTTGGCGGATGTTCTGACCATGTCCAGGAGGTTATGTGTTTGCTGTAGCCGATCCTTTGCCTTCAAACATGCTCTCCATGACTTGCAGCGCCAGAATAGTCTTCCCAAACACTGCTTAATCTGCAATGTCCAGAATTCCACCCCGCATATGCTGGACCTCCTCTACCACCAGCGCAAAGTGGTGAATGATTTCTTCATGCGGCAAATGACCAGTTTTTCCAGCCAGTGTGATATTCAGCTCCGGCATTGTCAGATGATCAGAGACACGTATCACTTGTTGAGGCCTTTTGAAGAGGCTACAAGATTTGTCAGCAGAGACAACAGCGGAATGAATGATATTATGCTGCTGATATCCCTTTTGGAGCAAACGCTCACGGACATGATTCAGAAAGGGATAAAGAAGAGATCCTGTCTGTCTCCTGGCTCTTTGAATCTTCAAGGAGAGGTGGAGGACTGTGAGGAGGAGGGAATCAGACCCCAGCAGGTGGATTTTGGGATGGAAACAACAAACTTATCTCAAGAATGGATGGGGAGGAGGCACATAATTATGAATATGACAACAATGACAGCCATCATGATGGTAGTGGTGGTGGAGCGGAGGTGGAACCAATCAGGCCCTCTGAAATTCTGGTGAGGATGGCGAGCTGTATGCTCCGATGCTTGCGCGCTGACAGCTTCATTGTTAGGAAAAAGGTTAGCCATGGCTTTCAAACAGACACCTGCCGCAAGCATGTCTGACTGGGTGTCCACTCTCAGCTCCCCGCCAAGTCAACTTGCTACTTCTCCATGACATCCCATAAGCCCACCTGACACACATCATCATGGAAGGGATGTTCATATCCAGCAACACCACCACCGGAAGAGCGAGGTGCACTCCTACCTCGACTATACCCTTTCTCCAGGAGATACACTAAGCTCAGACCCTTTGAACTTCTGGGTGAGCAGATTGGACCAATGGCCAGAGCTAGCACAGTTTGCTAGCTAGCTTTGCTAGCAAGATGAGTCAGGTGTATATTGGTGATTATTTTAAAATCGCTGATGCTCTCTGATACCACTGATTAGCATGCCACTACTACCATCAACAGTGCCCCTGCTGCTAGCCGACCACCCTCTGCTATTTCCAGGCCAACATACATGCAGGTCAACCCTGTGATGCCTAAAATGGGCACATTTTTAGCTCTTGTAAAAAGCCATTGCTTCTTCTTCAGCTAAAATGTAAGGGTACCAAACCTGCTACTACCCTGTTACAAGTGGCCCTGAACATATGTAATGTTCTTTCTTATCTCTTCCATTCTGAGGCACCACTAGCAGCAATGCGTTGGTTAATCTCAGCTGTCGGTGGGGACTGCAAGATAGTAAAAGTAAGACAGGCTGTGGCAGGATATCCTCATTCTTGCAGTCACAAGGGACTGTGAAGATATCTGGAATATTGTTTTGAGCACAGTGCTGACCAGGAGTGGGGCATCAAATTTGTCTGTCTCACAGCCCCTTACCAGCAGCAGCATTCCTGGGGGCCCCAGTTACGTGCCTGAAGTTGGTTCCCAAGCCGATAGAGTTGGATCATGCAGAGTGAGGGAGAGCATGCACAGGTACTTGATTTCTGGGTCTTGCATGGTGGCTCTGCTGTGTGCCTACCACAGACATGCTTCCCCAAAGCTGTGGGGTGGGGCCCGAGCAAAGGGCTGGACACCCTGGTTTCAGTGTGTTTAGTGCATACTGCTGGCCAGCCATGTTGGTCAGAGCTCATTCAGAACCTGGCTGCCAGCATTTGGAGGGGGAGGCACTCTCATCCTGAGGAGGCGTGGCCACTGGTTATGCAGCCTATCCATTGGCTAATTCAGAAAGGGGATGGGCATGCCAGCAGTGTCTGTCATGCCAGCGGGGGTGTGGCTCAGGTCTTACAGTGGAGGACGGGGGAAGGCGCGGGGCTACCACATTTCCTCACTAAAGGCATGAGGCACCTCCATCTTGTGTGGTGTCTGAGGCCCCTGCTACATTCTGCGATTATTGATTGTCAGCTCCTGCACTGCCTCCGCGTTTCTGGGATGAGGACTGGTTCTAGCACAGCTTCCGCTTTCTTACTTGTACTGATTCCTGCAGGCTGGGTGTTTGGAAGCTGCTACATCCTGGGCTTGGGAGGTTGCTTTTCTGGTAGTGTGGACAGGTCTGACCAGTAGTCTACAGGCAGAAGGGTGTGGGGACCAGTGCTCAGCTGTATTGCTTAGCAGTTAGAGCAGCCATTTTACCATGTCAGAGGCATCAGAGATATTGGGGTTTTGTATTTTAACAGAGAGTGGTGCCATGTGTCCTATGTGCCAAGCACACCTGACCTTAGGGTGAGGGATCCCTGTGCACTTGGAGTACTTGTGTCCTGTGCCACCTTATGCAGCTGGCAGCTTCTATGTCTCAGTTGGATCATCCAGTTTCCCTTGTGGCTTCAGGCTGGGACTTGTAGGAGCAGGATATCACCTCGGGAGGGCTGCCAGGTCTATTTTTGTCCCACGGTCAGCACACGGATGGGGTTCCTCGTTCTGACATGGCAGACAGGGTGGCTCAGTTGGAGAGCAGGGCCAGTGGCCTTCGTCAGCAGGGGCATCACAAATCTGTCTCTGTCCGTCAAGGCCGGAAGGCTACGGCCAAGTGTAGGCATATTCAGAGTGCCTGGACGATGTAAGCTGCTATGTCGAGGGTCTATTTAGCAGTTCAGAATTTAGTTCTGGATGGTCAGAGGGGGAAGTGTTGCCTGACAGTGGAAAGGAACTGGATTACTCAACAGATCAGATTGAGGAGCACCTCCTCGGCCGAAGGGGCAGCTGAAGAATGATGGACCCTACAAGTGCCACATTTTTCCCAGGCTTGCTCATTTCAACAAGCAAGTGGGAGAAACCAGATAAACTTCCATCTTTTCCTAAAGTCCTGTAAGCCAAGTACCCCATTTTGGGTCTGACTCTTTGTTTGTAACATGGAGGTTCCCGCTTCGCTTGAATACCTTCGCTATAGAGGTCTTCAGATACATTGTACAGGCTATGAAAGACTTGGTGCATCTGGTGGCTAGGGGGCTGGTCTTGCTGGTCACCTTGCGATGCATGGTCTGGCTGGAACAGTGGTCAGCCAACACTGCTTAGAAGAAGATGCTTACTGCCCTTCCCTTTGCGGGGGTCATCTTTTTGATGAACCTCTGGATGACCTGGTCTGGAAGGCCACGGGTGAGAAGTCGACTAGGCTTCCACAGAAACGGAAACTGAGGACCTTTTCGCAGGTCGCCAAATTTTTGTCGGATATTAGGAGGTTCAGCATACTCCAGACGCTGTGAGGATTTTTCAGGTAAGCAAAAGCTACAAGGAAAACTTAGACCCCATTGGGCCAGCCGACCCAAGCTCCCAGCCAAGCTCTCTCTCGGGGTTGACAGGGTGCCCTCACCCAATGGAATGGGGGGATGGCTTCTGCACTATGCTTTGGTGTGAAGGAAACAGATATCCAACCCCTGGGTCCAGGAGGTTGTTTCTTCCAGATACAAGCTTGAGTTTTGGACCAGGCCTCCACACAGATTTGTGGCATCCAAGCCTTCCCACGTCGTGGAAAGGGTGATGATAACACGATACAGCTCTTGCTGGACCGGGGGGGGGGTGTAGTACCGGTGCCCCCCTTAGAGCAGGGCTGTGGCTTCACTCAATAGTGTTCATTATCCCCAAGAAGTACAGGTCAATTCGGCTTATCCTGGATCTCCGGAGTCTGAACAGTTACGTTCGGGTGCAGAAGTTCTGCACGGAAGGTCAGTCATGATAACGCTGCAACAGAGGGATTTTATGGCCACGGTGGACATAAAGAATGCTTATCTGCATGTCCCAATCTTCCCTGGTCACCAACAATACCTGCACTTTACGGTGGGCGCCCAACATTTCTGGCACTGCCATTTGGACTGTCCACTACTCTGCGGGTGTCCAGGTCTTGGTGGGGGTGATGGCACTCCTGCAGAGACAGGGTGTGCACATCACTCCATTCCTGGATTATTTGCTCATTCAAACCCCATTTCTGGCAAAGGCACTGCGGGATGTTCAAACGGTCCTGTCCATACTGGAACTTTTCGGGGGATGATCAACTACCCCAAGTCCCCAGTGGTTCCCTCCATGGTGGCGACCTATCTAGGTATGACATTGGATAATTGACGGGCACAGGTCCTTCTTCTGGTGCAGAAGGGCAAGGCGCAAAAGACTGTGAGGTCACTGCTGACAGTCGAACAATTCACAATCAGGCAGGGAATGTGTCACCTTGGCCTGTCCACCTTGGCCACCATTGAGACAGTCCCATATCCCCACTTCCACCCCAGGCCTCTACAAAGGCTAATCCTATCAAAATGGTGCAGGACTGTGCAGGCGTGGACCATCGCTTCATTTTGATGGACAATGCCCGGCGATCCCTGCTTTGGTGGCTGGACCAGCTGTTGCTGGTAGTAGGTTGGTCCATCCTGACCACAGATACTAGTCTGACAGGTAGAGTCGGTGTCCTGGAAAACCAGATTGTTCAGGGTCTCTGGGACCAGTGGGAGTGCAGTCTTCCAATCAATGTGTTGTAAGTGAGGGTGATTATGCTGGTTCTCAGGCATTCATCTACCCAGCTCCAGGGCCTTCCGGTTAAGGTACAGTCGGATAATTCCATGGCTGTGGCTTACATGAACCATCAGGGGGCTATCAGGTGCTGGCAGGCATTCCAGGAAGTGAGCTGCATCGTGAGGTGGGTGGAACTTCATGTTCTGTGCATATCGGTGGTTCACATTCCAGGGATGAAGAATCTGCAGGTAGATTACTTGAGCAGGGAGACAATGGACCAGGGGGAATAGTCCCTTCACCAGGATGTGACAGGAGATTGGTGTCCAGGGTGCGAGACCCCCTTGGCAATAGTGGTCGACACACTGGCCATTCCCTGGTCAGGATACAGCCGGTGTTATGCAATTTTGCCACTGCCACTGCCGGGTCTCGTGTTAAAGAAGGTCAACTGCAGGCAGGTTCCTATCATCTTGATTTCCCCACACTAGCCCAGATGTTTGTGGTTCGTGGATCTGGTCAGCCTGGCAGTGGAGCTCCCGTGGTGACTCCCCAGCCATCCAGATCTTCTGCAACAGGGTCCTTTGCAGCACCCCAATTCTCTAGCACTGGCTTTAGCACCTTGGCTGTTGAAACCAGCATATTGGAAGAGGGATTTGTCCGCTGCGGTAATTTAAACTTGATTCGAGCACGAAAACAGTTGTCTTCTAGAATTTACTACAAGACTTTGAGTGCCCTCATGTTTTGGTACGAATCTAAGGGCCACTCCTGTAGAAGGTTCTTGGTACCCAAAATTTTGGGGGTACAGCAGTAGGGCCTGAAAGCTTGCCTATGGCCCAGCACTTTTAAGCTCCAGATCTCAGCCTTGTCTATTTTTTCCAATGGACGCTTGTGGATAGGGATGAGCGAATCGATCCGGACGAACCCGGATTCGATCCGAATTTCAGGAAAAATTCGATTCGGATCGAATCCGAATTTCCCCGCGATTCGATCACTCGAAGTTTTCCTTTAACATCCATTCATTTACATTACAGGCATTCTAAGATGGCGGGCGGGACATGTCTGGACATGTATCCCGCGCCAGTGCAAGCTGGGGCAGTCACATGCAGCCTATCAGCAGCCAGCAAGCCCGGTGACGTCACACAGCGGTATTTAACGGCGGCCATCTTGCTTTTCCTCATTTCTCTATTGCATTCGTGACAGACAGACAGAACGCTGTGTAGCTGAGGCAGTTAGACAGGCTGGAGACAGGCTGGAGACAGGGACAGACAGGGACAGACAGGGACAGGCTGGAGACAGGCAGGAGACAGGCAGGAGACAGACAGGAGACAGACAGAAAGCCAGGGAAAGGTAGGAAAAACGGAGCTGGCTGACAGGGAGATTTTTTTTTTTTCATCCAGCCTTTGTTAGCGTTTTCAGGCTGCTTATAGTAACTAACTGTGCATATATACTGAACTGATCTTAAGTCTGCTGTGAGGCATCCCATTCTGTGACTAAAGCAGCCTCTATTTAATAGCATAATAAACATTTGCACTTATTCTCATAGAAATCAGGCCTGATAAAGACACTTTTGCTGTGCATGCTCTCTGGTTTTTGTGGCACTGGCATCCCATTCTGTGACTAAAGCAGCCTCTATTTAATAGCATAATAAACATTTGCACTTATTCTCATAGAAATCAGGCCTGATAAAGACACTTTTGCTGTGCATGCTCTCTGGTTTTTGTGGCACTGGCATCCCATTCTGTGACTAAAGCAGCCTCTATTTAATAGCATAATAAACATTTGCACTTATTCTCATAGAAATCAGGCCTGATAAAGACACTTTTGCTGTGCATGCTCTCTGGTTTTTGTGGCACTGGCATCCCATTCTGTGACTAAAGCAGCCTCTATTTAATAGCATAATAAACATTTGCACTTATTCTCATAGAAATCAGGCCTGATAAAGACACTTTTGCTGTGCATGCTCTCTGGTTTTTGTGGCACTGGCATCCCATTCTGTGACTAAAGCAGCCTCTATTTAATAGCATAATAAACATTTGCACTTATTCTCATAGAAATCAGGCCTGATAAAGACACTTTTGCTGTGCATGCTCTCTGGTTTTTGTGGCACTGGCATCCCATTCTGTGACTAAAGCAGCCTCTATTTAATAGCATAATAAACATTTGCACTTATTCTCATAGAAATCAGGCCTGATAAAGACACTTTTGCTGTGCATGCTCTCTGGTTTTTGTGGCACTGGCATCCCATTCTGTGACTAAAGCAGCCTCTATTTAATAGCACAATAAACATTTGCACTTATTCTCATAGAAATCAGGCCTGATAAAGACACTTTTGCTGTGCATGCTCTCTGGTTTTTGTGGCACTGGCATCCCATTCTGTGACTAAAGCAGCCTCTATTTAATAGCATAATAAACATTTGCACTTATTCTCATAGAAATCAGGCCTGATAAAGACACTTTTGCTGGCCAAAGGCCTACTGGACCCTGCCAGCTCGATTCCTGCCCGGGGCATCCCATTCTGTGACTAAAGCAGCCTCTGTTTAAGACCATATAAGCATTTGCTCTTATCATATTTGAAATTAGGCCTGATAAAGACACTTTTGCTGGGCATAGCACAACTTGTCCCTGCCAGGTGTACTTACTGCTGGTTTTTAGGGCATCCCATTCTGTGACTACACCAGCCTCTATTTAAGAACCTAACCATTTGCACCTATTCTAATTGAAATTAGGCATGATAAAGACACTTTTGCTGTGCATAGTCTTACTGCTGCCTGCCAGGTGCTCTCTGGTTTTTGGGACATCCCATTCTGTAACATACCATTAGCCTCTGCATTAACTGTAAGCTGCACAGTTATTTAAAGAAATTTGGCCTGTATGAGCCTGCTAACACACTGCTGCTGTGTGCATATATACTGATCTCAAGTCTGCTTTGGGGCATCCCATTCTGTAACATACCATTAGCCTCTGCATTAACTGTAAGCTGCACATTTATTTAAAGAAATTTGGCCTGTATGAGCCTGCTAACACACTGCTGCTGTGTGCATATATACTGATCTCAAGTCTGCTTTGGGGCATCCCATTCTGTAACATACCATTAGCCTCTGCATTTACTGTAAGCTGCACATTTATTTAAAGAAATTTGGCCTGTATGAGCCTGCTAACACACTGCTGCTGTGTGCATATATACTGATCTCAAGTCTGCTTTGGGGCATCCCATTCTGTAACATACCATTAGCCTCTGCATTTACTGTAAGCTGCACATTTATTTAAAGAAATTTGGCCTGTATGAGCCTGCTAACACACTGCTGCTGTGTGCATATATACTGATCTCAAGTCTGCTTTGGGGCATCCCATTCTGTAACATACCATTAGCCTCTGCATTTACTGTAAGCTGCACATTTATTTAAAGAAATTTGGCCTGTATGAGCCTGCTAACACACTGCTGCTGTGTGCATATATACTGATCTCAAGTCTGCTTTGGGGCATCCCATTCTGTAACATACCATTAGCCTCTGCATTTACTGTAAGCTGCACATTTATTTAAAGAAATTTGGCCTGTATGAGCCTGCTAACACACTGCTGCTGTGTGCATATATACTGATCTCAAGTCAGCTTGGGGCATCCCATTCTGTAACATACCATTAGCCTCTGCATTAACTGTAAGCTGCACAGTTATTTAAAGAAATTTGGCCTGTATGAGCCTGCTAACACACTGCTGCTGTGTGCATATATACTGATCTCAAGTCTGCTTGGGGCATCCCATTCTGTAACATAACATAACCTACCTACCATACTAAGCAGCTCTCTTATTTAAACTAAGCAGGCCTCTTGGAGGCTGAGTGTCCACTTTTGGGTGTGCATTTATATTCGGTTTCATATACAGTGGGGTATCCCAATT
Source organism: Gastrophryne carolinensis (assembly GCA_027917425.1). Classification (NCBI taxonomy): domain Eukaryota; kingdom Metazoa; phylum Chordata; class Amphibia; order Anura; family Microhylidae; genus Gastrophryne; species Gastrophryne carolinensis. The sequence goes on along the minus strand of CM051240.1, from coordinate 109,421,199 downwards.
TGTAAGATAACCTACCCCAACCATGTAAACTAAATAGGCCTGTTGCAGCCTGAGTTTCTCTGCTTGCGTATGGCCTGCATTACAATCTGTCTCTTTCAATGACACTGCTGCCTGTGGTATCCCAATTTGTAAGATAACCTACCCCAACCATGTAAACTAAAGGTTACGTCCTTCCAGAAGGAAAACTTATGCCGAACACTATTTTTGTTAGGGGCATTGACCTTTGGATTGATCGGCATGAAATTAATTTTTTTTTTTCAAAGTATGGCGCTGTGAAGAAGGTCAAAATGATGTCTCATACTTGGATTATTGTTACTTTTTGTTCAGCTTGAAATATAACAGGCCACACGGGCATCCCAAGGCACATGCTATTTTAAACCTATCTGTTATACAACATAAGCGTTGATCAGGCTACTTCAGTTTGCACTTGTTTTTGACTGATTTTAATAAACCAGGCCGCAGGGCACCCCAAAGCTGCACCTTGCACCCTATCTGGTATACAACATAAGCGTTGATCAGCATCAGCTTCATTAAGCTACTTCAGTTTGCACTTCCTTTTTGACTGCTTTCATTTAACCAGGCCGCAGGGCACCCCAAAGCTGCACCTTGCACCCTACCTGTTTATACTAAATAAGCATCTACAGCCTCAGCTTTATTAAGTTATTGCATTTTGAATTGGTTTTGGTCTGCTTTAAATACACCAGGCCGCAGGGCATCCCAAACCTGCATGTTGCACCCCATCTGTTATACTAAATAAGCGTTGATCAGCATCAGCTTTATTAAGCTATTGCATTTTGCATTGGTTTTTGTACTGCTGCCAAAACACTAGCCCATATGGGCATCCCAAACCAGCACATGTCACCCTATCTGTTATACTAAATAAGCTTCTACAGGCCCTTTTTTTATTTATTTATTTTTATTTATATAGAGCTGCAATAGCTTATATTGTGAGGTTAATTTGCCATTTTGCAGCATAATATAGAGCAGCCCCTGTGTAAATCTGAGGGGCAATAGCTTATATAGTGAGGTAAATTTGCCATTTTGCTTCGTTATATAGAGCAGGCCCTGTGTAAATCTGAGGGGCAATAGCTTATATTGTGAGGTAAATTTGCCATTTTGCAGCATAATATAGAGCAGCCCCTGTGTAAATCTGAGGGGCAATAGCTTATATTGTGAGGTAAATTTGCCACTTTGCAGCATAATATAGAGCAGCCCCTGTGTAAATCTGAGGGGCAATAGCTCATATAGTGAGGTAAATTTGCCATTTTGCTTCGTTATATAGAGCAGCCCAGTTGCCATCTAAATCAACTACTGTCCGGCCAGTACAGCTTTTCCAGGGCAAACTCTGCTAGTTGCGGGCACAAGTCAAGTTTGGCTTCCCAGCAAATCCAGTGGATCTTGAAGGTGTGTTGGCATGGTCATGTCAAGGTATGACATGACCTGCTGTTTGAGGTCCAGCTCCAGGTCTTCCTGCTGCTCATGAGTAGACTCACTATGCGGGTGTAGAAAGCTACTCACTAGCGACTGAAGACTGAGGCTGCTGCTGATGGAGCTGCTGCTGCTGCTCCTTCCACCCCCCCAGCAGCCATGGCAGTGGAAGGTGATCGCAGAGGTCCCCCCGAGTCAGACCTGCGGGAGTATGGGCCATGGCGCAGATAGACATCGCCCAACTGACTACGTGGGATGTCTCTGTAGTAGGTCAGTTTGTCCTCCCTCTCAGTGGGCGTAAAAAATGCCCCCATTTTGTGCCGGAAGCGAGGGTCCAATAAGTTGGAGAGCCAGAAGTCTTCCCGCTGACAAATGGAGACAATTCTGCGCTCACTAGTACGCAAGCATGTGAGCATGCATCGTGCCATTTGTGCAAATGACTCGGAGGGACTACCTGTCTCCATCTCCACTGTAAACTGCCACGGTGTGTCTGGGTCCTCTGTCTCACCTTACTCACAACCCTCTAGCTCCTGTGGCTGCTCCTGCTCCTCCTCTTCTGTCAGATGACTAGATAAAATGGTCATTTTGTGAAACCTAAACTGTGGTTTGCTTTGCCCCACCCCCTCCTCCTCCTCCACTTCAGCCCCCACAGGCTTCATGTGGCTGTGAAATGTATGTGCCATGTCTCCAGTGCCCTGACCAGCCATGGTTTCCAACATGTGTTGTAGTACATGAAGCAGTGGAATCTCATCGTTCATCTCATAGTCCTGGCAACTGACTAATAACGTAGCTTCCTCAAAGGGCCTGAGCAAACGGTCGGTGTCACGTATGAGCTGCCAATGGTTTACATTGAATTTACACAGGTGTCCCCCTATCCGTTTGGATCATCCAGAAATCCGTGATGGCTTTTCTCTGTTCCTATAGTGCAGTGGTTCTCAACCCTGTCCTCAAGGCCCACCAACAAGTCATGTTTTTTGGATCTCCAAATAGCCAGCTCTATTGCTCTGCAGCTGCACTAATTACTCCACCTGTGCATCTTTGTGGAGATCTGCAAAACCTGGCCTGTTGGTGGGCCTTGAGGACAGGGTTGGGGACCACTGCTATAGTGGATCCTGCATATGGAGGGTGGAATTCCAACGGGTGGAAACATCGCAAATCAGACTATGGTGGGGTACACCGTTGTGACGCTGAGGCTCAATAGGGTTGTGCTTCGTGGTGTAGGAGTGCCAGAAGTGCATGCTAACTTTCTTTCCTGTTGTTCTTTCAGATGGGGGCAAGACTTAAAAACTAGACTGAACACGTGTGCCATGTGAGGACGCATGACTTTGGCTTCCTTGTCGCAGCGCAAACAAGATGTTCTTCCAAGTGTAATGCAGCAGGCTGGACTTATGGTGACGCTGTCTGAGAGGAGAAATCCCTCAGACATCAAGATTAAAAATTCCAAGAATTTTTGAGGGCTAATTATTCAGAGGCAAATGATAGCTAGTTGTTTCTGATTTAATTACAAGGTGGAAACACACCCTCAAACAAAACTTCACTTTGGCAATACTATTGCATTTGTCTATTCATAATTTTATGTATATACACTAACTAACCTACTTTTTCTCCCCAGGATGCTGCATGAAACACTGCCACATCGCTGAGTAGCTGATTTTTCCGAACAACAGTCCGCAATAATCTGCTGCTGCTGCCGCCGCCACCGCCGCAGACTCCAGGGACCCTCTTCCACTACCTCGGCTTGCAACACCTCCTCCCACGACACTCTCCTCATCACTAATTGCCGGCTACTGGAAGAAGAGGCGAGTGTCTCCTCCACTTCTTGGCTGGGCAGTAGCTGCTGAATTTTATGATTATCAGATCTTCATCAATGGATAGTGGAGCTGAACCCAAAGCATAACAGACAGACAGTTGACTGGGGGTGTCAGATGCCACTTGTGATGCAGTGGACTGCTTTTGCAGCACTTCGAGACACAGTTGCTTCATTGGCTGACACAATGACTGGTAAATCTGTGGAACATATGGTTTACAAGCAAGAATAACCATTTGTTTTTATATGAAAAAGACCCTGGTTTATACAGACTTTTTTTTTCCAGAGACTGCCCTGCGTGGAAATGAATGGCGCTTGGATCATCCAAGCTTTCCTCCCAACAATGCCTGATGTATTCCAGTAGATTGATGACGGGGCCAGACCTACACTAAAGAAAGATGGATCGTGCAAAACAGATTTAAGGCGCTGCTCTCCAGTTACAGACATTCCTCCGCATCGGACCACAAGTAAGTATTGATAAAAAATCCTTTCCGTTACTCTTACTTTTTATTAATATTCTTCGGATAAGACGGATCAGACATGATTCCAGATTAAAAATTCCAAGAATTTTTGAGGGCTAATTAGTCAGAGGCAATGATACCTTCTTGTTTCTGATTTAATTAAAAGGTGGAAACACACCCTCAAACAAAACTTCACTTTGGCAATACTTTTGCATTTGTTTATTCATAATTTTATGTAGATATTACTAACTAAGCTACTTTTTCTCCACATGACTCTCCACAGGGTGTGATTCATCCAATTTTTGGGCTCCTGAAGCCAACCCCAGTGTCTCTTTAAAGTAATATTTGGGCTCCTGCTGCTGCCAACTCCAGGGTGTGATTCATCAAATTTTTGGGCTCCTGAAGCCAACCCCAGTGTCTCTTTATAGTAATATTTGGGCTCCTGCTGCTGCTGCTGCCAACTCCAGGGTGTGATTCATCCAATTTTTGGGCTCCTGAAGCCAACCCCAGTGTATATTTGGGCTCCTGCTGCTGCTGCTGCCAACTCCAGGGTGTGAATCATCCAATTTTTGGGCTCCTGAAGCCAACTCCAGGGTCTCTTTAAAGTAATGTTTGGGCTCCTGCTGCTGCTGCTGTCAACTCCTGCCAACTCCAGGGTGTGATTCATCCAATTTTTGGGCTCCTGAAGCCAACTCCAGTGTATATTTGGGCTCCTGCTGCTGCTGCTGCCAACTCCAGGGTGTGATTCATCCAATTTTTGGGCTCCTGAAGCCAACTCCAGTGTATATTTGGGCTCCTGCTGCTGCTGCTGTCAACTCCTGCCAACTCCAGGGTGTGATTCATCCAATTTTTGGGCTCCTGAAGCCAACCCCAGTGTATATTTGGGCTCCTGCTGCTGCTGCTGCCAACTCCAGGGTGTGAATCATCCAATTTTTGGGCTCCTGAAGCCAACTCCAGGGTCTCTTTAAAGTAATGTTTGGGCTCCTGCTGCTGCTGCTGTCAACTCCTGCCAACTCCAGGGTGTGATTCATCCAATTTTTGGGCTCCTGAAGCCAACTCCAGTGTATATTTGGGCTCCTGCTGCTGCTGCTGCCAACTCCAGGGTGTGATTCATCCAATTTTTGGGCTCCTGAAGCCAACTCCAGTGTATATTTGGGCTCCTGCTGCTGCTGCTGTCAACTCCTGCCAACTCCAGGGTGTGATTCATCCAATTTTTGGGCTCCTGAAGCCAACTCCAGTGTATATTTGGGCTCCTGCTGCTGCTGCTGTCAACTCCTGCCAACTCCAGGGTGTGATTCATCCAATTTTTGGGCTCCTGAAGCCAACTCCAGTGTATATTTGGGCTCCTGCTGCTGCTGTCAACTCCTGCCAACTCCAGGGTGTGATTCATCCAATTTTTGGGCTCCTGAAGCCAACTCCAGTGTATATTTGGGCTCCTGCTGCTGCTGCTGCCAACTTCTGCCAACTCCAGGGTGTGATTCATCCAATTTTTGGGCTCCTGAAGCCAACTCCAGTGTATATTTGGGCTCCTGCTGCTACTACTGTCAACTCCTGCCAACTCCAGGGTGTGATTCATCCAATTTTTGGGCTCCTGAAGCCAACTCCAGTGTATATTTGGGCTCCTGCTGCTGCTGCTGCCAACTTCTGCCAACTCCAGGGTGTGATTCATCCAATTTTTGGGCTCCTGAGGCCAACTCCAGTGTATATTTGGGCTCCTGCTGCTGCTGCTGCCAACTTCTGCCAACTCCAGGGTGTGATTCATCCAATTTTTGGGCTCCTGAGGCCAACTCCAGTGTATATTTGGGCTCCTGCTGCTACTACTGTCAACTCCTGCCAACTCCAGGGTGTGATTCATCCAATTTTTGGGCTCCTGAGGCCAACTCCAGTGTATATTTGGGCTCCTGCTGCTGCTGCTGCCAACTTCTGCCAACTCCAGGGTGTGATTCATCCAATTTTTGGGCTCCTGAGGCCAACTCCAGTGTATATTTGGGCTCCTGCTCCTGCTGCTGCCAACTTCTGCCAACTCCAGGGTGTGATTCATCCAATTTTTGGGCTCCTGAAGCCAACTCCAGTGTATATTTGGGCTCCTGCTGCTGCTGCCAACTTCTGCCAACTCCAGGGTGTGATTCATCCAATTTTTGGGCTCCTGAGGCCAACTCCAGTGTATATTTGGGCTCCTTCTGCCCCTCATAGTGATGCCACTTCAACTCTCTGCAATTGTGCCGCTCTGCGATTCTATTAGCGATGCCTCTGATCTGCATGTGATATTTCTTCAAAGTATTATTTAACAAACCCAGCACGCATCCTGTGCGTGTTACAGCAAGGCTGAATGGTTTACAACCCTATTGAGGCTGTAGGAGGCTCAGAAATAGCCGTTTTTAATAGCGATTCGTCGCGAATTTATTCGGGTCGAAACGATTTTTGTCGGAAAATTCGGCGAATCAGTCGAATCGAATTTTTCAAAAGTTCGCTCATCTCTACTTGTGGAGCATAGGTTAGTCTGCACCTTTATGCAGGGCGATGCGCATGTTTGGCCTCTGCGGAGGTCGATAGTCCCACCCTGAGATCATAATCTGGTCCTATCAGCGCTTCAGGGGCCCCCTTTTAAACCCATGGCAGAGACTTTCCTGATGATGTTCACGTTGAAGGTGGCCTTTCTAGTGGCATCGCCCCAGAGAGGGATGACACCACACCAATTTAGCTTTTTCATTTTTAAGGGTTTAACCCTTGACAGTGCACATAGTAATTGTATTTCATTTGAAAATGTTGTTAAGTGCTCTTTTCAGTTTGGGAGGGGCAGGAACAGGTGTCTACCGATACATATGTGGTAGCATTGTAATCGGGAGGAATGGCGCTTTCACCTGCATTATGATGTTTTAGAAAAAAATATTATTTAAAAAAAGCGAAACCGTTTAAAATGGCAAACAAGATATTTCATGTTAATGCTCAAACTCTGATGAATAAAATGATATATAATTTTCCAGGAAATCCCTGAATATTCCTGCAAACATCACAGTTAAACATAGCGCAAAATGGTGAAAAATGGCACAGAGGGTGACAAAATCTATGGTAGGCTGGCAGTTTAAAGGGTTACAAGAACCTATGCATATTGGGTATTGCTCTGTTCAGGAAACCTTGCTGGTTAAGATTTAGCTTGTTAGCTGTTTTATTCTTGTTTGCATACAGATATTTTAGGAATATGTGGTTTTTATTCTGCTTTTTTACAATTTTTTTTAGGTGTTGCTGTACAACCAGTGAATTTCTCAAGGGTTTGCATCCAGAAAGCAGCAACCCATTTCTTGTTTTATTTTATTTTTATTTTTTTCAACCATGTATCTCCACCATCTTGTTAGTATGTCAAAGATATCATCAGTTAATGCTGATAGTGAGCATCATCTGGTTGGAGATAGAATGGGTTTCTTCATTGTGGATTATTAAATATTATTACTTATTATTTTCTATGCATTATAGTCTTGTTCCTTTTATTAAGTACGTGTTGGAGACACATGGGTCCCAGGGGTTTTACCCCCTCTGTTCCCCCCTCCCCCTCTACCCCACCTCTCTCCCTCCCTCCCTCGGGGGGTGTTACTACTGTCTCTGTTTTTTAATTAACTCCTCGACCTAAGAGTTGGGCAAAAGGAGTGGACGTGGGCAAAGCTGCCTCATTTTTAAGTTATGCTGTTAAGGTTCTAAGTCTTTTATCTGGGGGTGTGGGGTTAGCCCATCTCATAACAATTATCTTCTTGCGTCTGTCGTTAGGTTGCTTGGCAAGAGATTCAGCAGACCCCATACCGGGGTTAGCTGAATCTTATCTTTCATCAGGACCCCTAGTTCCTCTGTGGTAGTGTGCCATAGTAATCTAATATGTCTACATTCCCACCATAAATGGATAAATGTCACTTGTGCCAAGTTGCACCCCCAGCAAGTGAATGTTGGGAATCTAGCATTATAGACTGAAGTATAGTAATATCTTATGAGATTGTTAAGACAAAAAAAGAATTAAAGAAGGTGATTGTATGATTTCAATTGTATTAAAAAATAGATCTTCATATTTTTTGTGTATTCCGTTCTATGAAGTCATACATTCCTGATCATAGTAATGAGAAATTTATGGGGTATAGCTTGTGTATTCTGAAGAGATGTTGGTTTAAATGTTTCTGAAGGAAGAGCTAAAGTTTTAATGTAGCTTGCTATCTGATGATAGATTAGGGAGAATTTTTATGATTTATCTGCTATTAGCATGCCTATTGTCGGTAACCAAATATGAATAACTCTTGATTTACTTGTTGGTATTGTAGTTGGTATTGTATTAATATTTTATTTCTCCTTATTTCTCCTCTCCTTTCATTTCTCCTTCCTTGGGGAAATTCCTGATTTGCAGATAGAGAGCACAGCAAGTCTGGAAATGGGAACAATAATTTTTCTCTCAAAATTGCCAGCAGAGTAGAACAGATTGCACTTACAATCCTCATTAAAGGGTCAGTTATGAGGTTATGCCCCCCCCCCCAGATTATTCCCCCCCTCTTTATTTTGTCTAGCTTACTATTTACCTTACATAGAAAGTGTTTCTATCCCTGGTTAGATGCCTAGGTGATTACTAGGGTGCATGTCTGCTGTTTAAGTTTACTCACAATAATTTTAGTTCGGCCATCATAGTCCATGTATTTTGTCAATAGTTCAAAAGGGCAACATGAGTTGATCATAATTGATACCCTCTTTTTTTTATAGGAGTTAGATATTATAGTCCCGAACTCCCTAAATACAAAAGTTAGAATCTTATTAATTTTAAAGCCTGTTTCCTGGAGAAAACATATATCTATTTTTGATCTTTTTAAGTCTTTGTTTATCCAGCTTCTCTTACATGGAGAACTTGCACTTCCGTACGTTATATATACAAAATCTTAAAATATCCGTGCTGTCACACATTGAGTTTTAAAGCATTTATTTGTCTCCAGTTTTTTTATTATGTCTAAATGTTGTATGTTTACAGTACAGCCTTATCTCTTTGCTATTTGATCTAATTTCCCCTCTAATATTCCCTATTTCCCACTTCCCTCCTCCCCTCTCCCCTTCTGCCCGCCCAGATTTAGGCCATCCAGGGGTTGTGTCACCCCCTTTTTTGTTGACTCTGTGAGAGTCTGCCTAAATCGTTACCGCCAGCACATTCCTGCGAGCCCATTTAGACGTCTTTTCTTTTATCAATTTAGTTAATCTTTTTATATTTCCTATTTTTTATTGTGTGTAGCGTAATCAGCTGTTCCGTCAACGGTGTGTAGTGATGCATATACCTGCTCACCAAGGCCCCCCTTTTTTCCCTGTGTCTTTCAGGCCCTTATTTATCAAGGGCTAGCGCCAGGTAGTGTCTGACGAGCGCCAGGTACCGACAGCTAACGGCGGCTACCGACTCAAGTACGCCCGGCGGCGGTCACAATGACGCATTTATCACGCTAAATGAGGCTAGCGCCGGCAAGAGCGTCGGCTAGTGCGGGATTCATCATGTAGCCGACTGCAACGAACAGCGCCGCTACTAATCCCATCACAGCGCCAGGTATGACCTGTCGCTCTCTGGTGCTCTCCAATGCATTTCAATGGAGCAATCTTTAAATATTCATAATTAATTGAGTTTATGTGTTTTTTTTTTTTTTTTACCGGCAAAAATTCTGTGACCACTACGGCAATGTTAGATTTTTTTTTTAAGGTAAAAAAAAAAATAAATATGTGCAGAATTGATATTACAGGTCTGATATTAATGTATTCATATTACAAAATGTTTAGAAAAACTTGTATAATTTTTACATTAAAAAAAAATGGTTGTTTGGGGGTTAAAAACTACTTTACACACATCGCCGCCAGCGCTCTGGGGTTTAAACAAGGAATTCACAGCGCGAGAAATTTTTGAGCGTGATTTGTTAATGAATCTGCAGCAAGCCGCTCGCTCTGGCCATTCGCTGTCAGGCGCACCCATACAACGCAGAACCTGTGAAACATCGACCCCTAACCCTGTATTCAACATTACCGCACACCGACTGAGTCGCTGTCAACAAGCAAACCCCGGCCAAGCACAGCGAATACTAGCTTGCGTTGTGAAAATCACGCTACTGGCGCTCATCTGTCGCTACCTGGCGCTATTAATGAATCGGCCTCTCAGTCTAATAATTACTTACTGTGTGCTTTTTTTCTATTATGTTGTATTAAGATTTATATAATATAATAATGGGCGTGTATATGCAAATGTTTAAATTGAGGGTTCTTAAGTTGTCCCCTTCCACTATCAAATCTTTAAGTATTCATTCCTATGCTTGTATTTATATTCCGTACTGTCTAAGCCATCAGTGTGTTGACCAAAATTCCACTATTAGGTTCTGTGGAATAAGTTCCTTTATTGTTTCTTCCCTTACCCATTCAGGGATGTTAATTTCCTGGATACCTAAGCAGGTAGCTATGTTATCCATTGGCTCACCATCTTTTAAGTAAATAATTTTGCCATTTGCCTAGAAAGCTGTTTTTTGAGGGATATAAATTTAAAATTTAGAGAGTTGTTTTTAAATCTCCTAAGAAATATGGGCAGGAAAGGGTGTCTAGCGATACATTTATGGTACAATTGTAACTGGGAGGAATAGGGCTTTTACCCAAAAATATTGAGAAACAAGACACCTAATGTTTAAGCCCTGACTCTGACAAAAGAAACAATACATCATTTTTTGAGGAAATCCCAGGACAGTCTTTCAAAAATTACAGTTAAACATATATATATAGCGCAAAATGGTGAGAAAATTGCCTGGCAACAGAGGGTGACAATATCTCTAGGAAGGCTGGCAGAAAAATGGTTAATCATTATTCTGCATGAAGATATTTCCTAGAACAGTAAAGAGGGTCCTTTGTAGTACTCAGACATAAACTGTGTTTTCACATGGTATAATAAAATGTAATTAATTATAACAAGTTTCCATTATTTTTATAAACCAATTAATGATCTAGCCAATCCTTTTATTTCAGGTGGAAAGGTCACAAGCTCTCAAATATACTTTCCCCCCCTCTGGCAGATCTGTAAGATATAATGACAGTTATTACTACCAACAGCAAACAATGACCCACTTAAAGCAAGCTGTCTCCTCCCATATACTGCTACCACTGTATGTTTCATCCCAACAACATAATTAAATATACTATCACCAATAACAAGAGTAGTGGTAAGTCCCTCCTTAGCCACTACTACACTACTAGCACAGTAAAATCAAATACTCCCCGCCTTTCAGTATTATAATAATAATAATACAAATCAGAATAAAGTCCTTTCATCCTCTGACTCTGACCCAGTTGTTTGGGAGGGGGACCAGTATTATTAATGGAGCAGATCCATAATGGCTTGGATAGAATATGAAGTTAGGCCTCAAGTTTTGCATACATAACAGGGGTCTTAAAAATGGACTTCTAAATGGTATAATTAGGGACAAATTAGCGCTATTAAGTATTAACGTAACGCTAACATATAATTTTTACAGTTGGGGCGGAGCGGCCTGCCCACCTCCTCCTTCATTATCACATGTTGCCATCACAGGAGTTGATGACGGGAATTTCGTCATCGATTGGGGCGGGGGCAGCTGTGCCTTCGCTCCCTGATCTCCGGTATAAATACTGGAAACTGTGCGGCGGCGGGCATCCTAGTGAAAGTTGTGTTTGAGTGATGAAATGCGTCGGAAGCCCGGGGCTCCTTATCTACATGGAAGCCTAACACTTTATGGACTCTTTATGAACTATTTGCTGGACTTGGTGTTTTGGATCATTGGGGGCGGTGAGAACTGTTTGCTATCCATTTCAGTGCTAAGCTCTCTTGCCTTTTATGTTTGTGAGTAGATTTTAAATGGTTATTAAAGCTTTTAGGTTTGATCTAGCAATATTGCACTAGATGTCTTCTGTTCTTTTTCGGTTGCATGGATTAACTGTTTGAGCCTCACTTGCTGCTTTGAAAGTGAGACATTGGATTTCTATGAAATTTAAAGTGATACAACCGTGCTTAATGGAGGACATATCCTGATTTCTTTATATCGGAGTAATCTTGTATGAACGCCAAAGTGCCTTCTCTGTTTGGTAAAAACCAGATATTGATTGGTGACAGGCACATGGCGGTGAAGGACGCATGCACTTTGGCATAAATCGGTCACCTTGGATTAATAAGAAGCTCTGTGTATTTTTGTTACCTGTGTATTTGGACTCTACCCTTGAACTTGAGTCACACACGTTGAGCTATTTTACCTATTTACATTCATGCTCAAGCGTGGTATTTAACTTGTTTGTATTCATAACAGGGGTCTTATTCCACTTACCGGTGGCGGGGTCATGTAGGCATGTCTCGGCAAGACTCTACATTACAATTAATAAAATAATCATACTACGGGGGAGTAAACCAGTCATGACCATGTCAGCCATCTTGGACTGGAGAGGACCAATGGCACTGCTGGTTGTCGCTATGTTTAGGCGCTAGATCCAGGCGCTGGATCTGCAACAAGCAAAAGGTAAGTAAAGTTGTTTTTGTCCTGGACAATCTCTTTTAAAGAACTTATTTTGTACAGTTTGGTGGAAAGTATCCCTACTTGACTGAAATGCTGAAATATGTGAAAGGTTTGAACGGGGTTTTGGAAGACACTAAATGAAACTAAATGATAGAACAAGGGGACACAACCTGAAGCTAGTAGCAGGGAAGATTAAGAGCAATATGAGAAAATATTATTTTAGTGAAATAGTAGTACATTTGGAAAAAAAATCAACTATAATTGATTTAGTTGATAAAAATATAACTGAATTCAAACATGCTGTTGCTGGAGCTTAAGAGACCAATTTATCACTAGCACCTTGTAGCGTCACTTGAGCGTCTGTGGAGAGACGGTTTTAGTGCCTCAGCAGCAATGCCGGCCACAAGCAGATAGTGCTGTTAGTGTTCGGCACTGTATGCTACCATAGTGCTGTGTCTTGCTTGTTTTTTTCCAATGGAGATAGCACTGGTGGAGGGGGCCAGAACTCATTTGTATTCAACATGTAAATGAACAGCTCCAGCGCGGGCATTGTGAAGCCATGCATACAGGCATACAGCGCCATACAACAAAAGGCTTTAACAGCAGGTAGCAGAACAGCGACCAAGAAAATACATGGAGTGACATTAGGAACATACAAATGACATGACACATGATTGGCAGGCATAAAAATGCTAGTTAGCAGCAGGTAACCTAAGTAACGCAAAAAAAAAAAAACATTCTGAACAGGGATTATGTGTCACTTGACTGAGCAGAAAAAAAAGTTACAATACGCTAACCAGAAGTCCCAAAAAAAAATCAGGACTGGAATGGCTAATTGATCGACACTGAGAGTCAGATGTGATGTGGCATTGTAGGGAATTTAGGGAACAGAGCACCGGCGCTAACAAAGCACCCAGCGCTCTTGATACATGAAATGCTTGGTTGGATGAAAAATATGACTTGTTTGTGACGCACCTGTAGCTTTATGTCGCTACATGGCCTTAGCGTTTCTTATATAAGCCTGTTAATCTATCCTAAAAAAGGAGAACATACATACACAAGGACAGACTAGATGAACCATCAGCCTTCTTTGTTTATGTTTTAATCCATTTCTCCAAACTATTGATTTACTACAACAATGCAGAAAAACTTCCAGGACCAGCATCAGGGTTTAGGGTTCACCTTGCCAACAGGGTAACTCAAACTGCAACTGACGCAAGAATTAATAAAGAATAGTTTTGTTTATGCATATAAATTGTTATGACTTACAAGGTCTTCATAAATTTTGTATATTTGCATAAATGTATCTTTGATTCCACCAATAATACTGGAAATATTGCAGGTATTGATATCTTCTGCCACCAGCGTAATACTGCTTTCCCAGTTCTCTTATGGTTAACATGGTTTTATATTTCCTACCAGTTTTTATTTTGTCCTGTTTTGATAATATATTGAAAGGGCCAACTAATGTGGCAGTTGGAAAGTTTGCCCTTTTTGTTGTAATTTGAAGGTACCTTAGAGCATATAGGTGGCGTAGTATTTGCTCTACACAGAATTTGCATACTGGGAGTCTGCTTTAAGAGATCCACACACCCATTTACCATGCCTAGAACAGGTATAAAAGGTATGCTGCACATTCCTGTATGTTTTTTTTTCCAAAGAAAAAAAGCCATGACTGTAATTGTTATCTCCTTTTTTACTGCAAACAGAATGGTGTTTTGATTGCATTCAATTTAAACATTATTAATCATAACATCTTAATAAAATATTTAGAACTATCTGAAATTAGCAAGAGGCAGCATTAGGATTTTCACTTTTTACATTTTACTAAACCTGAGGCATTTTTGTAGAAAATGAAGTAATAAAGTGCTATTTATGAACATGTCACCTGCTGCAGGAATTCCCAAAACACCAAAGCAAGTGAAACCGAATTTAAAATGCAATAAATCACAACATGGATTGTGACATTTTATTTTAAAGGTCATGTATTTCTAAAATTGTAGGTAGAGGCTATATATCAACATGACATAGATTTACCAAAAAAGCCATTGTTACGTAATATACTGAATATACCTGCTGTTTATCAACATGACCATTTTAAAATATTGTAAGCTGTCAGCAATTAGCATCAATTATAGGAATTAAAATTAAAACATCTTTCCATAAGTAGGGATAGAAAATGAAATTGTGCAAACCAAAATAAGCGCTTCCTAATTCAGCTCCCACTCCCCATAACAGATCTATTGTCTGTTGAAGAACTTCTCTGTCCTGTTCTCAACTCTTAAAACATGGATTGTTGACATTAACAAGATATGGGCTTCTGTCTGACAAAGAATACACCTGGACTCTGCATCTCTGATGTTTTATGTAGGCCACCACCAAAGCATTGTCTGACCCCATTTACAAAGGGGACCCCTGAGAATCTGTGACTAGTAACAAAGACTGAACATCTTACTCTTTAAACTTTTACACTTTAGTCTCCAAAACTCCGCCACAACCTGTCATGCTGGCATTTGCTTTGAGAGGTCTGTGAGAGAACTGTTTGTGAACATGTGATGGAAAGTCCCTGTAGAGGTTATATTAGGGATAGAAACCGTGTAACCAGTGTTCTGTACTACTTGAATTGTCAGATTACCTGACAATTGTGAGAAGTGGCTACCAATAGGAACTCAGTGGAGGATATCCTGAGAATCCTAGTCTGGTAGTAAGACCAGCAGAGCTAATACTTGGCTGTATAAGGGACAGGGATGGGCTGCATATGTTGATGTTGAAGTGTATGACCACTGTGGCTCGTGTCTACTGTTGGAAAAGAGAAACTGCATTTCGTCTATTAGAGTATCATGTTGTCTCTGAGCACAGTGAGTATGGACATCCCTTGTGGTAGAGCCCTGGCACCCCACCCACACAGACACACTTGGAGTACCCTGGGCCCAGAAGAACCTGCTTCCTGCCATCCTTATTAAACACCAAGTGTTTGAGGGCAACAATTTTGGTGCCCAATATGGGGCCCAGGAGGTTATTCAGTGTGTCAGGAAGGGTTTATACCCCTATGGAATTTGAAGAAAGTGTCATTTTCAATATTAAACTGAAAATCTGTGCACAAAAACTGTAAACTGCGTGATACAGTTTGGCACTTTACTAAGCTTATGCCCTATTCACATTGCAGGATAGAACACCCAGCAAACAAACATGGCCACCCAACCACTGGAATACACAAGTACTGCAGCTAGGACTGCATCATCAGGAACTGCACCGACCGAAGACTTAGATCTGGTAAGGGTCATGAGTCCCAGGTGGGGATCCCTGGATCCGTATGCAACCCTATTTTGTGTACTGTGTGTGTGGCAAACAGCAGAGAGCTAACTAATTTGTCTGGCCCTACAGATGTCCCCGATCCTGGCTGCCATAAAGGATCTTGAGGAGGATGATCCAAAGCATCTGCCTCCACAACGACAGCAGCATCAGCACCCTCTGCAGCAGCAGTTGCCTCCCCAACAACCTTAGACACAACATTTGCCTCAACAGCTACCACAGCATCTTTTTGGCATGCTTAGCTGTTTATTAAGTATTCACCTGCGTGAAAAAATGACAGACAAGCCTCTCGTTGTTTCTAAGGTATATAATCTTCTCAATTTGATGTGAATTGCTGCTGGCACACCCCCTAATTCTCATGTATAAGACTACCAGGTGGCCGCCCCATGAAAGAGTGATTCATATTTATGCCATTCCACAACATCTGCATGGAGTTAAGCCCTCTCTGCTTATGCCACTGATCATAAGAAGGTAAGCAATTCACTAAACTAAATTCACTAAACTTTCTTTTTTTGACTGGAGACCCACTTTAATGCAAGGTGTGCCAACTAGTGAGCAGTTTTTTCTAACACCCAGTAAGTAGAATGCAATTGGTGCAAACATGTGAGCAGTTTTTTCTAATATCAAAAAGAGGAACTCACTCTCAAGCCACAATATTAAGTATCCAATCGGGTGCACAACCTGGCTAGTCCACTGTCATAAGCTTGAAGTCTGAAAAAAATAGCGATGGTCCACACTCCCATAAAAGTGTCCTTTTATTTAATCCAGTTAAAAGCAGGGATAAAATAAAATGCATTTCGGACGCGTTAGCGTCTTTTTTTTAAATAATGTACAATGTCCAAATCAAGCTAATATAAATGCTATTGATTAACAATTATTACATACATATGTGTATAACTTAAAATGCATATCCCAACTAGGGATGAGCGAATCGATCCAGACGAACCCGGATTCGATCCGAATTTCATGAAAAATTCGATTCGGATCGAATCCGAATTTCCCCGTGCTTCGATCGCTCGAAGTTTTTCTTTAACATCCATTCATTTACATTACAGGCATTCTAAGATGGCGGACGGGACATGTCCAGACATCTACCCCGCTCCAGTGCATACTGGGGCAGTCACATGCAGCCTATCAGCAGCCAGCAAGCCCGGTGACGTCACAGTGCTATTTAAGGCGGCGGACATCTTGCTTTTCTTCATTTCTCTATTGCATTCGTAAGAGACAGGACACTGCTATAGTCAGGGAGAGACAGTTAGAGAGCCAGGGACAGGCAGGAGACAGGCAGGAGACAGGCAGGAAGTCAGCGAGAAGCAGAGAAAGTTAGGAAAAATCGGAGGCAGTCACAGGGAGATTTTTTTTTTTTTTCCATCCAGCCTGTGTGTTACTGGCTGGCTGACTGGCTTTGTTAGCTGTTTCAGGCTGCTTATACACTTTTTGATGTTGTGCATATATACTGAACTGATCTCAAGTCTGCTGTGGGAACATTACCATTTTGTAAGATCTCCTTAGCCTCTGTATTTCCTCTAAGCTGCACACTTATTTAAAGTTTGGCCTGTTGCAGCCTGATTAGACACTTTTGCTGTGCATATATACTGATCTCAAGTCTGCTGTGGGGCCCGACCCATTCTGTAACATACCATACCCCTATTGATCTTCAGCTGCACACTTATTTAAAGTAATTTGGCCTGTCGCAGCCTGCTTATCCACTGTTGCTGTGCATATATCCTGATCTCAAGTCTGCTGTGGGGGTATCCCATTCTGTAACATACCATACCCCTCTTAATCTTCAGCTGCACACTTATTTAAAGTAATTTGGCCTGTCGCAGCCTGCTTATCCACTGTTGCTGTGCATATATACTGATCTCAGGTCTGCTGTGGGGGTATCCCATTCTGTAACATACCATACCCCTCTTGATCTTCAGCTGCACACTTATTAAAAGTAATTTGGCCTGTTGGAGCCTGCTTATCCACTGTTGCTGTGCATATATACTGATCTCAGGTCTGCTGTGTGGGTATCCCATTCTGTAACATACCATACCCCTCTTGATCTTCAGTTGCACACTGATTTAAAGTAATTTGGCCTGTTGCAGCCTGCTTATCCACTGTGGCTGTGCATATATACTGATCTCAAGTCTGCTGTGGGGATATCCCATTCTGTAACATACCATACCCCTCTTAATCTTCAGCTGCACACTTATTTAAAGTAATTTGGCCTGTCGCAGCCTGCTTATCCACTGTTGCTGTGCATATATACTGATCTCAAGTCTGCTGTGGAGGTATCCCATTCTGTAACATACCAAACCCATCTTGATCTTCAGCTGCACACTTATTTAAAGTAATTTGGCCTGTCGCAGCCTGCTTATCCACTGTTGCTGTGCATATATACTGATCTCAGGTCTGCTGTGGGGGTATCCCATTCTGTAACATACCATACCCCTCTAAATCTTCAGCTGCACACTTATTTAAAGTAATTTGGCCTGTCGCAGCCTGCTTATCCACTGTTGCTGTGCATATATACTGATCTCAGGTCTGCTGTGGGGGTATCCCATTCTGTAACATACCATACCCCTCTTAATCTTCAGCTGCACACTTATTTAAAGTAATTTGGCCTGTCGCAGCCTGCTTATTCACTGTTGCTGTGCATATATACTGATCTCAGGTCTTCTGTGGGGGTATCCCATTCTGTAACATACCATACCCCTCTAAATCTTCAGCTGCACACTTATTTAAAGTAATTTGGCCTGTCACAGCCTGCTTATCCACTGTTGCTGTGCATATATACTGATCTCAGGTCTGCTGTGGGGGTATCCCATTCTGTAACATACCATACCCCTCTTGATCTTCATCTGCACACTTATTTAAAGTAATTTGGCCTGTCGCAGCCTGCTTATCCACTGTTGCTGTGCATATATACTGATCTCAAGTCTGCTGTGGGGGTATCCCATTCTGTAACATACCATACCCCTCTTAATCTTCAGCTGCACACTTATTTAAAGAAATTTGGCCTGTCGCAGCCTGCTTATCCACTGTTGCTGTGCATATATACTGATCTCAAGTCTGCTGTGGGGGTATCCCATTCTGTAAACATATACCAAACCCATCTTGATTTTCAGCTGCACACTTATTTAAAGTAATTTGGCCTGTCGCAGCCTGCTTATCCACTGTTGCTGTGCATTTATACTGATCTCAAGTCTGCTGTGGGGGTATCCCATTCTGTAACATGCCATACCCCTCTTAATCTTCAGCTGCACACTTGTTTAAAGTAATTTGGCCTGTTGCAGCCTGCTTATCCACTGTTGCTGTGCATATATACTGATCTCAAGTCAGCTGTGGGGGTATCCCATTCTGTAACATACCAAACCGATCTTGATCTTCAGCTGCACACTTATTTAAAGTAATTTGGCCTGTCGCAGCCTGCTTATCCACTGTTGCTGTGCATATATACTGATCTCAGGTCTGCTGTGGGGGTATCCCATTTTGTAACATACCATACCCCTCTTGATCTTCAGCTGCACACTTATTAAAAGTAATTTGGCCTGTTGGAGCCTACTTATCTACTGTTGCTGTGCATATATACTGATCTCAGGTCTGCTGTGGGGGTATCCCATTCTGTAACATACTATACCCCTCTTGATCCTCAGCTGCACACTTATTTAAAGTAATTTGGCCTGTCGCAGCCTGCTTATCCACTTTTGCTGTGCATATATACTGATCTCAGGTCTGCTGTGGGGGTATCCCATTTTGTAACATACCATACCCCTCTTGATCTTCAGCTGCACACTTATTAAAAGTAATTTGGCCTGTTGGAGCCTACTTATCTACTGTTGCTGTGCATATATACTGATCTCAGGTCTGCTGTGGGGGTATCCCATTCTGTAACATACTATACCCCTCTTGATCCTCAGCTGCACACTTATTTAAAGTAATTTGGCCTGTCGCAGCCTGCTTATCCACTGTTGCTGTGCATATATACTGATCTCAGGTCTGCTGTGGGGGTATCCCATTCTGTAACATACCATACCCCTCTTGATCTTCAGCTGCACACTTATTTAAAGTAATTTGGCCTGTCACAGCCTGCTTATCCACTGTTGCTGTGCATATATACTGATCTCAAGTCTGCTGTGGGGGTATCCCATTCTGTAACATACCAAACCCATCTTGATCTTCAGCTGCACACTTATTTAAAGTAATTTGGCCTGTCGCAGCCTGCTTATCCACTGTTGCTGTGCATATATACTGATCTCAAGTCTGTTGTGGGGGTATCCCATTCTGTAACATACCAAACCGATTTTGATCTTCAGCTGCACACTTATTTAAAGTAATTTGGCCTGTCGCAGCCTGCTTATCCACTGTTGCTGTGCATATATACTGATCTCAGGTCTGCTGTGGGGGTATCCCATTCTGTAACATACCATACCCCTCTTGATCTTCAGCTGCACACTTATTTAAAGTAATTTGGCCTGTCACAGCCTGCTTATCCACTGTTGCTGTGCATATATACTGATCTCAAGTCTGGTGTGGGGGTATCCCATTCTGTAACATACCATACCCCTCTTAATCTTCAGCTGCACACTTATTTAAAGTAATTTGGCCTGTCGCAGCCTGCTTATCCACTGTTGCTGTGCATATATACTGATCTCAAGTCTGTTGTGGGGGTATCCCATTCTGTAACATACCATACCCCTATTGATCTTCAGCTGCACACTTATTTAAAGTAATTTGGCCTGTCGCAGCCTGCTTATCCACTGTTGCTGTGCATATATACTGATCTCAGGTCTGCTGTGGGGGTATCCCATTCTGTAACATACCATACCCCTCTTAATCTTTAGCTGCACACTTATTTAAAGTAATTTGGCCTGTCGCAGCCTGCTTATCCACTGTTGCTGTGCATACATACTGATCTCAAGTCTGCTGTGGGGGTATCCCATGCTGTAACATACCAAACTCATCTTGATCTTCAGCTGCACACTTATTTAAAGTAATTTGGCCTGTCGCAGCCTGCTTATCCACTGTTGCTGTGCATATATACTGATCTCAAGTCTGTTGTGGGGATATGCCATTCTGTAACATACCATAACCCTCTTGATCTTCAGCTGAACACTTATTATAAGTAATTTGGCCTGTTGGGGCCTACTTATCTACTGTTGCTGTGCATATATACTGATCTCAAGTCTGCTGTGGGGGTATCCCATTCTGTAACATACCAAACCCATCTTGATCTTCAGCTGCACACTTATTTAAAGTAATTTGGCCTGTCGCAGCCTGCTTATCCACTGTTGCTGTGTATATATACTGATCTCAGGTCTGCTGTGGGGGTATCCCATTCTGTAACATACTATACCCCTCTTGATCCTCAGCTGCACACTTATTTAAAGTAATTTGGCCTGTCGCAGCCTGCTTATCCACTGTTGCTGTGCATATATACTGATCTCAGGTCTGCTGTGGGGGTATCCCATTCTGTAACATACCATACCCCTCTTGATCTTCAGCTGCACACTTATTTAAAGTAATTTGGCCTGTCACAGCCTGCTTATCCACTGTTGCTGTGCATATATACTGATCTCAAGTCTGCTGTGGGGGTATCCCATTCTGTAACATACCATACCCCTCTTAATCTTCAGCTGCACACTTATTTAAAGTAATTTGGCCTGTCGCAGCCTGCTTATCCACTGTTGCTGTGCATATATACTGATCTCAAGTCTGCTGTGGGGGTATCCCATTCTGTAACATACCAAACCCATCTTGATCTTCAGCTGCACACTTATTTAAAGTAATTTGGCCTGTTGGAGCCTGCTTATCCACTGTTGCTGTGCATATATACTGTTCTAAAGCCTGCTTGGGGGTATCCCATTCTGGAACATAACATAACCTACCTCTCTTATTTACACTAAGCAGCTCTCTTATTTAAACTAAGCAGGCCTCTTATTTACACTAAGCAGCTCTCTTATTTAAGCTAAGCAGCTCTCTTATTTAAACTAAGTAGGCCTCTTGGAGGCTGATTGTCCACTTTTGGGTGTGCATTATATTCGGTTTCATATACAGTTGGGTATCCCAATTTGTAAGATAACCTACCCCAACCATGTAAACTAAAGAGGCCTGTTGCAGCCTGAGTTTCTCTGCTTGCGTATGGTCTGCATTACAATCTGTCTCTTTCAATGACACTGCTGCCTGGGGTATCCCAATTTGTAATATAACCTACCACAACCATTTAAACTAAAGGTTACGTCCTTCCAGAAGGAAAACTTAGGCCGAACACTATTTTTGTTGGGGGCATTGACCTTTGGATTGATCGGCACGACATTAGGGATTTTTTCCCAAGTCACATGCTATTTTAACCCTATCTGTTATACAACATAAGCGTTGATCAGCATCAGCTGCTTTATTAAGCTACTTCAGTTTGCACTTGTTTTTGACTGCTTTTAATAAACCAGGCCGCAGGGCACCCAAAGCTGCACCTTGCACCCTATCTGTTATACAACATAAGCGTTGATTAGCATCAGCTGCTTTATTAACCTACTTCAGTTTGCACTTGTTTTTGACTGCTTTTAATAAACCAGGCCGCAGGGCACCCCAAAGCTGCACCTTGCACCCTATCTGTTATACAACATAAGCGTTGATCAGCATCAGATGCTTTATTAAGCTACTTCAGTTTGCACTTGGAGAGCTCTGGGGTGTAAATTATTCACGTTAATTGCAGCGCACTTGAGGATTTTTCAAGGGAAATTGACTGTGACATACGACCCAATCTGTATATTTACCTGCTCCTAATAGGACATTTATATTCTGCTTTTCAGCCAAGTACCATCTTTTGTTTTGGCTCGTGTTCATGAGTCAGGGTAAGGTGTGGAATGTTTAAGGATCCACTGTATGGTCTAATATCCCGGCATACTGAGTCCTGTCTCTTATTGGGGGGAAAAAGCTATATTACAATTCACTAGCTAATCTGAGGGGCAATAGCTTATATTGTGAGGTAAATTTGCCATTTTGCTTCATTATATAGAGCAGCCCAGTTGCCATCTAAATCAACTACTGTCCGGCCAGGACAGCTTTTCCAGGGCAAACTCTGCTAGTTGCGGACACAAGTCAAGTTTGGCTTCCCAGCAAATCCAGTGGATCCTGAAGGTGTGTTGGCATGGTCATGTCAAGGTATGACATGACCTGCTGTTTGAGGTCCAGCTCCAGGTCTTCCTGCTGCTCATGAGTAGACTCACTATGCGGGTGTAGAAAGCTACTCATTAGCGACTGAAGACTGAGGCTGCTGCTGATGGAGCTGCTGCTGCTGCTCCTTCCACCCCCCCAGCAGCCATGGAAGTGGAAAGTGATCGCAGAGGTCCCCCCGAGTCAGACCTGCGGGAGTATGGGCCATGGCGCAGATAGACATCGCCCAACTGACTACGTGGGATGTCTCTGTAGTAGGTCAGTTTGTCCTCCCTCTCAGTGGGTGTAAAAAATGCCCCCATTTTGTGCCGGAAGCGAGGGTCCAATAAGTTGGAGAACCAGAAGTCTTCCCGCTGACAAATGGAGACAATTCTGCGCTCACTAGTACGCAAGCATGTGAGCATGCATCGTGCCATTTGTGCAAGTGACTCGGAGGGACTACCTGTCTCCATCTCCACTGTAAACTGCCACGGTGTGTCTGGGTCCTCTGTCTCGCCTTCCTCACAACCCTCTAGCTCCTGTGGCTGCTCCTGCTCCTCTTCTCCTGTCAGATGACTAGATAAAATGGTCATTTTGTGAAACCTAAACTGTGGTTTGCTGTGCCCCACCCCTCCTCCTCCTCCACTTCAGCCCCCACAGGCTTCATGTGGCTGTGAAATGTATGTGCCATGTCTACAGTGCCCTGACCAGCCATGGTTTCCAACATGTGTTGTAGTACATGAAGCAGTGGAATCTCATAGTTCATCTCATAGTCCTGGCAACTGACTAATAAAGTAGCTTCCTCAAAGGGCCTGAGCAAACGGCCGGTGTCACGTATGAGCTGCCAATGGTTTACATTGAATTTACACAGGGGTGTCCCCCTATCCGTTTGGATCATCCAGAAATCCGTGATGGCTTTTCTCTGTTCCTATAGTGGATCCTGCATATGGAGGGTGGAATTCCAATGGGTGGAAACATCGCAAATCAGACTATGTTGGGGTACACCGTTCTGACACTGAAGCTCAGTAAGGTTGTGCTTGGTGGTGTAGGAGTGCCAGAAGTACATGCTAACTTTCTTTCCTGTTGTTCGGATGTCTTTCAGATGGGGGGAAGACTTCAGAAAACGCTTGACAACTAGACTGAACACGTGTGCCATGTCAGGACGCATGACTCTGGCTTCCTAGTCGCAGCGCAAACAAGATGTTCTTCCAAGTGTCAGTCACCATGGGTCCTAATTTGCAGTTTTCGTGGATTAAGCAACGATTTCATGGATTGAGTCCTCAATTTTAGTAGTTCCTCCCATGTGTGACTCTGTTGGTCAAGGAAAACCATGTGAAGAACAGCGTGAAACCACAATCACCAAGGGGGCCTAAAAGGATATATATTGTCCACCATGAGTCCATAGTTACAGCTCCAGACGTAGACAACACTGTGCACTTTGGTACACACTGACAGGCTAAAGGACTGGCCCACCTTCCGTTCAACAACATTTTACAGGGCAGGTACTGCCATCTTCGCAAAGCAATGATACCATGGGACTCTCCACCTCGGCTCGGCACAAGCCATCAGTTCTCTGAAAGGTCCACCACTGGGTAATGCAGCAGGCTGGACTTATGGTGACGCTGTCTGAGAGGAGAAATCCCTCAGACATCAAGATTAAAAATTCCAAGAATTTTTGAGGGCTAATTATTCAGAGGCAATGATACCTAGTTGTTTCTGATTTAATTACAAGGTGGAAACACACCCTCAAACAAAACTTCACTTTGGCAATACTATTGCATTTGTTTATTCATAATTTTATGTATATATACTAACTAACCTACTTTTTCTCCACAGGATGCTGCATGAAAAACTGCCACATCGCTGAGTAGCTGATTTTTCCTACCAACAGTCCGCAATAATTCACTGCTGCTGCTGCTGCTGCTGCTGCCGCCACCGCCGCAGACTCCAGGGACCCTCTTCCACTACCTCCGCTTGCAACACCTCCTCCCACGACACTCTCCTCATCACTAATTGCCTGGCTAGTGGAAGAAGAGGCGAGTGTCTCCTCCACTTCTTGGCTGGGCAGTAGCTGCTGAATTTTATGATTATCAGATCTTCATCAATGGATAGTGGAGCTGAACCCAATGCATAACAACAGACAACAGACAGTTGACTGGGGGTGTCAGATGCCACTTGTGATGCAGTGGACTGCTTTTGCAGCACTTCCAGACAAAGTTGTTTCATTGGCTGACACAATGACTGGTAAAGCTGTGGAACATATGGTTGAAAAGCAAGAATAACCATTTGTTTTTATATGAAAAAGACCCTGGTTTATACATACATTTTTTTCCCCAGAGACTGCCCTGCGTGGAAACGAATGGCGCATGGATCAGCCAAGCTTTCCTCCCAACAATGCCTGATGTATTCCAGTAGATTGATCACGGGGCCAGACCAACACTAAAGAAATATGGATCGTGCAAAACAGATTTAAGGCGCTGCTCTCCAGTTACAGACATTGCTCCGCATCGGACCACAAGTAAGTATTGATAAAAGATCCTTTACGTTACTCTTACTTTTTATTAATATTCTTCGGATAAGACGGATCAGACATCCAGATTAAAAATTCCAAGAATTTTTGAGGGCTAATTAGTCAGAGGCAACGATACCTTGTTGTTTCTGATTTAATTTAAAGGTGGAAACACATCCTCAAACAAAACTTCACTTTGGCAATACTTTTGCATTTGTTTATTCATAATTTTATGTAGATATTACTAACTAAGCTACTTTTTCTCCACACGATTCTCCACAGGGTGTGATTCATCCAATTTTTGTGCTCCAGCAGCCAACTGCAGTGTCTCTTTCAAGCTATGTTTGGGCTCCTGCAGCTGCTGCTGCTTGCAACTCCAGGGTGTGATTCATCCAATTTTTGGGCTCCAGCAGCCAACTGCAGCGTCTCTTTCAAGCTATGTTTGGGCTCCTGCAGCTGCTGCTGCTGCTGCTTGCAACTCCAGGGTGTGAATCATCCAATTTTTGGGCTCCAGCAGCCAACTGCAGTTTCTCTTTCAAGCTATGTTCGGGCTCCTGCAGCTGCTGCTGCTGCTGCTTGCAACTCCAGGGTGTGATTCATCCAATTTTTGGGCTCCTGCTGCCAACTCCAGTGTCTCTTTAAAGTAATGTTCGGGCTCCTGCTGCTACTGCTGCCAACTCCAGGGTGTGTCAGTCAATTTTTGGGCTCCTGCTGCCAACTCCAGTGTCTCTTTAAAGTAATGTTCGGACTCCTGCTGCTGCTGCTGCCAACTCCAGGGTGTGTCAGTCAATTTTTGGGCTCCTGCTGCCAACTCCAGTGTCTCTGTAAAGGTGTGTCAGTCGATTTTTGGGCTCCTGCTGCCAACTCCAGTGTCTCTTTAAAGTAATGTTTGGGCTGCTGCTGCGGCTTGCAACCCCAGGGTGTTATTCATCCAATCTTTGGGCTCCTGCAGCCAACTGCAGTGTCTCTTTCAAGCTATGTTTGGGCTCCTGCTGCTGCTTGCAACTCCAGGGTGTGATTCATCCAATTTTTGGCCTCCTGCTGCCAACTCCAGTGTCTCTTTAAAGTAATGTTTGGGCTCCTGCTGCTGCTGCTGCCAACTCCAGGGTGTGTCAGTCAATTTTTGGGCTCCTGCTGCCAACTCTAGTGTCTCTTTAAAGTAATGTTCGGGCTCCTGCTGCTGCTTGCAACTCCAGGGTGTGATTCGTCCAATTTTTGGGCTCCTGAAACCAACCCCAGTGTCTCTTTAAAGTAATCTTTGGGCACCTGCTGCTGCTGCTGCCAACTCCAGGGTGTGTCAGTCAATTTTTGGGCTCCTGCTGCCAACTCCAGTGTCTCTTTAAAGGTGTGTCCGTCAATTTTTGGGCTCCTGCTGCCAACTCCAGTGTCTCTTTAAAGTAATGTTCGGGCTCCTGCTGCTGCTTGCAACTCCAGGGTGTGATTCATCCAATTTTTGGGCTCCTGAAGCCAACCCCAGTGTCTCTTTAAAGTAATGTTTGGGCTCCTGCTGCCGCTGCCAACTCCAGGGTGTGTCAGTCAATTTTTGGGCTCCTGCTGCCAACTCCAGTGTCTCTTTAAAGGTGTGTCAGTCAATTGTTGGGCTCCTGCTGCCAACTCCAGTGTCTCTTTAAAGTAATGTGTGGGCTCCTGCTGCTGCTGCTGCCAACTCCAGGGTGTGTCAGTCAATTTTTGGGCTCCTGCTGCCAACTCCAGTGTCTCTTTAAAGTAATGTTTGGGCTCCTGCTGCTGCTTGCAACTCCAGGGTGTGATTCATCCAATTTTTGGGCTCCTGAAGCCAACCCCAGTGTCTCTTTAAAGTAATGTTTGGGCTCCTGCTGCTGCTGCTGCTGCCAACTCCAGGGTGTGTCAGTCAATTTTTGGGCTCCTGCTGCCAACTCCAGTGTCTCTTTAAAGTAATGTTCAGGCTCCTGCTGCTGCTTGCAACTCCATATGATTCATCCAATTTTGGGGCTCCTGAAGCCAACCCCAGTGTCTCTTTAAAGTAATGTTTGGGCTCCTGCTGCCGCTGCCAACTCCAGGGTGTGTCAGTCAATTTTTGGGCTCCTGCTGCCAACTCCAGTGTCTCTTTAAAGGTGTGTCAGTCAATTGTTGGGCTCCTGCTGCCAACTCCAGTGTCTCTTTAAAGTAATGTTTGGGCTCCTGCTGCTGCTGCTGCCAACTCCAGGGTGTGTCAGTCAATTGTTGGGCTCCTGCTGCCAACTCCAGTGTCTCTTTAAAGTAATGTTTGGGCTCCTGCTGCTGCTTGCAACTCCAGGGTGTGATTCATCCAATTTTTGGGCTCCTGAAGCCAACCACAGTGTCTCTTTAAAGTAATGTTTGGGCTCCTACTGCTGCTGCTGCCAACTCCAGGGTGTGTCAGTCAATTTTTGGGCTCCTGCTGCCAACTCCAGTGTCTCTTTAAAGTAATGTTCAGGCTCCTGCTGCTGCTTGCAACTCCATATGATTCATCCAATTTTTGGGCTCCTGAAGCCAACCCCAGTGTCTCTTTAAAGTAATGTTTGGGCTCCTGCTGCCGCTGCCAACTCCAGGGTGTGTCAGTCAATTTTTGGGCTCCTGCTGCCAACTCCAGTGTCTCTTTAAAGGTGTGTCAGTCAATTGTTGGGCTCCTGCTGCCAACTCCAGTGTCTCTTTAAAGGTGTGTCAGTCAATTTTTGGGCTCCTGCTGCCAACTCCAGTGTCTCTTTAAAGGTGTGTCAGTCAATTTTTGGGCTCCTGCTGCCAACTCCAGTGTATCTTTAAAGTAATGTTTGGGCTCCTGCTGATGCTGCTGCCAACTCCAGGGTGTGTAAGTCAATTTTTGGGCTCCTGCTGCCAACTCCAGTGTCTCTTTAAAGTAATGTTCGGGCTCCTGCTGCTGCTGCTGCCAACTCCAGGGTGTGTCAGTCAATTTTTGGGCTCCTGCTGCCAACTCCAGTGTCTCTTTAAAGTAATGTTCGGACTCCTGCTGCTGCTGCTGCCAACTCCAGGGTGTGTCAGTCAATTTTTGGGCTCCTGCTGCCAA
Source organism: Gastrophryne carolinensis (assembly GCA_027917425.1). Classification (NCBI taxonomy): domain Eukaryota; kingdom Metazoa; phylum Chordata; class Amphibia; order Anura; family Microhylidae; genus Gastrophryne; species Gastrophryne carolinensis. The sequence goes on along the minus strand of CM051240.1, from coordinate 109,393,010 downwards.
CTCCAGTGTCTCTGTAAAGGTGTGTCAGTCGATTTTTGGGCTCCTGCTGCCAACTCCAGTGTCTCTTTAAAGTAATGTTTGGGCTGCTGCTGCTGCTTGCAACCCCAGGGTGTTATTCATCCAATCTTTGGGCTCCTGCAGCCAACTGCAGTGTCTCTTTCAAGCTATGTTTGGGCTCCTGCTGCTGCTGCTTGCAACTCCAGGGTGTGATTCATCCAATTTTTGGGCTCCTGCTGCCAACTCCAGTGTCTCTTTAAAGTAATGTTTGGGGACTTCCGGGGGTGGAGCCAACAGATATGGCCGCGTTTTACCAGTGCTCTGCATCCAGCTAATCTAATCCACTGCAATCCTCCAAATTGGAGCCTCTGAGCACATTCACGAGAGGGGAGAAAGACTTACATCACACTCTGGACTCGATTGAGACCCCCCTTGAGTGATTCCCCGGAGTCCCTGCCCGACTTTGCAATCCCACACGTGGCGGCCATTGAGCTGCAGGCAAGGGCATGAATCCAACTTGGACTCAAAGCAAAAGTTCTACTAGTATCCCCTGACAACCTCGACTTACCGAGCTTCAGCTGCGGCGGTGAAAGTTCTGCGCTCGGTGGGCTGGCCGCCCTCCTTCCGGACCCAGTGGCGTGGAGAGCTCCGGTCCGTGCGGTGAGAGGCGGTTGCTGGGATCCTCCCGTCCGAGAGGGTCGTTGGGAGCGACGGAGAGGCACAGGCAGCGTCTACCTGGGTGCGGAGGAGCGCCTGGAGAGCGAGGAAGCCGGAGCCTGCTGAGGGGGTGAGTGGCGGCAGTGCGGCGGTCGACCTGGGCCTGCCCTCCCCCCCACGCGCACCGAGGGCCTGAACCGCGGGACGCGGGTCCCAGATCTTTGTGAGCCCCATCGCTGTTCTACTGCCGGGGAGAGACCCGGGAGCCGGGGCGAGGCGGCGCCTAATCCCCCCTCGCTGCCTTTTCATCGAGTGGTGCCGGCGGCTGGGCCCTCAGTGAAGACGGAGGCTGGACGCCCTGCCCGGTGAGGTGGAGGGACGCGGACGGCGCCTGGCCTGCTGCGAAGGTGCGGCGAGAGAGAGACGGAGCTAGCAATAGCCGTTGGGGTGAGTGGCGGTGGTGTGGCAGCCAACCCGATTCCCCCTGCCTGCCCTCCCTTCCCACCCACGTGTAATAAACCGCCGGACTGCGGGGTGAGACACTAGGCCCCTGGCGGGCCCTCTTGTGCTGCTTGGCTGCCGGAGGGAGACCTTCAGGAGGAGAGGGGGTGCACTCCCTCCCTGCTCCCATATCAAGAGACGCTGGTGAGTGAGTGCCTCGAGGGCCGTGGAGAGGACCTGCTCTTGCAGCAATTGCGCTGCATTGTCAGACCTGATCTGGAGACTGCTGTGGGCCCAACCCGAGAGCCTGAAGTGGAGGACACTTTCCCAGCAGAACCATAAGTATTATCATCGCGGTCCCCCAATCACTTATTTCATTTGTCCTGCGGGCCAGACTGCTACCCGGGGCTTCCCCTCGCTTTGAATTGCTTTTGCACCATTGTATATAGTTTTAAGTTTAATAACAGGCCACCTACAGATCTCGCTTTGCTGTGATCGGCCGCTGAACCACTGTATATAACTATAAGCCTATTAGAAAGCCACCTGAACACCCCTCTTCGATCTAATTAATCTTTGTACCACTGTATACAGTATTGAACCCATTGATGTGCCACCTGACAACCCCCCCCCTTTTTTTTCCTGGTCGGCCTTTTGTACCCCTGTATATAGTTTTAAGCAAACTAGCGGGCCATCTAAGAGTACCCCCTTGTCCCAATCAGCCTTTGTACCACTGTATATAGCCTTGGGCCTATTGGGACGCCACCTGGGGCTATCCCTTTGTCTTGATCGGCCTTTATCCCACTGTATGTAGCTTATGGCCTATTGGTGTGCCACCTAGAGGAGCCTTTGTACCACTGTATATAATCCTAGGCATATCAGTGTGATGCCTGGGGACTTCCCCCGACACTCATCGGCCTCAGTACCACTGTATATAGTTCCTGGCCTATTGGTAGGCAATACGGGGGACCTGCTCTTGAAGCCTTGACCATCTACCAATTCTGAATCCCTCGAGAAAGTATTTCTACACCTTCCCTAGTTTTACCTCTCCCGGTGTCCCCCCTGTGTCTATTAGCGTACCCCCTGTAGACTCCCCATAGTCCAGGCTCCTTTCACATCACTGTATATGGTCTTCTTGAACACTGTAAATGCTATGTACGGGTTCCCGAGGTGAGCACTGGACCTCTGCTTCAGGCAGGGAAATTTTGTGTGAAGCCTGCGGCTGGGGGAGCCGAGCACAGTTCATCTCTCAATTCTTTGAATGGGAGGTGCCTGTTCTCTGCTGCCTCCTGCTGGTCATCTGCTGGATTGTTTTCTCCTACCTCCCTCTTATAGCTTTTTCAAGTGGCCAGTATTTGTACTTTTCCTCACAAGGCCTCAACCTGCTGACCAGGGCTTGAATTGCTACTTGAGGGGTTGGAAGCACTAACTTGCCCTTTTCACTGTAGAGTCTCCATTTTCTGATAATCTCTGTGCTTTTAAATCTCTCATATCTCTATTCACAATGTCTCAAGCTACCAGAAAGGGATTAGACCGTTACCTAGATAATACTACGAAAACTGACAGATCTAAGTCTAAACAGACACAAAATAGCCAGAAAAACAACAACACCCAGGGGTGTCGCCCCCGAGCTCCCCACTAACCCCAGACCTGCATGGGGATTTGGTCTCTGACACGCCCCTGGAGCGGGGGGGAGATGAGGGCAAATCCATAGCTAAGGCGGTTTTGGCACAGATTACCCCTTATTTGGACAAAAGATTTGACTCCCTGCAAGACGCCATTGCCAACTCCATGACCCAGATCACATCTAATACCACGAGGGTCACGGAGTTAGAGCAAAGGGTCAGTGATTTGGAAGATAAGCTAGACCTCCTCCAAACCAGATCCTTCGCTCAGGAAATGATTATTTCATCTTTAAACGAAAAGCATGAATATCTGGAAAATAGGAGCAGGAGATCAAATTTGCGCTTTATAGGAATCCCGGAGTCGTACAAGACTACCGCATCCCTGACCAAGTTTCTTACGCATGACCTCATGCTGGCCCTTGGCCTCCGAACCACTGACTCTAGACACATAGAACGGGCGCACAGGTTGGGCCAGGAGAGACAGTCGGTCAGCGCGAGACGCCCTAGGCCGGTGATAGCCAAGTACTTTCACTATGCAGATAAAGAGGCGATTCTCGCAGCCTTCAGGAAGCAGAAGGAATTGACGATGGAGGGACATAGAATCCTGATATTTCAGGACTTCTCAGCCGCGGTCGCGCAGAAAAGACGAGAATTCGCTCCGGTGTGCAAATACTTGGCTGACACAGGAATACGGTTCGCCCTCTTATATCCTGCTAAATTGCGGCTGCTAATCAATGGGCAACCGAGAATATTTGAAAACCCGACCAGGCCAAAAAAGAATTACTACCACTTTCTGCTCAGGAGATGCCACCTTTATCTTCCCCTTTATCGCACATAAGTACAGTAGACCCAGAGTTAACACAGTATTTTGAAATTCGAATATGAGTGTGACAGACGCTCTGCCTTTTGGATGTCATCACTATTCCATTGCCCACCGGGTCATTCACTGGCCTTTTCTTAATTAGGTTCCAGACAATGTCATTGTATTTTGATACTGTTATGGGGAATGTCATTGTAGTTTGGATTGTATTACAGGCTGCCAATGTGTTGATTGATTATGTCACAGACAATGGCATTGTTCTGATTGAGTGTGTACAGATGTCTATTGTGTTGCTGATTGCGTCACCGGCAGAGTTGAGGGATTGTGTGCCCTGCTGCTATTGGTCGGTGTATTTGTCATGCAGTCCTCTATCAGGTCCACGTGGGAGGTCCCCTTGCATGGAGCCTTGCATATAAGGCACAGTGTGGCACTAATAAAGTTACTTCACCTTCACCCTCAATACTGAAGTTCTGTCTCTTATTGGGGGAAACGCTATATTACAATTCACTAGCCCTTGTAAGGGCTGTTCCTGTTTCCTCACGGACGACTCTGGAATTCCAGCAGCACCTCTTACGATTGGGAAAAGGACGTCTCGGGCGGTGAAGCCCTCCGGCGATAAGGGTTATCGCTACAATTGGTGGCAAGCGGTCGGATGGTCCTTTCTACCCAGAGAGAGTGCTACCCTGATGGAGAATCAGTATGACAAGTTGAAAAGGCTGACCCTGAAGGATCTACTCGAGAGCCGGGGAAGGTCAGCTAGCAACCGCCCACGTCAGGAACTGATAGCCGAGCTGATCGAAATGGATCGTGCAGCAGTGAGGACCGAAACCAATATAGAGCTCGATGAAGACGCTGCTCTTGTTCAAGCGGTTCGGAACAGATTGTCGGTCTATGGCCCGAATCCATCACAGGAACTGATCGACCGAGTCTTTGCCGCAGCGGAGGCAGAGGCCAGTAAGCGAAGGGAAGATCGGCGACTTTCAACCCAGCAGCCTCTCAGCCTCAGTTACACTGGGGGGAGAAAGATTCCATTTGCAGCATTTAAGTCCTTCCAGGAAAGTGGCGATGAGATTGACGGATTTTTGGCCGATTTTGAACGGCAGTGCGCTTTACACCGGGTACCCACGGAGGAATGGGTCACCATATTATCAGGGAAACTATCTGGGAAAGCTTCCGATGCTTTCCGGGCCATCCCTGATGCGGACTTACCACACTACCATCTGGTAAAGGAGGCTTTGTTAGCCCGGTACGCTGTCACCCCGGAAGCCTACAGGCGACGATTTCGGGAATCCCAAAAGAAGGGAGGGGATTCTTACCTGAGGCTGCTCGTCTAGCCGTCGAGTACACCGATGCGCGCCGGACAGAACAGTCCGCTCCAAAACCACAACCTCCCATCAAATTTCAAGCACCTGTGGCTTCAGCGCTAACTCGTGACTCTGGGCCACATAGGTCAGCTATAAGAAAGCAAAGCACCTGTGCACACATCCAACCAAGGACTTTGGTGCTGAACTCACCAACGCCACAATATCCCAATGTTTGGACCCCACCCATGACCGATTCCTATGTACAGCCCACATCAATGTTTAGTCCGGTTACTCACTATTTGCAGACTTGTCCTTACACAGAACTCTGCCCCTAACAAGAGTCCGGACAGCCCCACGTTAACCCGAACAGGGTCAATCCGGGTCTGCCAGGTGTTCCACAAAAAGGGGGCATTGTGACAGACGCTCTGCCTTTTGGATGTCATCACTATTCCATTGCCCACCGGGTCATTCACTGGTCTTTTCTTAATTGGGTTCCAGACAATGTCATTGTATTTTGATACTGTTACAGGCAATGTCATTGTAGTTTGGATTGTATTGCAGGCTGCCTTTGTGTTGATTGATTACGTCACAGACAATGGCATTGTTCTCATTGAGTGTGTACAGACGTCTATTGTGTTGCTGATTGCGTCACCGGCAGAGTTGAGGGATTGTGTGCCCTGCTGCTATTGGTCGGTGTATTTGTCATGCAGTCCTCCATCAGGTCCACGGGGGAGGTCCCCTTGCATGGAGCCTTGCATATAAGGCACAGTGTGGCACTAATAAAGTTACTTCACCTTCACCCTCAATACTGAAGTTCTGTCTCTTATTGGGGGAAACGCTATATTACAATTCACTAGCCCTTGTAAGGGCTGTTCCTGTTTCCTCACGGACGACTCTAGAATTCCAGCAGCACCTCTTACGATTGGGAAAAGGACGTCTCAGGCGGTGAAGCCTTCCGGCGATAAGGGTTATCGCTACAATGAGCACTTTTAGATTACCTTTGAGTCATGACTATGAAGAGAGTTTTGTTATTGAAACACAGAGATTGTCATACAATCGTTGATTTTTCTTGCATGATCCTCTCTGTCCTTGAAGTTTGTTATTTGTTTATAGATTTGGTTACACAGTTATCTCCCTCTGATTCTGAGGGAAATGGTTATATGATGGCAAAAGGAAAATGGAGGGGAGTGACAGGCAGTTTAATAAGGAATAGCATCAGCACATGTTGTGCAGCAGGAGCCACACCGTCTCCCAGTCCGGGAGCGGAGCTCCTAACTGTATTGCTACTGGTCCATTGAATAAAATGGGGAGGTTGCCTGGGACAACTCTCCCTGTTTGCATTGATTTTCTGGTTTTCTTTGAAGATTAACAATGCACCTATATTAGATGAGTCCGGCAGATAACCTACCCGCCCACCCTAAATCCCATTTAAAACTGGTTTCCTGGAATGTGGGAGGGCTTAACCACCACCTCAAACGTAGAAAAATTTTACACTTGCGCCATCACACGGCCGATATAGACCTATTGCAGGAAACACACTGGAAGGAAGGGGAGGAGTGCACCCTGAAAGCACCCTGGATCAATGAGGTGATCGCCACGACATTTAAAAAAGAGCAGAGGGGAGTTGCGATCTTGTTAAGCAAGTCGCTCAGGTACACAATTTTGGAATCAGTCGTTGACCCCCAAAGTAGATACATTATACTGAAGTTAGAGGTTTCGGGACAAGAATATACGTTGGTGAATGTCTATGCTCCCAACACCCCGAACCTCCCCTTCTTTGTAGACTTAACACAACAACTACATGACTATCAAGATACTAAACTGATCGTGGCAGGCGATTTTAATATAGTGACTGATCCTACACAGGACAAATCTAACCCAACAGCAAGGGATAGAAGGGGACTGACGACACCATTCAAACAAATCTATGACTACCTACCCCTGGTGGACCCCTGGAGGCTCCTCAACCCCTCGGCAAAGGAGTATACTTGTTACTCCAAAGCCCATAAATCCCTATCTAGGATTGACCATATCTTAACTCACGAATCCCTTCTGTCGGAGGTCACGGAGGTAGAGATCAAGCCGATTGCACTCTCAGACCATGCACCGGTCGCGATCTCCCTCTTACTGGAGATCCCCCAGCGCAGGTCAACCTTTTGGCATTTTCCAACGTATTTAGCAGAATCGGCCGACTTCCGGGAGTTCCTGAGAGGGGCTTGGGAAAATTATAAAGATGACAATATCCAACACATAACAGAACCCGTACTTTTCTGGGAGGCGGCAAAGGCAGTTATCAGAGGCCATATAGTGGACTTCGCTTCTCGAAGGAAAAAAGCATTGAGAATGAGACATAAAGAGCTCTATGAGGCGGTCTCGGAGGCTTATAAAACCTATTTACAACTAAACACGGAAGCTGCTAAAAAACAATGGTTAGAGGCCTCACTCATATTAGATACCTTCCTTAGCGCAGAGGCAAAGAAATCCAACTTTTTTCAGAGACACAAATACTACAGATATGGCAATAGGTCTGGCAAGCTCTTAGCAGCAATGACCAACCCCTCGGGCTCCAGAAGACACATTGCCACCATCAAAAAGCCAGCTTCTGAACAGAACTTCACAAAGACCTCTGAGATAGTTAGATCCTTTGTAGACTATTATAGAAGTGTCTACACTTCTGCACTGCCAGACCACTCGCTGGTGAACCCTGTTCTCCAGCAGGCAGAACTGGGGGGATTGTCCGATTCCCAGAGGAGACAGTTGGAGAGCCCGGTCACAGAGGTGGAGGTCACATGGGCAATCCGGCAACTAAAGAACTGCAAGTCACCGGGGCCTGATGGCTACACGGGAGAATTCTACAAAATGCTAGGCCCATTTATTACCCCAATCTTACAGGACTTGTTTAACACAATCCTTCAAAAAGAGGTGGAAATGCCAAACTTCACGGAAGCATATACTACCTTAATTCTAAAACCCCAGAAGGACCCCTTCTTACATTCCTCCTATAGACCCATCTCCCTATTGAACAACGACTATAAACTTTTAGCAAAAATAATGGCAGAAAGACTGCAATCTATCCTTCCGTCCCTGCTTAGTGAGCATCAATTAGGTTTCGTCCGCAATAAACATATCACGCTGGGCATACGGACAGCTATAGCGGCCACCGTTGCTGGCAAGAATTCCAGAGGAATGCTTCTCAGCCTAGATGCCGAAAAGGCATTCGATAAGGTAGAGTGGCCGTGGCTACTGGGTGTCCTGGAGGGAAGGGGGTTTGGAAGACGCTTTTTACACTACATTCGATTCATTTATAACAACCCACGAACCTCCTTATTGATCAACGGGGAGAAATCACGAGAGGTGCGCCTGGCCAGGAGCACGAGACAGGGATGCCCGCTGTCCCCCCTTTTGTTTAACCTGGCTCTGGACCCACTGTTGAGAGCCTTAGAGGCGGAACCGGGGTTTCACGGCATTGGAGTTGGATCCGCGTCAGTGAAGCTTACCGCGTTCGCGGACGACCTGATCTTGTTTATATCTAATCCGAGATCGGCCTTACCCAAGATCTTACAATTGATAGATACGTTTGGCCAGGCCTCGGGCTATTCTATAAATCTGAACAAGTCGATGGCTATGTATTTAGGATCCGGTATTAAGCCACGGTGGGGTGACAGATATCCCTTTTCATGGAGCGGGAGTTCCCTGAGATATCTGGGAGCGATTATTCCGAAGAACCCCCTGGAGTTATACTCCCGCAATATTACACCAGCAATAAAGAACTTGGAGAGTGACCTCCGAGGTTGGGCCAAGCTTGGGCTCTCAATCTTGGGGCGGATACATCTCCTCAAGATGATTGCCTTCCCGAGAATCTTCTTTTATATACAGACGCTTCCGATTTTGCTGGGGACACAGGACATAAGGCATATTTATCGGCTCTTCAGAGAATTCATTTGGGCCAAGAAGATAGCAGGTCTGGGTAGGCTCACGTTGCAACAAGAGGTGAGGAACGCAGGGGTGAACCTCCCGGACATTGAAAAATATAATCAAGTGGCCCTCTTATGCGTCTTGAGAGACTGGGTGGGGAATCGCAGGGCACATACCAATACGGACTTAGATCAGGCCCTATTAGGTACTATGAGTTTAACCTTCATGATTCATCAACACAAACAGCTCCTACCCCCACAGGTGACACAAAATCCCCTGCTGTTTACGGTTTGGAAGTTGTGGCATACTATCCGCAAGGAGAGAAAATTGAGCTCACACTCCTCTCTGCTTTTGCCGTTGGCTGGAAACCCAGATCTTGGTCTGAGTAATGTGGCAACCACATATGACCACTAGCGCAAGTCTGGCATCACCTCAATCTCTGCGTTGGTAAACAGGGCCCAGAAGAAAATCTTATCTTATGAAGCAGCGAGTCACTTATTTCCCTTTGGGACTTCCCGGGTGTTCCCCTTTATTCAGGCCACCTCTTATATCAGAAAAATAGTTAGCTGCCTCTCCGACCTCGACTGGTCCAATGATTTGGACTCCCTTTTAGAAGACCCTCCACCAAAGAAGGGGGCTATCTCCATGTATTATTCGCTGCTGAGGAAAAAGCTTATTGATTGGATAAACACCGCGCTCCTACAGCCTTTTTAAAAACAATGAAATGCTACAACGTACCAGACTCAAAGTCCCCAATAAGCCCAAACGAAATGTTATAATATGGTACAGAGCAATTGGATAAATAACACCTTAAGTGAAAATACAAATAACCTAAAAGAAAAAAGTTAATTCAACATTTACGTGATGTATCACAATTGAAAATTAAAGCGTGAATCTAGATCATTAATCCAAACTAATGAATTAATGCATTATTAAGTGTCCCAAAGTCCATGCACCAACAGATAAGTGCTAAAAATAATGGATATGATGAAAGAAAAATCCAAAAAAAGTGCGCTTCACTGGGCTTCCCACGTTTGTGTGCCCCACAAAGGTGATCAAGCTTCACACCGTGGTCACTCCTTACACTTATATGTGCTTACCAGAAACATGAATCAACAAATCCTTAAAATCAAATCTTAAACCGTTGACTCCGTAATAATTCCAGATATTCATATGATCAGCTCCTTTTCATAACTGCGATCCATAATACTCGGTGGTTATGTGAAAAAGAACAAAGAAGAATAGTGCAACCCTGCTGGATATATTTAATTATTTAATAAATCAAATTGCACTCACAAAATTTCAGAAGCATGTACACATTGAGTAAGTTCAAAGATGGTTCCTGCTCCCTGTTCCACTATGGCCAGTAGTAGATGTGGGTATGAACTCAAAACAATTGGACACACTCCCCCTTTAAGAGAAGAAAGAAAACTTTGCCGCTACCCCACCTAACGCGTTTCACTGCCCATGCAGCTTTATCAAAGGCTGGGAGCGGTAAGGCGGCTTTAAAATTACAACTTGTACAACATAAGATAGAACAGACTTCAGCCCAAGAGGAATAGAAATCCTACCTTTAACACTGGTGCGTTTGTCCGCCACGTGTGTGTAGGCGTCTGCAGTACGCCACAATACCGGCTCTGAGCAGACGCCGGAAACAAATGCGGAAGCCGGGTATGGTAACCACACCCCTCTTGCACGTCACAGTACGGTATGAAAGCCGGCCCAACAGCCCGTCATTACAGGCCCGTCATTACAGGCCCACCCTCACTGCAGGACGGGACATCACGCCCCCTACGGACGTCACAAGTCCATCAGAGAGAACAAAATAACAGCTGGCCAGTGCGAGTCCGCTCCGCTATAAGGCGGAACGCCACCTACCAATTCACGCCACTTCAGCTGTCAACAAAAAGACAGCAACCAGCAACTATTCCCTCTATACGGGGGAGTCCCACTGGCAACTCAAATATTGGCAACAATTTCTATTTACACAGGGCGCAATGTATTCAGCCAACACCGGCTTCCTCCAAAGGAGGGGGTCAACCTCAAATATGACAACAGCGCCTCCACTGTGCCTATTGGGAGTTCCAGGGTCATAATAGCCCCAGCCCATTAATGCCGGTATTCATCCCGTCTTTAGACGGACCCAAAATGGAAAAACCTAATGCAGATCTAAACGGTAATAACTACAAATTATTAAAAATCTTAAAGGCTGAATAAAATTGTAAATAAGGATGATTAAATTACTATGGGTCCAGAGAAAAGGAACCTCCTTTTACAAACTGTCATGAAGAATAAAAACAAAAGTCCACATCACAAATGATAAACCTGGTAATCTATAAAATGTTATATACATATAAATAAAATAATTCTATATGAGGTAAGAATAACTTTATAATCAAAATAAGATGAATGAAAATGGTAAATAAAACGAGTTTTCTAAGAGTTATCTAAAAAACAGTTTAAGTCGAACTCCACATTAAGGCCCCTAGGGGATAATGTGTCTAGTTCAAAGATCCACTTACTCTCCCGCTGGGATATTTCCCTAGTGAGATTGGAACCTCTCCAATTTTTCTCTACATGATCGATACCCATAAAAGACATGAGACAAGGGTCACTTTGATGCACACTTTGAAAGTGGGCAGACAGATTGTGGGCCAGAAAACCCCGTTTAATGTTATATACATGTTCTCTAATACGTGTTTTTAAGTCTCTGGTGGTCCGGCCCACATAATAAAGTTGGCAGGTACACCAAATCAAATAAACCACATATTTGGTGTGGCACGTAATAAGAGTAGAGACCTCATACGTCTTTCCCATGTTACCTAGTTGGAAAGTTTTTTTTGGCTTCTCAACTGACTTACACATCTTACAGCCCATACAAGAGCCGCATTTGTAGAAACCTCTCATGGAGTTCCCAGTTAGTGAAACCCTCTTTGGTGGATCCACATAACTCCGAGTTATGAGGTCCTTCAGGTTGGGTGCCCTCCTAAAAACAACTCGAGGGTTATCAGGTAAAATAGGACTAAGCACCAGATCATCCTTCAAAAGATGCCAGTGTCTGAATAACAGCCGTTTAACGTCCTTGTGTTGGACATTAAAATCGGTAATAAAAAGTGGGGACATCATAATTTCTTTATTGTCTTTCCTATTTCCACAGGGAAACCTCTCTTTAGATCTCACCTCCTCCAATTGATGCTTGATGATTTGTGGGTTATAACCCTTCTCAATAAATCGTTCGGTCAACACACTAGCCTGTTTGTCAAAGTCACTTAAATTGGTGCAATTCCTTCTAAGTCTTGAGTACTGCCCTTTGGGAATCGCTTCCAACCATTTAGGGTGGTGGCAGCTAGTAGCAGGGACGTAGCCATTACGATCGGTTGGCTTAAAGTACGTTAGAGTCGAAGCACCTGACCCTATTTTTTGAATGGTTAAATCAAGGAAATTTACAGATTCTGTACTGCATTCTAATGTAAATTCCAAATTGAAGGAATTATTATTAACCTTCTCAAAGAAAGATCTCAGATGTATTTGTGTACCTTTCCATAATATCAGTACATCATCGATATATCGCCCCCATAGGGCTAATTGGGGCCACCGGAGATGATCAATAAACTGAGCCTCCCATAGTCCCACATACAAGTTAGCCATACTGGGGGCAAATTTAGCCCCCATGGCAACCCCCTTGATCTGCAGGTAGAACCTACCCGAGAACCAAAAATAGTTGTGTTTCAGAGCAAACGTTAAACACTCTAACAAAAATTCTATTTGGGCTTCCGGTAGGCCTGATCCTATTCCCAAAAAATTCTTGACTGCCAAGATACCCTTGTCATGGGGAATCACGGTATATAACGAAGTCACATCAGCCGTGCCCAACACAATCACCTCTTCCCAGTCTTGATTCTCTATTATATTGATGACATGGGTGGAATCCTTCAAATACGAAGGCAAGGTGACCACCAATTTCTGTAAATATGAATCAATGAACTCCCCTAGACGACTAGTTAAGGACCCCACGCCACTCACTATGGGGCGTCCCGGAGGTTTTACGAGACTCTTATGCACCTTCGGCAATTGATAGATTGTGGGGATCCTGACGGTTTGAGGGCTGAGATATTTATGCTCCTTTTCTGTAAGGAAATCTTTAGATCGACCTTCAGAAAGTAAACCCTCCAATTCGAGTCTATAATCCGAGGTCGGGTCTTTACTTAATATCTCATAGGTGTCCTTATCCTCTAGGAGCCTGTTCAGCTCTTCCAGATAGTCAGATTTGTCAAGTACCACCAACCCCCCCCCCCCTTTATCCGCCGGTTTTATGACCACCTCGTGTTTGCTTTCTAGGGTCTTTAGCCCATTGTAAAGGGGCGGTGGCCACCTCTTTTTCTTAAGAGTCAGTTGTTTGAGGTCCCTAATAACTGCCGTTCTAAAGGCTTCAACTTGTGGACCCGCTACAAATGATGGATTAAAAAGGGAGTTATTAGATAGCATAGTGTGTTGTATATTAGGTGGGGTTTCCCCTAGTTGTGCATCCACAGGGGCTTGACTAGAACTGACCATCGTCTTTCCGTCTGAACCTTCTTTGGTCATAAAAATTTCTTGACCGTAAGTTTCCTAGTAAACTTCTGTATGTCTACGAATAACGTGAACTTATCTAGATTTTTTGGCGGGGCAAATTTCAAGCCCTTATCAAGCAATGACAGCTCATCTCCAGAAAGTGTAGCTGAACTCAGGTTAAAGATCCCCTTTCCTAATACCGTCGTAGTTTTCTTATGCCTAATTCCTCCCCTTGTTCCTCTTCCCCTTTTCTTTTTTGAGGGAGCCTCCTGTCCCCCATAGCGTTCCCTCCTCTGTCTATTGGGGAGGTTGTTTCCCAATCCTTCAGATTGGGTGATTGACCTATGTGAAAAGGGGTAGGAGGTGGGAACCTCCTCTCCCGTGGTCTATAATTAAGTTTATCAGGGGAAAAATATCTCTGTCTTGCCCCCCCTACCCATTGAGAGTTAGACCTGGTGTTAGTTTTCCTCCAACCACCTTCTTGTCTATCCGAAGGTCGTGTTGGTTCCCGTCTCCAAGATAGTCTGTTCTTATATGGAGGACTATTCTTAAGACTTAAGGGTTCAACATCCCTGATTCTGCCCGGACCCCCAAGAGGCCTGCCTCTATGGTTTAGCGTATTCTCCAGAGGGGGAATTTCCCCATCAGGCCCCTTTTTAGTAGAGGTCAGGGTATTCTGCCAACTAAATACATTATTTGTAGCATAGTCCCTGCTATCACGTTGGAATTTCTTTGACTTTCTATTTTTGAGCATCTTCTCATCCTTGCCCAACCTTTCTTTCAAATTATTGGACCGTGTTTGAAATTCAGCTGAATCCCCCATTGGGGTCAGTCTCTGCTTCATAATCTCTTTCTGCTCTTCCATGATTGCAATTTGTCTCCTTTTCTTGCAAACCAGTCTTTCAAGCAGAGCTAAACCCGTCTAAAGACGGGATGAATACCGGCATTAATGGGCTGGGGCTATTATGACCCTGGAACTCCCAATAGGCACAGTGGAGGCGCTGTTGTCATATTTGAGGGTGACCCCCTCCTTTGGAGGAAGCCGGTGTTGGCTGAATACATTGCGCCCTGTGTAAATAGAAATTGTTGCCAATATTTGAGTTGCCAGTTGGACTCCCCCGTATAGAGGGAATAGTTGCTGGTTGCTGTCTTTTTGTTGACAGCTGAAGTGGCGTGAATTGGTAGGTGGCGTTCCGCCTTATAGCGGAGCGGACTCGCACTGGCCAGCTGTTATTTTGTTCTCTCTGATGGACTTGTGACGTCCGTAGGGGGCGTGATGTCCCGTCCTGCAGTGAGGGCGGGCCTGTAATGACGGGCCTGTAATGACGGGCTGTTGGGCCGGCTTTCATACCGTACTGTGACGTGCAAGAGGGGTGTGGTTACCATACCCGGCTTCCGCATTTGTTTCCGGCGTCTGCTCAGAGCCGGGATTGTGGCGTACTGCAGATGCCTACACACATGTGGCGGACAAACGCACCAGTGTTAAAGGTAGGATTTCTATTCCTCTTGGGCTGAAGTCTGTTCTATCTTATGTTGTACAAGTTGTAATTTTAAAGCCGCCTTACCGCTCCCAGCCTTTGATAAAGCTGCATGGGCAGTGAAACGCGTTAGGTGGGGCAGCGGCAAAGTTTTCTTTCTTCTCTTAAAGGGGGAGTGTGTCCAATTGTTTTGAGTTCATACCCACATCTACTACTGGCCATAGTGGAACAGGGAGCAGGAACCATCTTTGAACTTACTCAATGTGTACATGCTTCTGAAATTTTGTGAGTGCAATTTGATTTATTAAATAATTAAATATATCCAGCAGGGTTGCACTATTCTTCTTTGTTCTTTTTCACATAACCACCGAGTATTATGGATCGCAGTTATGAAAAGGAGCTGATCGTATGAATATCTGGAATTATTACGGAGTCAACGGTTTAAGATTTGATTTTAAGGATTTGTTGATTCATGTTTCTGGTAAGCACATATAAGTGTAAGGAGTGACCACGGTGTGAAGATTGATCACCTTTGTGGGGCACACAAACGTGGGAAGCCCAGTGAAGCGCACTTTTTTTGGATTTTTCTTTCATCATATCCATTATTTTTAGCACTTATCTGTTGGTGCATGGACTTTGGGACACTTAATAATGCATTAATTCATTAGTTTGGATTAATGATCTAGATTCACGCTTTCTTTAATTTTCAATTGTGATACATCACGTAAATGTTGAATTAACTTTTTTCTTTGAGGTTATTTGTATTTTCACTTAAGGTGTTATTTATCCAATTGCTCTGTACCATATTATAACATGAGGAAAAAGCTTGACTGGGGTGGGCAGAAAACGGGAATGATAAAATGGATTAGACATTTCCCTAATCTTACGTGTGACCAGATCCTGAAATCCTATAATTACTCTTGGTCAACCTTATCAGCATCAACATTTAGAGAGATGCTCCTTCGACAATTCCATTATAACTATGTTTCCCCGCTCCGTTCCTTCCGCATGGGCATATCTCAATCCCCACATTGTTTGAAGTGCAATGCGGAATCAGCGGACCTCTTTCACAACTTATGGGAATGCCCCGTGATTAGAAAGTTCTGGAGACAGGTATCTCAATACACATCTCAGAACCTGGTAAATTTCATATCCCCCACACCGGAATGGGCAATCTTTGGGGAACTCTTGTTAGAGGGTGTGAGAGTCTCACGAGGAACTAGAAGACTGTTATTTATTATATCTGCGGTCGCACGTAAAACTATTTTGCAGGCCTGGATTCCCCCCGAGCCCCCTCAATTTAAAGTCTTTTTGGGGAAACTACAACAGTTGATTGGGTGGATGTGACCTCTCACAAGGAAACCAAGGTCAAATTTTTTTTTTCCACCTGGGAGAGCTTTATCAATCTTTTAACGCCGGAAATCCGAGCCAAAATACACAAAGCCTTCGGAGGCACTGACTGGTACCTCAGGAGACTGGTTGAGGGGGGATCCACCAGTTATATTAGGTTAAGAGAGATGGTCTATCGCATGCTCTGTTTGACTTGCCGGCACCGGTGTCCTTCTAATTTATAGGAGAAGATCTGTTATTACCTTTTGATTTGGCCCTTATGGAACAGTGAAGGGTGGGACTAATTGGTGCGTGTTGATCTATATGTTTGACCGGTAGAAATGTAAATGTAATCAAAGTTTAAATGCTATTCTGCTTGTTGAAATTGATCTGTATGACTTTATCTTGCCTGTCCTCAATAAAAAAAGTTTTGAAATAAAGTAATGTTTGGGCTCCTGCTGCTGCCAACTCCAGGGTGTGTCAGTCAATTTTTGGGCTCCTGCTGCCAACTCCAGTGTCTCTTTAAAGTAATGTTCGGGCTCCTGCTGCTGCTTACTACTCCAGGGTGTGATTCATCCAATTTTTGGGCTCCTGCTGCCAACTCCAGTGTCTCTTTAAAGAAATGTTTGGGCTACTGCTGCTGCTGCTTGCAACTCCAGGGTGTGATTCATCCAATTTTTGGGCTCCTGCTGCCAACTCCAGTGTGTCTTTCAAGCTATGTTTGGGCTCCTGCTGCTGCTGCTGCTTGCAACTCCAGGGTGGGATTCATCCAATTTTGGGCTCCTGAAGCCAACCCCAGTGTCTCTTTCAGCCAATGTTTGGGCTGCTGCTGCTGCTTGCAACTCCAGGGGGTGGTTCATCCAATCTTTGGGCTCCTGCAGCCAACTCCATTGTGTCTTTCAAGCTATGTTTGGGCTCCTGCTGCTGCTGCTTGCAACTCCAGGGTGTGATTCATACAATTTTTGGGCTCCTGCTGCCAACTCCAGTGTCTCTTTAAAGTAATGTTTGGGCTCCTGCTGCTGCTGCTGCCAATTCCAGGGTGTGTCAGTCAATTTTTGGGCTCCTGCTGCCAACTTCAGTGTCTCTTTAAAGTAATGTTTGGGCTGCTGTTGCTGCTTGCAACTCCAGGGTGTGATTCATCCAATCTTTGGGCTCCTGCAGCCAACTGCAGTGTCTCTTTCAAGCTATGTGTGGGCTCCTGCTGCTGCTGCTGCTTGCAACTCCAGGGTGTGATTCATCCAATCTTTGGGCTCCTGCTGCCAACTCCAGTGTCTCTTTAAAGTAATGTTTGGGCTCCTGCTGCTGCCAACTCCAGGGTGTGTCAGTCAATTTTTGGGCTCCTGCTGCCAACTCCAGTGTCTCTTTAAAGTAATGTTCGGGCTCCTGCTGCTGCTTGCAACTCCAGGGTGTGATTCATCCAATTTTTGGGCTCCTGCTGCCAACTTCAGTGTCTCTTTAAAGTAATGTTTGGGCTACTGCTGCTGCTGCTTGCAACTCCAGGGTGTGATTCATCCAATTTTTGGGCTCCTGCTGCCAACTCCAGTGTGTCTTTGAAGCTATGTTTGGGCTCCTGCTGCTGCTGCTTGCAACTCCAGGGAGTGATTCATCCAATTTTGGGCTCCTGAAGCCAACCCCAGTGTCTCTTTCAGCCAATGTTTGGGCTGCTGCTGCTTGCAACTTCAGGGGGTGATTCATCCAATCTTTGGGCTCCTGCAGCCAACTCCAGTGTCTCTTTCAAGCTATGTTTGGGCTGCTGCTGCTGCTGCTTACAACTCCAGGGTGTGATTCATCCAATTTTTGGGCTCCTGCTGCTGCCAACTCCAGTGTCTCTTTCAAGCTATGTTTGGGCTGCTGCTGCTTGCAACTCCAGGGTGGGATTCATCCAATTTTTGGGCCCCTGCTGCCAACTCCAGTGTCTATTTCAAGCTATGTTTGGGCTGCTGCTGCTTGCAACTCCAGGGTGTGATTCATCCAATTTTTGGGCTCCTGCTGCCAACTCCAGTGTCTCTTTCAGCCAATGTTTGGGCTGCTGCTGCTGCTGCTTGCAACTCCAGGGTGTGATTCATCCAATCTTTGGGCTCCTGCAGCCAACTCCAGTGTCTCCTTAAAGTAATGTTCGGGCTCCTGCTGCTGCTTGCAACTCCAGGGTGTGATTCATCCAATTTTTGGGCTCCTGCTGCCAACTTCAGTGTCTCTTTAAAGTAATGTTCGGGCTACTGCTGCTGCTGCTTGCAACTCCAGGGTGTGATTCATCCAATTTTTGGGCTCCTGCTGCCAACTCCAGTGTGTCTTTGAAGCTATGTTTGGGCTCCTGCTGCTGCTGCTGCCAACTCCAGGGTGTGATTCATCCAATTTTGGGCTCCTGAAGCCAACCCCAGTGTCTCTTTCAGCCAATGTTTGGGCTGCTGCTGCTGCTGCTGCTTGCAACTTCAGGGGGTGATTCATCCAATCTTTGGGCTCCTGCAGCCAACTCCAGTGTCTCTTTCAAGCTATGTTTGGGCTGCTGCTGCTGCTGCTTACAACTCCAGGGTGTGATTCATCCAATTTTTGGGCTCCTGCTGCTGCCAACTCCAGTGTCTCTTTCAAGCTATGTTTGGGCTGCTGCTGCTTGCAACTCCAGGGTGGGATTCATCCAATTTTTGGGCTCCTGCTGCCAACTCCAGTGTCTATTTCAAGCTATGTTTGGGCTGCTGCTGCTTGCAACTCCAGGGTGTGATTCATCCAATTTTTGGGCTCCTGCTGCCAACTCCAGTGTCTCTTTCAGCCAATGTTTGGGCTGCTGCTGCTGCTGCTTGCAACTCCAGGGTGTGATTCATCCAATCTTTGGGCTCCTGCAGCCAACTCCAGTGTCTCTTTCAAGCTATGTTTGGGCTCCTGCTGCTGCTGCTGCTGCTGCTGCTTGCAACTCCAGAGCGTGATTCATCCAATTTTTGGGCTCCTGCTGCTAACTCCAGTGTCTCTTTCAAGCTATGTTTGGGCTGCTGCTGCTTGAAACTCCAAGGTGTGATTCATCCAATTTTTGGGCTCCTGCTGCCAACTCCAGTGTCTCTTTCAGCCAATGTTGGGCTCCTGCTGCTGCTGCTTGCAACTCCAGGGTGTTATTCATCCAATTTTTGGGCTCCTGCTGCTGCCAACTCCAGTGTCTCTTTCAAGCTATGTTCGGGCTGCTGCTGCTGCTGCTTGCAACTCCAGGGTGTGATTCATCCAATTTTTGGGCTCCAGTTGCCAGCTCCAGTGTCTCTTTCAAGCTATGTTTGGGCTGCTGCTGCTTGCAACTCCAGGGTGTGATTCATCCAATTTTTTGGCTTCTGCTGCCAACTCCAGTGTCTCTTTCAAGCTATGTTTGGGCTGCTGCTTGCAACTCCAGGGTGTGATTCATCCAATTTTTGGGCTCCTGCTGCCAACTCCAGTGTGTCTTTCAAGCTATGTTTGGGCTGCTGCTGCTGCTGCTTACAACTCCAGGGTGTGATTCATCCAATTTTTGGGCTCCTGCTGCTGCCAACTCCAGTGTCTCTTTCAAGCTATGTTTGGGCTGCTGCTGCTTGCAACTCCAGGGTGGGATTCATCCAATTTTTGGGCTCCTGCTGCCAACTCCAGTGTCTATTTCAAGCTATGTTTGGGCTGCTGCTGCTTGCAACTCCAGGGTGTGATTCATCCAATTTTTGGGCTCCTGCTGCAAACTCCAGTGTCTCTTTCAGCCAATGTTTGGGCTGCTGCTGCTGCTTGCAACTCCAGGGTGTGATTCATCCAATCTTTGGGCTCCTGCAGCCAACTCCAGTGTCTCTTTCAAGCTATGTTCGGGCTCCTGCTGCTGCTGTTGCTTGCAACTCCAGGGCGTGATTCATCCAATTTTTGGGCTCCTGCTGCTAACTCCAGTGTCTCTTTCAAGCTATGTTTGGCTGCTGCTGCTTGAAACTCCAAGGTGTGATTCATCCAATTTTTGGGATCCTGCTGCCAACTCCAGTGTCTCTTTCAGCCAATGTTGGGCTCCTGCTGCTGCTGCTTGCAACTCCAGGGTGTGATTCATCCAATTTTTGGGCTCCTGCTGCTGCCAACTCCAGTGTCTCTTTCAAGCTATGTTTGGGCTGCTGCTGCTGCTGCTGCTGCTTGCAACTCCAGGGTGTGATTCATCCAATTTTTGGGCTCCAGCTGCCAACTCCAGTGTCTCTTTCAAGCTATGTTTGGGCTGCGGCTGCTTGCAACTCCAGGGTGTGATTCATCCAATTTTTGGGCTCCTGCTGCCAACTCCAGTGTGTCTTTCAAGCTATGTTTGGGCTCCTGCTGCTGCTGCTTGCAACTCCAGGGTGTGATTCATCCAATTTTGGGCTCCTGCTGCCAACTCCAGTGTCTCTTTCAGCCAATGTTTGGGCTGCTGCTGCTGCTGCTTGCAACTCCAGGGTGTGATTCATCCAATCTTTGGGCTCCTGCAGCCAACTCCAGTGTCTCTTTCAAGCTATGTTTGGGCTACTGCTGCTGCTGCTTGCAACTCCAGGGTGTGATTCATCCAATTTTTGGGCTCCTGCTGCTAACTCCAGTGTCTCTTTCAAGCTATGTTTGGGTTCCTTCTGCTTGAAACTCCAGGGTGTGATTCATCCAATTTTTGGGCTCCTGCTGCCAACTCCAGTGTCTCTTTCAAGCTATGTTTGGGCTGCTGCTGCTGCTGCTTGCAACTCCAGGGTGTGATTCATCCAATTTTTGGGCTCCTGCTGCCAACTCCAGTGTCTCTTTCAGCCAATGTTGGGCTCCTGCTGCTGCTGCTTGCAAATCCAGGGTGTGATTCATCCAATTTTTGGGCTCCTGCTGCTGCCAACTTCAGTGTCTCTTTCAAGCTATGTTTGGGTTGCTGCTGCTGCTGCTTGCAACTCCAGGGTGTGATTCATCCAATTTTTGGGCTCCTGCTGCCAACTCCAGTGTGTCTTTCGAGCTATGTTTGGGCTCCTGCTGCTGCTGCTGCTTGCAACTCCAGGGTGTCATTCAGCCAATTTTTGGGCTCCTGCTGCCAACTCCAATGTCTCTTTGAGCCAAATCCAATGTTTGGGCTCCTGCCGCTGCCAGCTCCAGGGTTTGTTTTTCAGGCAATATAGGGGCCCCTCATAGTGATGCCACCTCAACTCTCTGAAATTGTGCCGCTCTGCGATTCTAATAGTGATGCCTCTGATCTGCATGTCCTAATTATTTACAGTATTATTTCAGTAACCCAGCACGCATCCTATGCGTGTTACAGCAAGGCAGAATGGTTTACAACCCTATTGAGGCTCTAGGAGGCTCAGAAATAGCCGTTTTTAATAGCAATTCGTCGCGAATAAATTCGGGTCGAACCGATTTTTGTCGGAAAATTCGGCGAATCAGTCGAATCGATTTTTTCAAAAGTTCGCTCATCTCTAATCCCAACCAGCAAATGAAAATCCTGTGCACTGCTGCAGCGCCTCACTGACCAAACTGTTAACCTCAACTCACACACAAATGTACATTGTGAGGCCGGCACAAGGAGAAACAAGAGGCACAAATTGCCATGAAAACACTAATTTATTATCTAAACTCAGCACAGATATATCTACAGAAACCCAAAACCCAATACATAAATATAAAACAGCAATGCCGGTACTAAAAGAATGGGGGCCCCCCATACATACAAAGACCACACACTCCTCTCATCCACAGACACACACGTTAATTTTGGACACACCTCCTTCAGGAGGAGTCACAATGTTGAATTCCCAGATGCATATAAAGGCTGTGGTGGCATCGAAAATGTAAACAATAGCGTTGAAGTGCTGCATTTTGAATTTGAAAATGCCCCATGGTGGGCCTAATAAGTTTTCAGAATCGCAGCAGAAGCTGTGACTTCCCTTTTGAATTCCTTTTATCATTTCAATTAATACCCAGCATGCATAGGTACTGTCAACGGAAGAGTTGCCAAACACCCCAAAGTAAAGCATTCAATTCAATTCAATTTATTGTTTGCCAAGTTGAACAAGGAATTCTTTTTGGCTCATACACAGTGCAACAGTTAACAGTTAACTACAGTTTACATAGAAAAGGGAACAGAGTAACAGAGATACAGATGCTCTTTCATAGTGCAATAGCCTATAATGCTTGGTTTTTGTTCAGGATGCGGACAGCCAAAGGAAAGAAACCACTCCTAGATCTAGAAGTCCTGCAAGCTGGTACCGCAAGACGCCGCCCAGATGGTAAATACTGGAATAGGGCGTGTCCAAGGTGGGAGGGATCCCGAAGGATCTTTTATGTCTGTGTTTTTGTTCTGTGTTTGTGCAGTTCCTGCAGGGATGGTAAGGGTGCTCCAATTATTCTTTCTGCAGTCTTTATTGTTCTTTGGAGTCTAAACTTTTCTCTTTCAGTAGATCCCTCAATCCAGACAGAAAACGAAAAACATAGTACAGAACCTATGACAGCATTGAAGAAGAGCACTAGCAACCTTTTTGACAGACCAGCCTTCTTCAGTTGCCTCAGGAAAAACAGTCTTTGTTGTGCTTTCCTCAGTAGAGCCGAGGTGTTCCTTTCCCAGCTGAGGTTGTTGGAGATGGTCACACCAAGAAATTTAGTCTCACTCGCTCTTTTAATTTCCACCCCTTGATGAACAGGGGTGACATGGGAGCCAGATTCCATACATTACGCATGTGCGTAACGGTAATTTTACTTCAAAAAAATGTCAGCTCTGCAAAGTGCGCACCTTGCGCTTTTCAACCAAAACAAGCCTTTAGATTTGGAATACTCTCCATAAACCATATATTCTCAGAAAGTACACACATTAAGCTTTCTAGGTGTACCCATCTAATTGTAGTGATGTCATCTTTCTGGAAGTGATCCGTCAAAGAATTCTTTGGTTGTGCAAGGTTTATCTAAAAAAATTAATAAAAAGGTAGAATAAACAAATTTTTTCGAAAATATCAATATGCAAACAAGAAAAAACAAGCTAAATCTGAAAGCACATGGTCCCCCAAGCATAACAATACCAAACATGCATAGCTGCTTTTAGCCCTTTTAACTGCCAGCCTACTTGAGTCTATTTTGTCACCCTCTGACAGGTAATTTTTTCACCATTTTGGTGATGTTTAGCTGTGATTTTTGCAGGAATTTACAAGAAAATTACATATTTTCATTTTGCGGCAGAGTTTAGGCTTTAACATAAAATGTCTTGTCTGCAATTTTTTCTACTGTTTTTCAAATATTTTTAAGTAAAAAATATTAAAAAAAAAAAAAAATATATATATATATATATATATATATATATATATATATATATATATATATTTTTTTTTAATTGTCTCGTTTATTTTAAATTAAACATTTATTTTATTAAAGAAAACTATATTGCTGTATTAAAAACCACATTTCTCCGAATTACAACGGTACCACATATGTATCGGTAGCCCCCGTTCCTGCCCAGGAGAGCCCCGAAACTGAAGAAAGAACTTTATAACATTTACAAAAAAAATACAACTACTATTCACACTATAAAAGGTTAAATTTAAAAAAAAACTGGCGTGGGGTAGGGGGACCTAATTTTTGGGGAATTTTAAGACATGAGGTGCCCCCTACCCAGCATAACCAGCCCAGGGACCAGCTATGGGGCTTGTAGAACAGGGTGCACGGGGAGGCAGTTAATGGGTGGGTTCGGGGTTAATGGCAAGTCACCCGCTAGCTGCAGGTGACTTGTCAGACCCAGATCCTTGTGAACTAGTGTAGGGGTCTCATAGATCCCTTACCAGTTCACCAATGGTTAAATGTACAAAAAGCACACGCAGTCACAGAGAAAAATGTATTTGATTTTTATTTTTATACTTGCCTCCCATCCATCACGGAGCACTGTATCCTGATCACTTTGGTTTCTGCTCTCCTGCTGCTGCTGGAAACCTTTTATACCTGCTAGGTAACACAGGGTTAATTTAAAAATAAAATGATAAAACCCTTAAAAATCCCCCAAAAATGGCATGAGGTCCCCCTTACCCAGTATAACCAGGCCAGGACCATCTATGGGGGCTTGTAGAACAGGGCCCTCTGGGTGAAGAGGGGACTTGCTCAGGTAAGTGTTTTTTTTATTTTTTGGAGCGCTTGCAGGGGGGAAAGTCAGGCACGTAAAATAATGCCACGTACTGCCTAGTTTAACCCTTTAACTGCCAGCTACATAGAATTTACGTGGCTGCCTTCCCTGCAGTTAAACGTCAGCCACGTAAATGTTATGTAGCTAGTAGTTAAAGGGTTAAACTAGGCTTTAACCTGGGGGCAACTACTTCCCACACATCATGTCAATTTCTATGGGCTGGTGGGGTATGAGCATTTTCTTTATCTTTGCTTCTGGGATGCACACCCACATCAGGATGCCTGGAGGTGGGGGGGGGGCATTTCAGACTTTATGTGTTTTGAGATTGGTCCTTGAAAAGATTTAATTTTTCTTCAGGATAGTCTTGTCCCAATGTCAAGGTGAATATTATGCAGTTTGCATGGGTTTTCAGAGGCACCCTCCACAACAGAAAGAGTGTTAAAAAATGAGATATCGAGATCACCAAAAAATCATGTTAAATTGTATCGCCCTCAATACAAAGTACATGTCTCCAAAATTGTGGACGTAAAAATAAATTCCTTCAGTGATGAGCTCTGCAACAATTAATGCTATATCACCTGTCTCCTTGACTTTCATTCCAGCATAGGATGTCCAGGATGCTGAAACGGACTTAAAATACATTTAGCGAACAAACCTTTTTTTATGGTATACTTGTAAATCATTAGTATTACAAAGGTGCAGTCCTCTGCACAACAAATTGCACTTAATGACTGTTTTTATTTTGACAAAATGTCAGTATCATAATAATGACGGACTTGCATATCTGTCAAAACAACTACAGTAGAATGCTTTTATCTAGCACTTCGGAAAACTTTTGTCTCTATTTGCTTCTAGAATTTTAAAAACCGGATTCAGCAGAAAGAAACTCTGAAATGTCTGTTTGGCCTTCGGAAAATGAGTATCTACAGCAATTAAAAAGTAGAAATACATTGACAGTGCTGCAAACAGCTGCTGTGTGGCATAAAAGTTTCTGTCCAGATGCTACTGGTTTTATTTCTGCCCATTTATCCAGTGGTCATAGAAATGTATAATATTAAAGCTTTATGACTTAGTGTATAAAAAGGTCCTGATGCAACAGCTACAGTAATTTGCATTAACAAAGTGTTTCCAATACACTCTTGGTGCAACTGTACCGTATTAAACATTTAACTACTACAAATGTATTTTTTAAGCATCACAGTGAAACTCTCTTTAGTCTTTACTTGGTTGCTGTGGTTTGCTCCTGTTTCATTTAAAAAGGAACAACACACAGGAATTTCACTTTCACCAGTGTTGTTCCTCTCAGACAGGGCATTCCGATCTGGGATTCCCCACTGTGTGTATCCCAACGGTTCATGCAGGAAACTCACCCTTCTCAAATTTCCATGGTGCAGATTAGGCCGAAACCACAGCTTGACCACCTCATCTGCAGATCCCAACAGAGCATTTATGCAGTCACTGGCCGACCGTAAGACTTGCAGAGAAAAAATATCTAACTGCAGAAAAAGATCCTTAAAACTTTGCCTTTAAGTCTTTCCTCCACCAAGTGAAAAGACCCTCCTTTGCCCAACAGACCAGAACCCAAATAGGCATCTCAATTTTGGTCTGGCATTCATGGATTATTTTCCCATCCACCACGACGGAATAGGTGAGAAGAAAAAAAACTGACCAATGGGAAGAAAGACTAGGCCGTGACCCTTCCCTAACCACAATATTTTTGAGAAGCTGGGAACCACCGCCCCGCCCCTGGACTCAGGTGTGTATGGTGGCAATGCCACTGCACAGTCACGCACCCCCAGTCTGCACAACACAGGCACAAATGAACAAATACATAAATAACAATTGAAAAAATACATCAGTAATTACATTTGTGAATGATTTAAAACATACTGTGGGCAAGTACCTAAATGGATTATAACCTATAGATGTAGTAGAGTATAAAGCATGCCCAAATGGCATACACCATGAAGGCAGCCTTGAATCCTGCTCGGTTATGTCACCAAAGGCCCTTAAAATGATGGGAGGATATATTATGTATATTAAATATAAACAGCACCCCTAATGTATAATGACCCAAACAATACACCTGAAAATTTAGACTTGGGATCCGGAAAAGGTCGTGATCATGAGAATTTGCAAGAATGAAAATTTAGCCAAGAAAACAAATTCTAAAAAAATAGAATAGAATGAAAAAAAATATAAAAAGAAAGAGAACCATGAATAGAGTTAGCACAACAGCTGTCAGTTGGGATAAAAATGATATAAAGGGGCCGGTGTAATTATTGTATTTTTTGCCCTATAAGACGCACCTGCCCATAAGATGCACCTAGGATTTGGAGGAGGAAAATAATAAAAAAATATATTTTTACCAATATTATTACCAAATGTGCAAACACACCCATTACAGGCAGTGTGACATCCCCCCCCTCCCATTCCCACAGGCAGTGTGACATTCCCCCTCCCATTCCCCCATATAGGCAGTGTGACATTCCCCCCTCCCATTCCCCATATAAGCAGTGTGACATGCCCCCATCCTATTCCCCATATAGGCAGTGTGACATGCCCCCATCCCATTCTCCATATAGGCAATGTGGCATTATATCTAATTGCCTGTTTAACTCACTCCTAAATAGGAATGTCCCATTCATTCAGACCAAAACCCAGGAAATTGAATTTACAAGGTTTTGGACAGAACTTGGGCAAGCATGGGACTGTGGAACAGATAATTCTGGCTGTAGCTTGAGGTGATTAAACAGTAACACTGACTTTCACAGCGTCAAGATCGTCATCACAATTAGCAGTCCCCATCCCCCATGTAAATAAACTTACTGTGCACACATCCATTCATGTCCCAGCTCCATCCCCTGCCCTGCACGCTGCTGATTCCTTTCACAGCCCCGAAGACACAGCAGAAGCAGCATGATGATGACGTGCAGAGAGGGGGGTTAAGGAGGGGGGCATTCAGAGTGCAGTGAATAAATTAAAAGTTATCAGCGTGCTGCTAGAGAGAGGGGGGAGTGCAGCTTGCTTCATTCACTCTCCTCTCTGTGCTGAAAGGAGAACAGTGACGATCATAAGAGGGGAGAGGAAAAGTTAAAGAAGTTACATCGGCAGCTGTTGCTGCGCGGATATAAGCTGGTGGTAAGCAGCATTGATTTAGTAATTCAGCTTAAAGAGAACACTGCTCTGTTCCCCTCCCCGCTGCTGCTATAGTTGTCTTTTCCCACAGTGACAGCAGCGGTAGAGACAGAGACAGTGCCCGCCGATCCTCCATCTTCTCCTGCCCTCCAGCAGACGGAGGATCGGCAGGCACTGTCTCTGTCTCTACCACTGCTGTCACTGTGGAAAAAGACAGCTATAGTAGCAGCGGGGAGGGGAACAAAGCCCGCTGCTCATTTAGCTTCTTCTGGCCTCCCGCAGTGTGGCAGACACATGCGGGAGCACTCGTAACGGGTGAGTTCATTTTTTTTTTTTTTTAACATTCCCCCAATAAGACGCATGGACATCCACACCTAAAAAATGACAAACAAAGTGATTTCATGTTAAAGCCCAGACTTTGCGTAGAAAAAAACAATATATAACTTTCCTGGGAAATCCCTTCAAAAATAACAGTTGAACATG
This sequence comes from Gastrophryne carolinensis, assembly GCA_027917425.1. Taxonomy (NCBI): domain Eukaryota; kingdom Metazoa; phylum Chordata; class Amphibia; order Anura; family Microhylidae; genus Gastrophryne; species Gastrophryne carolinensis. The sequence continues at coordinate 109,365,213 of CM051240.1, read as the reverse complement.
TGGAGCACAAAATTGTGCAAAATGGTCTGGCAACAAAGGGTGACAAAAACTACAGGTAGGCTGGCAGCGAAAGGGATATACACTATAACTGTATTTGTCAATGTATTTAAAAATTCCCCTTCAAGAACATTACATTTAAAACAGGATTTCTCCTCCTTTGTGGCTGCCCTTGCAGCAATAGGTCTGGTTCTGGACTTGAAGCTTCCAGATGGAGTCTCTCAGGCCTGACCTTCTCTGGAGCAGGATGAATTTTTAGAAACAGTGAATGGCAATGGTGCTTATTTGCATATCCTAATCTGGTGACAGCGCACAGTCTTAAAGAGAGAGCCAAGGTGATTGCTCAGACGGGGCATAAGCACGATTCCCGACTTAAATGATTTGCTTATGAGAGGGGACATTGTTTTTGGAGAAGAGAAAGTCAGTTTTTAGCTGTAGTGGGAACCTTGGAATAATTTGATGGATTATGAATTATCAGTTACCCCTAGTTTGTTTCATTCAGCAAACTTGAAATGGACATCAATACCAACCTAGTAAATGTTTTTCTCCTAGGAAAAAAAGGATCCTAGTCTAACAACTTACGTTTACCATCTTTGCCCAGTTTTAAATCTGGACAAGGTTTGTCTTCTACCACCAAAGGTAAAGAGGAGTTGATATGGTTTATAACTGTTGCCATCATACACCCGGTGATTGATGGGGATGGTTCTTCTGGGCCCAGAGTGCTCCAAGTGTGTCTGTGTTGGTGGGGCTCTACAACAAGGGATGTCAGTACTCGGAAATAAAGACAACTTGATACTCCGATAGATGAAATGCAATCCTCTTTATTAACTTCTGCAACAGTAAAAACACAAGGCACAGTGGTCATACACTTCAACATCAATGGATGCAGAATATTTCTGCTCCTTTCACAGCCAAATATTAGCTAGCTAGTCTTACTCCCAGACTATGATTCCCAGGATATCTTCCACTGAGGTCCTTTTGGTGGCCACTGCTCACCTGCTGGACCAAGGTATTCCTGACAGGCGCTCCTTTCCCTCAGTACTGCTCTTCAATTCAAGTGGTATAGAACACAGGTTACAGGGTCTCTCCCCTACATAACCTATACAGAGGCTTCTATAACCTTCTATTACATGTTCAAAAACATGTCAACATTTGATAGGCATTTCTTTCACAGACCTTCCAACCAATCACTATCCTCTTGGTTTCTAGAAAAAGGGGGAAAGGGGTTTACCGATCTAAACGGCGGTAATACCCCTAGATTGTTGCTTGGTTTTATATAGGTAGATTATTATTAGCAATTTGTGTGAAAAAATACAAAAATAAAAATATAACAGTCAGAAGGTGCATGAGGAGTCCTTGGTAGTTTGTTGTTAAATTTACCAACAGATGGTTTGTAGCAAACATACAATTCGTGGCAAATGCAATGTCTGTAGCAAGCATGCAGTTTGTAGCAAAAGTTCAGTTTGTAGCAAGTATTCAGTATGTAGCAAGTGTACAAGCATCAAAGTGGCTGTTTACAAATGCGTTTCGCAGTACATCGCTTTATCAGTGTAAGTAGCCTTTAAGATCTTGCGTTTTTTGGGTGGGAGGGGTTATCTAGTATCCTCAACAGGTGGTTGGGTATTATCTTGTATTCAGCTTATTAATCTGTTAATGCAATGCCAGTCTTGCTAGAGAACATCTTTTATCATTGGTGTTTGAGTGGATGAGGGGAAGCACTCGTCCTGTCAGCGGGCGGGCGGTGCGTCACAGCGGTGCGGCGATGTGTTTGAAAATGCGCTACTCGCGCTTTAAGTCGTGGATGGATTGTGACGTCACTGGGGGCCGGTGCGTCGGGTGGGGAGCCTATTGGTTCCATCATCCTGTCACATGCTCCCTGGAGGGCCAATGGGAGCAGTGTGGGAGGAGAGCGCTCGTCGACTGCTCGTGCCGAGTTGTGCGCGTACTGTCCTCCTTCCGGCGGCCCGGGTATAAGCTGAATCAACTCACTAATTTAATTGCTGATGCTTATCATAACCCGAAATGTATATTAGCTATACTATATACTATATATTAGCTATACTATACTCAGCGTCAGGAGAGGGGAAGGGGGGGGCGCTGGAAGGAGGACAGTACGCGCACAACTCGGCACGAGCAGTCGACGCGCGCTCTCCTCCCACACTGCTCCCATTGGCCCTCCAGGAAGCATGTGACAGGATGATGGAACCAATAGGCTCCCCACCCGACACACCGGCCCCAGTGACGTCACAACCCATCCACGACTTAAAGCGCGAGTAGCGCATTTTCAAACACACCGCCGCACCGCCGTGACGCACCGCCTCCCGCTGACAGGACGAGTGCTTCCCCTTATCCACTCGAACACCAGTGATAAAAGATGTTCTCTAGCAAGACTGGCATTGCAATAACAGATTATTAAGCTGAATACAAGATAATACCCAACCACCTGTTGAAGATACTAGATAACCCCTCCCACCCAAAAAACGCAAGATCTTAAAGGCTACTTACACTGATGAAGCGATGTACTGCGAAACGCATTTGTAAACAGCCACTTTGATGCTTGTACACTTGCTACATACTGAACTTTTGCTACAAACTGCATGCTTGCTACAGACAGTGCCTTTGCCACGAATTGTTTGTTTGCTACAAACCATCTGTTGGTAAATTTAACAACAAACTACCAAGGACTCCTCATGCACCTTCTGACTGTTATATTATTATTTTTATATTTTTTCACACCAATTGCTAATAACCTGTGTACTTGTTATAACCTCTGTACATACAACTCCATGTGGAATGTGAACAATAAATATAATGTGGCATTTTATTCAAACTTTAAATGAATGGTGCACCATAATCATCACTATGATGATGATCTGAGCACATTACCAATCAATAGGTATGGACAAAGAGAGGGACATCCTCTCAAGGGTCTAAACTCCCTCAACACAAAAAGCTTTTTTTTCTTCCCTCCCTACACATGGGGAGCTAGGATTAACCCCCCCCCCCCCACTCTTGGTTTCTACTCTAGAAAATTCTCCATTCTAGTCTATGGCCTAATTATTCCCTATTGCCCTGTCATCTGATGTCTAATTAAGGGTACTACAACCACCTTTCACCTCCATGGTTGAAAACCATGGAAGGGTCTAATCTCTTATTAAAGCTACCTAAAGGGGATTCTTATTAACTAACTGACATTTTCCTATTTATATCCAGGCACCTCCACTCTCCTCCACTCAATGTTGTTCTTGACATTTAGTATCAGAACTACAAGTGTGAGGGACACTAAGCTGTTTTCCCTGACTTTGTGGTTTGCCAGGAGGACACCTGGGCCATTTTTCTCCCAGTGAGGTACCTCACCAAGTCTAGTACTCTGACAATACCGGAGCACACTGACTGTATGTACAGGACTTTAATGACATTTACTCCCCTTTTTCCAATGTCACAACTCAGCTTTACTCAACTTTAACTCAGCAACAACCTCTACAAGAGTGTTTAGGGGTGATGTTCAAGGTAGGTACATGCCCCCGGTTTGAGATGCCCAGGTAACGGCAACCAAACGGGATTTATCCCACCCTTGACACTAAAGATCATTGTCTTTTCCCCTTCACTCTGTGAGGGTCACTTACCCTCCTTTGGACACTTTCAGTTCCTTTTCACTTATGGTATTGAATGTGGGGTGGTTTCTTTCACTAACTTCTACCTACGTGGGACTGAACTTATTACTATTCTTAACATGGGGCTATTCACTACTATAGCACATTTACAGCAGACCAACAGTCATAAAGGACTTAAACCAGACCAACACAACAAACAGTGCTCATATACATCCCTCCCCAGAGCAATTTAGATTGCTGCACATAAACATTTTTCTTTTTCTAACTTTTGCTGTGGTAAATTCACCTGAAAAGAGAAAGCTCCAAAATTGCTGAATCCTTTCTTTTCTAACAGTACCAGATGTTGGTCTGGTTTAATTCTAGTGCCAGCAATATGAGTCTCAGGTAGCAGCCTCTCCTACTGTTAAGTGCCAACTACGTGAGACTCAAGTAGCTGACTTTAAACCCCCACACAAAAAAGTATAACAGTTAAAAACTCACCAAACCCCTCGTTGGATTGGGCTGGGTCATTTCTTCACCCGGGGGGCATCCAAATTTCCCCCTAGCACTCTTCTTGCTTCAGGAGAGCACCCAAAATAGCGCGCCCCCATCGGCCGCTGCAGCAGTTAACTGTAATAAAAAAAGATATTTACTCACCAGCGGCCGCAAGACTTTGGGTCTATGCCTATACTGCGGTAATCCGGGTCATCTGGTCAAGTCGTGCCCCAACAAACGACCACAGGCGGAAAACTTCAGTGCCTAGACACCCCCGAGGGAAGGTGTCTAGGTGATCAGGTATTTTCCCCTCACCTTAATAAATTATTGTTGCCCACCATTTTGTTTTAGAGGTCTTCCGGAAAGTCTGCCACTGCCTTCGTGGATAGCGGGGCGGCTGGCAACTCACTGGATAAATCCATAATTTCTGCCTTAGGCATTCCGTTTATATCCCTTGAGAGTCCCCTACAGGTTCTAGCTATCAATAATGAGCCTATTAGAGAAGGAACGGTCACCTCCAAAACCCCTTTGTTAAGATTGGTCGTGGGGTCTTCTCATTCTGAAGAAATTGAATTTTTTGTTTTGGATTGCCCTGATACTCCAATAATCCTAGGGTTCCCTTGGTTGAAGGTTCATAATCTCACCTGCAATTGGGGAACTGGGGATCTGACTAAATGGGTAATTGCACCATTGTTTTAACATTTCCCTTAGAGCGACTCAAGTTTCGCTGGAAGGGTTACCTGAATCCTACATAGATTGGGCGGATGTATTTTCTGAGAAATCGGCTGATTCGCTATCTCCCCATAGATCCTACGATTGCCCCATTGACCTGTTACCGGGTACTATGCCTCCTAGAGGTAAGATTTACAATCTCACCCCTCCTGAGGAGCAAGCGATGAAAGACTATAGGGTTAATTCAGAGCCCCTTTCTCAACATTTTTTTTGTGGGAAAATTTCTGTTCTCCTCCATTTTTCCCCATCATCTGATTCAGCAAAGCCTTTTTTTCTGCAATAATTTTTATGTGAAATGTTTTCTTTTTTGTGTGAATTTTTGTTTGGTAGTAATACATCCAAATATGTTGAGAAAGGGGCTCTGAATCAACCCTTATATCTCAGAAAAGCTACAGAAGGGATTCATTCGGCCCTCTACTTCCTCAGCCGGAGCGGGATTTTTCTTTGTGGAGAAGAAAGACTGGGGATTACCTCCTTGTATTGATTATAGGGGTTTGAACAAAATTACAGTGAAGAACCGATATCCACTACCCCTCATTGAAGATTTGTTTAATCAGGTCATTGGGGAACAGATATTCATGAAACTGGATTTAAGAGGAGCATATAATTTAATCCGCATTCATCAAGGGGACGAATGGAAGACCACCTTTAATGTCAAGGACGGACATTATGAATACCTAGTCATGTCATTTGGGTTATGTAATGCTCCAGCGGTCTTCCAGGATTTTGTCAATGACATTTTTTGTGAATATCTAGGGCAATTCATGGTCATTTACTTGGATGGCATTCTTATCTTCTCTCAATCAGTGATGGAACATCGTCAACATGTGAAGGCGGTGTTACAAAGCTGCCAAGTTATACAAGTGTCTCTTCGAGGTCTCCAAAGCTCTTTTCCTGGGTTATTTAGTGTCAAATCGGGGATTGGTTATGGATCCCTCCAAGGTTTCGGCCGTCTTGGAGTGGGAACAACCAAAAACCCTGAAAGCGCTACAGAGGTTCCTTGGCTTTGCCAATTTTTACAGGCGATTCATTAAAGGTTTCTCTTCCATTGTGGCTCCTCTGACTGATCTGACCCGGAAAGGAGCCTTTTTGGAGAATTTGCCTCCTATGGCAGCTAAGGCCTTCCAGAACTTAAAAGAGGCCTTCACTTCAGCCCCAATTCTTATTCATCCTGATGTCAGTCAGCCGTTCTTCGTTGAAGTGGATGCCCCCGAACTCGGGGTAGGAGGTGTTCTCTCTCAATATTCCAGCTCCCCTGATAGATTACATCCATGTGCCTATTTCTCGCAAAAATTTAACTCAGCGGAACAAAACTATGACGTGGGCAATCGGGAATTATTAGGCATAAAGTTGGCCTTTGAAGAGTGGCGGCATTGGCTAGAGGGTTCCCTACACCCGATTACGGTTTATACAGATCATAAGAACCTAGAATATATCGGATCTACCAAAAGGCTGAATTCCCAACAGGCCCGGAGGGCGCTCTTTTTCTCCCGCTTTGAGTTTGTTATCACCTTCAAACCGGGAGTAAAGAACACTAAGGCAGATGCATTATCTCATAATTTTGGAGAATGTAAGGGCAGATTTGATGAGAAGGAACCCATTTTGCCCCTGGGTTGTGTTGTTGGGATTCTGCTCCCTGATTTATCAGTCATTAGAATCATTTCAGGCTGATGCACCCCCGGGTAAACCTTCTGGGTGCCGGTTTCTTCTATGATGCCAAGACTTCAGGGCATTTAGGGTATCGCAAGACATTAGCCCTTGCCAAATGCCATGTGTGGTGGCCCACTATTAGGCATGATGTTATCGCCTTTGTTGAGGCCTGTCCCATCTGTGCCCACAGTAAAGGGTCTCATAAAGCTCCAGCAGGGCTGTTAATGCCCCTGGAAATTCCTGAGAAGCCTTGGACCCATGTGTCGATGAATTTTATTGTTGATTTACTGCGGTCTCAGAATAATGTGGTAATCAGGGTGGTGGTCGACCGATTTAGTAAAATGGCACACTTTGCTTTCTCCCGTCGGCACCCGAATTATCTCAGTTGTTCATAAAACATGTATTTCGTATCCACGATATACCTCAGAATATTGTCTCTGACCGAGGAGTGCAATTCGTCTCGCGGTTCTGGAGGGAATTTTGTGCTTACCTAGGAATAAAAATGTTGTTATCATTGGCATATCACCCACAATCTAATGGTCAGACGGAGAGGGTTAATCAGAGTTTGGAACAGTAATTGTGATGTTTCGTCTCTGATTGCCAGGAACAATGGTCAGAGTTTCTTGAATTTGCTGAATTCGCTTATAACAATGCGCCCAATGAATCGACCTAAGTATCGTCGTTCTTTTGTAATTATGGTAAAAACCCCAAAGCATCCTCTCTCTCTGGTCCTTCCTCCAATTTGCCAGCTCTGGAGGAATGGCTTCAAGAGAGAATGACTATTTGGTCCAAGGTGCAGGAGAACCGTAAAGGAGCCGCCGAGAGACATAAGGCATCTGCTGACCGTCATAGGTCGCAGGAACCTCCTTTTCAGGTGGGGGATCTGGTCTGGGTTTCTAACTGGAATATTGCGTTTCGCCAACCTTCGCCGAAATTGGGCCCTAAATTCATTGGTCCCTTTCCGAACATGCAAAAGTTGAATAATGTTACCTTTAAAATCAAGCTTCCTCCATCTATGAGGATTCCCCAATGCCTTCCCCGTATCATTGTGGAAACCGGCTGGAAATATTCAGGTAGAATCTCCTCCGCCTGTCATTGTGGAAAATGAACCTGAATATGAGATCAATAAGATTTTGGATTCTCAAATATTACAAAACTCTTTACAATATCTAATTGATTGGAAAGGTTTTGGTCCTGAAGAGAGGTGTTGGGTACCTGCCAAGGATGTACATGCTAATGCCCTAATTAGAAGGTTTCATCGGGACAATCCTGACAAACCTAGTAAGGGTCCGGAGGCCCCTTGTCAAGGGGGGGGTAGAGTCAGGGAGAACTCACCTGTGTCCTGGTCCCGCGAGCGCTGAGCCGGCGCACTTCTGGGTGCTCGTCCGCGCCAAGCATCCGCTCGAGCGGCGCTGCGTACGGCCGCCGCCCCGCCGCCTCTCCTCTCCCGGCGCTTCCTCACGTCTGTATGCGTGCTCGCATGCGCACGCTCCTCATATGCCCACCGGCGGCGCTGCACTCTGCGCGGCCGCCGGAGGCTAATTAAAGGGTCCAATGCCTGTTAGGGTTTTTCCTGGGCTCACATCCCTCCAAAAAAGTTATTGGGCATCCAGCCCAGATTATTACATGCACCAATCACGACACACACGCCCTGTAGTGCTCCAGTGCCCGTGATAGCGTTTGCTGAGTGTGCCTTGGTTTGTCTTTTCGCCCGTTTTGATCTTGTTGCCGACCTTGCTTTGTTTGACCATTCTTGATTGCCGCCTGGACCAACAATTGCCTGTACCCCGACCACGCTTATGTCTCACCCTCTGTACTGCGAACCCGTGACCTTCCGGATTGACCTTTGGCCTGACCTTGACTCTTCTGTTTGCCTGTTCCTTTGGTGCTGCGATATTGTTGGACTGCCTTTCCCGTGTATGACCCAGCTTGTCGACATTGCCCTGTCGGGCCCTTGGTTCATCTGCCTTCACCCTCCCATAAGCTCACATCCTTTGTGCTATCAAGTCCTGGGGGCAACCGTGTCCGGTGAGGCTTATAAAGTGTCCCGGCAAACAGGGGCTTGTCTAAAGGTGAAGTTATCAGCGGAGATTGGGGGTTGTGGGCTTACTCTGAAGGCAGGTGTCCCACGGGGCCTTGCACATAATCAGTATGTATAATGTTTAATTTGACATTTCTTAATCATCCAAGGCATATTAAAACTGCATCTTTAGATTTTCTTGATCGCCAGAACATATAGAAACAGTCTCCTCAGTGACACCTAAAGCACATATATAATTTATCTCTGTATTAGTTGCTCACAGCCACACTACATCTTTCAAAACATAGGAAAAAAGGGGAGGGCCAATAGAGCCCCATCACCCTAAAGAGGGGCTAAACCCTGATCAAACCTACCGCAGGAAACTACCCCTCCATCTACACCTTTCAAAATAAGAAAAGTAAGGAGAAGGCAAACAAAGCCCCATCGCCCTAAAGGGGGTTAAACCGTGATTAAGCCTAGCTCAGGGAACTACACCATCATGGATGGAAATGGCATTCAGGAATATTACATGGCCCACTTTAGCAGCCTGCAACACTGACCCAAAATGAAGAGATCTTTACCTTGATAATACAAAAAGGCCCTCAAGTGTGTCAGTGTTAAGATAACCTTTTCTGATGCTACACTTGAGGGTGGACAACACAGGCCCCTTGTGGCAAACTGGACTAGCTCTTGACAATGGTCTAATCTGCTCACCCAGAAGTTCAATGAGTGTATCTCTGGGAAAAAGGGCACAGCTGAGGAAGGAGTGCACCTGACTGTTCAGGTGCTGGTGGTGGTGCTGATGAACATCCCTTTGATTATGATGTGTGTCAGGTGGGAATTTGGGATGTAAAAACATGAACATCATACTCTCAAAAGTGAATTGTGTGCTGCTGCCACCTGTTGGAGAGGTAGCACATTGACTTGGGGGGAGTGTAGACACACAGGCATGCTTGGAGCAGGAGCCATGGCTAGTTGGCAGCACACAATTGATAAAAAGCCATTTTTGTCTTTCTCTCGGTTGCAAGGTTCAACTTGGAAACAAGCCACAAGACTAAAGGAAGTAAAGGTTGCTTATTAAAATGAAGGGAAAATACACATAGCATATTTCAAGTGTGCATCTTGGTTATCAAGAATATTAACATAAAAAATAAAAATATTTTTGTTTAAAATTTGTATGCTAAATTGCACTGTATTTTGAGCTTAAAGCGGTCCTTCAATCTGAATAAGAGCATATCTTATATGTTTCCCACGCCCTGTACATACAGATCGTTCACGTTAAAAATGATCCTACCTGTGCCTACTGCATGTTATGAGCCTTTAAACATCCAAGATGGTGGCTCATGGAACATCAGGCAACCTGCAAACAGGAAGGGCCTTCTGACTGTGCTGCTCTGCATTCTGGGATTGCTGACCTTTTCCTGACCCCAGCTCTGCTCTGTCTGAGCAAAGCACAGCTATATCCCGCCCCCTGTACTTTATCCCACTCTCCTCTCCTCAGTAAGTGTGATGCTTCTGAGTCAAGATGGTGGCGCCCGTATCCTGAACCTGGTTGCAGCCCATTGGGGGAAAGAATAGTAAGTAAGTGACTAAAAACTTAAAATATATTAATTTTAGATGCTGGGGAATCGTTTTTTAAGGATTTGTTTTTTTCAATAAATGAAGATCCGGTTTAAATGTTAATCATAAGATATATATATATATATATATATATATATATATATATATTTTTTTTTTTTTTTTTTTTTTTTTTTTTTAGATTGACTGAAATATATGACACCAACAATTTAGTTTCAGACCAAAAGCAACAGCTGTGTTGAAAGTTATCAATACCCCCTTTCTTTCATGCCGCTTAGGGAAAATGTTTCAAGTCAACTAAACAGAATTTTACATTTCTGTTTATAATAAGACTCTCCTGGATCAGTGTGGTACATTTTTTTTTGTTTTTAGGTACATACTGACAATACACCATTTTACAGGACTAGAACTTTCACTGGGATTAATTACAAAGTAAGGAATACAAGTCAACAATAGAAAAGGCATTTGTCATAAATCTCTGTGACAGATGAACCAGCAGTGTTGGGCCTTTGTCTTTTCATATACTTTAAAATGTATTTGAGATTACATCTCTTGTCCAGTTTTATTGTCAGCTTCTCAAGAGGCAAGGTACACGAGGGTTGCAGTACCCACTATGCTACCCCACTCCTATGTACTGACAGAACAAAGATTTAACATTTCAATTCTGACTTGCTATGAGCGCTCAAGCAATGTTTTCAATTAGAGGGTTATTTAAGAAGGGATAGCGCCGGCTAGTGCCTCGTAGCAGCAGGCAGCATCTGGTAAATGCCGCCTGCTGTACACAAAACCACATTTATGAAAGCGAATCTGGTGAACGACTCTAACAGCCCCATGTAGCGTCAGATGTATTATTAGAGCTGGCTCAGCGTATAGTGCTGGCGCTCTAGCTTCCAGAGCGCCAGTTATTACCTTTCGGTCAGTGTCGCTCTCCCATACATTTAAATAGGCGTCATAGGCACCGGGGTCATACACTGGAAGTCGGTCCTTAAATATCACAGCACCAAGGGGAGAGACAATCGAAGAGACAATAGAAGAGTCAAGGTCAAGCCAAAGGTCAATCCAGGAGGTCACAGGTTCGCGACACAAGGGGTAAGGCAGAAGAGTGTTCAGGGTACAAGCAAGAGTCGGTCCAGGTGGCAATCACAGAATGATCAAACTAAGTGAGGTCGGCAACGGGATCAAACAGGAGTATTCAGGATCAAAGGCACACCAAGCTAAACGCTATCACAGGCACTGATGCACTCGAGGGGTAGGGGGTCGAGCAGATGCTTGGCACGATTAACGGGCAGGAGGAGTCCCGGCCAGGCACCCTGAGACACTGCTGGACCGGAACCCAGGTAAGTTCACTGTGACACTACCCCCCTACGAGGGGCCTCAGGACCCTTACTAGGCTTCTCAGGATTGTCACAATGAAACCTTTTAATCAAAGCATTATCATGTACATCCTTGGCTGATACCCAACATCTCTCCTCAGGATCAAATCCTTTCCAATCAATTAAATATTGCAAAGAATGCAATAAATAAAATTCGAGAACCAAGAATTTTATTAACCTCATATTCAGGTTCATCTTCCACAATGATGGGTGGAGGGGATTCTACCTGAACATTTCCAGCAGATTTCAGTAAAGATACCTGAAACGCGTTAGGAATTCTCGTTAAGAAAGGAAATTCCACCTTAAAAGTTACATCACTTAATTTTTGAATAATCTGAAAAGGAATGATATATTTAGGACCCAACTTAGGTGAACAATATTTCAGGTGGAAACCCAAACCAGATCACCCACCTGAAAATGAGGTTCTTGTGATCTATGACGGTCAGCAAATGTCTTATGTCTCTTGGTGGCTTCTTTAAGGTTTTCTTGCACCTTTGACCAAATGGTCATTCTTTTATCGAAGCCATTTCTCCACAGCCGGCAAGTTGGGGGAAGGACCGGAGAGAGAAGATGCCTCGGGATTCTTCCCATAGTTACAAAAGAATGGCGTCATTTTCATCGAATCACTGGGTGCATTATTATAGGTGAATTCAGCGAACTCAAAAAATTCTGACCATTGTTCCTGACAATCAGAGACGAAACATCGCAGATCCTGTTCCAGACACTGGTTAACCCTCTACATCTGACCATTCGATTGCGGATTATATGCCGACGATAACGAGATTTTTTCTAGCCCAGATGCTAACAAAATTCCCTCCAGAAACAAGACTTGCACTCCTCGGTCAGAGATGATATTCTGAGATATGCGTGAATACGAAAGACATGTTTAATGAATAACGGAGATAATTCAGGTGCCAACGGGAGTTTAGTCAAAGGGATGAAGTGCACCATTTTACTGAATCGGTCGACCACCACCCAGATTACCGTATTATTTTGACCGCTGCAAATCAACAATAAAATCCATTGAAACGTGGGTCCATGGTTCCTCAGGGATCTCCAGGGGAATCAATAGTCCCACTGGAGATTTATGAGACCCCTTATTTCGGGCACAAACAGAAAAGGGCCTCGACAAAGGCGATAACATCACCATACATGGCATTTGGCAAGAGCTAGCATTTTGCGATAGCCTAAATGCCCTGAAGTCTTGGCATCATGGAACTCCTGCAATACAAATGTGGTGGGACAAAATGGCAACCGGGAGGTTTACCTGGTGGCGGTTCTGCCTGAAATGGCTCTAAAGAGTTAGATAAATCAGGAAGTAGAACTCAAACTACACAAAATATACGCAATATAGGTTTTTCTCATCGAATCTGCCCTTACATTCCCCCAAAGTTATGTGATAAAGCATCTGCTTTGGTGCTCTTTGCTACCGGTTTTAAGGAAATAACAAAATTGAAACAGGAGATAAAAAGCGCCCAGCAAGCCTGTCGGGAATACATTCTTTTGGCGGATTCAATATATTCAAGGTTCTTATGATCAGTGTAAACCGTAATTGGGTGTAGATAACCTTCCAACCGATGTCGCCACTCCTCAAAAGCCAATTTTATGCCTAATAATTCTCGATTGCCTACATCATAGTTTTGTTCAGCTGAACAAAATTTTCACGAGAAATAGGCACATGGGTGTAATCTTTAGGGGGAACCAGAATATTAAGAAAGAACACCTCCTACCCCGAGTTCGGAGGCGTCCACTTCAACAAAGAATGGATAATTGACATCGGGATGAATTAGTACTGGAGCTGATATGAAGGCCTCTTCTAAGGTCTGGAAGGCCTTAATAGCTATGGAAGGCCAACTCTCCAAAAAACACCTTTCCGGGTAAGGTCAGTCAGGTGAGCCACAATGGAAGAAAAACCTTTAATGAAACGCCTGTAAAAAAAGGTATCTCTGTAAGGCTTTCAGGGTTTTCGGTTCTCACTCCAAGACGGTGGAAACCTTGGAGGGATCCATAACCAAACCCCGATTTGAGACCAGATATCCCAGGAATGGAACTTCGGAGACCTCGAACAGAAACTTGGACAACTTAGCATAAAGATTATTCTCTCATAGTTTTTGTAACACCGCCTTAACGCCGGTGTTCCGCCACTGATCGATAAAAGATGAGGATATCATCCAGATAAATGACCATGAATTGACCCAGATATTCATGAAAAATGTAATTAACGCAATCCTGAAAGACTGCTGGGGCATTACATAACCCAAATGGCATAACTAGATACCCATAGTGTCCATCTTTGACATTAAAGGCGGTCTTCCATTCGTCCCCTTGACGAATACGGATTTGATTATAAGATCCTCTCAAATCTAGTTTTGTGAATACCTGTGCTCCATTGACCTGATTAAACAGATCCTCAGTAACAGGTAATGGATATTGTTTTTTCACATTGATTTTGTTCAAACCCCTAAAGTCAATACAAGGTCACAATCCTCCATCTTTTTTTTCAACAAAGAAAAACCCTGTTCCGGCCGGAGAGGTAGAAGGACGAATAAACCCTTTTTGTAGGTTTTCTGAAATATATTCTTTCATCGCTTGCTCCTCAGGTCTGGTGAGGTTATAAATCTTACCTCTATGAGGCATAGTATCACAGTAACAGATCAATGGGGCAATCGTAGGGTCTATGGGGAGGAAGCGAAAAACACATCTGCCCAATCAGCATAGGGTTGAGGTAATCCCTATAGTGAGACTTGAGTCTCTCAAAGAGCGATACTAAAATAATGGTTCATACTAAATGAACTCCATTTCATCAAATCCCCAGTTTCCCAACTGAAGGTGGGGCTATAAACCTTCTGCATGAACTCATCCAGATTTTTGGGCTGAGGGAAGTTCACCAAGACAACTTTAATACTTTCTGAAAGCCCATTTCTACGGTTCGACAGGAGGTGGGGATACTGGTGGTGCAGGCGGCTGGTGGTTTTCTTGGACAGCCAAGCATTGAGACAGATGGTTGATGGCGGTAGCCATGGCCTGCCCTTGCTGCACAAGTTCTTCCATATTTAGGTATGGTGCGTGATAATGTCAGGCCCCGTGAGACACCCGCCTTCAAGGTAAGCCCACAACCCCCAATCTCCGCTGCTATCTTCACCTTTAGTCAAGTCCCCATTTGCCAGGACACTATACACGCCTCGCCGGACACGGTTGCCCCCAGGACTTAGTAGCACAAAGGATGTGAATTTACAGGGGGTGAAGGCAGGTGAGCCAAAGGCCAGACTGGGCAATGTCGAGAAGCCGGAGTCATACACTGGTAGTCGGTCCTTAAATATTGCAGCACCAAGGGGAGAGAGACAATAGAAGAGTCGAGGTCAAGCCAAAGGTCAATTTGGGAGGTCACGGGTTCGCGGCACAAGGGGTAAGGCAGAAGCATGGTCAGGGTTCAAGCTAGAGTCGGTCCAGGTGGCAATCACAGAATGGTCAAACTAAGCAAGGTCGGCAACAGGATCAAACAGGAGTATTCACGGGCACTGAGGCACTGGAGGGGTAAAACCTTTATAGGATTGCACAAAGTTTCCCTAAAAAAGAATAAAAAGGAAGAATCAAGCCACATTTTCCTAAAAAAAACTATATGCAAACAAGAAAAAACAAGTAAAATCTCAAAAAGCAACATGCCCCGAACAGAACAATATCCAACATGCATAGGTACTGTCAAGGGTAGAGTTGGCAAACACCCCAAAGTAAAGCATGCGCATAACAGTAATTTTACTTGAAAATTTCAGCTCTGCAGACATAATGCACACCTTTACATTTGGAATATCCCCTATAAACCATATATTCCCTGAAAGTACACATGTTAAGCTTTCTAAGAGTACCCAGCTTGTTGTAGTAGGCTCACCTTTCTGGAAGTAATCCCTCAAAGAATTCTTAGGTTGCACAGGGTTTCCCTAAAAAAATGAATAAAAAAACTGAATAAATAACATGTTTTCCTAAAATATATATATGCAAACAAGAAAAAACAAGCTAAATCTGAAAGAGCAAGGTCCCCCGAGCAGAACAATACCCAACATGCATAGGTACTATTAACCCTTTTAATTGCCAACCTACTTGAAGTTTTGTCACCCTCTGTTGACAGGTCATTTTTCCCTATTCTGCGCCATGTTTAACCATGATTTTTGCCGGAATTTTCAGGAAAATTATAGATATACATTTTGCAGCCCAGTTTAGGCTTGAACATGAAATGTCTTGTTTGTAATTTTTCTACAGTTTTTTTTAATATTTTTGTGTAAAAATAAATAAATAAATAAATGTTTTTAGACAATTGTCTCCTTTATTTTAAATAAAACATTTACTTTATTAGAGAAAAACACATTGCTTTTGTGGCCCCTACCCTGCAGCCTACAGGCCCACATGGCCTATGTGGGCCCGGGCTCTTCTGCTCCCCCCCCTGGGCTTTGGGGAGGCAGGCAATTGGGGGTGCAGGGGTTAACGGCAAGTCACCTGCTAGCGGCAGGTGACTTGCCAGCCCCCAGCCTTGTGAACTGGTATAAGGGGTCTCATGGACCCCTTACCAGTTCACAAGGGGTTAAGTGTAAAAAAAAAACACACAAAAACAAGCAGAAAAAATATTTTATTATTTTTTTTTAACTTTTTAATGCTTACCTCCCATCCATCCCTGTGTCCCACGCTGATCAATCTGGCTTCCTGCTCTCCTGCTGCAGCTGGAAGCTAGGCAACAGAACATAAGGGGTTAATTAACAAAAAAAATGACATAGGATCCCCCCTCCCGGGGGGGCAATTTTTTGGAGTTTTAAGGGTTAAAAACCCTTAAAAATCCCCCAAAAAATGAAATGGGGTCCCCCTTACCCAGCATTACCAGCCCGGGACCAGCTGTGGGGGCTTGTAGGAACAGAGTGGGGGGGGGCAGCTTTTGTGGCGGTGGTGGTTAATGGTTAGTTAGTGGCGGCAGTGGTGGTTAATGGCAAGTCACCTGCGGCTAGCGGCCAGCATTGTGAACTGGTATAAGGGGGTCTCATGGACCCCTTACTAGTTCACAAGGGGTTAAATGTTAAATAAAAAGACACAGACACATAAAAAAAAAAATGATCTTTATTTTTTTTTTTTTTTACTTTACTCACCTCCGATCCTGTGTCCCCCGGCGATCTGCGATGACATTCTGCTCGGGGGTTTGGAGGAGAGAGCCTGGGGAGGGGGGGGCGATCTCAGCCATTTCCACCTCCCCACCTCTCTCCTCCAACCACCTCAGCAGACTGATTCTCTGTGTCGGGTGCCGGCATTAAGAGGGCTGCTGGTGACATCACAACTATGTCACCCGGCCCCACCCCCAGGGGCAGGGCTAGCAGACCCGTTCCAGGAAGTGGGGGGGAGGGCAATTTCTGCCCTCTCCTCACCATGGAAGACGCTGGGGGGGGCGATTGGAGGCCCCCCCCAGTGAAGAGGACACCCGTCGGGAGACAGCGCGGCCTCAGCTGCTGCTGCCGAAGCGGGGGGGCTATTCCGGGGGCTCTCCCATGGGGGATCAGATGGCACCAAATTAAAGAGGGGACCCAGCCGGATCCAACAAGGGGTCAGGTGAGTATTTTCATTTTTTTAATTAGCAGGGGAAAAATTCAGGCACGTAGATTCTACGTGCTTGGCACTTAAGTGGAGTGGAAGCAAGCACGTAGAATCTACGTGCTTGGCACTGAAAGGGTTAAACACAAGCAAATGAACGGCCATTGAAATGTATGGGAGAGCGACAGTGAGCGAAAGGTAATACCTACCTCTGGAAGCTAGAGCGCCGGCACTATATCGCTGAACCACCTGTAATAATACATCGGAAGCTACATGGCGATGTTAGAGTCGCTCACCAGATTCACATTCATAAATGTGGTTTTGCGTACAGCGCCCAGCGTTCACAGGATGCTGCCTGCCGCTACGAGGCACTATGTGGCGCTTATTTGTGCAGCAATCTAAATTGCCCTGGGGAGGGATGCATACAAACACCTATTTGCTGTATTGGTCTGGTTTAAGTCATTTTGACTGTTGGTCCGCTTTAAACATAATACATCTCTGCAGAAATTGCAGCAGCTGATCTCTCTACATCTGATGCATGATTTTGAGATTATATTTGTGCTATTTGGCTAATGGACCTCTCATCAGGGAGCTGGCGGGATTTTCAGAATGACACATCTTGTTTGTTGTGGAGGCTGATTCATTACTAGCGCCAGGTACCAGCAGATGAGCGTCTGTAGCGTGGCGTTCAGGGCGACCGCTAGTAGTGGCTGTTATCGGCTATGGTTCACTGTTGCAGAGCGCCTCAGTCGCTGGCCGGCATTGATGAATTTGATGTGTGAGTCGCTATAACACCAGTACAGTGCTATATGGGATTGAACGGTAGCGACTGGTCAGTGTGAGCGACTCACACCATATTCATAAAAAAAACAGCCTCACACAGTGCCGGCGCTCAAAATTGGGTCGCTGTAGCCCAGAGTGCCAGAAGCTGTGTGATTAAAGTCCCTTTTTGAACACATATCCACTAGTAACAAAGTGAAAATATTTGGAATTACATTGTTATTACATTGTGACATTAACACTTTAATACCAGACCTGTAATGACAATTTTGCATAAAAATATAAAAAATCAAAAAAGTTTTCAAAAATGACTTTTTCTAGGCCAGGTGACACAATTATTTAATAAAAAAAAATAAATAAAATAAAAAACCCTGTTTAACCATTTAAGTGCCAGCCTTCCTGGAGATTTTGTCACACTCTGTTGCCAGACCATTTTGCACTATTTTGCGCTCAACATGATTAACTGTAAAGTTTTAAGGGATTTCCAGGGATTTTCCAGGAAAATTATATATTGTTTTTTTCAGCACAGTCTGGGCTTCAATATGCAATGATTTTTTGGTAAGCTTGTCGGTGTTTTTTTAATATTTTTGTGTAAAATATATCCCAAGAAAATAAAAAAAAAACAACTTTTTAAATTTTGTGGTGTTTTTTCTTAATGAAACATGCAAGTTTTTCAAGAAAATCATATTGTGTGTAAAAGCCCCATTCCTCCCAATTTCAATGGTACCACATATGTATTGCTAGACACCCTTTCCTGCCCAGGAGACACCCCAAACTGAAAGGAGTGCTTGAAGATATTTTCAAAGAAAATAAAACTATTTTGCGCTCCTTGAAGTTTTTCAACAAAAACACCCCTTTACATTTGAAATACCGCCCCAAACCATATTCTTTGAAAGTACATACCTCAAGCTTTCTAGGTGTACCAGGCTTGCTGTTGTGGCCACAGATGTCTAGGTGGAATCCATCAGCGAAATCAGCCATTTCACAAGGTTTCTTGAAAAAATAATAAACACACAGAAACAAAACCAAATTTTCCTAAAAAAAACAATAAGCTAACAAGAAAAAAACACCCTAAATCTGAAATGGCAAGGTCCCCTGAACAGAAAAATACCCAACATGCATAGCTACCTCCAAGGGTAGGGTTGCCAAACACCCCAAAGGAAAGCATACGCATTACGGTCATTTCACTGGAAAATTTCTGCTCTGCAGACAAAATGCTCACCTTGCACTTTTTCAACCAGAACATCACTTTACACTTGAAATGCCCCCCACAAACCATATATTCCCTGAAAGTACATACTTCAAGCATTCTATGTGTACCAGGCTCCTTGTCCGGGGTCCAAATTTCTGGACACAAACCTTCAAGGAATTCACTGGTTGCACAGGAATTCCCTAAGAAAATAGCAAAAATGCAGAATCCAAACCAGATTTTCCTAAAAAAACAACGAGCTAACAAGAAAAAACACCCTAAATCTGAAATGGCAAGGTCCCCTGAACAGAACAATACCCAACATGCATAGCTACCTCCAAGTGTAGGGTAGTCAAACACCCCAAAGGAAAGCATACGTATTATGGTCATTTCACTGGAAAATTTCTGCTCTGCAGACAAAGTGCGCACCTTGCACATATTCAACCAGAACATCACTTTACACTTGAAATACCCCCCACAAACCATATATTCCCTGAAAGTACACACTTCAAGCATTCTAGGTGTACCAGGTTTCTTGTCCTGGGTCCAAATTTCTGGACACAAACCAAAGGAATTCACTGGTTGCACAGGATTTCCCTAAAAAAATAGCAAAAATGCAGAATCCAAACCACATTTTCCTAAAAAAACAATGAGCTAACAAGAAAAAACACCCTAAATCTTAAATGGCAAGGTCCCCTGCACAGAACAATACCCTTGTTGGGGTGAGCAAATTTGTAAATTTGTTTGGTGCCAATTTCTTGAAAAATATTCTGGTTGCACAGGATTTCCTTAAAAAAAATTAGAAAAAAGCAGAATCAAATTCACATTTTCCTAAAAACCACAATATGCAAGCAAGCAACATCACAATTAGAGATGAGCGAACTTCTTGAAAGTTCGATTCGGCGATTTGCCGAATTTCCCCAAGAAATTCGGGTTCGCCCGAATCGAACTTTCACGAATCGCTCATCTGAAAAGCAAAAATGCCAGCATGGTGGCAGCGGGCAGGCCGGCTACGCCCACCATGATGACGCGACCTCTGATGACAGCTGAGAACGGTGCCGGCCTCCACTCTCTCAGCTGTCATCAGAGGACGCGTTCTCAGAGGGCGCGTCATCACAGGGCGCCTGAGAGCGGCGCCGGCCTCCACGCTCCGACCATGCAGGTAAGTGTTTGCTTTTTAAAAAAATGCCGGCATGGTGGGAGCGGGCAGGCCGGCTGCGCTGTCAGCGGGCCGGCTTCAGCCGCCCGCTGACAGCGTAGCCGGCCTGCCCGCTCCCACCATGCCGGCATTTTTTTTTTTTATTTCAGGGAAAATTCGATCGGCACGAACCAAAAAAAATTCGGGTTCGTGCCGAATCGCATTTTCCCTGAAATTCGGAGCGAATTCCGGTTCGTCCGAACCGGCTCGCTCATCCCTAATCACAATGAATCTGAAACGGCAAGGCCCCTGAACAGAACAATACCCAACATACATAGGTACTTCCAAGGGTAGGGTTGCCAAACATCCAAAGCTTAAGCATGATATATAGAAACCCTTTAGCTCTCTTAACGATACTAACAGGTGCAATTAGGTTTAGACTGGTGAGGTGCAGTTAGGATACTGTAGATGTGGCATCAGATTACAAGATCAGGGATCAATATCAGATATCAAGAACCTAAAAAGGGGCCCATGCCCATGTTTTTATCATCACGTGCCACAAGTATCCAGCTGCTCCTGCTCCAGCACTTCCCATTGCATCAGCATAGTACGAAAAGAAACTAAAGGAAAAAAAACACAGCAAAACAGAAAACATATAAATTAAAGTGGACGTTCAGTCTCTGGCTAACCCCTGCCACTGTCCCCTGGGACTGCAGCAGGAGGGGGGAGTGTAACAAAAATACTTTATCTTGCCCACAGTTCAGCGCCATTCTTGAGGGTCTGTGCGGCCACCGCAGAGAAAAACACAAAACGACAACTTCACACCCCAGTGAAGTGAATAGGTGGGGAGGCCGCTATGTGCTTTCTCACCATGGTGGTGGCACCGGCCCGCGGCCAAGATAAGTGTTTTCTTTGTAACCCATATGACCTGATTATGTGTCAGGGGAGGTTTGCATGGTGGGGGTTTATCTTGACACTAGACATCCCCTTTAACTTAAAGGGGCTCAATTACAGTCTAAAACAAAAGAAAAAATAATGCAGAAAAAAAAACAATGCATAACTCGAAAACACCTCAAAGCAATTTTCAAAGCACAAACCGGGCTGGCTGGGACATTTCGGGCAGTAGTACCGCACGTCTTTTCTACACCCCCTACAAGCCTTCTGGGGATACTTCTTACCACCCATATCAGGAAGGCACTTTATAAAGTGCTTCCCAACCAACCTGGCCTTGTTGTCATTTCTAGCCACCTCTGGTAAATCCTCAGTATCCCCAAACAACAAAGCAGAGAGTAACTGCTGCTGGTACTTTACAAACGATAAATTAGAGCCTGGTACTGCTGCCTTGAAGACAACAAAGCTGTTATAAGTTGCCATTTGGACCAAATGGATAGCAACTTTTGTGTACCAGGCTCTGGTTTTTCGGGTGGCGTTGTAATATGTTAATATTTGGTCCATTTTATCAACACCACCCATGAATTTATTATAATCTTTTATAATCTTTTTTGGGAAGGGGCTCGGGGACCACGATGCCGTACATTCACAACTGACTCATTGTGGACTGTTGTCAGTAGGAATACATTTTTTTTATCCATATATTTCACGGCCAGGATCTCATCGCTTCCTAGAGCGTAAGACTCTCAATGTTTTAGTTTTTTTTCAAGTATTGACCTGAGAAAGCCTTTTCTATTACGGTTTATGGTGCCGCAGGCCAGGGTATCTAATGAGTAAAGGGCTCAAAATAAGGGAATGCTGGTATAAAAGTTATCCACATATAAGTGGTAACCTCTCCCAAGTAGAGGAGTCAAGAGTTCCTAAATGATCTTTCCACTGACCGACAAATCAAGGGGACAACCGGGGGGGGTGGGCGTCCAGATGTGTGTCCCTTCCTTCATAAATTCGAAAAAATGTGATATACCCGGTAACACTATTGCATAATTTGTAAAATTAGCGGGCACGCTTGCTAGGGATATATTGACGAAAAACAATGTGCTCTTTAAAAAGCAGAAGTCAATACTAATGTTGGGAGGGGGTGTACATTTCTACGAAGTGCTCCGACAGACTATTAATCAGGGGTCGTAATTTATGAAGCCTGTCGTGACCGGGCTGACCACGGGGAATAGCAGTGGAACTGTCATTAAAATGCAGAAACCACAGTAAAATTTGGTAGCGGTTTCTTGTCATTATGGCTGGAAATAATGGGGTTGCCAATATGGATTGGGTATCTCAATAGGAGGCAATACAAATTTTTTTTAGAATACCCATTGCTAGAGTGAGCCCCCAAAAGTTCCTCATCTCACTCAAATTTTTGGGTTGCCATACCTGAGCTCGGGCGTGCCTCTGCTAAGACCTGCTCGGCATAGCGATTTTTATAGAAGACCATATCCAGTAGGATGGCTTCTGAAATAAACAATTTAGTCAATGGCACCGAAGTTTGTTATGTCGACATTGACCCCGGGGACCGGATCAAAAGGGGGAATTTGGGGGAAAAATTATTAGGAGGCCTCCACGTAGGCACTCCACCAGCTGCAGCACTCGGTGCCTCATCCTGCTCTACTCTCTCCTCCAGCGTGGCCTCCTCTTGTGCGGTACCACCCCTACTATGGTGGCTACTACTGGTACTACTGCGCAGTTGAGTTTCCTCAGTGGAAAAAACACTGTCTGATTCGCTGTCTGATGGAAAATACTCTGATCCTGACTGACTAACCTCTTCCAAGTCAGACTCCATCAGGTAAGCCGCAGCTTCCTCTGCAGTGTAACTTCTACCAGCCATACCCAAATGAAAAAAAAAAATCTACAACAAAAAAAAAACTAAACTAAAGTGTCTACGTGAACTAAAAAGCTAGAACTAAAAAGCTAGAACTTAAAAGCTAGAACTAAAAGCAAAATACAAAAAGTAAGATTACACTGTAAACAGAAAAACTAAATACAACAAAGCAAATAAACAGTCAAAAATCAGAAGAAATAAATTGTTAGTTACGACCCGACGGGAAGTGGTGAAGTCAGGAGCAGCAGGTCACAGGATCCCAGCGGACTCAGTCCATCCCTGCAGCAGATCCGATGGATGAAAAAGATTTCCTGGGGGCAGCAGGCGGCTTCCTGGAAGCAAGGGTCCTAAAAAAAGGGGGCCCTACGGTCCCAAGTGGGGTGGGAGGGGGAGGGCAGGTGCTACGGTCCCAAGGGTGGTGGGAGGGGGAGGGCAGGCATTACAGTCCCAAGGGAGGTGGGAGGGCAGGTGCTATTGTCCCAAGGGAGGTAGGAGGGCAGGCGCTACGTTCCCAAGGGAGGTGGGAGGGCAGGTGCTATGGTCCCAAGGGAGGTGGGAGGGCAGGCGCTACGGTCCCAAGGGAGGTATGAAGGCAGGCACTACGGTCCCAAGGAAGGTGGGAGGGAAGACGCTACGGTCCCAAGGAAGGTGGGAGGGCAGGCGCTACGGTCCCAAGGAAGGTGGGAGGGCAGGCGCTACGGTCCCAAGGAAGGTGGGAGGGCAGGCGCTACGGTCCCAAGGAAGGTGGGAGGGCAGGCGCTACGGTCCCAAGGAAGGCAGGAGGGCAGGCGCTACCGTCCCAAGGAAGGCGGGATGGCAGGCGCTACGGTCCCAAGGAAGGCGGGATGGCAGGCGCTAAGGTCCCAAGGAAGGCCGGAGGGCAGGCGCTACGGTCCCAAGGAAGGCGGGAGGGCAGGTGCTACGGTCCCAAGGGAGGTGGGAGGGCAGGCGCTATGGTCCCAAGGGAGGTGGGAGGGCAGGCACTACGGTCCCAAGGGAGGTGGGAGGGCAGGCGCTACGGTCAAAAGGGAGGTGGGACGGCAGTCGCTACGGTCCCAAGGGAGGTGGGAGGGCAGGTGCTATTGTTACAACCGAGGCTGGAGCAGTGAAGTCTTCGGCCAAAATCAAAGCTCAACGACACCTAAAGGAAGACATAAAGTTTAAGAAGGGGTAGTGAAACCCCACAAATCTCCGGTAATAATTACCTGATCCCCAATATAACAGCGCATGCATAGACAACAACGACACTACGCTATACCTTTAGCCAGCATGAGTCATTGGAGCATTGGTAAGGCAAGTTTTACTGGCGATCAGGGGGGATTCACATTGGTGCATGTGCATTTATTACATTGGGTATTTCTCATAGAGGGGCATCCTAAATTGCAGATTTCATAAATACAGCTGTGAATCTGGTTACCAAAATAAGACCTACAGGCAGCATGAGGGACTGGAGGTGGCGACAGAGCAGAGGAAGGCATCAGATGTCTTGTGATCTCCCATCACATTGCATCTATCTGCCAGCAACCAGGTAATGGAAACAACACGCGGTATCTGCCCCCCCTCCGTCGCCGTATCCACCCCCATGCCACTGGCTGCACACAGTGATCCAGTCCTAGCAGGAAAAAAAAATGGTGGGGTGAATTTCAGGCGCACGCTGGGCCCAAGCACAGCACCCAAGTACAGACAGTGCCATGGGGGTGGGAATAAAGGCGGCGATGGTGGCACACTCATTGCTCAGATGGGCAACTGCAGAGGAAGAACTCCTATGTGTGAGCAAGCACACAGTGGTCATCTATGCCCCCAAACCCCACCCCACAGAAATAAATAAAATAAAAAAAATAAATCAACCAACAAGGGAAAAAAATACTGGTTAGATCTCATTGTGGTAATAAGATCCATTCATAAACAGTGATTTACCTGCTTTTGATCTAAAGTAGGTAAATTATTTTTTTATGAATGAATCAGATTTCTGATCAGATCTACACTGTTACTACTCCTACTACTATTACTACTACAACTAAAGCAGTACTGCAGCTACTATCAGCCTGCATTAAGAGCTTTCAGTTGCTTGATCGAGTGGGGGGGGGGGGCATATATAAGAAATATGCCCCCCTCCCTCAATCAAGCAACTGTAAGCTCCTAATACAGGTTGGTTGACTAGTAAAATGGGAGTAGTAGTTAATTGTAGACCTCATAGTAATCAGATTCATTAATAAAAAACAGTAATCTAGCTTTTTATGAATGAATCACTTTACTATACTCAGATCATAATGCCCCTGAATCCTACGGCCCCACCCACCCAGCCAAAAAACACCTACCTTGCAGAAAAGACCCCCCAGCATCCCAGTAGATCTCATAGTAATGAGATTCATTCAAAAAAACAGCTATCTCACTACAGCCACACACCCTGGAGAGAACCAACCCCCACCCAGATAACCCTCACAGGACCCTCCACCGACCTCAGATCGGCGCAGATCGACGCAGAAAGAGTAGGTGGGGACCGCAGACCGGGTTTAAATAGCGGCGGCGCCGGCTGATGACAGCAGCCGTGTGCCTGCCTTCTGATTGGTCCACACGCGATCAGGTGACAGGGGTCAGGGAGAAATGACCTCCACATGACTCCCTGAGGTAACTTCGAGAAGGCTGGCCACAAGAAGACCGGCGCAGAGCTTCAACATGGCCCTGAGGTAGGAAAATACCAGGCACGTGAATTTTACGTGGCTGGCTCTTAAGTGACGGAGAGGCAACCATGTAATATTCACGTGCTTGGCACTAAAAGGGTTAAAGAGAGGGAAAGGAACATCCATTGAAATGTATGAGAGAGCAACAGGTAGCGACAGGTGAAAGCCAGAGCGCCGGCGGTATATGCTGAGCCGTCTGTGATGATGAATCGGTCGCTACGTGACGCTGTAAGAATGGCTCACCAAAATCGCTTTGATAAATGTGGTATTGCGCACAGCGCCCGGCGGTCACCGTTCGCTACTTGTCGCTGCCAGTCGCTTCCTGGTGCTATGGCTTGATGAATAACCCCCATATTCTCTGCACAAGGGAGATATTATGCATCCCAATGTTTTAACACTCCATCCCAATATAAGGCTCCCTGAGCTTTGTCGCCTCTGTAGATGTTGTCACGCTTGGTAGAGCAAAAATTATATTTTAAAATAAATACAAATTATTTATATTACTCAACGGATATATGTTATAAATTGCATAGAAATAAATAAAAAGTTCAGCGAACTCCATAGCTAGCTCCAATTCACTATCTTCATAAATGTAGACTCTTTAAATTTCTTAAGGGAGTCTCATCTGTGAGTAATATTGTTGCATGCCTTAATAGTGACTCCCGCCACCACCAATATTAAGCTTACCAGAAGAACTTGACCACAGAGGGGTCTATATGAGCCTTATATTCCACAACAACCTCCATTCTCATAAAGGACATATCTAAACAGCCTCTATAAAATAATTTCCATGAGATAGTTTCTTATGGGAAAATTACTCTACCTTCCTCACAACTGGCATTTGGAAAAAGCCTTAAACCTCTGGTGCAAAAATAGAGCCAGGGATCCCCAAAGACTGTAAAACCTTTTTACTTTAATTATTTTGAACAAATAATAATGTGCATACAAACAACTGTGAATGTGAGGCAGAGCGATTATATAGCGGTAGTAATGGTGTCAGTCTGCATGGCAGAGAGGATGCAGAGCAATAGCATCCCGTCCTGATTCCTTTCCACTCGAAATTACCCCAAACCAGCAACCTTCCAATTGGGGCCATATATCACCATTGCCACTTCCAAGTCCAAATACGACCTGGTGTGTTTCTCGAATAAGGACTTTCACTAAAGTGGAATGCACCACTGGAAGTTTACCTTTATAGTGACACAAAAATAAAAGTGATTGCTATTGGCTGCCTGCACTTATATAAATAAAGACTCTTAAATGTATTTGTGTATAATTTTAAGTAGAGTAAATACTATCAAAATTGATTTGGTAATGGTAAAAAAATAATACCACTAACAGAAATAGTACTCTTTTTATATGCAGCACTGCATATAAAAAGAGTACTATTTTTACAGTTCTTTGACTGTAAGTGCGCTGTGCTGCTTAAAGGGGACATACCGCTAAAGCTAAAAGTCTATCCAAATTCATCTTGAATATTAATATTAATAATAATATTAATAATTCTTGCAACTATGGGAGTCCCTTTTTTCAATAGATCATACAATATATGGACAGAAATTGTAATGGGACACTGAAGCTATTACCCATGTAGAAATATTTAAAACCTATTACATACACATATCCAATAATCACATATATATATATATATATATATATATATATATATTTAAAATCATTAAAAAGGAAATGCTATTTTTTTTTTTATTTTTGCTCGTTAAGACATACTTTTTTCCTCCAAAAGTGGGGGGGAAAATGATTCTTATGCAGTGAATGTAAAAATGTACATTGCAAGCTTCCCAAGGCTTCTGCAGCAGCCCTCTTCACTTTGATGGGTGGGTATGGCATATGTGCGGGGCAGGGGTTTGGCCGATCAAGCGCCTGTAGGTATGGTGTGTGTGTGCGCATTTGTTTGTGTGTGTGACTGTCTTTGTGTCTGCGTGTGTGTGTGTGTGTGTGTGTGTGTGCGTGTGTGTGCATGCGTGGGTCTCTGTGCATGTGTGTCCTTATGTGTGTGCATATGTCTCTGTCTCTGTGCATATGTGTCCTTGTGTGTGTAGAGCTGGGCATTGCTGGACCGGCAGACAGCAAGTGTAAGTTTATCTGCTTCCTGCCCATTGGTTTTCTATTGCACTCCCTCCTCACACTGGCTATAATGAGGTATACAACAGCTGTAATGAGGGATGCTGCACATTGCCTGTAATGAGGAATACCGGTTACTGGCTGTAATGAGGGATGCTGCTGACTGGCTATAATGAGGGATGCTGCTGACTGGCTGTAATGAGGGTTGCCGCTCGCTGGCTGTATTGAGGGTTGCCACTCACTGGCTGTAATGGGGGATGTCCCTCACTGGCTGTAATGGGGGATGTCCCTCACTTGCTGTAATGAGGGATGTCACTGTGATTATTGAAGCCTTTTTTAATATTGTATATATTCTCCCTCAATCTACTTTGAGAGGTCTGATCCTTTACTTAATATATTATAATAAGCATGGCCATTGCAACAAATACTCAACTTGCTGTGCTGAATGACTCTTTATTTACTCTATCTTAAATTCAGTTGCATTTCCCCTTTATTTCCTCCTTTCATTAAAATGCAGGTCAAACATGTATGCCCAGCAGTAATGTAATGGTTTGTCTACAAAGCTTTTAACCAAGTTTGAACCCAGTTTAGGTGGCTTCATGAACACGATACGGGTTCTGTCAGGTAATATATGACCCAAGATTTTGGGCCTTATTTATCAAGGGATAGCGCCAGGTAGTGTCTCACTAGCGTGTAACGAGAAATATCTAGCGCTGGAAAAGAGGTTAGTGGGCGTGCTGCAACCTAAGATATAAGTGACCGTTCTCACTAGTGTCTCACTAGCGCCAGGTAGCGCCAGCTATCGGCGTCTAGCGACTCCAGAACGCCAGGCTGCGAACACAATCACGCATTTATCACGCTAAATGAGGCTAGCGCCGGCGAGAGCGTCAGCTAGCGCGGGATTCATCATGTTGCAGACTTCAGCGAACAGCGCCGCTGCTAATCCCATCACAGCGCCAGGTATGACCTCTCGCTACCTGGCGCTCTCCAATGCATTTCAATGGAGCAATCTTTAAATATTCATAATTAATTGATATAAATGTTTTGTTTTTTTTTTAAATGTCAAAAATTCGGTGACCACTTCTGCAATGTTATTGCAGAAAGTGCAAAAAAAATTTGTGCTGAATTGATATTACAGGTCTGATATTAATGTATTCATATTACAAAATGTTTATAAAAACTTGTTTATTATTTTTTTTCCAAAAATAAGGTTGTTTGGGGGTTAAAAAACTACTTTTAACACATCACCGCCAGCGCTCTGGGGTTTAAACATGCATTTTGCAGCGCGAGAATTTTTTGAGCGTGATTTGTTAATGAATATGCTGGGAGCCATTCGCTATGGCAATTCGTTGTCATGCGCTCCTATACAGCGCGGAACCTGTCAAACAGCGACTCCTAACCCCGTATTCAACATTACCGCACACCGACTGAGTCGCTGTCAACAACCGAACAACGGCCAAGCACAGCGAATACTAGCCGGCGCTGTGAAAATCACGCTACTGTCGCTCATCTGTCGCTACCTGGCGCTATTAATAAATCCGCCTCCCCGTCTCCTTTCAATACTTGCAAGTGTCAGTTCGTTATTCTCCTAACCTCTCGGTGCTGGATACTATAATCCATGATGAACATAAGGTCATTAGCTCTCTCTCTCTCAGATGTTGTTTCTTTCTAAAAGCTATGCTTTTTTATCATTGCCCAACTTTGATAGCATTTGTGCTACTTAATTAATAGAATTAGTGCATTTAAGAGTCTTTTTTTTATTTAAAAGGGTATGTCAAGCTATCAATAGCAACCACTTTAATTTTTGGGTCACAATAATGGTACACTTACAGTGGTGCATTCCACCTTAACCAAAGTACCCATTGGACGAAAAGCATCAGGGGGTATTTGGACCCAGAAGTGACATCATCCAGAGGCATTGTTGAAAGGCATTGTTCAGATACGGCCCCAGTTGGAAGCAATCCTGGGTGCATGATTGGTGTTATTTTGAGTGTAAAGGATGAGTGGGAGTCTTAAATATTGCTAAGAAGAGAGTATAAAAGTAGCAAAAGGGATATGCATATGTAGATCTGGAATAGGAGACAGCTTAGTTAGCTTGAACATTAGAGAGGTGTTGTACAAAAACTTTCAGGCTGGGGCTTCAAGGGCAGGGTGGCATCTAGTGTTGGTGAAACACTGGGTCAACTGTTAGTGGCTGCAGTGGAAATATTGGGATCATCCATGGGCCGGCTATGTCCAAGTGGAGGAACCTTAAATGGCCGTTCTAGCCAGACTCACAGCTTTTTCACCCCTCCCCATACTGACACCTTTCCCTAGCGCTAAAGCAAGGGTGCCTGTTAATATATAGCAACACCCTATCTAGTATGCAATAAAAGGTGAAAAGCTCTCCACATAAAGCATAGAGCTCTCCCATATGGGGCTCCCTCTGCAACAGACTTCTAATTGTAGAGCAGAATCAGAAATATTGCCCATTATCCTCGCTGTGTTTATTCACCTAGCCTGGTAGACTTGAATGGTTTGAACTTGCTGGCACAAGTGTATTGTATGGCGAATGCCGCAGGGTGTGTGACTAAGCATCCCTTGCTGCATCTGGATTCCCCCCTAAATTTCTGCCTTTGCAACCATACACAGCAGGTTCACCGAGGCCAAGCTATGCATGCAATATGGGAGTGTGATATCAGGTGAGTTAACACCTTGGAGTTTCTCAGTGCTGGGCATTCCAAACCACAGAGTAAGCCTTGCATGCACCGTGGGATTGCTGAATTGAAGTGAGCACTGGGTAAAGCAGAGGGTTTTCAAGGGCAAACTGTGATCTTGACTTTAAGTCTTTTAGAATAAAATTACAAAATGAAGTTAATGAAGATTGCGTATAGATCGCCAGCTGAGGTGGCACATGCAGGTGGTTTAGCAAATATGAATATATATGAAGAAAATGGTTTAATGCCAGGTGTGCCACAATGTTATAGTTTATCAAACCCAAAAGGGTCTAATGCCAGGTGTGCCCACAATTACATAGTTTTTTCAAAGCCAACGAGAGTCTAATGGCAGGTGTGCCACAATGTTAAGAGTTTATCAAAGGCCAAGAGAGTCTAATGCCAGGTGTGCCACAATTAAATTGTTTTATCAAAAGCCAAGAGGGTTTAATGCCAGGTGTGCCTACAATGTAATAGTTTATCAAAAGTAACAAAGGGTCTAATGTCAGGTATGCTACAATGTTGTAGTTTCTCAAAGGCCAAGAGGGTCTAATGCCAGGTAAGCCACAATATTATAGTTTTATATAAGCCAAAGAGGGTCTAATGCCAGGTGTGTCCAAAATCTAATAGTTTATCAAAGGCCAAAAAAGGTTTAATGCCAGGTGTGACACAATATTATAAGTTTACCAATGCCAAAAAGAGTCTAATGCTAGGCGTGCCACAATGAAATAGTTTTATCAAAGGCCAAAAAGGGTCTAATGCCAAGTGAGCCACAATTACATATTTTTCTCAAAGGCCAAGAGGGTCTAATGCCAGGAGTGCCCCAATATTATAGTTTTATCAAAGCCAAAGAGGGTCTAAAGCCAGGTATGCCCACAATGTTATAGGCCAAGAGAGTCTAATGCCAGGTGTGTGACAATGTTTAAGTTTTATCAAAGGGCAAGAGGGTCTAATGCAAGGTGTGCCACAATTTAATAGTTCAATCAGAGGCTAAGAGGGTCTAATCCCACGTGCGCCACAATGTTATAGTTTATCAAGGTTCAAGAGGGTCTAATGCCAGGTGTGCCACAATGTTATAGTTTTATCCAAGGCCAAAAGAGGATAATGCCAGGTGTGCCACAATGTTATAGTTTTATCAAAGCCAATGATGGTCTAATACTAGGTGTTCCACAATTACATGGTTTTATCAATTCCAAAGAGGGTCTAATGCCAATTATGCCACGATCTTATAGGTTTATCAAAGCCACAAATAGTCTGTCTGGTGTGCCACAATTAAATTGGTTTATCAAAGGCCAAGCGGGTCTAATGCCAGGTGTGCCACAATTTGCCGCAATAAAGTTTTATCAAAGGCCAAGAGGGCCAGGTGTGCAACAATGTTATAGTTTTTCCAAAGTCAAAAAGGGTCTAATGCTAGGTGTGCCTCAATGTTATAGTTCTATCAAAGCCAAAGGGGGTCTAATGCCAGATGTGCCCATAATGTTATAGTTTATGAAAGGCCAAAAGGGTCTAATGCCAGGTGTGCCACAATGTTTGTTTTATTAAAGGCCAAGAGGGTCTATTGCCATAAATAGTTTTATCAAAGAACAGGAAGGTCTTGTGCCAGGTGTGGCACAATGTATTTTTTTTCTTTCCCCCCACTCTGACCATGTATCTCCACCACTTTAGTATTTTGCCAAGGTATCATCCTTTAGTGCTAATATTACACACCGTCTGATTAGAGATACATTTGGTTTCTTCATTGTGGAAAAAAAATTGGGTTTTTTTGTGCATTCGTAGTCTTATAGATTTCGTCTTTGTTAATATTACTCTCATTTACTACCCAAATGAGAGATGGAGGGACATGGATCAAATGAAGTTATACCCTCCTCCTTCATTCCCCCTCCACCCTCATCTCCCCCTACCTCCCCTAGGGGTATCAATAATAGTGATGTTTAGGGACTGTAATTTTGTTAAGTATTGACCTAACAGTTCAGCATACTTAGTGCATGTAGCCAGTGCTGTCTAATTTTTAAGCTGTGTTTACTACATAATCTCTTATCTGGAGGTGTGGGGTTGGCCCATCTCAAAATGACTATATTCTTTGTTATATCAGTAATGAGCCCAGTTGTCTTATATATGCCATCAGTTTACTTGGCAAGAGATACAGCAAACCCCATGTTGGGGTTAGCTGTATCTTCTCTCTAATCAGGTCCCATAGAATCTCCGTGGTGGTATGCCCTAGTACTTTAGTATATACACATTCCCACCATAGATGGATTAATGTCACTTGTACCGGTTTAAACCACCAGCAGGTGTTGGTTGGGAATCTAGCATTGTAATCTGATGTGTAGTAGTACCTTGAGATATATTCAGGACAGAACATTTTTAAAGGTGGTGTTTAGACAATCTCGGCTGTGTTAAAAATACTTCCCCAATCAGCCTCTTCCAACTTTGTTTTTAAATCACTCTCCCATTTTCTAGTGTATTCTGATGTTATTTGAAGTGATAACAGTGATAAGAGTTAGAAGGCGGGGTAGGGGTAAAAGTTACAGGGAGGCTAGCCCTGAACAGGCACCTCCAAACAAGTTTGCCCGGTTGGCAGATGAGGAGGATGTTAGCTCAGGAATGGCAGAGCTGCAGCAAGACACATATGTCGGCTCCAGTAAGGAAGGGAGGGGAAATGGGAGAACAGGGCAGGCAAGACAGGTGCTGGTAGTGGGTGACTCTATTATTAGGGGAACAGACAGGGCAATCTGTCACAAAGCCCGGGATTGCCGAACAGTGTGTTGCCTTCCTGGGGCAAGAGTACGGCATGTAGCGGAGCGGGCTGACAGATTGTTGGGAGGGGCGGGCGTGAACCCAGCGGTCATGGTGCATATTGGCACTAATGACATAGGAAGAAGTAGGTGTAAGGTCCTAAAAAATTATTTCAGGGACTTAGGCCGTAAGCTTAAAGTGGACCAACACCCACCCGTGATCGGCCCGGGAATCTATAAGATTCCCGGGCCGATCACCTCCCTCCCCGCGGGACATCCGAGATCGGGATGTCCCGCGGGGTGAAACCCCCCCAAACCCCCCAAACTCCTTACCTTAGTTTCGGCGGCGGCCGGCCGCCGCCGCCTCCCTCGCGCCCCTCTAGTCGTGCGCGCGCCCGCGCCGGCCGTCTGTAAATGGCCGGCGCGGGCACGCGCGCGTCAACAGGGACGCGCGGGAGGCGGCGGCGGAGGAGCCGCTTGTCCGCGGCTTGTCCGTCGCCGCTGACAGAGGTGAGTTCGGGGGGTTCGGGGGGGTTTCACACAGCGGGGCACCCCGATCGGGGGTGCCCCACCGAAGTGGACCAAGACCCAGGATAGTCAAAATCCTGGGTGTTGGTCCACTTTAAGGCAAGGACCTCAACTGTAGTATTCTCAGAAATACTACCAGTACCAAGAGCCACACCAGAGAGGCAGCGGGAGATTAGAGATGTAAACAGGTGGCTCAAAAATTGGAGTAAAAAGGAGGGGTTTGGGTTCTTAGAGAACTGGGACGACTTCACAGTGGGCTACAGGTTCTTTGGCAGGGATGGGTTGCACCTCAATGGGGAGGGTGCATCTGTTCTGGGGGAGAGGATGGCTAAAAGGTTAGAGGAGTGTTTAAACTGAGCATTGGGGGGAGGGTAAAAGCTATTACAAAGGGGAAGTTAGGAAAGAAAGTGACAGTGGGTGTAGACATGAAACTGGGGGTGGAGAGGGGGGAGGGGTTAGCACATCTAGGAGGAAAAAGGGCAATATACAAAATTATCAAAATTGTCATAAGCATTTGAAATGCATGCTTACAAATGCTAGAAGCTTGACTAATAAAATGGATGAACTAGAACTGATAATAACAGAAGAACAATATGATATAGTGGGGGTAACAGAGACCTGGCTGGATGAAAGCTATGACTGGGCAGTAAATTTACAGGGATACTGTGTGTTTAGGAGGGACCGTAACAAACGCAAAGGGGGTGGAGTCTGCTTAATTGTAAAATCCTCTCTACAGCCTGCTCTGCGGGAGGATATATGTGAGGGGAATGACCATGTGGAGTCGGTATGGGTAGAAATACATGGAGGGAGAAACAAAAATAAAATACTGATGGGGGTTTGCTATAAACCTCCAGATATATCCGAATCCATAGAAAATATGATGCTAAGGCAAATAGATATAGCCACTAAAATAAATGAGGTAGTGATTATGGGGGACTTTAACTACCCAGATATAGACTGGGATGCTGAAACATGTGTTTCGCAGAAAAGTAATAGTTTTTTATCTAAAACAAAAGATGGCTACCTTTCCCAACAAGTACAAGCTCCAACAAGGGGGAAAGCCATATTGGACCTAATACTAACCAATGTACCAGACAAAGTAATAAAGGTACAGGTTGGGGGACACCTTGGAAGCAGTGATCATAATATCATTAATTTCCAATTAGCAGTCAGTAGGGTGCCTTATCAAGGAGTCACAAAAACGCGGGACTTCAAAAAGGCAAAGTTTGACCAACTTAGAGATCCCCTACACTGCATTGACTGGGAAAATGTCCTTAAGAACAAAAGCATGGACGCTAAATGGGATACTTTCAAAGGAATACTTAATTTTCAGTGTGACAGATATATACCTTACAGGAATAAAACTATTAGACACACATGTAAACCGATGTGGCTAAATAAAAAGGTTAAGGGGGCAATAAACAACAAAAAAAAAGGCATTTAAACGTTTAAAGCAGGAAGGGACAGCGGAAGCGTTAAAAAACTATAAAGAAGAAAATAAACAATGTAAACAACAGATAAGGGCAGCTAAGCTGGAGACAGAAAGACTGGTCGCGAAAGAGAGTAAAACTAACCCCAAATTATTCTTTAGCTACATAAACCGTAAAAGGTACAAACCTGAGGGTGTGGGCCTCCTGAAAAGCAAGGATGGGACCCCTATAGAGGGAAATGAGGAGAAAGCTAATTTGCTTAACAACTTCTTTGCTTCTATGTTCACAAAAGAATTTGACATGCCCAGTGAAATGCAGGGAAATAACCGAAACCCTCCATTAAATGTCACTGGTCTAACCAAGGAAGAAGTCCGGCACCGTCTCAAGCAGATGAAAATCGATAAATCACCGGGACCAGATGACATACATCCTCGTGTTTTAAGGGAGTTATGTACAGTAATAGACAAGCCGTTATTTCTAATATTTGTGGATTCCATAACTACAGGGTTTGTTCCGAGGGATTGGCGCTTGGCAAATGTGGTGCCAATATTCAAAAAGGGATCTAGGGGGGAACCTGGGAACTACAGACCGGTAAGCTTAACATCTGTGGTGGGCAAGCTGTTTGAAGGTTTCTTAAGGGATACTATCCTGGAGCACCTTGGGGAAAATGACCTTATTACTCCATATCAGCATGGATTTATGAGGAATCGCTTCTGCCAGACAAACCTGATCAGCTTTTATGAGGAGGTAAGTTCAAGATTGGATCAGGGGGAGTCATTGGATATCATATATCTTGACTTTTCTAAAGCATTTGATACTGTGCCACATAAAAGGCTGGTACAAAAGATGAGAATGCTTGGACTGGGGGAAAACGTGTGCAGATGGGTGGGAAATTGGCTTAGTGATCGGAAGCAGAGGGTGGTTATCAATGGTACACACTCAGATTGGGTCACTGTTACTAGTGGAGTACCACAAGGGTCAGTTCTGGGACCAATTCTCTTCAATATATATATAAATGACATTGGGTATGGATTAAACAGTAAAGTCTCAATCTTTGCAGATGATACTAAGCTGAGTAAAGTAATTAAAACAAAGGAGGACAACAGGCAACTACAAACAGATTTAGATAAATTGGAAGCATGGGCAGTTAAATGGCAAATGAAGTTTAACACAGATAAATGTCATGATTACACACTAAATAAAGAAACACTTGGTAAAACAACAATGGAAAAGGACCTAGGGGTTCTAGTTGACAATAAGCTCAACTGCAGTAATCAATGCCAGGCAGCTGCTGCCAAGGCAAACAGGATCATGGGGTGCATCAGGAGGGGCATGGGTGCTCATGACCAGAGCATCGTTTTACCCCTGTACAAGTCACTGGTCAGACCCCATATGGAATACTGTGTACAGTTCTGGGCACCTGTGCTTAAGAAGGACATATCAGAACTGGAGCACGTTCAAAGGGCAACAAAGTTAATAAAAGGAGTGCGGGGGCTAGAGTACCCGGAAAGATTGTCCAAGTTAGGCTTATTTAGTCTAGAAAAAAGACGATTGAGGGGTGATCTAATAACTATGTATACATATATTCGGGGTCAATACAAGGATCTGTCCCACAATCTATTTATACCCCGGAGTGTAACCATAACCCGGGGGCATCCACTAAGGTTAGAGGAAAGGTGCTTTCTCCACCGACATAGGAGGGGATTCTTCTCTGTAAGAGCAGTGAGACTATGGAACTCGCTGCCAGAGGAGGTAGTAATGAGGGATACATTAAAAATGTTCAAAAGTGGCCTTGATGCCTTCCTGGCATGTAATAACATTTCCGGCTATGGCTACTAGACCACTGGAAGGAGTTAAACAGGCTGAACTGGATGGACTAAAGTCTTTATTCAGCCTTACATACTATGTTACTATGTTACTAATATC
This sequence comes from Gastrophryne carolinensis, assembly GCA_027917425.1. Lineage (NCBI taxonomy): Eukaryota > Metazoa > Chordata > Amphibia > Anura > Microhylidae > Gastrophryne > Gastrophryne carolinensis. The sequence goes on along the minus strand of CM051240.1, from coordinate 109,328,267 downwards.
CTTAGCTGATCATAGTAATGAGAGAAAATTTCCTAAAGGGCTATTGGTTTAAATGGTTCTGAAGGAAGGAGTAAATTTTTAATATAACTTGCTATCTGGAGGTAGATTAGTGAGAATTTCTGCTGGTTGCATTTCTTACTGATTTTCTTGTTGATATTATATTAATGTTTTGTTTCTCTTTCCTAGGGGGAATTTGTGGTTTGTAGATAAAGAATGCAGCATGTCTCTGTAAGGGAACAATGTTTTATATCTCATAATTGCCAGAAGAGCAGAACAAACTGAGCTTACAATCGGTTTGTTTTTGCTTTTGTGAGAACTCCTGTGTTATGGATGGCCAGTTAGTTTTTCGTATAATTTTATCCATCCATCAAGTCTTTTGAGCTGGGATGCTATATTGTATTGCTTAAGATCTGAGGTACCCATACCTCCGAGATTAAGAGGTCTAATAAGTGTCTTGTATGCTATTCGGTGGTGGCCATTATTCCAGTAAAATGCTGCTAGCTGGCTAGATAATTGCATAAGGAATCGATGTGGAATCTTTATTGGGATATTCTGTATTAAATACAGATAGTGTGGCAGGAAAAAACTTCTTAATCACAGTGATTTTGCCTAGTATGTATGTGGAGATTTTTCCACTTTATAATAAAATCATTTAGTAGTTTCTTTAATATGCTAAAATATAATTTCAGCAGTTGGTCTAAAGATCTAAAGATATTGATTCCTAGATATTTCAAATGCAAATTTCATCAGAGTAGGTTATGAGTTTGTTTTAGTGTGTCGGACTCATTGTTGGAGAGCACACAGGGCAGAACTACAGATTTTTCATAGTTTAGTATAAAATTGTCTTGTGCTTCAATTATTTGCAATGCCCTGGGAACATATTGTATTGGATCGTGTAGTATTAAGAGAATATCATCTGCATGTGCAAGATATTTTATCTAGTTGATTCCCACCGTAATTCATTTAATGCTAGTATCTGTGGCTAATAAGGTAAGTAGCATCTGGCAGCAGCTTCCTGATTTTTATATAGGGACATTATTTTACCGATGTTTTAGGCATTCCTGAAAAAGGTCCACAAAACTCAGTCAAAGGCCTTTTTGGCATCTCCACTGCTTTTGTTTGATGTTTATTAATGTGGTTTACTGCTGCTATTGCAGTTGATATATTTTGGTATATTCCTCTATGTGGCATGAATCCAGCTTGGTATTGTGACATTATTTAGATTATCCGTTAGCAATCATGGTAGAGAGGATCTTCACATCAATATTAATTAAACATATTGGGCGGTAGTTTGCACAATACGATAGGTCCTTCCCTGATTTTTTAATAAGTCTAATTATTGCAGCATTCATATTCGATGAGAAGCGGTTCTGAGAGTCTATAGGATTAACCAATCTATGTATATAATGAATCACTTGTATTTGAAAAGTATTATAATATTCTGCAGGGAAGCTGTCTATACCCAGGAATTTGCCCTTCTTTTACCTAGTTATGGCTGCTGTTACTTCTTCAGTTGTAAATGGCTTTTCCAGATCCTCTACTATTTATTTCTGAAGTCTTTGGTGTTTTATATTACTTAAAAAAGTTTCGTGATTTGTTCATTTTCCAGCTATATTGATAATATATATATATATATATTTTATAGAAGGTTGCAAATTCATGTCTGATCTCTTCTGGAAGGTTTTGGGTGTCACCCCTTTTGCTAATGATCTTTTCTATAAAATTAGTTGCCCGGTGATTATGGAGATAATTCACTAATGTTTTACCACCTTTACCTAAGTTACGTTTTTTTTTTTTAGGTTGAATCCTGAGAATGCTCTTGTTTTCTACTGATAGTATGTTATTTAGATCTTGTCTCACTTTACATAACTCTTTATACTTGTCATCTGACAGGGTGGCCTTATGTTCAGTCTCCAGTGTTAATATAATTTCTAGAGAATCATTGATTTGCTGTTGATGCTGTTTCCTTTCTCTAGCTTTAATAGATACCTCGGATGTAGCTTTTATGGCATTCCCACAGGGATTGGATCAAAACATCCGAGTTATCGTTAAAATCAAAGTATTCCCTAATAGCTGTCGACAGCTTCTCCTTAATAATTGCGTCATTCATGATATCTGGATTTAGTTTAGAGAAAACACATATCTCCTGTATTTTTAATCTTTGTAGTTTCTTAGTTATCCTGCTTCTCTTCTATAGGAAATTTGCCCCCTGTGCGTTGTAGGTACAAAATCTTAAAATCTCATGCATTGCTGAGATTTAAAACATTTTTTTGGCTGTGGTGTGTTTTCAATTAAGCATTTATTCCTTTCCATATGTACATCCTGTTCCCCTCTAGTATCATTTTGTATACCTGTTTTACCTTTATAATCCATGTAGTTACAGTCTTGTCATATTCCTTTTTCCTTCTATTTTTCCCCATTCTACCCTTCCCTTTCCTCCTCAGCCTGCCCAGGCCATCCAACCGTTAATTCACCCTCTTTACCATTGATTCACTCCTTTTGCTGCGAGAGTCTGCCTAAATCGTTACTGCTAGTCTGCTCCTGCAAGCTCTCTTAAATTTTCCTCTTTTTTATTGTTTATTTTTCTTCTTGAGTACATCTTATCCTTATTAAATTTTTACTTTTTCCTGTATGTATGTATATATGTAACTGCAGTTAACCCACATATACACACATATCCACTTCTATAAACATACATGTTTGTGCCTATGTAGATACAGTTTGGAGCACTGTTTACATTGCGTGTTTTGTTATTCGATACTATATAATGTATCAATACCATCAGTGTGTTGACCACTAGTAGATTCCGTGGGATAAGCGCCTTTATTTTTTCTCCCAATTCCCACTCTGGAATGATTATTTCCTGGATGCCTAAGCAGGCAGATATGCCATCCAGTGTCCCCTCATCCTTTAGGTAAATTGTTTTGCCTTCTGTGCAGAGCTGTAGGATTATTGGGCCTACCCAGCGGTATCTAATATTCAATTTCTTCAAGGTATCTAAAATGGATTTTAGAATATATCGCCTCTAAACAAATTAATCCTCTATTCCATCTATTAGCTCTTTACTAGTTCTTCCTTCATCAATGATCTCTTCTTTAGTTGTGTAGTCTGCTACTCTGCATAAAACATATTGCATATGGCAGCGATCTTTAGCCTTGGGGGAATTGAATGAAATATGTATCTCGTTAGTGGTTCTATTTCCTCTCGAGTAACAGAACTCTTGATACCTTTCATTTTAATGTTGTTTCACATGGATCTGTTTTCCAGGTCCTCAAACCTTTTTTGCACATCCACCTCAAGACTGTCTGTTCTTTGTGTGGTGCTGTGAAGTCCCTCTTTAAGTTCTGCCAGTCCCTCAGCTATTGACTCCTTAACTATTACCTTTACTAAGTGAAATAGAGCTTCTCTTATCTCTGTCATTTGTGCTTCAAATGCTATTTGCTATGTTTTAACTTTGGTCAACTGTTTTTCCACAGATTCTTTGAAGTCTCTGAATTCAGTAGTAAAATTTTGAATTAGCTGACATATGTCATGGGTTCCTGCCATGTTAAGTACACTCTCAGACTCTTTTGTAGCAGAATCGGTCAGTGGCATTGTTTCCAGTAATTGAGCTACATTTTATTATGTCTTTCTGTTTAACCTGGGTGCGAGTGTTAAAAGCGGTGGCAGTTGATTCAGCAGCTTGCCCTATTAGTGACATTTTTTCATGTGCTTTATTGATTTGCTCCAAATGAGTATTGATATCTGCCAGAGTACGTGGTTCTGTTATACAAAATCCCTGAGCTTGTCTTGTCAGTGTACAGAGATGCTGGGAGGGCGAGTCCATTTTGCTGTTACTATGTAGCTGTGCTCTTGTAGAAATGTACTGGCTATAAGCTAAGAGTGAAGCTTGTTATCAGTTTTTTTTTATTCATTTCCTCTGTCTATATATTTTTATTTACTGATTTATTTGTGTATATATATATATATATATATATATATATATATATATATATATATGTAAATGTAGTTAAACTCTTCATCCACCTTCCTAACCACCACATTATCTACTCCTCTGTCAAAGAGGAGAGCGCTGAGTTTGTAGTGTTATCTACCAGCGATGCAATTAAGATTCCTCTCCTAGTTAGGGGAGCAGAAGGTGGTGCCAGGATCCTAAGTCGTTGGAACCTCGATATTAGGCAGGCAGGGACCTTGGGTAAGGGACCGTAGCTGTGCTTGTGATGCTGCAATGGTGAGGCGTCAGTGTGTGGGTTACAAGATAATTGAGTGGGGCTCTCAGATCATCTGACCGTCAGCAGTACGGGGGTCACAGTGTCAGTGGTTGTCAGCGGCTCACTGCTGTTTTTTTTGTATGGGGAGTCTGGGACATCAGACGGAGATGTTTGAGTATAGTACTCGCATTACAGCGGGTGTGTGAAGATTGAGCCGGTTTGAAGTGCAGCAGGTATCTTGCAGGGACGGATGGCTGGAGCAGGTACCTGATGTCACATCCTCCCCTTCCCTAATGTGTGCCACAATGTTATAGTTTGTCAAAGGCCAAGAGGGTTAAATACCAGGTGTGCCACAATGTTATAGTTTTATCAAAGCCAGATAGGGTCTAATGCTATGTGTTCCACAATGAAATCGTTTTATCAAAGATCAAGAGTGTTTTATGCCAGGTGTGCCACAGTGTTATAGATTATCAAAGGCTAAGAGGGTGTAATGCCTTTTGTGCCCACAATGTAATAGTTTATCCAAAAAGGGTCTAATGCAATGTGTGCCACAATGTTATACTTTATCAAAGACAAAGAGGGTTTAATGCCAGGTGTGCTATAATTAAATAGTTTTATCAAAGGCCAAGAGGGTATAATTCCAGGTGTAACATAATGTTATAGTTTTATCAAAGCCCAAGAGGGTCTAATGCCAGGTGTGCACAATGGCATAGTTTTTTTTTCAAACGCCAAATAGCCCCCAAAACACAATTGACCTAAACTGTTCCTATTCCTATAGGCCCCAAAACAGTGTTGCCATGACCTGTTACTATTAATAGGCCCAAAAAACACCTTTATCTTGATCAGTTAATATTAATAGGCCCCCACAACAGAGTTGCCTATTCCTAACACTACTAATAGGTACAGATGAGCAAACCGAACTGGTAGAACCCAGTTTTTCGACCTGAATTTCAGGAAAAATTCACTTCATCGCAAACCCAATCGTCATATGGTTCTCGGCGAAACACGGAAGACAAATCTGGTGGCTGATTTCACCAGCCCCACCCCACAAGTTCCAGCCAAGGAGAAGCAGAGAGACAGGGTCACATGGTTTCAACTTAAGAGGTCAGGGTAGCTAGGCCAATCAGGAGGTACTATTACAGGAAATAGTCACATGATGCACTGACTATCCACCATTATGAAGCTGGCTGTTGCAGAGAGAGCATTGCTCTTAGAGCAGGGACAGTTTAGCGTATGAGAAATGAGGGGGCAGGATAAGAAATGGGCACAATGGGACACTGCACAGAAAAACTGCACTGGCCTGCTCTGGGATATGCTGGTCATTGTAGTCCACCCTGTAAAGTGTGAAAACTTCAGTGAGGCTTCTTTTATTCTTTGGCCAAATCTTTCTGGTTTAGATGAGTAATAGTTAGAGATGAGCGAACTTTTGAAAAATTCGATTCGACTGATTCGCCGAATTTTCCGACAAAAATCGTTTCGACCCGAATAAATTCGCGACGAATCGCTATTAAAAACGGCTATTTCTGAGCCTCCTACAGCCTCAATAGGGTTGTAAACCATTCAGCCTTGCTGTAACACGCACAGGATGCGTGCTGGGTTAGTTAAATAATACTTTGAAGAAATATCACATGCAGATCAGAGGCATCGCTAATAGAATCGCAGAGTGGCACAATTGCAGAGAGTTGAAGTGGCATCACTATGAGGGGCAGAAGGAGCCCAAATATACACTGGAGTTGGCCTCAGGAGCCCAAAAATTGGATGAATCACACCCTGGAGTTGGCAGGAGTTGGCAGCAGCAGCAGCAGGAGCCCAAATATACACTGGAGTTGGCTTCAGGAGCCCAAAAATTGGATGAATCACACCCTGGAGTTGGCAGGAGTTGGCAGCAGCAGCAGCAGGAGCCCAAATATACACTGGAGTTGGCTTCAGGAGCCCAAAAATTGGATGAATCACACCCTGGAGTTGGCAGGAGTTGACAGCAGCAGCAGCAGGAGCCCAAATATACACTGGAGTTGGCTTCAGGAGCCCAAAAATTGGATGAATCACACCCTGGAGTTGGCAGGAGTTGACAGTAGCAGCAGCAGGAGCCCAAATATACACTGGAGTTGGCCTCAGGAGCCCAAAAATTGGATGAATCACACCCTGGAGTTGGCAGGAGTTGACAGTAGCAGCAGCAGGAGCCCAAATATACACTGGAGTTGGCTTCAGGAGCCCAAAAATTGGATGAATCACACCCTGGAGTTGGCAGGAGTTGACAGTAGCAGCAGCAGGAGCCCAAATATACACTGGAGTTGGCCTCAGGAGCCCAAAAATTGGATGAATCACACCCTGGAGTTGGCAGGAGTTGACAGTAGCAGCAGCAGGAGCCCAAATATACACTGGAGTTGGCCTCAGGAGCCCAAAAATTGGATGAATCACACCCTGGAGTTGGCAGGAGTTGGCAGTAGCAGCAGCAGGAGCCCAAATATACACTGGAGTTGGCCTCAGGAGCCCAAAAATTGGATGAATCACACCCTGGAGTTGGCAGGAGTTGGCAGCAGCAGCAGCAGGAGCCCAAATATACACTGGAGTTGGCTTCAGGAGCCCAAAAATTGGATGAATCACACCCTGGAGTTGGCAGAAGTTGACAGTAGCAGCAGCAGGAGCCCAAATATACACTGGAGTTGGCCTCAGGAGCCCAAAAATTGGATGAATCACACCCTGGAGTTGGCAGGAGTTGACAGTAGCAGCAGCAGGAGCCCAAATATACACTGGAGTTGGCCTCAGGAGCCCAAAAATTGGATGAATCACACCCTGGAGTTGGCAGGAGTTGACAGTAGCAGCAGCAGGAGCCCAAATATACACTGGAGTTGGCTTCAGGAGCCCAAAAATTGGATGAATCACACCCTGGAGTTGGCAGGAGTTGACAGTAGCAGCAGCAGGAGCCCAAATATACACTGGAGTTGGCTTCAGGAGCCCAAAAATTGGATGAATCACACCCTGGAGTTGGCAGAAGTTGACAGCAGCAGCAGCAGGAGCCCAAATATACACTGGAGTTGGCCTCAGGAGCCCAAAAATTGGATGAATCACACCCTGGAGTTGGCAGGAGTTGACAGTAGCAGCAGCAGGAGCCCAAATATACACTGGAGTTGGCTTCAGGAGCCCAAAAATTGGATGAATCACACCCTGGAGTTGGCAGGAGTTGACAGTAGCAGCAGCAGGAGCCCAAATATACACTGGAGTTGGCCTCAGGAGCCCAAAAATTGGATGAATCACACCCTGGAGTTGGCAGGAGTTGACAGTAGCAGCAGCAGGAGCCCAAATATACACTGGAGTTGGCCTCAGGAGCCCAAAAATTGGATGAATCACACCCTGGAGTTGGCAGGAGTTGGCAGTAGCAGCAGCAGGAGCCCAAATATACACTGGAGTTGGCCTCAGGAGCCCAAAAATTGGATGATTCACACCCTGGAGTTGGCAGGAGTTGGCAGCAGCAGCAGCAGGAGCCCAAATATACACTGGAGTTGGCTTCAGAAGCCCAAAAATTGGATGAATCACACCCTGGAGTTGGCAGAAGTTGACAGTAGCAGCAGCAGGAGCCCAAATATACACTGGAGTTGGCCTCAGGAGCCCAAAAATTGGATGAATCACACCCTGGAGTTGGCAGGAGTTGACAGTAGCAGCAGCAGGAGCCCAAATATACACTGGAGTTGGCCTCAGGAGCCCAAAAATTGGATGAATCACACCCTGGAGTTGGCAGGAGTTGACAGTAGCAGCAGCAGGAGCCCAAATATACACTGGAGTTGGCTTCAGGAGCCCAAAAATTGGATGAATCACACCCTGGAGTTGGCAGGAGTTGACAGTAGCAGCAGCAGGAGCCCAAATATACACTGGAGTTGGCTTCAGGAGCCCAAAAATTGGATGAATCACACCCTGGAGTTGGCAGGAGTTGACAGTAGCAGCAGCAGGAGCCCAAATATACACTGGAGTTGGCCTCAGGAGCCCAAAAATTGGATGAATCACACCCTGGAGTTGGCAGAAGTTGGCAGCAGCAGCAGCAGGAGCCCAAATATACACTGGAGTTGGCTTCAGGAGCCCAAAAATTGGATGAATCACACCCTGGAGTTGGCAGAAGTTGGCAGCAGCAGCAGCAGGAGCCCAAATATACACTGGAGTTGGCTTCAGGAGCCCAAAAATTGGATGAATCACACCCTGGAGTTGGCAGGAGTTGACAGTAGCAGCAGCAGGAGCCCAAATATACACTGGAGTTGGCCTCAGGAGCCCAAAAATTGGATGAATCACACCCTGGAGTTGGCAGGAGTTGACAGTAGCAGCAGCAGGAGCCCAAATATACACTGGAGTTGGCTTCAGGAGCCCAAAAATTGGATGAATCACACCCTGGAGTTGGCAGGAGTTGACAGTAGCAGCAGCAGGAGCCCAAATATACACTGGAGTTGGCCTCAGGAGCCCAAAAATTGGATGAATCACACCCTGGAGTTGGCAGGAGTTGACAGTAGCAGCAGCAGGAGCCCAAATATACACTGGAGTTGGCTTCAGGAGCCCAAAAATTGGATGAATCACACCCTGGAGTTGGCAGAAGTTGGCAGCAGCAGCAGCAGGAGCCCAAACATTACTTTAAACAGACCCTGGGGTTGGCCTCAGGAGCCCAAAAATTGGATGAATCACACCCTGTGGAGAGTCATGTGGAGAAAAAGTAGCTTAGTTAGTAATATCTACATAAAATTATGAATAAACAAATGCAAAAGTTTGCCAAAGTGAAGTTTTGTTTGAGGGTGTGTTTCCACCTTTTAATTAAATCAGAAACAAGAAGGTGTCATTGCCTCTGACTAATTAGCCCTCAAAAATTCTTGGAATTTTTAATCTGGAATCATGTCTGATCCGTCTTATCCGAAGAATATTAATAAAAAGTAAGAGTAACGTAAAGGATTTTTTATCAATACTTACTTGTGGTCCGATGCGGAGGAATGTCTGTAACTTGAGAGCAGTGCCTTAAATCTGTTTTGCACGATCCATCTTTCTTGGTCTGGCCCCGTCATCAATCTACTGGAATACATCAGGCATTGTTGGGAGGAAAGCTTGGCTGATCCATGCGCCATTCATTTCCACGCAGGGCAGTCTCTGGAAAAAAAAAGTCTGTATAAACCAGGGTCTTTTTCATATAAAAACAAATGGTTATTCTTGCTTTTCAACCATATGTTCCACAGCTTTACCAGTCATTGTGTCAGCCAATGAAGCAACTTTGTCTGGAAGTGCTGCAAAAGCAGTCCACTGCATCACAAGTGGCATCTGACACCCCCAGTCAACTGTCTGCCTGTTATGCTTTGGGTTCAGCTCCACTATCCATTGATCTGATATCCAAGATCTGATAATCATAAAATTCAGCAGCTACTGCCCAGCCAAGAAGTGGAGGAGACACTCGCCTCTTCTTCCACTATCCGGCAACTAGTGATGAGGAGAGTGTCGTGGGAGGAGGTGTTGCAAGCCGAGGTAGTGGAAGAGGGTCCCTGGAGTCTGCGGCGGTGGCGGCGGCAGCAGCAGCGAATTATTGCGGACTGTTGGTAGGAAAAATCAGCTACTCAGCGATGTGGCAGTGTTCCATGCAGCATCCTGTGGAGAAAAAGTAGGTTAGTTAGTGTATATACATAAAATTATGAATAGACAAATGCAATAGTATTGCGAAAGTGAAGTTTTGTTTGAGGGTGTGTTTCCACCTTGCAATTAAATCAGAAACAACTAGCTATCATTTGCCTCTGAATAATTAGCCCTCAAAAATTCTTGGAATTTTTAATCTTGATGTCTGAGGGATTTCTCCTCTCAGACAGCGTCACCATAAGTCCAGCCTGCTGCATTACCCAGTGGTGGACCTTTCAGAGAACTGATGGCTTGTGCCGAGCCGAGGTGGAGAGTCACATGGCATGGTTGTTGAACAGAAGGTGGGCCAGTCCTTTAGCCTGTCAGTGTGTACCAAAGTGCACAGTGTTGTCTACGCCTGGAGCTGTAACTATAGACTCATGGTGGACAATATATATCCTTTTAGGCCCCCTTGGTGATTGTTGTTTCACGCTGTTCTTCACATGGTTTTCCTTGACCATCAGAGTCACACATGGGAGGAACTACTAAAAATGAGAACTCAATCCATGAAAGCATTGCTTAATCCACGAAAACTGCAAATTTGGACCCATGGTGACTGACACTTGGAAGAACATCTTGTTTGCGCTGCGACAAGGAAGCCAGAGTCATGCGTCCTGACATGGCACACGTGTTCAGTCTAGTTTTGAAGTCTTGCCCCCATCTGAAAGACATCCGAACAACAGGAAAGAAAGTTAGCATGCACTTCTGGCACTCCTACACCACCAAGCACAACCTTATTGAGCCTCAGCGTCACAAAGGTGTACCCCACCATAGTCTGATTTGCGATGTTTCCACCCGTTGGAATTCCACCCTCCATATGCAGGATCCACTATAGCAGTGGTCCCCAACCCTGTCCTCAAGGCCCACCAACAGGCCAGGCTTTGCAGATCTCCACAAAGATGCTCAGGTGGAGTAATTAGTGCAGCTGCAGAGCAATAGAGCTGGCTATTTGGAGATCCAAAAAACATGACATGTTGGTGGGCCTTGAGGACAGGGTTGAGGACCACTGCACTATAGGAACAGAGAAAAGCCATCACGGATTTCTGGATGATCCAAACGGATAGGGGGACACCCCTGTGTAAATTCAATGTAAACCATTGGCAGCTCATACGTGACACCGACCGTTTGTTTAGGCCCTTTGAGGAAGCTACATTATTAGTCAGTTGCCAGGACTATGAGATGAACGATGAGATTCCACTGCTTCATGTACTACAACACATGTTGGAAAGCATGGCTGGTCAGGGCACTGGAGACATGGCACATACATTTCACAGCCACATGAAGCCTGTGGGGGCTGAAGTGGAGGAGGAGGAGGGGGTGGGGCACAGCAAACCACAGTTTAGGTTTCACAAAATGACCATTTTATCTAGTCATCTGACAGGAGAGGAGGTGCAGCCACAGGAGCTAGAGGGTTGTGAGTAAGGCGAGACAGAGGACCCAGACACACCATGGCAGTTTACAGTGGAGATGGAGACAGGTAGTCCCTCCGAGTCACTTGCACAAATGGCACGATGCATGCTCACATGCATGCGTACTAGTGAGCGCAGAATTGTCTCCCTTTATTCAGCGGGAAGACTTCTGGCTCTCCAACTTATTGGACCCTCGCTTCCGGCACAAAATGGGGGCATTTTTTACGCCCACTGAGAGGGAGGAAAAACTGACCTACTACAGAGACATCCCACGTAGTCAGTTGGGCGATGTCTATTTGCGCCATGGCCCATACTCCCGCAGGTCTGACTCTAGGGGAACTTTGCGATCACCTTCCACTGCCATGGCTGCTGGGGGGGTGGAAGGAGCAGCAGCAGCTCCATCAGCAGCAACCTCAGTCTTCAGTCGCTAGTGAGTAGCTTTCTACACCCGCATAGTGAGTCTACTCATGAGAAGCAGGAAGACCTGGAGCTGGACCTCAAACAGCAGGTCATGTCATACCTTGACATGACCATGCCAACACACCTTCAAGATCCACTGGATTTGCTGGGAAGCCAAACTTGACTTGTGCCCGCAACTAGCAGAGTTTGCCCTGGAAAAGCTGTACTGGCCGGACAGTAGTTGATTTAGATGGCAACTGGGCTGCTCTATATAACGAAGCAAAATGGCAAATTTACCTCACTATATAAGCTATTGCCCCTCAGATTTACACAGGGGCTGCTCTATATTATGCTGCAAAATGGCAAATTAACCTCACAATATAAGCCATTGCAGCTCTATATAAATAAAAATAAATAAATAAAAAAAGGGCCTGTAGAAGCTTATTTAGTATAACAGATAGGGTGACATGTGCTGGTTTGGGATGCCCATATGGGCTAGTGTTTTGGCAGCAGTACAAAAACCAATGCAAAATGCAATAGCTTAATAAAGCTGATGCTGATCAACGCTTATTTAGTATAACAGATGGGGTGCAACATGCAGGTTTGGGATGCCCTGCGGCCTGGTGTATTTAAAGCAGACCAAAACCAATTCAAAATGCAATAACTTAATAAAGCTGAGGCTGTAGATGCTTATTTAGTATAAACAGGTAGGGTGCAAGGTGCAGCTTTGGGGTGCCCTGCGGCCTGGTTAAATGAAAGCAGTCAAAAAGGAAGTGCAAACTGAAGTAGCTTAATGAAGCTGATGCTGATCAACGCTTATGTTGTATACCAGATAGGGTGCAAGGTGCAGCTTTGGGGTGCCCTGCGGCCTGGTTTATTAAAATCAGTCAAAAACAAGTGCAAACTGAAGTAGCCTGATCAACGCTTATGTTGTATAACAGATAGGTTTAAAATAGCATGTGCCTTGGGATGCCCGTGTGGCCTGTTATATTTCAAGCTGAACAAAAAGTAACAATAATCCAAGTATGAGACATCATTTTGACCTTCTTCACAGCGCCATACTTTGAAAAAAAAAAATTAATTTCATGCCGATCAATCCAAAGGTCAATGCCCCTAACAAAAATAGTGTTCGGTATAAGTTTTCCTTCTGGAAGGACGTAACCTTTAGTTTACATGGTTGGGGTAGGTTATCTTACAAATTGGGATACCCCACTGTATATGAAACCGAATATAAATGCACACCCAAAAGTGGACACTCAGCCTCCAAGAGGCCTGCTTAGTTTAAATAAGAGAGCTGCTTAGTATGGTAGGTAGGTTATGTTATGTTACAGAATGGGATGCCCCAAGCAGACTTGAGATCAGTATATATGCACACAGCAGCAGTGTGTTAGCAGGCTCATACAGGCCAAATTTCTTTAAATAAATGTGCAGCTTACAGTAAATGCAGAGGCTAATGGTATGTTAAAGAATGGGATGTCCCAAAAACCAGAGAGCACCTGGCAGGCAGCAGTAAGACTATGCACAGCAAAAGTGTCTTTATCATGCCTAATTTCAATTAGAATAGGTGCAAATGGTTAGGTTCTTAAATAGAGGCTGGTGTAGTCACAGAATGGGATGCCGTAAAAACCAGCAGTAAGTACACCTGGCAGGGTCCAGTAGTGCTATGCCCAGCAAAAGTGTCTTTATCAGGCTAATTTCAAATATGATAAGAGCAAATGCTTATATGGTCTTAAACAGAGGCTGCTGTAGTCACAGAATGGGATGCCCCGGGCAGGAATCGAGCTGGCAGGGTCCAGTAGGGCTTTGGCCAGCAAAAGTGTCTTTATCAGGCTAATTTCAAATATGATAAGAGCAAATGCTTATATGGTCTTAAACAGAGGCTGCTGTAGTCACAGAATGGGATGCCCCGGGCAGGAATCGAGCTGGCAGGGTCCAGTAGGGCTTTGGCCAGCAAAAGTGTCTTTATCAGGCCTAATTTCAAATATGATAAGAGCAAATGCTTATATGGTCTTAAACAGAGGCTGCTTTAGTCACAGAATGGGATGCCCTGGGCAGGAATCGAGCTGGCAGGGTCCAGTAGTGCTTTGGCCAGCAAAAGTGTCTTTATCAGGCTAATTTCAAATATGATAAGAGCAAATGCTTATATGGTCTTAAACAGAGGCTGCTGTAGTCACAGAATGGGATGCCCCGGGCAGGAATCGAGCTGGCAGGGTCCAGTAGGGCTTTGGCCAGCAAAAGTGTCTTTATCAGGCCTAATTTCAAATATGATAAGAGCAAATGCTTATATGGTCTTAAACAGAGGCTGCTTTAGTCACAGAATGGGATGCCCTGGGCAGGAATCGAGCTGGCAGGGTCCAGTAGTGCTTTGGCCAGCAAAAGTGTCTTTATCAGGCTAATTTCAAATATGATAAGAGCAAATGCTTATATGGTCTTAAACAGAGGCTGCTGTAGTCACAGAATGGGATGCCCCGGGCAGGAATCGAGCTGGCAGGGTCCAGTAGGGCTTTGGCCAGCAAAAGTGTCTTTATCAGGCTAATTTCAAATATGATAAGAGCAAATGCTTATATGGTCTTAAACAGAGGCTGCTTTAGTCACAGAATGGGATGCCCTGGGCAGGAATCGACCTGGCAGGGTCCAGTAGGGCTTTGGCCAGCAAAAGTGTCTTTATCAGGCTAATTTCAAATATGATAAGAGCAAATGCTTATATGGTCTTAAACAGAGGCTGCTTTAGTCACAGAATGGGATGCCCCGGGCAGGAATCGAGCTGGCAGGGTCCAGTAGTGCTTTGGCCAGCAAAAGTGTCTTTATCAGGCTAATTTCAAATATGATAAGAGCAAATGCTTATATGGTCTTAAACAGAGGCTGCTGTAGTCACAGAATGGGATGCCCCGGGCAGGAATCGAGCTGGCAGGGTCCAGTAGTGCTTTGGCCAGCAAAAGTGTCTTTATCAGGCTAATTTCAAATATGATAAGAGCAAATGCTTATATGGTCTTAAACAGAGGCTGCTGTAGTCACAGAATGGGATGCCCCGGGCAGGAATCGAGCTGGCAGGGTCCAGTAGGGCTTTGGCCAGCAAAAGTGTCTTTATCAGGCCTAATTTCAAATATGATAAGAGCAAATGCTTATATGGTCTTAAACAGAGGCTGCTTTAGTCACAGAATGGGATGCCCTGGGCAGGAATCGAGCTGGCAGGGTCCAGTAGTGCTTTGGCCAGCAAAAGTGTCTTTATCAGGCTAATTTCAAATATGATAAGAGCAAATGCTTATATGGTCTTAAACAGAGGCTGCTGTAGTCACAGAATGGGATGCCCCGGGCAGGAATCGAGCTGGCAGGGTCCAGTAGGGCTTTGGCCAGCAAAAGTGTCTTTATCAGGCCTAATTTCAAATATGATAAGAGCAAATGCTTATATGGTCTTAAACAGAGGCTGCTTTAGTCACAGAATGGGATGCCCTGGGCAGGAATCGACCTGGCAGGGTCCAGTAGGGCTTTGGCCAGCAAAAGTGTCTTTATCAGGCTAATTTCAAATATGATAAGAGCAAATGCTTATATGGTCTTAAACAGAGGCTGCTTTAGTCACAGAATGGGATGCCCCGGGCAGGAATCGAGCTGGCAGGGTCCAGTAGTGCTTTGGCCAGCAAAAGTGTCTTTATCAGGCTAATTTCAAATATGATAAGAGCAAATGCTTATATGGTCTTAAACAGAGGCTGCTGTAGTCACAGAATGGGATGCCCCGGGCAGGAATCGAGCTGGCAGGGTCCAGTAGTGCTTTGGCCAGCAAAAGTGTCTTTATCAGGCCTAATTTCAAATATGATAAGAGCAAATGCTTATATGGTCTTAAACAGAGGCTGCTTTAGTCACAGAATGGGATGCCCCGGGCAGGAATCGAGCTGGCAGGGTCCAGTAGTGCTTTGGCCAGCAAAAGTGTCTTTATCAGGCTAATTTCAAATATGATAAGAGCAAATGCTTATATGGTCTTAAACAGAGGCTGCTGTAGTCACAGAATGGGATGCCCCGGGCAGGAATCGAGCTGGCAGGGTCCAGTAGGGCTTTGGCCAGCAAAAGTGTCTTTATCAGGCCTAATTTCAAATATGATAAGAGCAAATGCTTATATGGTCTTAAACAGAGGCTGCTTTAGTCACAGAATGGGATGCCCTGGGCAGGAATCGACCTGGCAGGGTCCAGTAGGGCTTTGGCCAGCAAAAGTGTCTTTATCAGGCTAATTTCAAATATGATAAGAGCAAATGCTTATATGGTCTTAAACAGAGGCTGCTTTAGTCACAGAATGGGATGCCCTGGGCAGGAATCGACCTGGCAGGGTCCAGTAGGGCTTTGGCCAGCAAAAGTGTCTTTATCAGGCTAATTTCAAATATGATAAGAGCAAATGCTTATATGGTCTTAAACAGAGGCTGCTTTAGTCACAGAATGGGATGCCCCGGGCAGGAATCGAGCTGGCAGGGTCCAGTAGTGCTTTGGCCAGCAAAAGTGTCTTTATCAGGCTAATTTCAAATATGATAAGAGCAAATGCTTATATGGTCTTAAACAGAGGCTGCTGTAGTCACAGAATGGGATGCCCCGGGCAGGAATCGAGCTGGCAGGGTCCAGTAGTGCTTTGGCCAGCAAAAGTGTCTTTATCAGGCCTAATTTCAAATATGATAAGAGCAAATGCTTATATGGTCTTAAACAGAGGCTGCTTTAGTCACAGAATGGGATGCCCCGGGCAGGAATCGAGCTGGCAGGGTCCAGTAGTGCTTTGGCCAGCAAAAGTGTCTTTATCAGGCTAATTTCAAATATGATAAGAGCAAATGCTTATATGGTCTTAAACAGAGGCTGCTTTAGTCACAGAATGGGATGCCCCGGGCAGGAATCGAGCTGGCAGGGTCCAGTAATGCTTTGGCCAGCAAAAGTGTCTTTATCAGGCTAATTTCAAATATGATAAGAGCAAATGCTTATATGGTCTTAAACAGAGGCTGCTGTAGTCACAGAATGGGATGCCCCGGGCAGGAATCGAGCTGGCAGGGTCCAGTAGTGCTTTGGCCAGCAAAAGTGTCTTTATCAGGCCTAATTTCAAATATGATAAGAGCAAATGCTTATATGGTCTTAAACAGAGGCTGCTTTAGTCACAGAATGGGATGCCCCGGGCAGGAATCGAGCTGGCAGGGTCCAGTAGTGCTTTGGCCAGCAAAAGTGTCTTTATCAGGCTAATTTCAAATATGATAAGAGCAAATGCTTATATGGTCTTAAACAGAGGCTGCTGTAGTCACAGAATGGGATGCCCCGGGCAGGAATCGAGCTGGCAGGGTCCAGTAGGGCTTTGGCCAGCAAAAGTGTCTTTATCAGGCCTAATTTCAAATATGATAAGAGCAAATGCTTATATGGTCTTAAACAGAGGCTGCTTTAGTCACAGAATGGGATGCCCTGGGCAGGAATCGACCTGGCAGGGTCCAGTAGGGCTTTGGCCAGCAAAAGTGTCTTTATCAGGCTAATTTCAAATATGATAAGAGCAAATGCTTATATGGTCTTAAACAGAGGCTGCTTTAGTCACAGAATGGGATGCCCCGGGCAGGAATCGAGCTGGCAGGGTCCAGTAGTGCTTTGGCCAGCAAAAGTGTCTTTATCAGGCTAATTTCAAATATGATAAGAGCAAATGCTTATATGGTCTTAAACAGAGGCTGCTGTAGTCACAGAATGGGATGCCCCGGGCAGGAATCGAGCTGGCAGGGTCCAGTAGTGCTTTGGCCAGCAAAAGTGTCTTTATCAGGCCTAATTTCAAATATGATAAGAGCAAATGCTTATATGGTCTTAAACAGAGGCTGCTTTAGTCACAGAATGGGATGCCTCACAGCAGACTTAAGATCAGTTCAGTATATATGCACAGTTAGTTACTATAAGCAGCCTGAAAACGCTAACAAAGGCTGGATGAAAAAAAAAAAATCTCCCTGTCAGCCAGCTCCGTTTTTCCTACCTTTCCCTGGCTTTCTGTCTGTCTCCTGTCTGTCTCCTGCCTGTCTCCTGCCTGTCTCCAGCCTGTCCCTGTCTGTCCCTGTCTCCAGCCTGTCTAACTGCCTCAGCTACACAGCGTTCTGTCTGTCTGTCACGAATGCAATAGAGAAATGAGGAAAAGCAAGATGGCCGCCGTTAAATACCGCTGTGTGACGTCACCGGGCTTGCTGGCTGCTGATAGGCTGCATGTGACTGCCCCAGCTTGCACTGGCGCGGGATACATGTCCAGACATGTCCCGTCCGCCATCTTAGAATGCCTGTAATGTAAATGAATGGATGTTAAAGGAAAACTTCGAGTGATCGAATCGCGGGGAAATTCGGATTCGATCCGAATCGAATTTTTCCTGAAATTCGGATCGAATCCGGGTTCGTCCGGATCGATTCGCTCATCCCTAGTAATAGTGTTTAATACAGTTTAAAAACAATCTAACTTTTCACCTGCCAAGGATTTTTTGGGAGGACAGCTCTGTTTTAAGTGTGCACGCACCATCTCTCTTTAAGTTGGGATCCACGGTGCCTCGGTGTCTAACCCTTTCAGGTCTAAGCAGTTTCTATGAGCTTGCTTCTGCTCTTTTCATAGAATCTATGTGCCTGGCTTCCGCCCTGCTATAGTAAAAAAAAAGTAAAGAGAACATTCACCTGACCCCTCATTCGATCTGGCCAGGTCTCCTCTTCAGCTGGGGGGGGGATTCCTCCTGGGCTCCTCTGGCTTCAGGAGAGGGCCCAGAATAGCCCCCCTGCTTCAGCCACCTGATAAGGGATCCATGAGGCCCCTATGCCCATTCACAAGGCTCTGGGTCTGGCAAGTCCCCTGCGGCTAAAAAATACTAACCTCCCATGGACCAATGGATGGATCCATTAACATTGTGTCCCAAGCCTCCAAGGCTTCCATACCTGTAAAGTGATGGGACATAAAGGTTTCAATGTAAAAAATGACATAGCGCCCCCCCGTCTCGGGGGGACCCAATTTTCTGAGGGAATTTTAAAGGTTAAATACCCCTAAAAGTAACAAAAAATGATGTGGGGTCCCCCTTACCCAGCATAAACAGCCCAGGGACCAGCTATGCAGGGCTCGTAGTTCAGAGCGTAAAAGCCCTGGTGGCCCCCACCCTGCGGGCTAAAAGCCCCCCTTGGGCTTTTGTGGAGGTAGGTAATGGCGGGCTGGGGGGGCAATGGCAAGTCAGGTTAATGGCAGGTGGCTTGCCAGCCCCCTAAGCCTTGTTAACTTGTATGGGGCTCTCATAGATCCCTTACCATTTTACAAAGGGTCAATATAAAAAAGACACACACACACAGGAAAAAAAATGACCTTTATTTTCTTTTTTTAACACTCACCTCCTTCTGTGTCCCGCAGCGATGCTGTCCCCTGGCATTCTGCTGCCAGCTGCCAGGGTTGATCACAGAAGATGGGCTGGGAAGGCAGGGGACCAATGCCCCCTAGCCTTCCAACCTCCCTCCGGTGATCAGCCTCGGCATCTGTCAGTTCAGAGCCAGGAACGGGATGACGTCACGGGAGTCACATCATCCTCCTCGCCCACAAGAGGTAGGGCTGGCGGCAACAATGTGGAGGAAGGGGAGGGGGATTCGTTTGGGCCCTTTCCTCAATGTGAAAGAACAAAGTGGGAATTGGAGCCCCCCCCCCCGCCCCAGTAAAGAGGAGACCCGGCAGGAGAGATCATGCATGGAGGTGAGCAAATGTCATTTTTTTTTACAGTTAGCAGCAGTGGCGGCTGAAGTGGGGGAAGGGGAGCTATTTCGGCCCCCTCCTGAAGCCACAAGAGCCTTGTGGGGTAATCAGATACCGCCAGGGTGAAGAGAAGACCCGGACAGTTCATTTTCTTTTACACTAGCGGGGAAAAGCCAGGTACGTAGGCGCTACGGGATTGCCACTTACCGGCAGGAGAAGCAAACCCGTAGGGCCTACATGCTTGGCACTTAAATGGTTAAAGGGTTCATATGAATTAAGTGTGCAAGCACTCTCTCTCTCTCTAAGTTGGTGTCCATGGTGCCTTTTTGTTAAATACAGTTTAAAAAAACAAGGGGGCAGCTCTGTTTTAAGTGGGCAGGCCCTGTCTCTCTCTCAGTTGGGGTCCCAGTGTTTAATACAGTTAAAAAAAAAATCTTTTTCACCTGCCAAGGATTTTTTTTTGGGGGGGGGGGGGCATCTCTGTTTTAGATGTGTAGGCCTTGTCTCTCTCTAAGTTGGGGTTCATGGTTCCTCTTTGTTAGATACAGTTTAAAAAAAAGGGAGAAAGCTCTGTTTTGATGTGCATGCACTGTCACTCTCTAAGTTAGAGTCCACAGTGTCTCAGTGTTTAATAGAGTTTTAAAAAAATACTTTCACCTGTCAAGGATTTTTTGGGGGGGGGGAGCAGCTCTGTTTTAAGTGTACACGCAACATCTCTCTCTAAGGTTGGGGTCCATGGTGTCCAAGTGTATAATACAGTTTAAAAAAAAAAGACATTTTTTTTACCTGCCAAGGATTTTTTTGGGGGGAGCTCTGTTTTAAATCTGCACGCACCATCTCTTTCTAAGTTGGGGTCCACAGTGTCTCAGTGTTTAACCCTGTAAGTGCCATCCTACCTAGAGTTTTTGTCACCCTCTGTTGCAGACCATTTTTCACTATTTTGCACTACACATGTTCAACTGTGATTTTTGAAGGTATCTCCAGGGATTTCCCAGGAAAATTCTTGTTTTTTTCAACAGAGCACTAGCTTTCACCTGTGTTAGACTGCAAATGACAGCACGCTATACACTTGTGCCCCTGAATTCCTAGTCTTATTCCTATTAGCGCACAAGCATGTGAACTCATAAGCATGATTGTGTCCTGCTGTTCACAGATAAACAGCGAGGGTGCCACTTTTGTCCTCCCCTCTGCGTCATCTTATGTGCCCCAGCAGATTCCGGAAGTTGGCATATGTCTGAACTTCGTATCTGCACAGGCATATGCAATTACGTATCATGGAAGCATAAAATCAAGCACCCACACATACTGACATCTGGAAAAGGCAAAACTCCACCACTGTTGTTTCCAGTGTAAGATAGGTCAACATGGGTGGCAGAAAACGCACATAAACAGGCAGGACAGCTGAAGCAAGCCATGCCTTGATGCATGTTCAGGCCGGACTACGTCGCCACAGCCCCCCTTCATGCAGACCTGAAATATTCTGTGAGGGAGAATATCAACAAAAAAGGGAACAAGGGTAAGGGACTGCATGCTATTGGTGATGTTGATGTGTAACCTGGCCTTTACATACCTATATCCTTTTGCGTCTGTTTCTTCAGCTTACAAACTGGAGGAGGAATAGCCTACAATCTAGAATTTACAGCTGCAGAAAAAATAGTGTATGGCCTATTGAACCCAGAAACAATCCAGGGCTTGGAGGGGACCATTGGCAATTGACATGGGTGCTTCTGCTCGAATTGAAGTTGTGGCCTTGTTTTGGTTGTTGTGTCAAGCTTGTTGTATGCCTCTTTTTAATTAAATTAAATTAAAATTCAGGACACAAGCACAGCCTAAATGTTGTGCCTGGTCCATGACCAGGTCCATGGTTTGGCAACCGGTGTCACATGCCACCTCAAAGCCAAGTACTGACCTTTAAATGCATGTGTATGCGCCACACCTTGATTACTTGTACAACAGGCAACCAGATGGAGTAACCATTGCTTAGCCACACAAGGTATGGAATTTTAACAAGCCCTATTCACATTGCAGGAAAGACCCAGCAAACAAATATGGCCACCCAAGTAGACACAAGTATGGCACTACGCCATCAAGGACTGCACCGATAGAAGACTTGGATCTGGTAAGTGTCATGTGGCCAAAGTGGGGACACCTAGATCCCCATGTAGCCCTAGTTTGTGTACTGTGTGTGGCAAACAGCAGCTGCCTCCCACACTACCTCTGCAGCAACAGCATCTGCCTCCCCCATTCCCCCATCACCTCCATGGGCCAGCTCTGCTGCCGAGGATTTCCCATCACCCACATCAAGCACAACACATGTGGAAAGGTCAAGTACTGTTCCAGCTGCAAGTGTCTCTACCCAGGGAAGAGGATGGCATGTCGCCATATTTCCCTGGTGAGGTGGGTGCAGTTGATGGAGGCGGATTGGCGAGCAGATAGCAGAGCCTTCAGGCAAAACAGTGCCCGGTTCCACCAAACAATGGGGAGACACATAATGCTGCTCCACCATGACCAAGCAATGGTGGGGGAGCAACAGAACAACAACCGGCACATTGAGACACTGATAGCACTGTTGCTGCTGCTAAATGACAACCTGGCATGCCGTTTGGCACTCCAAGAAGCTAGAGAACTACCAGGCATTGCAGCCCACCCACCCTACCAATAATGAATAATAAATTTTGTATTTTCTTCTTGTGTTCTTGTTTTGAAATCTCAGTAGCCCACATTGTTCAAAATAAAGTAGTATGTAAGTAAGAGTTTTGCGACAACAATAAACAAAACAAGCATAAGTGATTTTTTAAATTCTGTTTAATCTCAACAAATACATGAAAGGTTTGAAGCTTACAGAACAAATCTAAAAGGGCAAGGCTTGCCTCAAATCCACATATACATATAGACATATATTCATAGACACACCACAAAAAAATGGACAAAAATTAACAAAAATGAGACGTGGTTCAACACAGACTGACCTGAAGCACTCTGCGTGCCCCGATACAGCTATAGAGGCAAATAGATCATAGCTGAAGAGGGGGACACATCAACATAATGCTGAACCTGCTCCAGGATGGCATAGTTATGGAGCACCATACGGGCCACAATAATTTTATTGACCTTCTGGGTCTGGTACTGAAGGGCACCCCCAGTATGGTTCAGGCACCTAAACTGGGTCTTAAGCACACCCTGCCAGAGCATTGCCCTGGTCTTGGCATGAGACCAGTTATAGGATGCCTGTGCCTGAGTTTGAGGGCGCAAAATAAGGGTCATCAGCCATGGTAGCAGGGGGTAGCCAGAATCACCTACAGAAAAAGATATACATCATTATCACATTATCACCCAAAAAAAACAACATCAAATAATTTAAAATGGAATGGGAGCAACAGGGGAGACCGCATAGCCACCCACCAGACAGCCCAAACAGACTCAGACCAACCAAACAGGCTTAAACTACGCAGAATGTTATTATTAAGATAATAACATTTAACACTGATGGAATGTTCCATCTTACCGTTCCAGAGCAAAAGACACAAAGCACAAAGGTCAACAGCTAAGCAGCATTCAAGCAAACCTAAACTGACAGAACGGATGTTAAGCAGAAAGGGACAAGCACTGGTAACAGTGCCTTCTTTGGGTGAGTACAAAAAAGGGACTTGGCAGATAGTGTTAGGTGGGAGGCCATAACTTATGCGAGCAAAAATTAAAATTAACGAAAATTAACATTAACATTAGCTTACTTTAGAGTGAAGCAGCTACAGGGAACAGGGGCAACTAGTTGAAAGGGGAGAATGAGGTCCACTTTACAGGAGTCAATACATTGCAAGGGCAACACACACTAAATATGGGGAAGCTAGACTTAAAAAAGATGTGACTACACAACATGGAATTAAAGATGCAAAGATAAACCAAAGACATACCTAAAAAGATACTCATCAGCAAACGGAGGCACCAGCACCATGTACAGTCGATCGCACCCAGGCGCAGAATTGATCTGATCTAAGGGGCTGAAACATTTGTATGAAACAACGGACGGGTGGCAACCGCTCAGACCATTTTATAACTAACCTGGGAGGTGCACGTTAGCAGGGCAATTAGGATACAAAAATCTTAAATGAGCCACAGCACTCAAACCAGTTAGCTTGTTGACCAACCTACAATCTGCCTCTAAACTTGGTTAAAAACAGAGGGCTCGGTCACACACATCTGCAGAAGTATGCTTAAGCTGCACCACCAGCGCCAAGGTGCCCCTGTGAGGTGCAGTCCTAACTCTAATCTCTGAGAGCCCCATTTGGACATACAATGCAATAGATAAATTGGGAGCAGGCTTACCTGAGGTTGCCCTAAACCTCAAGATCAAGCCATGGGGTGGAAGGGTCAAAGACCTTGCAATGCAGCCTAGACCCCACACCCCATGTGCCTGAACAAATTCAAAAGAAACAAAGGAGGGGTGGCAGCAGCTCAGACCATTTTATAACTAACCTGGGAGGTGCACGTTAGTAGGGCAATTAGGATACAAAAGACTTTTTGTATCTGCTCCCAATTTATCTATTGCATAGTTTTTTTAAAAAAGTTAAATGTTTCCGGTTCAAAATTATGCCCTCTTTTTCCAAGCGGGAACCATCATACAGAGCCCTTTGATGAGTTCTGCGAAGAGTAAGAGCATCTGCAGAAGCAGGGGCTGTTAATCAGTTACCTTCCAGGAATACCCGCAGTCGCCTGAATATCGACCAGATGTCCAATCAGCAGGTGTTCGAATTGACCTGACTGAGAAGCAGAGAAGCTCTTGAGAAGCTTTACTCAAGAAACTAGTAATCCAGTTGCAGGTGCACACTTACCAAAGTCTATCCAATCGGGTGCTAGGGCCGCGGTGGCGCCGCTTTAAATCCAAGAATTGCAAAAAGGCCAGCACTCCATGTAGAGAATGTATTGTATTCAAAGCATACAATAGTAGAACACCACGCTGTGTACAAAATTCATAGCAGGTAGTCCATAAACAGGCAATCAATCGTCCATAAATGCCAATATTTTGGGGGTATAGTAAACCCCCTTCCTCAGGGCAGACTAACAAGCCGTGCAGTTAGCACACGCACATTTAAATAGAAGAAAAGTAAATTCCCACCTGACATCACTATGACATCAGCGGGTTTCCCCGATCCGGGGATAACATAATAGAAGTAAAGAGATGCATAAAATAAACATGCGATACTCACCTGGTCCCGTCGGAGACCGCCGCTCGCAACTCCATGAGCGGTGGCATCCCCGTCTGTCAGGGGAAGGATGTGTGACACCGGACGGACAATGTTCGTTTAAAAGAGGGAACAAAACCTTTGTTTTTTCGTGCTTCTTACCACAACGTTGACAATTTTGTCCCTCTTTTGAACGAACATTGTCCCTCTTTTTAATGTGAATTCCATGCACCCCTGTGCTGCGCAATGTCTCTTTCCCTTTCTCTTCCCTTCCCTGCTTTAATTTTTTCCCTTGTCCCTCTTGTCTTGGCTGTCGCTCTCATGTCCCTCTTGTGACCCTCCCCCTTACGTGTCCCTCCTCCCTATTTCTCCTTTTTCCTCTCCCCCCCCTGCTTTCGTCGTTTGCCTGTCCCTCCTCCCTCGATCCCTTCTTTTGTCCCTCTTTTGTTTTTTGCCTCCTCCCTTGATCCCCTCTTTTTTCCTCTTTTATTCCTTCTCCTCCCCCCTACTTTTCCCTTCCTCCCCGTTCAACCCCTCTCCCCTCCGCTTCCCCCCTTCTTTCCCTCCACTCCTTTTCTTGCTATATGTCCCCCTTTTTTCATCATTCGGAATTACCTCCTTGTCCCTCTTTTCGCCCCCTCTCTCCTCTCCCCCTGCTTCCCCCACCATCACCTTTCTGTCCCTTCTTCCCCCGCTTGCACACATCTGCCATTCCTTCTGTTTCTCCTTTCCTTCTGCTGCCTCTCCGTTGTCCCCTTTTCTTCCTATTCCCTGATAGGTTCACACAATTTTTTATTTTATACCTTATCTTTATTTATAATATGCTCGTGTCTAGGTACCTCCTGGTCCGGGAGCTTACACTCCCACCGCCTGCCAGGGTGTGTGTACAACACGGGGGCGCCCCCCAGAACACCGCTGCCATGAATTCCATAGCAGCTGGTGCCTGAGTATGCACCTGTCTGTTCCTGTGCGCTGAGACAGTGGCAGCAGCCGCAGCATTTTTTGCCTTCCTTACTTCTGTTATTCCTGGATCGGGGGAAACTCGCTGACGTCATAGTGATGTCAGGCGGGAATTTATTTTTCTTCTATTTCAATGTGCGTGTGCTAACTGCACGACTTGTTAGTCTGCCCTGAGGGGGTTCACTATACCCCCGAAACATTGGCATTTATGGATGATTGATTACCTGTTTATGGACTACCTGCTATGGATTTCGTACACATCATGGTGTTCTACTATTGTATGCTTTGAATACAGTACATTCTCTTTACATGGAGTGCTGGCCCTTTTGCCATTCTTAGAGCCACAAGAAAGAGGCATGCAATTTTCAGAATACCCATATTTTTAGGAAGACATCTATAAGAACTTGAAAGACAGACTTGTTCGGGCCGATGCATATTTAACCCATTAAACGCCAGCTACGTAAATTTTACGTACCTGGATTTCTCCCCTGCTAACTGGCAAAAAAAAAAGACACTCACCTGACCCCTCGTTTGATTCGGCCGGGTCTCCCCTTTAAGATGGTGTGCTCCGATCGTCCGTGGGACCTCCTCCGGCTGCAGGGGAGGGCCCGGAATAGGGTCCCCCCCCCCCCGTTTTAGCTGCCACTGGCTTTCCTGTAAAAAAAAATGAATAAATAAAAATGACATTTACCTACCTGCATGTGCGCTGGCTCCCGTCGACCCTCCTCTTCACTTGGGGGGCCTCCGATCCCCCCCCAGGGCTTGCCGATCTTCAGGGGAGAGAGCGGGAGGCTCTCTCCTCTCTCCTTCTCGATGGCGGCCGCCATCTTGCCAGATTCAAGTAAGTGGTAGCAGGTGTTCCGGGGGGTTTCACACAGGGGGGCATCCCGATTTTGGATGCCCCAGGGGGAGGGAATAGAACGGTCCAGGAATCTTATAGATTCCAGGGCCGATCAGCCCTGGGTGTTGGTCCACTTTAACCCATTGTGAACTTGTAAGGAGTCCATGATACCCCTATACCAGTTCACAAGGCTCGAGGGCTGTCAAGTGACCTGCGGCTAGCGGGTGACTTGCCATTAACCCCGGCCCCCCTATTACCTGCCTCCCCGAAGCCCGGGGGGGCAGAAGGGCCCGGGCTGATTTAGGCGGTGCTGGCTTGTACTTGGCAGGGGGGGGGGGCACCAAAGCTGGCCCCTGCGCCCTGTTCTACAATCCCTGCATAGCTGATCCCTGGGCTACTTATGCTGGATAGGGGGGACCCCATGTCATTTTTATGGGAATTATTAAGGGTTTTTAACCCTTAAAATAAAAAAAATGGGGGTTACCTCCCCCCCAGGAAGGGGAACCCCACACCAATTTCTTGATTTAACCCTTTATAGTGTGGATTGTAGTTGTATTTTATTTTTACATGTTATAAAATGTTTTTTCAGTTTGGGGGGTCTTCTGAACAGTAACAGGGGGCTACCGATACATATGTGGTACCGTTGTAATCGGAAGAAATGGGGCTTTCACATGCAATATGGTTTTCTTTATAAAACAAATGTTTTATTTGAAATAAAGGAGATAATTTTCTAAAAAAAAATTATTTTGTTTTGTTTAATTTACTCAAAAATATTTAAGAAAAACAGTAAAAAAATTACAAACAAGACATTTCATGTTAAAGCCTAAACTCTGTCGCAAAAAAAATATATATGATTTTCCTGGAAATTCCTGCAAAAATCACAGTTAAGCATAGCGCAAAATGGTGAAAAATGACCTGTCAAGAGAGGGTGACAAAGCCTAAAGTAGGCTGGCAGTTAAAAGGGTTAGTAGTACTTATGCATGTTGGGTATCGTTCTGCTCGGGGGATTTTGCGCTTTCAGATTTAGCTTGTTTTTTTTTGTTTGCATATTGATATTTTAGGAAAACTCATTTTTTATTCTGCTTTATTATACATTTTTTTAAGGAAACCCTGTGCGACCAACGAATTCTTTGAGGGATTACTTCCAGAAAGATGGGCCCACTACAACATGCTGGGTATGCTTAGAAAGCTTATAGAAACATAGAAGGTTGACGGCAGAAGGAGACCATACGGTCCATCTAGTCTGCCCTTATGTGTATACTGTATGTACTCTTTATCTTAGGATAGATGTGTGCTTATCCCAGGCATGTTTAAATTCAGTGACTGTTGATTTCTCAACTACCTCTGCTGGAAGTTTGTTTCAAGCATCTACTACTCTTTCTGTAAAATAATATTTTCTAACATTGCTCCTGATCTTCCCCCCGACTAGCTTCAGGTTGTGCCCCCTTGTTCTATCAGTAAGTTTCTTCTTAAAAACAACTCCCTCCTGAACCTTATTCAATCCCTTCACATATTTAAAGGTCTCAATCATGTCCCCCCTCTCCCTTCTTTCCTCCAGACTGTACAAATTAAGTTCTTTAAGTCTTTCCTGATAAGTTTTAAGTTTAAGTCCTTCCACCATTTTCGTTGCCCGCCTTTGGACACGTTCTATTTGAATAATGTCTTTTTGCAGGTAAGGTCTCCAGAACTGCACACAGTATTCTAGCTGTGGCCTCACCAGGGCTCTATACAACGGCATCACAACCTCCCTCTTCCTACTGGTGATGCCTCAAGCTATGCAGCCGAGCATCCTGCTTGCTTTTCCCACTGCCTGGCTACACTGTCCACTCATCTTGCAGCTATCAGTAATCAGTACCCCTAAATCTCTCTCCTCCGAGGTCCTGGCTAACACAGTGCTGCCCATACGGTACTCAGAGCAGGGATTCCTTCTACCCAAGTGCATGATTTTATATTTAGAGACATTAAACTCTAGTTTCCACAGTTTTGACCATCTATCCAGTAAAGCTAAATCATTTTCCATGTTGCACACACCTCCCGTAATATCCACCCTATTACTAACCTTTGTATCATCAGCAAACAGACAAACTTTTCCTACCAAGCCTTCTCCTATGTCACTTACAAATATATTAAAAAGAATGGGGCCCAGGACAGAGCCCTGCGGCACACCACTTGTAACTCGCCTTTGTTCAGATTACACACCATTTACAACCACACTCTGATACCGATCCCTCAGCCAACTGGAAATCCACTGAACTATCCAGGGATTGAGTCCTACCTTCAATAACTCATCTATGAGCTCCTTATGTGGTACAGTGTCAAAGGCTTTGCTAAAATCCAGATAGGCGATATCCACAGCACCACCTTCATCTAACACTTTAGTGACATTGTCAAAGAAATCAATAAGATTGGTCTGACATGATCTGCCCTCAGTAAAGCCGTGCTGTTTTGGGTCCAATAGGTCATTAATTTTTAGATGGGAAATTATCTGTTTTTTTAGGAGTGTTTCCATTAATTTGACCACTATAGATGTTAAACTAACTGGCCTGTAATTACTGGCTTCTTCTCTACTCCCCTTTTTATGGATTGGTACGACATTGGCCATTCTCCAATCTTCTGGAACCTCACCAGTTGAAAGGGAATGGTTAAGTAAATCAGTCAGAGGGGCTGCAATCACAAACCTAAGTTCCCTTAGAACTCTGGGGTGGATTCCATCTGGACCCATCGCCTTACTTACCTTTAGCTGTGCCAGCTTGGCTAAGACATCAGCCTCCAGAAACTCCGGAGCTGTTCCCTCCCAGCTGGATGCTGTGCTATGGCCATGCCTGCTACTATCTGAAAATACCGAACAAAAGTAGCTATTCAGATGGTCAGCCACAGCCTTATCTCTGTCAATATATTTATTTTCCCTATTTCTAATTTTTGAGACTGCATTGTTTTTCTTCTTTCTGTCACCAATATATCGGAAAAAGGTTTTATCTCCCCTCTTCATAGATTTGGCCATTTCTTCCTCCTTTTGCCCTTTAGCAGTCCTTATAATTAGTTTTGCTTCCCTCTGTTTAATTTTATATGCCTCTCTGTCAGCTACACTTCCACTTACTTTATACTTCTTATAGGCAGACTTCTTATCTTTTATGATAGTGCTGACTTCCCTAGTAAACCATAATGGTTTCTTCTTCCTTTTATTCTTGCTAGTTTGTTTCACATATTGCTTAGTTGCCTTTAAGATGGCCATTTTTAATAGTGACCACTGGGCACTCACTTCTGCTACTCTGTTCCACTCACCTAATTTTCTTTCTACATACTCCACCATTTCCTTGAAGTTTATCATGTGTACTTTCAGAAAATATATGGTTTGTGGCGGGTATTCCAAATGTAATGGGTTGTTTTGGTAGAAAAAGCGCAAGGTGCCACTTTGTCTGCAGAGCTGAAATTTTCAAGCATAATTACCGTCTCCCCAAGCTTTACTTTGGGGTGTTTGGCAACTCTTCCCTTGACAGTAGCTATGCATGTTGGGTATCGTTCTGTTCGGGGGATGTTGCTTTTTTAGATTAACTTGTTTTTTCTTATTTGCTTATAGTTTTCTTTAGAAAAATGTGTCTTTGATTCTGCTTTTTTATCCTTTTTCAGGGAAGTTCTGTGTAACCAAAGAATACATTGAGGGAGAACTTCCAGAAAACTGTGGCAACAACAACAAGCCTGGTATGCCTAAAAAGCTTGAGGTGTGTACTTCCAGAGAATATATAGTTTGTGGGGGGTATTTCAAATGTAAAGGGTTGTTTTTATTGAAAAACTGCAAGGTGCACATAGTGCTTAGCATAGCTGTATTTGATCTGAAAATCCCCTAAAGCGCTGTTTCAGTTTGGGGGAGTCTCCTGGGCAGGAAAGGGTGTCTTCCAATACATATGTGGTACCGTTGTAACCGGGAGAAATTGGGATTTCACACGCAATAAGATTTTATTGACAAACGTACATTTTTTATTACAAAAAACACTACAAATGGTAAAAAATTGATTTTTTTTATTTTTTTGCACATATCTCACCCCAAAATATTAAGAATACACTTAAAAAATGACAAACAAGACATTTCATGTTAAAGCCCAGACTCTGCTGAAAAAAACAATATACAATTTTTCTGGTAAATCCCTGGAAATCCCTTCAAAAATCACAGTTGAACATGTGTAGCGCAAAATAGTGATAAATGGCCTGGCAACAAAGCGTAACAAAAACTCCAGGTAGACTGGCACTTAAAGGGTTAAAGCAACAACCAATGGTAACACAACATACATGCCTGCTTGTGAAAGGCATGTATAGATGTGGCAGTTGTGTCCAATTTAATGTCGTAATTAAAAGCTCCACATTCAATCGCCCAGTATGAACCACTGGACCTTTAAACTATCATTGGCACTGCCTAAACTATTTATGCCCAACCTGCATAAACTACTCAGGATTCATAGATACAGAATAAATTGCACTCTAATAACAACATTGCCCATCATACAGGGTTAATTATATGGACTTTAGGAATCAGCACCGGTAGTGTAATGACCTGAAATTATGTTATTTTTAATCTTTATATTTTTCCTTTGAACGTTACAGGCAGATGTGTTTCTCCAATTTCTCTCATAATATAGACCTTTTTGGCTCTATTGGCCTGATGCAGAGCCTCCCCGTTCAGCTATCCCGTACGTTTTCCCGTTGGTTTTGGGCTGTGATCGGGTCATGAAAGGGTGCTACGCAGCTGTATTTGCTCTCCGGGAGTTTGAAATGCATTCTTTTGTGCGCGATCATCAAAGGCGTCAGCTTCGCGGGCTGGTTCTTTTGAGCATGGCAGAAACCAGGCTGCACCGAACACGTTTGGACATCCATGGCATGCATGACCTTGAGCTATTCGAGCTCACCCGCCTTAACCGTGTTTCTCTCCAGGACTTGTATAGCCAGCTGCGGCCATGGTTAGCACGCACCACAAGGAAGGGGCATGCAATTGCAGGTATGAACAAATTGGTTGGCTGCCTGCAGTTTTTGGCAAACGGCTCGTTCCAGAGACTGGGTGCCTTCTCTGTGGGGATGTCCCAGTCTACGCTGAGTCGAAGCCTTACCAAGTTTTTGGATGGCATGGCTACCCTGGCACCAAAATGTATTTTTTTCCCTGACACAGCGGAAGCCTGCAATGCGGTTAAGTTGGGCTTTAATAATATAGCCGACATGCCAACGTATGTGTTTACAAATAGTTTGTGCCGTCCAGCATGATTTTTCTGATTGCTCCGTGCCTGTACCCCACTAATCTGTTATAGACTCCAATGAAACAGTAGAAGTTAACCCTCACTTACTTACCAGTATTTCCTCCTATGGCTTTGTTTGTGATTCGCCACTATACCTTTCTGTCCTGGCCCTCTTAGCTATGTTACATCCCAGAGTCATTGTATAGGAGTGTGCTGGGTGGATGTGCATGTTGCCTCATCAGAACTGTGCTTTGCACTGACACTGCACAGCTCACCTATTGTCCCTGTTCACTAGTGCTGGAATGCTAAACAGCACATTATTGAGCCTCTTCCCCTTAGGCCTCTGTCTGTTGTTCCCTGTTCTTAGCAGTTTAAAGTAAGTAAAGTATTTGTGGCTCTTCCTTAGTAGCATGATGGTACTTGTTTAGATGGTTGTTGTTTAGGTTTCTCTGTCTCGGCTGGTTCTGGAGCCTGCCACTACATATGTGGCAAAGGGGCCCATTTGTTTTTTGGATTATGGTGTGTGCTTATTTTGTGTTTTTTTTTTGGCAGTTGATTCTGGCTATCCATTGCTCCCCTGGTTACTCACCCCCATCTTCCACCCATCCTCGCAGGCCCAGGAGCGGTATAACACTGCACATAGGAGGACTCGCTCAGTGGTGGAATGGGCCTTTGGCTTGATGAAGATGCGCTTCCGCTGTCTGGACCAGACTGGGGTTGGCCTGCTGTATGAGGCCGTCCAGGTCATCAAAATAATAATTGCGTGTGGGATCATGCACAACCTGGCCATACAAAGCCGGGTATCAAGATACATTGACCTGCCTGAAGCCACTTTACAGATTTCGGAAGAAGTCACACCTCCCTACTCCTGATCCCAAAGTGGCACAGCACAGGCGATCCGTTCACAACTTGTGGACAATGTTTTATCATCAATAACATTCCTTTGTTTGTTTGGTTTGGTTTAATTTTTGGGGATCCCGGAAAAATTAAGATACAAACTTTTTGGTTGTATTCTGTAAAGCTTAACGTGGGGTCAAGTACATAAACTCATCCATTTAGTGGTATGAAGAGTATGAGGTGGCAGTTGATGGCTGGTGTGGGTGAATGTTTGCGGTAATATGTGCAAGGCTCTGATTAATGAGCTGCCATTGGTGGACCATTTCACCCATATACCTGGTTAGTTGTCTGGTTTCTTGCAGCAGCCCAGATACATTTTGGTTTAAAACCTCTAATTGGGTAGACATCGAGGTGATTTGGGTACACACAGTTTCATTAAATCTCTGTGTGTTTGCTTAAAATTCAACATTCTCCTGGTGCCAGGCTTCCTCCATGATCTGCAGCTGTCTCCTCTGGCTGATATGTCGCCTTGGATGTGTTCTGCCACTGGCATGGGTGGGTGGTTCTGCTCCAGATTGAGTGGCTGCAGGTGGCTGGCTTGGTGCAGAGTCTGTTGTGCGGACGGCAGAAGAGGTTGGTGCCACAGAGGTTGGGTTAGAGGACACCAGGGGCTGAAGTTGCTGGGCCTGTTGGGTCTGATGTTCGCACACTTGTTTGGTTGCCCTTGGCTGCATCTGAATTGTGTCCTCCTCCTCCAAATCACAAATGTCTTCTATAATTGGTGGACTGGGTAGGTTCTGCCAAGAAATGTAGCAGGTATTGAGTCCACTATTTAACATTAAATGGATGCAAGTGCAATTTCATAAGTCTACACAGTGGACCATTGACTTACCTCATCCAAACACTCAGGTTGGTTTGTGTGGACTGAAGGCAGTTGTTGCATGGTCCTCCGGGACAAGCCAGGGGTAGTTTGGCCTAGTGGCGTGTCTTGAGTTGGTTCTGGGACGAGAGAATGTATTTTTAGTGTTTCAGCAAAGGCCAGTGTGTATTAAGGATTCTAAAACTGTTTGGGTACCCATTTAAAAGGCTCAATGTAAAAACATACTCACCTCCGGACCTGACATTCCTGTCTGTGTCTTGGCCCCCTGGCAGGCCCTGAAGGGTTGCCGGGTGAATATATGTAAACACATGTTCTTCTGCTGGTGTTAGGATGATTTTAGTTGGGAATCCACCCCCTGTCTGCTGGGGAAGATTAAAGCACACCTAATAAGTGTTACATCCTGTTACAAAGCAGCCTATACATGCATTTACACTCTAAATGGACTTTACCTCTGCTGGCAGCGCATGTCCATTTTTTTTTTACCATAATATTTCAGGTCACCAAATTTTCGCTTAATTTGCTCAACATCTCTCCTCACAGAACCAACACTATTAACTTGCCGGCAAATCTTATCCCAAATCTCCTGCTTGGCCTGCTTTGTGGTGGATTTAGAATAACGCCCAAATAGGGCATCATAGTGCTCACAAACAGCAGTGGCTACAGCCATGCTTTGGACATCACAAAAACGGGCTGTAAGTGAGCCACTGTGCAGCTGGCGCCCGCATGGGTGTGTGGTGTCCCCGGCAGCAGATGAGATTGATGGCTGGCTGTCTGGGGAGTAGTTTAGGTTTCTTGGGCTGATGGGTGAGTGTGATGGAGTGTGGGTGGTGGTATGTGATAATGGCTGGGTGCCTGTTGAGCTGTCACCTGTGGAGCTCTCTATTGGTTGTGGTACTTGGGGACACAGAGTGTTGAGGAGGAGGGGTGGTTGGCCTGGGTGGGCTAGTGGTTTTTGACCTACGCTTCCCCTTGGTGGTGTGTCTGGTTTTTGCAGCATGCTTTGTGTGTGGAGGAGTTGGAGGCTGCAGGGTTGAAAGAGATTTGTGTGTCTTGTGAGGCCTGGCTGATTTAGCAGATGGTGGCGAATGTGGCAAGGGCTCCTTGCTCCTGCGTTTTTTGAGAGCAGCCTGTGTGTCTGGCTTATCCACCTTTTGAGTATGTGCATGTCCCTCCCGGCTCTTGTGTTGTTTTGGGTGAGGTCTATCTGTGCGGCTAGTATGTGCCTCTGGGCTTTTGGGGGTCTTACGGCTCCCTTTTGGTCTGCCCATAGTGATATGGTAAGCAACACAGAGCTGAGTGCCTTGACCTTTAAATAGTTTTCCCGTGAGGGCGTGTTCAGCAGCGTGTGTGGCTGCGTGCGCGCGTGCACGCATGCCACCGCGGGGGAAAGTTATGACCACACCCGGAAGGAAGAGCAAGATGTCGCCAGCCATCTATACTGAGGAGCAGGACAAAATAATCATGGATGTGAGTAGGAGAGCGTGCGTTTATGTGCGCGCACAAGGCGCTAAGCAAAAAATAGCAATGGCAGGCTTAGATTAGTGAGGACCAACTGACTTGTTTAAGTAAACTACTAGACCAGTGCACTATTGTTATTTTTAGATGATGACGTCGCTGGACCATCCCAAAGGATAGTGGAGGAAGCAGGCCAACCTCAAGAGGTGCCTGGTGAAGGTGAGTGATTTGATGCATAGAAGCCTAATCTAATCTGACATTCCACACAGATGAGCCAGCCAGCACAAGCTCAACAAAAGCACCTTATGAATGAGGCCACACAAACCAACATAAATCTTAGAATAATTAAATTTGTTTAATATCAAAAAGTACCAATACAACAAACACTATACATACATACATACACATACCCCTCGATTCAAAGAGCAAAAGTTAAGTGATTTCGTATCGAGAATCGTAAGTTTGGGTGGGTGTTTGTCATTTTTTCTGGTTTTTTTGGCCATTTCGTATTCGCACGATCGTTTGCGCATAGACGTATATGAACATACGCATTTCGTACGAGAATCGTATAATTTGCGTTAGTTCGTGTGTTTTTCCCGTCCAAATCGTATTATTTGCGTCCGATCCTATTTTTTACGTCCTTCACATGGGCTTGCGCCCAATTCAGAGAGGTGATTGCTAATTGTTTTGAAGCCCATTAAAGAGCTGCTTTACGAAATGTTTGCCGGCAGCTATTTGGCCTCGGGAGTAGGATGGAGCGGAGCGAGTTTGTGGCACATCAAGGGCTTATGCTTTTTGGCATTGAGTTGATCGAGATGTCTGAGAGCAGATTGCCCCTGCGTCGTCGCATGAACATCGATAGCATGAATGATGTTGAGCTGTTCGAGCTGACCAGGCTTAATCGCGCTTCCCTCCATAAATTATATAGTGAGCTGCGGCCATGGTTAGCCCGCACCACAAGGAAGGGGCATGCAATTTCAGGTATGACCAAGATGCTTGGCTGCCTGCAATTTTTGGCGAACGGCTCGTTCCAGAGGCTGGGTGCCCTCTCTGTGGGGATGTCACAGCCTACGCTGAGCCGCGCACTGTCTAAATTTTTGGAAGGCATGGCTGCCATAACTCAAAAATATATTTATTTTCCTGATGATATGGCAGCCAGAAACGCCATTAAGCTTGGGTTTTATAATGTGGCCGACATGCCCAACGTTATTGGTGCAATTGACTGCACACATGTGGCACTCGTACCTAGGGCAGCCGACGAGTATATATATAGGTATTGAGATTGGTTATTATGTTGCCCAACGTGTCATGTAACCTGTTTTCCTTTGCGCCAGCATATTTGTTTATCCCTCATTTGTGTAGCTGCTTTATCTCGGCTTTTCATTAGTCTTTCCCAATAGAGTGCAGACATGTTTTGAGGTTAATTTATTAGTTTGGGTCAAATATCAATTACCCTTTTTGTATGTTTTTTCCTTAAGGAATCGTAAAATGGGACACTCACTTAATGTCCAGGCCGTGGTTGGTCCGGATATGCGGTTTATGAGTGTCCTTGCCGGCTACCCCGGATCGTCCCACGACTCCTATATCCTCCGGCGATCTGGGTTGTTTCGGAGATTTGAGGCAGGTGAATTTTCGGGGGCATGGCTGCTTGGTAAGTGTGTCCTATTTGTGTGTTATTAAATGTGGCATTAATCTTGTATTTGTTGATATGTTTTTTAAGGATAAATTTACGGAAGCGTACAACTGCCTTTTTCTTGGCTCATATATTAGGAACTTACCCTAAAAATCCTTGTCTCGCTGTGGCCTTCAGAATGTTTTCCCTTTAGTTAGGATGTCTGTAAGTTCCTTGTGCCTAAATATATTGGTTTGGAGTTTATACCCAAGGATCTTTGACCTTTGGCTCCTTTGGGACTATTGGTCTTTAAATGTCAAAGTGGACTTAAACTGCATACATTGTAGTTTCCAGTGAAATGTGGATAGGGATCTTTGACCTTTGGCTCCTTTGGGACTATTGGTCGTTAAATGTCAAAGTGGACTTAAACTGCATACATTGTAGTTTCCAGAGAAATGTGGATAGGCCCTCCGCAGCATCCTAATTGTAACATGTCTGAAAACTACAAATATATGTAAAATACAAATACCCTTGGCCGTGCAGATGTTTGTTAATTAATTGGTATATAGAAGTGCCATTTTTATTTAGGTGATACCTTAGTGCAATTTTTGTGGGCCCTAATGTGCCCTGTATTTTTTTGGGAACACTTTACCTTACATCATTATGATATCTGTGAAATTTTGGGTGTTGGTTGTGTTGCCTTTTTAATTTTGATTACATTTAATTCTCTGTTTAAGGTGATTCCGGGTACCCACTTCTACCCTGGCTCATGACGCCTGTGCTGCGGCCCCAGGATGCCTCTCAGGAAGCGTATAACCGTGCGCATCGCAAGACCCGGGCTGTTGTGGAGAGGGCCTTTGGTCTGCTGAAGACACGTTTTCGTTGCCTTGACCATACTGGGGGGGCCCTGCAATATGATCCCAAGAAAGTGATCGACATTATAATGGCATGTGCTGTTTTGCACAATTTTGCCATCATGGAACGTGTCCCACGTTATGTGGACAGCCTGCCCTCTTCAGCCGTCGAGGATGAAGCCGAGAATTTTGAGGGGCCCCCCAGTGAGTCTGGCCAATCTGTTCGAGCCAACCTGATCAGCCAGCATTTTAGTTAACTTTTTTCCCTGTCTCACCATTCTGTATGTCTGTGTTATCCTTTTTGAAACATATGTTGTTTTGCCCTAATGTGGCATTACCTCTAAGTAAAACATTTCGACCTTAATTGTTGCCTAATGTATTTCATGTAGTTTCCTTAGCTTTCGCTTTGCATTGTTACACCTCTTCAAACCAAAATTATCTGGTTTAGCCCAAGCTGTTAAAAATGTCTTCCCACTAAAAACGCCACAAGTATTGGAAGTGAAATTTTTGTTTTACTTAGCAAATGAAAAATTATAGTGGTTAACAGAAATCAGTCCACATACATCTGTGGTAACAAATGGATAACATTAAAAAAAACATCGAGCACATCTACACCTGGAAGTGAGTGGCACAACCAAACAAGGACACCCAGTCCAAAGGCCAGCCTAGTCCAGTCATTAATATTGCCTGTGCCCAGGGATATTTGGGCATGGCCATAATGTCACACAAACATGTCTGCAAACAGGAGGAGCACCAACCAAATACATAGGTAAAGCCATAAGTGGCCAGATAAACTCCACATAGACCTATGGCATTGGCTAGTGGCCTTAAGCATTACTCTAAGGAGCTATATGGGAGCAAATACAAAACACAACCTGCCAGAGCAACACAAAATGGATTGTTTGAAACCTCAAAGGACAAGTAAATACAGTGGGGGTTAAGAGAAAAGATGTCCCACACACCCATGGCTTAATAGGGTGGCTGCCCATAATACCCAGGTGGAGGTCCAGGTGGAGGTCCATGGGAATGGGACCTAGCCTGGGCCATGGCAGCATTGTGAATTTGAAACTGCTCCACAATGTTTCTCTGCATATTGGTCATCTCAGCCATGGCTGACTGGATGCCATTACTTGCATTGGCCACGTTGCTGTTGAGGGTACGCAACTCCGCGAGGATGCCCTGTAGACTGGTATGGATGTTCACCATGTCGGCATGCCTTTGCTCACGCTCTGTAACGAGCTGGGCGTCATAAGAGTCCCTTTGTTGGGTCCATAATTGAAGCAGGGCACTCTGCCTCCCCTGGGAAATTGTGGGGCGGCGTAATGGCGTCCGCCGCACAATTACCCTGGCTCTTGGGCGTGCCCTGCCGCGTGGTGTCGTACCCTCAACAGCAACCGGCCTGCTTTGCAAATCCTCAGCAGCAGAGTGAACACTGGGGACTGTAGTGTCAGTCTCCCCATGTGCAAGCACAATGGATGGAGATTCACTCTGCTGCTGAGGATTGGCCAGAGAAACATTATGGAGCAGTTCCAAATTGGGACCCAGGGGGAGTTCATCCGACGTGCCCTGTACGGAGACATCATCATCTTCCTCCATGTCCTGGATCTCTTCCATGAGTGTGCGGGTCTGTAGGGACATATAAAAAAAAAAAGGCTAAGTTTGCGTCCCAATTTTGGATTTCAACAGTTTAACACATTCTTAAGCACTTGTTAGTATTTATGCTACTAAATTAACTTACCGAAAATCTCTGATCTGGGCTCCGATGCTGTACGGACCTGGTAGGCATAACCAAACTGGGGGGTGAGTTTACCCTTGCTGAGGGATCATGCTGGGCTGAAGAAGAGAAAAAAAAACCACGTAAACACACACACATAACCTTTTTTTGGATATGTAATCAAATATAGCTCTATTTGTAATATTATTCAACTCTAGAGCAATGGTGACCTTTGTTCAAACCCACGCAAGTTTACATAGGTGCAATGGCTCGGACAAACTGCTAAGTGACCTCAGTTCTAAGTCATGAAGTGTACCCAGTCAGCATCCAACTTTCAGGGCACATTTTTGGATTTAGCCTACCATTCGCTAGGTCCGGCCTACTCAAACAATTGTTTGAAACGCCCATTTAAAGGTATGTGGTGAGAGGTGAATGTCTGGCCATGGTGCTGACGCAGGGGGTGTCTAGTTAAAAATAAAGACACTGGTGGAGGGGCTGGAGATTTCTAAGTGCCAACTAATAAAGGCTGCTTGCCCTTGCTGGGCTGGATGGGCCAGAGCTGAGGGGACAGGGATTGGATGGCTAAAGGGGGGAGTTAACGTATTGATGGTGATGGGATGGATGGAGCCAATCTGTTACAAATGTATGGGCCTTATGTGGGGGGGGGCATGGGGGGACTGTGGCACATGGGCCAGAGCAGGGGCAGCGGGACACGATTGTGGCCAGTGAAAATTTAAATAAGTTACTGTGTACCTTGCAATGCCACTTCCTGGGCAGTACTTCATATTGCAATGCTATGTTTCACGGAGCCATGACATTGGGCAGGAGACCAACCACTACATGGCCGATCAAGGGGGCAGCTCTGAGCACGTCAACACAGAAGTAACTGAGTGCAGGGCTGTCTGGGCAGGGGTCCTTGAATGTGGTGGCAAGGTCCGCATTGGGACCCCGGGCCGCCAGTTGAGTCTCGCTGCTCTTGGTCACATATGTTTGTGGGTGGCTAATTAAATTGTTAACTCAAACACAACTCACACAAGCAAAAGGCAACCCATACATAATGATGTGTGTTTTGTGATTGATTCCAAATATCTCAGTTATCTTGCGAAACTTCATGACTTTAACAATACAATTGGACATTTGAACTTTGCCATAATGGCTGTGGGCCTAAATGTGTGATTCCCAGGGCCAAAAAGAGGACACAAACAGCCACAGTAGTGCGAGGCCAAGCAAGGCAAACCATAGGGGCATCCCGTTAGCTTGTTACTAGTGAACTGTCGATTATTTAGCAAACAGGCAAACATGCAGATTTAAGAGTACTCACCGTGGGTACGGGTCGGTGAGTCTGTGTCCCTTAGACCAGCATGTCCACCGACCGCGACCGGATGGAGAAGTCCAAGCACAATCTCCTCAGCAGGGGTAAACTCCAATTTAGATGGAAAGCCACCGCCAGTTTTCAGGCTGAAAAGAGAAAATTGTTTGGTACTCAGAAAAGGTGCATACAGTACATCCAAAACATTAGATTTAGCGTAAACATTTAGTTACCTGTAATTATGCCTTTTAATTTCTTTTTGCCGTACAGCATACTTCAGATCAGAGATTTTCTTCTGAATTTGGGACACATCTTTCCTCTCTTCCCCCGCTGCATTTACTTGTCGGAGGATGGTTTCAAACAATTCCATCTTGCGCTGCTTGGTGGTGTGTTTTGATTTGCTCCCATATAGCTCGTCATAGTATAATGTAAGGCCACTAGCCAATGCCATATTTTGGTCATGGGAGAATCTCCCACTCAACTGGCCGCGGCGCAATGTGCGGCCAGATGGTTGGCTTGGCTGCTCCTCCATGTGTGCAGACACATGTGGTGACATTATGGCCTGGGGCTGGGTAGGGGAATGGCCGGATTGGTGGCTTCCCAATGACTGGACTGGACTGGCCAAGGGACTGGGTGTTCTTGCGTGGCTGGCCACCGAACTTCCAGGTGAAGATGTGGTCATGGGGGCAATTCGGGGCCCTCTTGGGGGGCTAGGTTCCCGGCTGGTGCCAGGTCGTGGGCTCTGTTCCCGGCTGGTGCCAGGTCGGGGGCTTCTGGCCCTGGATTGGGTTCGTCGGGCCCTGTAGGGGCTTCTGGCCCTGGATTGGGTTCGTCGGGCCCTGTAGGGGCTTCTGGCCCTGGATTCTGTTCTTCTGGGCCTGTCGGGGCTTCTGGCCCTGGATTGGGATCTGCGGGCCATGTAGGGGCTTCTGGCCCTGGTTTGGGATCTGCGGGCCCTGTCGGGGCTTCTGGCCCTGGTTTTGGATCTGCGGGCCCTGTCGGGGCTTCTGGCCCTGGATTCTGTTCTTCTGGGCCTGTCGGGGCTTCTGGCCCTGGATTGGGATCTGCGGGCCATGTAGGGGCTTCTGGCCCTGGTTTGGGATCTGCGGGCCCTGTCGGGGCTTCTGGCCCTGGTTTTGGATCTGCGGGCCCTGTCGGGGCTTCTGGCCCTGGATTCTGTTCTTCTGGGCCTGTCGGGGCTTCTGGCCCTGGTTTTGGATCTGCGGGCCCTGTCGGGGCTTCTGGCCCTGGATTCTGTTCTTCTGGGCCTGTCGGGGCTTCTGGCCCTGGATTGGGATCTGCGGGCCATGTAGGGGCTTCTGGCCCTGGATTGGGTTCGTCGGGCCCTGTAGGGGCTTCTGGCCCTGGATTCTGTTCTTCTGGGCCTGTCGGGGCTTCTGGCCCTGGATTGGGATCTGCGGGCCCTGTCGGGGCTTCTGGCCCTGGTTTGGGATCTGCGGGCCCTGTAGGGGCTTCTGGCCCTGGTTTGGGATCTGCGGGCCCTGTAGGGGCTTCTGGCCCTGGTTTTGGATCTGCGGCCTCTGGATGGGCTTCGGGGCCTGGATGGGGTTCGGGCCCTGGATGGGGTTCGGGCCCTGCTGCGGGGCATGGGTTTCCGAACTGCCCTACTTGAAGGCATGGCCGGTGTGGGCTCACTGGTGCTGCCTGTTCTGGGGGCAGAGGTGGTGGGTGCTGCAGTTGCCAGCTTTTTGGCTGCAGGAGGGGCACGAGGCTTGGGGCCCCTTTTTTGGGTACCTGAGGGTCCAGGGTCCCTTGGTGGGGCCGAGGTGGGAGTCTTGGATCTCAGTTTTCGGCCAGCTTGCTGGGACCTTGTGGTGGGGCCCTCCGCGGTCTTGCTTGCCTGGGGTCGCTTGCTCATCGCCTTTTTTGGTGCCATCGTACAGAAATGCTCAAAGAGAATGAGCTTGGGGGGAAAGGACCTTTAAATAATGAGCCCAGCGTGTGACGCCTATGCGCACGACTACGCGCTCGTACGAACGTACGTTCGAGCGGAACCAGGAAACCGCTGGGGTTTCACTTATCTGCTGCCTGGAA
The DNA here is from genome assembly GCA_027917425.1 of Gastrophryne carolinensis. Taxonomy (NCBI): domain Eukaryota; kingdom Metazoa; phylum Chordata; class Amphibia; order Anura; family Microhylidae; genus Gastrophryne; species Gastrophryne carolinensis. The sequence goes on along the minus strand of CM051240.1, from coordinate 109,286,017 downwards.
GAAGACTAAAGATGGCGCCCACTATCTTCACCCGTCAACAGGAAGAGATCCTCATGCTGGTAAGTGGCTGCCTGTGCATTTTAATAGAATAGTCAATGATGGCCTAAATGTAAATGATGCGTTGGGAACTAGTTTGGGGTCTCTTAATGTTTAATCACTGGCTCCTCACACTTCATCCTCAAGGGCCGAGCCTGGCCACGTTTTCACCTGTCTATGCTGATGTCCTAATTCGGCCAATTGCTCCGGCTTAGCAACAGTTAATTAACCTGTGGAGTAGCGGGGCGAGCTGTCAAACCTGGCCTGTCTCGGACATTGATGCGGATGTTTGCGGAACACTGTTTTCCTAAGCCATAAAAACACAACGGGAAGCCACACACGTGGTCCAAAAGCCTAAGCATTAGGCTACATCTTGGATGTTTAAACCATCCTAACATGCCATAGATGCAGGTGGCCTGATTCTTGATGTTGGCTATTATCTGTATGTACATGGTGTGTGATACATATAACATAAGACCAGACTGTCAATCACAGTCAACGTCCTCTTTAAGGCACTCCCCAAAAATGGCGGCCATTCGAAATGTGTGTGTTAATGACATTAAATACTCAACTTGTGATGCAACACATATGGGTCTGTGTGTAAAAGTAAAAGCTCTGTGTCCATTATGTTTTTCAGATCATGCTTCAGCGCCGGTATGACTTCGCGCCCAATGTGTGCGAGAAAAGGGACATCGCCCGGGAGATCATCGCCGAGATCCACCGTGTGACCAGCACCACCTTCACTCACACCCAGATAATGCAGCATTGGTCGGACCTGAAGCGTCTGCACATGCCCCGGGTGCGGAGGTTTTTTGGGATCCATTTCCCAAGTAAGTACAAAGCAATTGCATGGTATATGTTCCAAATGTCTAAGTTATGCCTTTATTTATAATGACTTTTCTTTGGTAGTGTTGGAAATGGATTTCAGAATTCGCCGCACCCGGAGACGTACAGGCCGACCAGTGCTGCATGACTCTGCATCTGTGAGTGAAGGTGGTGGATCTCCCGGGCGACGGACCTACCCCTCCTCTGTGGCCTCCTCAGACCAGCCCCTGGACCTTACCACAGAGGAGGGGCCAAGGCGCGTGGGCGTGGAGTCATACCTGGCCACGCATGGGGAAGGCTCTGGTATGTCACTCTTCATGTATAGGCACAAAGATATACATGGCAGGCCAAAAACTAAGTTATCCTTTATTATGTATTTGTAGAAGCTTCAGGAGCGGGTGAGATAGTGGAGGAGGAGGCAGCAGAGATGCTTGAAGTCGATCCTGGCGAAGGTGAGTGATGTCAGCCAGACTGGGAGCCAGATATGTTGGGGATAGTGACTCTCTACAAATACTAACCAAATGTCACATGTTTCTCCAGGGACTTCTTCACAGCAGAGCCAGGACCAAGGGCAGCCTGTTGGCCCCAACCAGCCATCTGTCGGCCACCAACTCCGTAAGTCTCCATGCCATTATTCATATTAATGTTTGGTTAGCTAATAACACACACATAACTAAAGGCGTAGCCAATGTGTAGTTCACACTTTCATGTGGGCACTTCGTTAGCGTAAAGAGGACCCAAACTAGTATTAAGAACCAAAGACTTAGCCATCACACTGTACCTACAGATTAGAAACATGGAAAAACACCCTTCACCCATCTAATGCATGTTATTAGACAGACCAAAACCAATATTGGGGAAGATGGAATGCACAATATTTACAGGCAGCATGGGATACAGATTGAAATAAGGAAGGTGCTGCCATGCATTGTGGGAGTGATGACCTTTCCCTCCACCCAGCTATGCTCTGGATTCCCAACGCACCACTGTAACCTACTCCCCTGTACTTTATCCAACTCTCCACTCCTCATTAAGTGTTATGCTTCAGAGTCCAGATGGCGGCGCTGTAATCCCAAAAAAGCCCTAAATAACTTTGAGGTGGTGCAGAATCATTTGTGAATATTTTTTGGTTTTCATTAAATAATGTGGAAGGTCCGGGTTAAGGAGTTTAAACACTTACCTGTGGGAAATGCATTAACTGTATCCCTTTGAAGAAGGACATATGTCATGCATTTACATGTATTTGATTAACCCTAAATCTATTTCCAGCATACAAACCGGTCTGGGAGTCCTATTTATGTTTCTTTCTCTATTGGTTACAGGGATGATCCCCCAAACCTTGGCCGGAAAAAAAAAAAGAATTAAGGAGTTGGTGGCCGAGCTGCTGGCCATACAGGCGACGTTGGGGCCAACAGATGATGAAGACGAGGAGGATTAGTGCCCTTGGTCCTGGCTCCTTTCTTCAAGTTGTTTGTAAATTTTACCACATTTTAAAACTTGGTTTATTGTTTTGGGTAAAAACCAAAAAAGTTGTTTTAAAAAAAAAAAAAAAACAAAAAAAAAAAAACAAAGGTGTTTTCCTGTAAAAAAAATACAAAATTTTTTATAAGTGTTTTTACTTGGCCAAAAAAAAAAAAAGTTTTTACAATTATTGCAAAAAAAACTAAGCAAATATTTTAAATAAATTATATTTTAAGCCTTCCGAAATGTGTCTTTTCTAATATGCACACACCCAAAAAATTACACAAACCAGAAACAACACACTTAGAAACATATAGACATATGTAAATTATGTGATATTCTTACGTTTTAGGGACCGATAAATGAAGTGGGATGCAAGCGCTAAGGGGTTTAGGTAAGTTTGAGGGACCGAGAAATGAAGTTTGATGCAAGCGCTAAGGGGTTTAGGTAAGTTTGAGGGACCGAGAAATGAAGTTGGATGCAAGCGCTAAGGGGTTTAGGTAAGTTTGAGGGACCGAGAAATAAAGTTGGATGCAAGCGCTAAGGGGTTTAGGTAAGTTTGAGGGACCGAGAAATAAAGTTGGATGCAAGCGCTAAGGGGTTTAGGTAAGTTTGAGGGACCGAGAAATAAAGTTGGATGCAAGCGCTAAGGGGTTTAGGTAAGTTTGAGGGACCGAGAAATAAAGTTGGATGCAAGCGCTAAGGGGTTTAGGTAAGTTTGAGGGACCGAGAAATAAAGTTGGATGCAAGCGCTAAGGGGTTTAGGTAAGTTTGAGGGACCGAGAAATAAAGTTGGATGCAAGCGCTAAGGGGTTTAGGTAAGTTTGAGGGACCGAGAAATAAAGTTGGATGCAAGCGCTAAGGGGTTTAGGTAAGTTTGAGGGACCGAGAAATAAAGTTGGATGCAAGCGCTAAGGGGTTTAGGTAAGTTTGAGGGACCGAGAAATAAAGTTGGATGCAAGCGCTAAGGGGTTTAGGTAAGTTTCTGGTTGAGGGTGCGCATGCGCAAGATCTTATAAACATACGAACGCACGAATCTAAGAGGCCAAAAACCAATGAAAACCAGAGGCAAACGCAAGTAATTGGAAGAGGTTGACGATGGAAGCAGCCGAAAAAACAGGCTGCCGCCGCAACAGGTGAGCACATGAACGTGATTTTTACGATTGGCAACTGACTGAGGCAAGTTCGGGAGATATCATACGAACGGACGTATCTTTTAGGATAGAAACGTATTTGCTTATTGAATCACTCGCAAGTTCATACGAACGCACGAGCGGACGTAAAAAATAGGATGATCGTGAGCCAAATCCAAGCTGTTACATGTTTCTTTGAATCAACCCAATAGACCATTTAAAAAAACATGAATGACAACGCCCTCTGGTGGCAATCCTTATTATTGAATTTATATGAATTGCCTGTCTAATAGAAAATACATATGCAAACAACTATATAATATGATCAATTCATGGATAATGTGCAATACTATGAATAATTGATAAAAAATGTCTATATACAAAGAACTAGAAAAAGGTAATTCCACACAAACAACATCTATATAGGTGTATATACCAGGTACACTAATGACCCAGTATTTAACAAGGAAGAAAGTGCAATGTGCTATAAATTGTCTATGCCGAAAGACTGACAGTGATCAAAAGTGCAATGTGCTATAAACTACCTGTGCTGAAAAACCAATATGTGTGATTGTCTCATATGTAAAAATCCTTCTCTATATACAATTCCTAATCCTGTGTATTCATATATAAGCAAAGGAACAGGCATAAGTAAACATGTCTCATATCACCATTATAAAGAGGAGCCTCAGGTGCCACCGAGGGGAAGAATCGGCATCTACGCGTTGCGTGGCCCTGCCCACTTCATCAGGATGCTGTAAAGTTGTCTATGAATCCACCTGCCTTATGTACCAGTGTTAATCAGCCATGCGCCAATAACAGAATGGGTGCTGTCTCGCTCGCACTCTGACCCGGAAGTGCGAGCGGCCGGCTGTAGGAGCGCCACCCACATCCGGCCAGCCCATCTGTAAGCAGGCTGGTGACGCTGCGTCCGCCCGACACACGCGCGCACGCACCCGCAGCCCGCCCCCCCGCGCCCACCCCTGCAGTAGGTGGCTTCCGGGAGCGAGCGCAGGGCGGCGCGCGCATGCGCCGGCCCGGCGCAGCGCCACACACCCCTGCTAGAATACAAACAATCAAAGAGTTGTCAAACTTCGATATGTACACAAGGCAGAGGGATGCACATATCCTGTGCATAGGTGTCATTCCATACTCATATACAATCACACGGTACTGTGCATAAATAAATGAATTATCACAGAAAGCAGTGTGTAAGTAATTCAAACCTTTCAATCTCATATCTTAGAGAGTATTTATAAGGGCAAAAACTACATGTACAAAAATGAGAAAAAATCCATCTCTTCAATATGGATATGGCTAAATAGCCTCGGGCACACATACTTAAACAGTCCATACTAGGTGACAATCATGCAGAGGAACCCTGATCATCCGGTTCCTACACATATTCTTCCCAGTATGTTGTCACTAACTCCAGGGAGATAATAGAACAGCTTCTAAGTGGTTATTCAAAGAGTGTTGCCGGTATCTTTCCAGTTACTTGAAACCACCTCTCTTCCGTTAGGTAGCCTTAATTGCTCCAGATGTTATGTAATATGGAGGGGATTACACATTCCTTTCTCCTAATCGGGCATCCACAAGGTCCAATGATTATCGGGATCCGCCAAATTGTATACTTTCACTCCAAACTGCTCCTTCTGCTGAACTTTAGCTTCATAGAGGAGGGGAATCATTGGACCTTGTGGATCGGTGTACCTGGGTGCCTTTGAGGCCTGCACCCTTATATGTAATTTAAGATAGCTGTGCATTACTTCAGTCTTTTGTTGTTTCTAATCTGACATTCAGGAGGCACAATCAGTCAATAATATCCTTGTGTTTGGGATCCCAACAGCTTCACACCAGGACGAGATGGTGGACCCAGGGAGGAGGCTGCGCCCCCGACGCCCTGTTGGCCCCAAGCCTTGTAAGTTTGTTAAATATATCATACATGTAGTTTAAACTCCGGCCAAAAACAACAAAAACATGGTCCAATACACATTAATGTAATAAGTTAGGGAAAATTTAACCCTAATAATGGACCAAACCAAAACCCCTAGATAAGCTAAATACTTACAAGGCAAAACTGATGATGTTTTTCACAGATCCAAGAAAAGGGGAACAATGAACACGAAGAAGAGCCTCCTGCCTGTGCTGTTGTTTTAAATTTTTAAATACCAAAAAATAAATGTTTCAATTTTAAACAAGAATCTTTTAAAAGTTCTCAAAAAAAGTTTAAGTAAAAAAAACTAAAAACACTTTGTGGTGTGTTCTCTTTCATGGCACTGTACGTTCTCACAACATAACCATACAGTTACACGTCCCAAAAGGTAAGTATATGGGACAAGGAATAGGAGGAAGAAGAAGGAGAAGAAGAAAAAGAAGAAGGAGAAGAGATTAAGGTAAGCATTAAACACAGGGAAGAAGATAAAGAAGAAGCAGGAGAAGAGATTAAGGTAAGCATTAAACACAGGGAAGAAGATAAAGAAGAAGAAGGAGAAGAGTTTAAGGTAAGTTTTGGTGAAAGTGTCAGTTTGATGTATGAGGGAAGCTTGAGGGAGGACTAGGGATGTGCGCTTGCGTGGACCCAGATTGTCAACAGGAAATCCATGGAAATGTAAGTATACATGGAAAAACAATCGGAATCGGGGTGAAAACGGAAACAGATGGCAAGAAGGTACGTTTGGAAACTCATTAAAAAGGAGCCAAAAACGGATCGTCCGTGTGAACGGCAACGGAACCCACGACCACACGGAAAGCACCCGAGAGGGGAAAAAACACTTCCCGAATGAAGACACATAAACGGATCAGTAAGGAGCTCTCCCGACGGCGGCTCTGAATCATATTTGAACCCCGAGACAAACGGAAGGAAAATGGGTCATAGGAAAAACGGAACAAAATAAGGTCAGATTGGGGGAGGCTCTGCATCAGGCCATATATGTCTGTATTGCACAGTCATTTTGTTGGAACCGTGCACTGAATGGGAAAGGTTGGCAGCACGTCGCTTCCACCAACCTCCGCAGTGTCGCAGTGTCACAGCTTGGGACTCCGGAAATTACATGGACGGATGCCGCAGATGGCGCTCTTCCATCCTCTGTGACGGAATATGGTTGCTATTTAAACACTGGTGTGACAGGTATCACTACCCTGCCGAAACGTCTCACTGCAGTAAAAGTTTGGTTTTCTATGCATTCACTTTTTAGCTATATGCTATACTGACTCTGATATCCATTATCTGCCTATTGACTATTTTAGATGCACTATATGAATATGTCACGTCATGATTCGGAACTGTAAATCTTTTTGAGCATGCTGGTTGCTTCATATGGTATCTTGGGATATGATTGTTATGATGGTTATTCTTTACAATGTATGCATTTCAATACTATTGTATCTTTCTTGACTACTGATCAGATATTTGGTCAAACATATATGAGCCTTATATCCAATGGGATTTATATGTACACTAGAGATGAGCGAACTTTTGAAAAATTCGATACGGCTGATTCACCGAATTTTCTGACAAAATTAGTTTCGGTCCGAATTTATTCGCGATGAATCGCTATTAAAAACGGCTATTTCTGAGCTTCCTAGAGCCTCAATAGGGTTGTAAACCATTCTGCCTTGCTGTAACACGCATATTATGCGTGCTGGGTTAGTGAAATAATACTGTAAATAATTATGACATGCAGATCAGGCATCGCTATTAGAATCGCAGAGCTGCACAATTACAGAGAGTTGAGGTGGCATCTCTATGAGGGGCCCCTATATTGCCTGAAAAACACACCCTGGAGCTGGCAGCAGCAGGAGCCCAAATATTGGCTGAAAGACATCCTGGAGTTGGCAGCAGGAGCCCAAAAATTGGCCTGAAGACACACACTGGAGTTGTCAGCAGGAGCCCAAAAATTGGCCGAAAGAGACACTGGAGTTGCCAGCAGCAGCAGGAGCCCAAACATTGGCTGAAAGAGACACTGGAGATGGCAGCAGGAGCCCAAAAATTGGCCTAAAGACACACTGGAGTTGGCAGCAGCAGGAGCCCAAAAAATGACTGAGAGACACACCCTGGAGTTGCAAGCAGCAAGAGCAGCAGCGGCAGGAGTCCAAACATTGCTTGAAAGAGACACTGGAGTTGGCAGCAGGAGCCCAAACATTGCTTGAAAGACACACTGGAGTTGGCAGCAGGAGCCCAAACATTGCTTGAAAGACACACTGGAGTTGGCAGCAGCAGTAGCAGCAGGAGCCCAAACATTGCTTGAAAGACACACTGGAGTTGGCAGCAGGAGCCCAAACATTGCTTGAAAGACACACTGGAGTTGGCAGCAGCAGCAGGAGCCCAAACATTGGCTCAAAAAGACACTAAAGTTGGCAGCAGGAGCCCAAAAATTAGCTGAATGACACCCTGGATTTCAAGCAGCAGCAGGAGCCCAAACATTGCTTGAAAGAGACACTGGAGTTGGCAGCAGGAGCCCAAACATTGATTGAAAGACACACTGGAGTTGGCAGCAGGAGCCCAAGAATTGGCTGAATGACACCCTGGAGTTGCAAGCAGCAGGAGCCCAAACATTGCTTAAAAGAGACACTGGAGTTGGCAGCAGCAGCAGCAGGGGGCCAAAATTGCTTGAAAGACACACTGGAGTTGGCAGCAGCAGCAGCAGGAGCCCAAATATTGCTTGAAAGACACACTGGAGTTGGCAGCAGGAGCAGGAGCCCAAACATTGCTTGAAAGACACACTGGAGTTGGCAGCAGGAGCCCACAAATTGGCCTAAAGACATACTGGAGTTGCAAGCAGCAGGAGCCCAAAATTGCCAGAAAGACACACCCTGGAGATGGCAGCAGCATTAAGAGAACATATACAGATTTTCGGCACAGATATCTTATCCAAAGAATATTAATAAAAAGTTAGAGTAACGTAAAGCAATTTCTCAATAATTACTTGTGGTCTGATGCAGAGGAATGTCTGTAACTGGAGAGCAGTGCCTTAAATCTGTTTTGCACGATCCATATTTCTTTAGTGTTGGTCTGGCCCCATGATCAATCTACTCTAATGCATCAGGCATTTCTTGGGTGGAAATCTTGGCTGGTCCATGCCCGATTCATTTCCACGCAGGCCAGTCTCTGAAAAAAAAAAACATTTTTGAAGCATACTGGAGCACATTGAATTGCTCTCATCAGAGCATCACTTACGCACATCTAAGAGTTTCATCACTTTGTTCGTGTTAAAGTCTTCAGGGCCTAGTTACTACTTAGTGAAAGACCATAGATAGTTACACACCTGCTGCTCTTATCGACAAATCCTGTTTTAAGTGTAGTATAGCATTTTGTCCTCCCCTCATATACGCACTAAGTATGTCAGGCAGAGAAGTGTCAGGATGGGCACAGATAAGTGGCCTAAATTTATCAAGCAGAGGTTGCAGCAGACTAGGGGTGAGTGGCAGCAGGAGTCTCAGTGAGAGGACTGATCTCCCGGGATCAGCTAGCGGTCGTGTCTTGACCAGCAACCCATCTGCCATCATCCATTGGTTAACACGATCATCCACTGCATCACAAGTGACATCTGACACCCCCAGTCAACTGTCGGTTATGTCTTATGCTTAGGGTTCAGCTCCACTATTCAGTGAGGACGATCTGATAATCAGAAAAATCAGCAGCTACTGCCCAGCCAAGAAGTGCAGGAGACACTTGCCGCTTCTTCCACTAGGCGGGCAAGTAGTGATGAGGAGAGTGGCATGGGAGGTGGTGTTGCAAGCGTTTTGGCTTCTTAAGCAGACACTGTTGAGGAACCTGAGGAGGACATCAGTGAGTTTTGAGGGCACTTTTAAAGGCTTGGATTGATGGAGAGTGACAGATTTAGCGGCCAGCATGGTGGCAGAAAGGGGAAAGAAGGGGAGGCAAATGTGCTTGGGGTAGACCACTTGCGCGGCAGGCTATCTTCCCAGGAGGTAGTGGAAGAGGGTCCCTGGAGTTGGTGGCGGCGGCGGTGGCGGCAGCAGCAGTGAATTAGCGCGGACTGTTGGTAGGAAAAATCAGCTACATGGCCATGTGGCAGTTTTTCATCAAGCATCCGCAGGAGGTTAACATGGCTATATGAAAGATGTGTAGGCAGAAGGTGAAGTGTGACCAGGGTCCCAATGTTGGACCCACAGCCCTGCGTCAACATTTGCAGCGTCACCATCAAGCGGCCTGGGAGAGTTGGCTCCAAAGTGGTGGTCCAGCCTGCTGCATTACCCAGTGGCCCGCCGCTCTCTATTTCAGCCAGCCAAGGCTCCACCACCTCCTGTGTGTCATTCCCATCCTCTGTGGCTCCAGATGCTCCTCCTCCTCTTAATCCGAGTCAGTCATTCCGCCAGCAATCCATTGGCCAAGCCATGTCCAAGAGACAACAGTATGTGCCCACTCATCCAACGTACAGAAGCTAAATGTGCTCCTGTATACGTTGCAGGTGCTGCAGTCCCTCCCTTTTGAGTTGGTGGACCTTTCAGAGAACTGACGGCTTGTGCCGAGCAGAGGTGGAGAGTCCCATGCTGCCATTTCTTTGTGAAGAAGGCAGTACCAGCCTTGTACAATTTTGTTGGAGCTGTAACTACGGTCAGGGACAATACATATCCTTTAAGGCCCACTGGGTGATTGTGGTTCCTGCACAACCACAACAGCAACTTGGACAGGTCCCTCCGCTGTGGCCTCCACGCTCCTAGGCCTTTGTGCCTGTGACAGTGCACTTGCACTTAGCAATGGTGTCACAGAAAAAAGTGGCTAATTGTCAATTGCATATTAATAGTTAACATTTATCTTATTTGAGCAGATTTATAATAATAACATATAATAACATATAACATAGCAACAATAACATCTAACATAATAACAGTAACATATAAAATTTATCAAATTTTTTTTTTTTGTATTTGTTGATATTTTTTTTTTTCATATTTTGTATTTTTTAAAAACATATATATATATATATATATATATATATATATATATATATATATATATATTTTTTTTTTTTTTTTTTTTTTTTTTGAATTTTTTTAATATTTTTTTTTTCCATTGTCTTTTTTTAATATTTTGTGAATTTTTGTATCAATTTCTTTTTCATTTTTTTATTTTTTATTTTTTCTTGTTTTTTCTAAATATTTTTTTTTTATTTATTTTTTCCCAGTGCCCTTCCAGCCTACCATGTGTGCAAAACACGGCGGTTTCACGCTGTTCTTCACATGGTTTGCCTTGAGCCACAGAGCCACACATGGGAGGAACTGCTAAAAAAGGCTTACTCCACGAAAACTGCAAATGGGACCCATGGTGACTGACACTGGGAAGAACATCTTGTCTGCGCTGCAACAAGGAAGCCTGAGCCATGCGTCCTGCCATGGCACATGTGTTCAATCTAGTTGTCAAGCGTTTTTTGAAGTCTTCCCCCCATCTGCAAGACATCCTAACAACGGGAAGGAAACTTTGCATGCACTTCAGCCACTCCTACATCGTCAAGCACACCCTTCTTGAGCTTCAGCGTCAGAACGGTATCCCCAAACATAGTCTGATTTGCGATGTTTCCACCCGTTGGAATTCGACCCTCCATATGCAGGATCGACTATAGGAACAGAGAAAAGATATCACGGATTTCTTGATGATCCAAATGGATAGGGGGACACCCCTGTGTAACTTCAATGTAAACCAGTGGCAGCTCATACGTGACACCTGCCGTTTGCTCAGGCCCTTTGAGGAAGCTACTTTATTAGTCAGTCGCCAGGACTATGAGATGAACGATGTGATTCCACTGCTTCATGTACTACAACACATGTTGGAAACCATTGCTGTTCAGGGCACTGGAGACATGACGCATACATTTCACAGCCACATGAAGCCTTTGGGGGCTGAAGTGGAGGAGGAGGAGGGGCACAGGTTTGACAAAATGGCCATTTTATCTAGTCATCTGACAGGAGAGGAGGAGCAGGAGCAGCCACAGGAGCTAGAGGGTTGTGAGGAAGGTGAGACAGAGGACCTAGACACACCATGGCAGTTTGCAGTGGAGATGGAGACAGGTAGTCCCTCCGAGTCACATGCACAAATGGCACGATGCATGCTCATGTGCTTGCGTAGTGACCGCAGAATTGTCTCCATTTGTCAGCGGGATGACTTCTGGCTCTCCACCTTATTGGACCCTCGCTTCCGGCACAAAATGGGGGCATTTTTTATACCCACTGAGAGGGAGGACAAACTGACCTACTACAGAGACATCCTACGTAGTCAGTTGGGCGATGCCTATCTGCGCCATGGTCCATACTGTGATGCCCAGCGGGACACCAGCCTTCTGTAAGCAGGCAACCCCCAATCTCCACCGCCGCTTCTGCCTATAGTCAAGCCCCCGTTTGCCGGGACGTTAGGTACACCTCACCGGACACGGTTGCCTCCAGGGTTTAATAGGCGCAAAAGATGGCTGCTTACAGTGAAGGCCGATGAACCTTAAGGTTATCCCGAAGCCGAGGTAGTCAATTCGGAGGGTGCGTCAGAGTACAGGGATGAGACAGGTGCGTAGTCAGAAATAGCCAAAGGGTCAAGCCAGGAGGTCAGAGATCGCAGGGTATCCAGAGGGGCAGGCAGCTTCGTGGTCAGATAAAGCAGAGGTGAGTACAGGCAGCAGACAGGAATGGTCGATCAAGCCGTGTCGGAACTGAACCGGCACAAAATGGGGGCATTTTTTAAACCCGCCGAGAGGGAGGACAAACTGACCTACTACAAAGACTACAAAGACATTCTACGTAGTCAGTTGGCCGATGCCTATCTGCGCCATGGTTCATACTCTCGCAGGTCTGACTCGGGGGGACCTCTGCGATCACCTTCCACTGCCATGGCTGCTTGGGGGGGTGGAAGGAGAAGCAGCAGCAGCTCCATCAGCAGCAGCCTGTCTTCAGTTGCTAATGAGTAGCTTTCTACACCCGCATAGTGAGTCTACTCATGAGCAGCATGAAGACCTGGAGCAGGACCTGAACCAGCAGGTTGTGTCATACCTTGACATGACCATGCCAACACAGCTGGACTTCTGGGCAGCCAAACTTGACTTGTGGCCGCAACTAGCAGAGTTTGCCCTGGAAAAGCTGTCCTGCCCGGCCAGTAGCATGCCATCTGAGCGGTTGTTTAGTGTGGCGGGGCCATAGTCATGCCAAGGAGAACTTGTCTGTCCACGAATAATGTGGAGAGACTCACCTTTGTGAAGATGAATCAGGCATGGTTCAACCAGGATTTCCAGCCAACAATGGCTGATCCATGATAGTAGCTGATGCATGGTAGCTCCTTATGCTGCTGCCAACTCCAGGGTGTGTCTTTCAGGCAATATATGGGCTCCCTATGCTGCTGCCAACTCCTGGGTGTGTCTTTCAGACAATATATGGGCTCCCTATGCTGCTGCCGACTCCTGGGCGTGTCTTTCAGGCAATATATAGGCTCCCTATGCTGCTTCTGCCAGCTCATATGTGTGTCTTTCAGGCAATATATGGGCTCCTAATGCTGCTGCTGCCAACTCCAATGTGAGCACTCTTAAAAGACGCATGCTAGCATATTTGGGATGCCCCCCGGTTAAAGGCAATGGCTGCTGGCAGTTTGACAAAGTAATTTTCTTTACAAAATGCAACTAGTTAATAGACAGGTACTCTTGAAATATTACTGCTAGTGTTTGGGATGCCCCCTCCTCACATACAGAGGAGGCCTCCCTTGATTGTGGAAAGGTGACGTTAATTATAAAATGCAAGCAGTTATTAGACAGGTACTCTTGAAATATTACTGCTAGTGTTTGGGATGCCCCTCCTCACATACAAAGGAGGCCTCCCTTGATTGTGGAAAAGTGATGTTAATTATAAAATGCAAGCAGTTATTAGACAGGTAGTCTTGGGATATTTATGCTAGTGTTTGGGATGCCCATGTGGGCTGGGGTTTTTACAGCAGACACAGAAACAATTCAAACTGCGATATATTTATGAGAAATAGCCTTTAAAAGCTGCTTTAGTGTAACAGATAGGGTCAAATGTGCAGGTTTGGGGTGCCCTGCGGCCTGGTGTTTTGGCAGCAGGACAAAAACCAATTCAAAATGAAATAGCTTGATTAAGCTGAGGATGAACAAGGGTATTTAGTATAACAGATAGGGTGCTACGTGGTGGTTTGGGATACCCTGCGGCCTAGTGTTTTGGCAGCAGGACAAAAACCAATTCAAAATGCAATAGCTTGATTAAGCTGAGGATGAACAAGGGTATTTAATATAACAGATAGGGTGCTATGTGCAGGTTTGGGATACCCTGCGGCCTAGTGTTTTGGCAGCAGGACAAAAAACTATTAAAAATGCAATAGCTTAATTAAAATGAGGCTGAACAATGCTTATTTAGTATAACAGATAGGGTGACATGTGCTGGTTTGGGATGCCCATGTGGGCTAGTTTATTTAAAGCAGACAAAAACCAATTCAAAATGCAATAGCTTAAATAAAATGAGGCTGAACAACGCTTATTTAGTATAACAGATAGGGTGCTACGTGCAGGTTTGGGATACCCTGCGGCCTAGTGTTTTGGCAGCAGGACAAAAACCAATTCAAAATGCAATAGCTTGATTAAGCTGAGGATGAACAAGGGTATTTAGCATAACAGATAGGGTGCTACATGCAGGTTTGGGATTCCCTGCGGCCTAGTGTGTTGACAGCAGGACAAAAACCAATTCAAAATGCAATAGCTTAATTAAAATGAGGCTGAACAACGCTTATTTAGTATAACAGATAGGGTGACATGTGCAGGTTTGGGATACCCTGCGGCCTGGTGTATTGACAGCAGGACAAAAACCAATTCAAAATGCAATAACTTAATAAAACTGAGGCTGTAGACGCTTATTTAGTATAACAGATATGGTGCCACGTGGTGGTTTGGGATTCCCTGCAGCCTGGTGTATTGACAGCAGGACAAAAAGCTATGCAAAATGCAATAGCTTAATAAAGCCGATGCTGAACAACACTTATTTAGTATAACAGATAGGGTGCAACGTTGTGGTTTGGGATACCCTGCTGCCTGGTGTATTTAAAGCAGACTAAAACCAATTCAAAATGTAATAACTTAATAAAGCTGAGGCTGTAGACGCTTATTTAGTATAACAGATAGGGTGCCACGCGGTGGTTTGGGATACCCTGCGGCCTGGTGTATTGACAGCAGGACAAAAACCAATGCAAAATGCAATAACTTAATAAAGCTGAGGCTGTAGACGCTTATTTAGTATAACAGATAGGGTGCCACGCGGTGGTTTGGGATACCCTGCGGCCTGGTGTATTGACAGCAGGACAAAAATATACGCAAAATGCAATAGCTTAATAAAGTTGATGCTGAACAACGCTTATTTAGTATAACAGATAGGGTGCCATGTGGTGGTTTGGGATACCCTGCGGCCTGGTGTATTGACAGCAGGACAAAAACCAATTCAAAATGCAATAACTTAATAAAACTGAGGCTGTAGACGCTTATTTAGTATAACAGATATGGTGCCACGTGGTGGTTTGGGATTCCCTGCAGCCTGGTGTATTGACAGCAGGACAAAAAGCTATGCAAAATGCAATAGCTTAATAAAGCCGATGCTGAACAACACTTATTTAGTATAACAGATAGGGTGCAACGTGGTGGTTTGGGATACCCTGCTGCCTGGTGTATTTAAAGCAGACTAAAACCAATTCAAAATGTAATAACTTAATAAAGCTGAGGCTGTAGACGCTTATTTAGTATAACAGATAGGGTGCCACGCGGTGGTTTGGGATACCCTGCGGCCTGGTGTATTGACAGCAGGACAAAAACCAATGCAAATTGCAATAGCTTAATAAAGCTGATGCTGAACAATGCTTATTTAGTATAACAGATAGCGTGCAACGTGCAGGTTTGAAATAGCAGGATCTCCTGTGGTAAGTTTTGGGAAACTGAGCTCATTGGGTAAGTAAAATATAGTAAACTGTGTTTGTTTTATTTTTGTGAATCAGTGTGTTAATGCTGGCACAAATTTAAACCAAAGAAAAAAAAAAAAGGGTTTTTTTTTTTCTCTTTCCTGGATTCCTGCTGAGGCCTAATTGAGGCCTAATTGAAGCAGGTGTGTTATAAGGCCACACACACAGCTCTTGGAGCGTGCTCTTGTTGCTGTCTCTGTAAGTGGCTGCTTGGAAGTGGTGAGTTAAAGCAGGTGTTAAAAGAAGAAGTTACAAGCAGAAGTTCGGAAGCTGTAAGTATCTGCCTTGATTTCATATTGTTATTTTAAGTGTTGTAAATTCTACACTTGGTGTTCCCACAAATTCATACAATGGGTTCCATGCCTAACAATGCTGTTCAGTGTACATCTTGTGCTATGTATGCACTTCTTGATCAATCGGTCGATGGTGAATATATATGCCCCGGATGCCTGCGAATCTCTGATTTGGAAGCCGTGATTCACGATCTAAATAAGCGATTGGCAACACTGAGAGAAATTGTTATCATGCAAAAGAGTCTGGATCTCACTGATCTGGCACTACATGGCTCAGGGTCAGGGGAGGGTGGTAGTATGGGGGGAGAGGAAAAGCAGGAAAATGAGGCAGCTAGCTGGATAACAGTTAGAAGGCGGGGTAGGGGTAAAAGTTACAGGGAAGCTAGCCCTGAACAGGCACCTCCAAACAAGTTTGCCCGGTTGGCAGATGAGGAGGATGTTAGCTCAGGAATGGCAGAGCTGCAGCAAGACACATCTGTCGGCTCCAGTAAGGAAGGGAGGGGAAATGGGAGAACAGGGCAGGCAAGACAGGTGCTGGTAGTGGGTGACTCTATTATTAGGGGAACAGACAGGGCAATCTGTCACAAAGACCGGGATTGCCGAACAGTGTGTTGCCTTCCTGGGGCAAGAGTACGGCATGTAGCGGAGCGGGCTGACAGATTGTTGGGAGGGGCTGGCGTGAACCCAGCGGTCATGGTGCATATTGGCACTAATGACATAGGAAGAAGTAGGTGGAAGGTCCTAAAAAATGATTTCAGGGACTTAGGTCGTAAGCTTAAGGCAAGGACCTCAACTGTAGTATTCTCAGAAATACTACCAGTACCAAGAGCCACACCAGAGAGGCAGCGGGAGATTAGAGATGTAAACAGGTGGCTCAAAAATTGGAGTAAAAAGGAGGGGTTTGGGTTCTTAGAGAACTGGGCCGACTTCACAGTGGGCTACAGGTTCTTTGGCAGAGATGGGTTGCACCTCAATGGGGAGGGTGCATCTGTTCTGGGGGAGAGGATGGCTAAAAGGTTAGAGGAGTGTTTAAACTGAGCATTGGGGGGGAGGGTAAAAGCTATTACAAAGGGGAAGTTAGGAAAGAAAGTGACAGTGGGTGTAGACATGAAACTGGGGGTGGAGAGGGGGGAGGGGTTAGCACATCTAGCAGGAATAAGGGCAATATACAGAATTATCAAAATTGTCATAAGCATTTGAAATGCATGCTTACAAATGCTAGAAGCTTGACTAATAAAATGGATGAACTAGAACTGATAATAACAGAAGAACAATATGATATAGTGGGGGTAACAGAGACCTGGCTGGATGAAAGCTATGACTGGGCAGTAAATTTACAGGGATACTGTGTGTTTAGGAGGGACCGTAACAAATGCAAAGGGGGTGGAGTCTGCTTAATTGTAAAATCCTCTCTACAGCCTGCTCTGCGGGAGGATATATGTGAGGGGAATGACCATGTGGAGTCGGTATGGGTAGAAATACATGGAGGGAGAAACAAAAATAAAATACTGATGGGGGTTTGCTATAAACCTCCAGATATATCCGAATCCTTAGAAAATATGATGCTAAGGCAAATAGATATAGCCGCTAAAATAAATGAGGTAGTGATTATGGGGGACTTTAACTACCCAGATATAGACTGGGATGCTGAAAAATGTGTTTCGCAGAAAAGTAATAGTTTTTTATCTAAAACAAAAGATGGCTACCTTTCCCAACAAGTACAAGCTCCAACAAGGGGGAAAGCCATATTGGACCTAATACTAACCAATGTACCAGACAAAGTAATAAAGGTACAGGTTGGGGGACACCTTGGAAGCAGTGATCATAATATCATTAATTTCCAATTAGCAGTCACTAGGGTGCCTTATCAAGGAGTCACAAAAACGCGGGACTTCAAAAAGGCAAAGTTTGAGCAACTTAGAGATGCCCTACACTGCATTGACTGGGAAAATGTCCTTAAGAACAAAAGCATGGACGCTAAATGGGATACTTTCAAAGGAATACTTAATTTTCAGTGTGACAGATATATACCTTACAGGAATAAAACTATTAGACACACATGTAAACCGATGTGGCTAAATAAAAAGGTTAAGGGGGCAATAAACAACAAAAAAAAGGCATTTAAACGTTTAAAGCAGGAAGGGACAGCGGAAGCGTTAAAAAACTATAAAGAAGAAAATAAACAATGTAAACAACAGATAAGGGCGGCTAAGCTGGAGACAGAAAGACTGGTCGCGAAAGAGAGTAAAACTAACCCCAAATTATTCTTTAGCTACATAAACCGTAAAAGGTACAAACCTGAGGGTGTGGGCCCCCTGAAAAGCAAGGATGGGACCCCTATAGAGGGAAATGAGGAGAAAGCTAATTTGCTTAACAACTTCTTTGCTTCTATATTCACAAAAGAATTTGACATGCCGAGTGAAATGCAGGGGAATAACCGAAACCCTCCATTAAATGTCACTGGTCTAACCAAGGAAGAAGTCCGGCACCGTCTCAAGCAGATGAAAATCGATAAATCGCCGGGACCAGATGACATACATCCTCGTGTTTTAAGGGAGTTATGTACAGTAATAGACAAGCCGTTATTTCTAATATTTGTGGATTCCATAACTACAGGGTTTGTTCCGATGGATTGGCGCTTGGCAAATGTGGTGCCAATATTCAAAAAGGGATCTAGGGGGGAACCTGGGAACTACAGACCGGTAAGCTTAACATCTGTGGTGGGCAAGCTGTTTGAAGGTTTCTTAAGGGATACTATCCTGGAGCACCTTGGGGAAAATGACCTTATTACTCCATATCAGCATGGATTTATGAGGAATCGCTCCTGCCAGACAAACCTGATCGGCTTTTATGAGGAGGTAAGTTCAAGATTGGATCAGGGGGAGTCATTGGATATCATATATCTTGACTTTTCTAAAGCATTTGATACTGTGCCACATAAAAGGCTGGTACAAAAGATGAGAATGCTTGGACTGGGGGAAAACGTGTGCAGATGGGTGGGAAATTGGCTTAGTGATCGGAAGCAGAGGGTGGTTATCAATGGTACACACTCAGATTGGGTCACTGTTACTAGTGGAGTACCACAAGGGTCAGTTCTGGGACCAATTCTCTTCAATATATATATAAATGACATTGGGTATGGATTAAACAGTAAAGTCTCAATCTTTGCAGATGATACTAAGCTGAGTAAAGTAATTAAAACAAAGGAGGACAACAGGCAACTACAAACAGATTTAGATAAATTGGAAGCATGGGCAGTTAAATGGCAAATGAAGTTTAACACAGATAAATGTAAGGTTATGCACATGGGAAGGAGAAATATGTGTCATGATTACACACTAAATAAAGAAACACTTGGTAAAACAGCAATGGAAAAGGATCTAGGGGTTTTAGTTGACAATAAGCTCAACTGTAGTAATCAATGCCAGGCAGCTGCTGCCAAGGCAAACAGGATCATGGGGTGCATCAGGAGGGGCATGGGTGCTCATGACCAGAGCATCATTTTACCCCTGTACAAGTCACTGGTCAGACCCCATATGGAATACTGTGTACAGTTCTGGGCACCTGTGCTTAAGAAGGACATATCAGAACTGGAGCACGTTCAAAGAAGGGCAACAAAGTTAATAAAAGGAGTGCGGGGGCTAGAGTACCCGGAAAGATTGTCCAAGTTAGGCTTATTTATACCCCGGAGTGTAACCATAACCCGGGGGCATCCACTAAGGTTAGAGGAAAGATGCTTTCTCCACCGGCATAGGAGGGGATTCTTCTCTGTAAGAGCAGTGAGACTATGGAACTCGCTGCCAGAGGAGGTAGTAATGATGGATACATTAAAAATGTTCAAAAGTGGCCTTGATGCCTTCCTGGCATGTAATAACATTTCCGGCTATGGCTACTAGACCACTGGAAGGAGTTAAACAGGCTGAACTGGATGGACTAAAGTCTTTATTCAGCCTTACATACTATGTTACTATGTAATACCCTGCGGCCTGGTGTATTGAAAGCAGACCAAAACCAATTCAAAATGCAATAACTTAATAAAGCTGAGGCTGTAGACGCTTATTTAGTATAACAGATAGGGTGCCACGTGGTGGTTTGGGATACCCTGCGGCCTGGTGTATTGACAGCAGGACAAAAACCTATGCAAAATGCAATAGCTTAATAAAGCTGATGCTGAACAATGCTTATTTAGTATAACAGATAGGGTTACATAAGGCACTGCATAGATGGCATGCACAGTGGCAAGGCAGATTACGGTTTACAGCACAAAGAAATCAAATTGAATTGCAAACTGATCACTTTTATGCTGTCCTTGGATTGTCCCAGTTTTCCAGTATCTTTCCCTGGCTCTGTCTGCCTCTTTAAATCTCCCTACCTATCTGTAAATCTCCCTACCTATCTTTAACTCTCCCTACCTATCACTAACTGTCTGTCCTTGTCTGCAGCAACCACCGCTGTCTCACGAATGCAAGTCTGAAATGCGCACAAGCAAGATGGTCGCCGCTTTATATAGCACGGTGACGTCACTGGGCTCCCTGGCTGCTGATAGGCTGCATAGCTGAATAGCGGGGAAATTCGGATTCGTTCAGAATCGAATATTTCCTGAAATTCGGAACTAATTCGGGTTCGTCCGGATCGATTCGCTCATCCCTAATGTGTACTATAAAAGTGACTTCTTAAATGCACAGGTAACTTTTTTAGCAGGTTGCTGATAATTCTATATTTAAATTTTTTTTCTATTATTGGTGCTTTACAAACTCCTTTGGATATACTGGGAAGAATCCTTTGTGTAATTGTATACTTTTTTCATTACATTCGACCAGCAGTACAATTTGATTGTGTGATTAAATGTATCTTTTATATAAATATTTGTAAATATTTATTTTTCTTTGTAATCTTTTGTATATTGTGTTTCATAAACCAATATTATAACTAATACAATCTTGGTATTGTAAAGCTATCTATGGTGTGTGTACATACAACCACATTTTCCATTTATCATGTGGGATGCACCTGGTTATTACCAGACTAACTTAGGGGGTGTGTTTGTGGGGGGGGGGGGGGGGGAGGGATTTCAAATGTAAAGGGTTGTTTTGGTTGAAAAAGCACAGGGTGCAAGGTGCTCACTTGTGCTTTTTCAGCTGCAGAGCTGACATTTTCAAGTTAAATTACCCTTATGCGCATGCTTTACGTTGGAGTGGTTGACAACTCTTCTCTTCACAGTACCTATGCATGTTGGGTATTGTTCTGTTCGAGGGGCCTTGCCTTTTCTTGCTTGCATATTTTTTTTATTTGCTTTTTATTCTGCTTTTTATTTTTTTTTAGGGAAACCCTGTGCAACCAAAGAATTCATCAAAGAATTACTTCCAGAAAACCCACATCAACAAGTCTGGTACGCATAGAAAGCTTGAGGTGTGTACTTACAGTGAATATATAGTTTGTGGGATTATTTCAAATGTAAAGGTTGTTTTTCTTGACAAAATTGCAAGGTGCGCATAGTAGTGGTGACTTACCTGAAAATCTCTTAAAGCGCTGTTTCAGTTTGGGGGGGGTCTCCTGGGCAGGAAAGGGTGTCTACCTATACATATGTGGTACCGCTGTAACTGGGAAAAATTGGGCTTTTACACACAATATTATTTTCTTGGAAAACTGTACACTACAAAAATAGCAAACAACATTTTATGTTAAAGCCCAGACATTGCTGAAAAAACAATATATAATGTTCCTGGGAAATCTGGAAATCCCTTTAAAGAACATATGAAGCGTTAAATAGTGAAAAATGGTCTGGCAATAGAAGGTGACAAATTCTCTAGGTAGGCTGGCACTGGAAGGGTTAATAGTCCCCAAAACAGAGATGCCTTGACCTATTACTATTAACAGACAGCAAAAACAGTTGCCTTGACCTGTATCTATTAATAGGCCCCAAAGCAGAGTTGACTTTAACTGTTAGTATAAATCCTATCAGAGAAGTGACACTGAGAGACTTTTACAGCGTAATGACTCTTTGCGGTACGGGTTTGCCCAACCCTAGTTATGGGGGATATTTGTCAGAAAATGGGTTTTAGTTGGTTAAGATCTTTCTATGGGATAGTAATAGGGTCTGTAATGTGTTTTTCCCTCACTGCCTTCCTTGTATGTGGCAGAAACAAAAAAGTCAAGAACAGGCTTTAAAAACTCAAAACAGCAGAGACCATTATTGAGGCACACTTAACGGCAAGTAGAGACTTGGACGAGAGAAGGACAATCTCTCAGACTCAAACTAAACTGCCATGAGGAACCTGCAGGTTCATTTTTTTTCTCCCACTGCAATATAGTTGTTAAGGGTTAGTCTTATTCCACAAAGCCATCTGATACTTTTAATTGTAAATTAAAAGGTTTTGTGTTATAATTGCATTACCATTGTAAGCTGCCATAAAGAATTCCTTGAGTATCCCTGATGAAATGGTAAGCAAAAGTGATTGGTTGGTTTAATGCATAGTGGTTCTGATGCTGCTATAGCTGCTTAATGACCACTGGGCTGGTGTGCTGGGGGTTACAAGAAATCAGTGCCTGCAAGTGAATCCCTCAGCAGTGCACGTTCCTTTATATCTAGCAACTGCAGCTTCTGGTGGATAATACAGGAACCCAAAGCAATGACTGTCTGTACTTGCCTCACACAGGACCCTATTGCTTCTTATTGCATTGATGCAAAATGTTTTATTTTTGTATAGTTCAAAAAGAAAGAATGTTATTACAGCATTAGGTACCCAAATAATTCTTTTTGAATGTAAAAATAATCTTCCATCTGCTAAAAAGATTTAAGCCAGGGTTTTTAAAATTGATTTTAATTTCAAATACCTCTAAGACAATTTTGAAAACAAAAGTGGTCATGGTTTACAATTACGATTAATATAATTAACTTTCTCCAATGGTTTGTTAACCTAGGGGCAATCATGAGAAACCTGAAATTCACTGAATATTTCTTTTTGTACAGCTGCCAATTGATCTTAACTACTGTACCTGTTCATTGTAATTACTTTTGTTGACCTAAGGTAAAAGCCTTGTTATTTAGTGCCTACGCTTATTTATATAATGTTTAGTGCCAGGGAGAAGCTACATTTAACCGTTGCAATAGCTAATATAAGAAAATTGTATTAAAATATGTTCATTACAAGAATTCGACCAGGACAGAATGTCTATTTTTATATTTGATTTGTAATAGAATTATTTAATTTTGCAATTATTTTGCACATTTTGATTACTTTTGACAAATACAACAGCAAGTTTTAATAAAAGAAGATTATCCTTAGTCATTTGGGAGTCTCAGCCACAGATCCTCTAGCGCATAAACTCCATTAAACCTGAAAAATGTTACCTTTCTCATTTAACCCCTGGGCGAAATTAAGTGCTGAGATTGGCCGCCATGGTCCCATGATTGCCAGTGGCCAGAAACCCGGAAGGAGCCTGTTGACCATGTGACCTTGGTAGCCAATTTCAGCACTTGATATTGCCAGGAAACCAAATAAAAGGAGAGTGGAGTTGATATTCAGGGGACAGAGGTCATCAGGATGCCCCCCACCCCCTCGTGCTGGATTTGTGAGAAATGGGTGTTGTTCCAGTTTAAAGAGGCTGGGCCCAGCAAAATCCTTCCTCACATTAACTTATTATTGGAAGTTGGGTGGGGGCTGGTGTCAGTAATCTACTGACCTCCTGTAGATCTTGTGGCAGTGTTCCTGCTTAACCCCCGCCAACGATCTGCTGCCTTGCAACACAACAAGTGTGCTCCAAGCCTAAAGCTATAGCATTGCAGAGATAGATGGCCACATTTGGATATGGCTACTCCTACAGATGATACTGATCAGTTTGAGTATTTCAAAGATTATATGCCAGAGGCTGAGCATGAGTCTCTTGCAGCCATAATGCTGTGTCTATAACATTTAAGGAACAATACATAGACGAGAATGCATATTGCCACCCTCAAAGTCATTTTGCTGAGACTTTAGAATTGCAAGGTTTGATAATGTGATTGGGTAGGTGATGAGGCTGGGCTACAAACAGTGTCTGGGTCTCAGCAACAACAGCTTTATTTATTAGCTTGCCAGGTATACAAACTATTATTTTTTTTATATTTGCTAATAATGCTTTAACTCTTTAGAGTAAATGAGCCGGAGAATCCTTCTCTCATCAGTCTTGCCTATGTGGCACAAAGCCAATCTGATCTGGATGCATCAGGCAGGTAATGATTCTTTTTATTCTATTGGCCAGGTTTTTAGTAAGAATTTTAATATTTATGTTTAAAAGTGATATAGAGAAAAATCTCTGCTGGTCCTTTCCAAGCTTAGAAATCATGGCTATGTTGATTTTTAACATTAGATAGTTAGACTAGCAGGTTGACTTTTTTAACATGCATTTATAATTTAGGTAAGTGTAATTTGCTTAATGGGAATTTAGTTTTATAAAAGAGAGCAGTTAAACCCCCTAGGTCTGAAATTTTGGATGTTTGGATCAGAATCTACATTATCATTATTGCTATGTGACTAAAAAAGGATTTTATTTTATCCAATTGGCTAAGACCAGATGTTTTAGATTAGATAGTCCATGAACTCCTGTAAGTCAATTTTAATTGTGAGGTTAAAGGTTTGTTTGGTTTGTTGGCATTTAGGTACTGTAGTATTATTTGCATGTTTATTTATATTGTTTCTCTGTCTCAACTTTTGGAAAGAATTAAGATCAGTTCTAGTTTTGTGGATAACAGAGGGATTTTCGAAATGCCTGGGTTCCCCCAAGTCTTCTGCCTCTATATGCACTGAGTGGGCTGCTATATATTTTTTGTGTCCTGAAGCTAGGCATAGCAATTGGCCTTGCATGACTGCTTAAGTTCACAATATCTTGATTTATGGTAATGTACTTTCAGTGTACTGGCTTTGGCCTTTTTTTAAAAGTTCCCCATGGAATGGCAAGCACGAAAGAGACTTGAGGCAAAAACTGTCTTGAGGTCAAGATGTCATTAAGCCTGGAAGTAGGAGTAGGAAGTGGTAACCCACAGGTTACTTGTCTTGGGAAAGAGGACTTGCATGTATCCAAAACGTTGTCATTTTATGAGGTTTGCCTTCTTTTTGATTACAATGCAAGCTCTTTTGACTTGATTGGAGTGCTGGTTCCTCTTCTACATGGACTTGGACTTGCAGCACCTCCCCAAACCGATGCACACACAACCCCATTAGGTAAGCAGTGCAACTATTACATACTTTCAGGATCTAAAGTGGAATATACCTAAAGTCTCTGTGGCAGCTGTTATAGAAGTAATGAAAAAAAGTCTTCCCAGGTGAATTAGAATGAAAAGGTTTATTGAGAATAAAAGTTACAATTAATAAGAGATAAGAAAACATACAGCATAAGTGACATCCACACAGCTCAGCCCTCCAGACTTAACATCAGATCATTTTTATGGACCTTTTCTGACTATTTGTCAGAAACTGTACATACAGTACGTAGGCATAGTTACAAGTTGGAAATTATAAACATTGGACCAAGGTCTTGCAGACAAAGGGGTGTTAAGGATAACATAGACAGAAGTCTGGTCAGAATGCCCTTTGAGATAAAGGAAAGTACTTTAACAATTTGTCATCCAGACCTCTTACTAACATTTTCCAGCATCTGTATACACAAGCTTAAGTAAAGAAAGACATAGATGAACTATTAGTTATTGATAATTGGAAATCTATGACGTGGCTTAAGAAAAATGGCTTGCAAAAGAAATTGTTACACGCATTTTACAGTGCACAAATAAGTGAGTCTGTCATGTGTGCATCCTTTAATGAACTGGTTTGGAAGGGCCACTAAGAAGGACAAAATAGGCACGTCATGGATCAGAAAAATAGCAGGTAAACCTATTGGCACTACGCCTCCATTCTTGAAAAATCCATAGCCAGCAAAATCATAGAGGATGAATCTAACCCTGGAACCTTTTCAGTCACTCACTTACTTAAGGCAAGGGCTTGAGAATGCTGCAATATAATACCAACAGACACAGAAATAGCTTATTTCCAATTGCTATTAATCTTTTAACAAACTTACCAAATGCACTTGTCTGTCTCCATTAACTGATTGAAATACAATGAACCTAATACGATCTACCCATGTTTGCACCTCTGGGTGCATGTGCACATGCAACTCTGGGTGTGAGTGCACAGGTGCCTCTGGGGATGTGTACATGCCTGCCTGTTGATGTGCATGCACTTCTGGGGGTGTATGCTAGTCTGGGGGTCTGTGCACATGCACATTTGCGAGAGTGTGCACATGCTTGTGTGTATGAGCACATTCATATCTGTGGGTGAGCATGTCTGTAGTTGTCTCATGCCAGCCATGTGTGTCTGTGTCTGTCTTCTGACTCTAACATTCTGCCATTCATTTCTATTTCCCTGAAAATTTCACCATAAATTTCAACCTAAATTTATTAAAAGCAACACATCTGATTGATTCTAAAATACACATCACACCTAGTGCCATAGTACAACAAATACACTGTCCTCAATTCAGTCTCATCTCATGTTTTGATCCTTCCCTCTGGGCATCCCAGTAAAACTCACCTCTCCTCAAGCCCATGGTGCAGGCGCTGTCGCTCATCCAATCAGCGTCTCTGGCTGTGCATATTAATGTGCAACTGGAGATGCGGAATGGAATCCCCAGCCATGCTTATGAGCAGCCAGCAGCATCACTTGCTCCCTCCAGCTGTGATGCCGCTGGGGGGTTTCACAAGCCGTGGGGGGTTTTACGCAGTGGAGCATCACAGCTTGGGGTGCCTTGGGGGGAGGGAGTAAGCCTGGAGTCACATAGCCCTGGTGTTCACAAACCCTGAACCCCCAAAATTATGCCCCTGCAAATTGGCCTACCCCAAACTGAGACTGAAACTCTGAATCCTGAAACTATACTGCTGAAACACAGGGGATTGTCTACTAGGGTGGTTTCTATCTTTCTTGCAAGACATCAAATCATTTTTGTGCCTGGAGAAGAGACTTGGGTTGTCAGAATTCATAATTGCAGGATATTTTGAATTTCTTAGAAGTGGTAATGGATCTTGGTCTCAAAGTAGCGACACTGAAAATGCAAATTGCAGCCTTGTCAGGTTTCCTGGTCACGAGATTGTTGTGTTCTGCTTTGATGAAAGTTTTTTTTAAATGTGGGAGGAGAGGAGCGCGATAACATTTTATTATTGATGGAGGTGTTTTCCCCGCTCGGTGGGTGGGTCCCACTCTTGCCAGTTCTGGACTGGAAGATTTCTCGAAAATAAGTTACCAGGTAACTTGGATTGTCCCCAGAACCTTTGTGATGGGCTTTCCTATCTAAACAGGTGGGGAGAAGTGTGCTGGCCGAGGGAAGTTGAAGCAGGCCGGGTCCCAAGTGGCTTTCTCCTTTGTAGAGGGGGCGGGAAGAGGGATTTTTCCAGTTCCGTAGTCTGTGAAGAGCAGTGGGTAGGAGCTCCCCTGTCCCTTGAGATCCTGCTCCAGTCTGTGCTGCCCAACAAGCCCATCCGAGTTCAAGGCAGACACAAGCAGTGCTTGACCTTGAATCTAATGGTGTATGTGCGGGTTGAATTTGGGGTGCCAAGAGGTACAGTCAACAATCCCAATTGTCTTTAAAGCAGAACAAAACCCTGCAAGACCAGCCCTAGAATCTAAAAGATGCCATTGTTGTTCGACAGCCTTCCCCCCAGGCATCCTGAGTATTCACTCAACTTTCCTCGGTCTGTCAGTTAGCAAACATCTCTGATTGGAATTAATGGGGCTGCAAACAGCCTCATCCCCAGCAGCATGTGCGCTCCTGTTCCAGACTCTTCTCCCCGCCACCCGCCCCACAAACAATTACCAGCAGGCAGGGAAACTTTCTGTGGCATTTTGGAAAGTGCACTGTTAATCTTTGCGAGCCAAAATCTTCTGGATCTGTTGCTATTGCACTTGCATTGTACACCAAGATCTACAAGAAGAGACATATGCTACACACACAGAACACTGATGCTGGGAATGTGTAAGGTTGAGTAAGTGCCCTCACCTCAGTTGTGGCCATAGCAGCAATATTCAGTTTGTACAGTTTGTACATCTCTCTCTTCTTGTAGACCTTGGTGTACAGTTGCCAATAGCAGCAAGTTGCAGGTGGAGCAAACTGCTTATTTCATAACATACACATTTGCTAACATAGGAAAAAAAATGAAAACAATCAAAGAAATACTAGATCAACACCTAGAGAACATCATTTTGGCACACAAAAAATATACTTTCAAAAACGCTAAACCTTTAGTTTAGTTCCTCTTTGGTAGGGCATCCTGATTTGAGATGCTGCACTATAGGGTTGGTTCAGAGAGACATACAATGAATTTAGTTTAGTTAGTTTTTTTTTTTCATTTTGTTTCCGCTTGCATATGAGTGTACGCGTGATTCTAAGCATGCATCGGGAGCCTTCTGTAAAGTGTTCGTTGGTGCATACGCCAACGAGAATGTAATTTTTCAGCTTTCGTTTTTCGTTTACGTTACTTAGGAAACAACGTAGGCTTCTGTTTTTTTGCTTTTTCCAACGTCACCTCTAATGAATGATTTACGTTTCCCGTTAGATTCTGAATTCATTTTTTCTATAAATAAACATCCAGACGGAAATCTTTCTGACCTTACGCATGCGCACAACAAAATTAGCTCATTCATGTGCTCGTCTCAGCTTTTTTCTCACTCTTTTCTGCTACAATGCTTACCTCAATTCCCTCGCGGTTTGTATATTCTTCCCTTTGCGCCCTTAATGCTTACCTCAATTCCATCGCGGTTTCTATATTCTTCCCTTTGCGCCCTTAATGCTTACCTCAATTCCATCCCGGCTTCTATATTCTTCCCTTTGCGCACCTAATGCTTACCTCAATTCCATCGCGGTTTCTATATTCTTCCCTTTGCGCACCTAATGCTTACTTCAATTTCATCACGGTTTCTATATTCTTCCCTTTGTGCCCTTAATGCTTACCTCAATTCCATAGCGGCTTCTATATTCTTCCCTTTGCGCACTTAATGCTTACCTCAATTCCATCGCAGTTTCTATATTCTTCCCTTTGCGCACCTAATGCTTACCTCAATTTCATCACGGTTTCTATATTCTTCCCTTTGCGCCGTTAATACTTACCTCAATTCCATCGCATTTTCTATATTCTTCCCTTTGTGCACCTAATGTTTACCTCAATTCCATTGCGGTGTCTATATTCTTCCCTTTGCGCCCTAATGCTTACCTCAATTCCATTGTGGTTTTTATATTCTTCCCTTTGCGCCCTTAATGCTTACCTCAATTCCATCATGGTTTCTATATTCTTCCCTTTGCGCATCTAATGCTTACCTCAATTCCATCGCGGTTTCTATATTCTTCCCTTTGCGCCCTTAATGCTTACCTCAATTCCATTGCATTTTCTATATTCTTCTCTTTATGCCCTTAATGCTTACCTCAATTCCATCACGTTTTCTATATTCTTCCCTTTGCGCCCTTAATACTTACCTCAATTCCATCGCGGTTTCATTCTTCCCTTTGCACACCTAATGCTTACCTCAATTCCATCGTGTTTTCTTTCCTCTTCACTTTGCGATCTTTTATTTTTAGTTCTTCCTACGTTTTCCTGTAACCAACCCTTAATACATTTTTTGTTTTACATAAAATGACACAGAAACAAGTTTTATCTTTTTTTTTTTTATTTTTTATTAGGAACTGCCAAATTGTTTGGCCTTTTTTTGGTTATGGAATAATGTATTTATTTATCAACATTTTTTTTTTAATAAAAATGTAAAATATTTTTTAAACATTTTAAAATCCTAAAGTTTTTAACATTTAAAACACTATATACAAAGCCATGGCACAAATCTTCATCTTTGGTCCCCATCGAAGCTCTGAGCTCCTGTATATCGCCCACCAGCCGAAACACCGTCGCAGTGAGTTGGGCTAATCTCACCTGTGCGGTGTCTATAAAAAAAGAGAAGAAAATTATTGTTCTGCACATACATGTTTCACAGCTGTGGATCTCCATGTTCCTCCTGGCCTTGATCTGCTGCACTCTCAGCTCCAGATCTTTCACCCACTACATATTCATCTATAAAAGGAGATTAAGAGAATCAGGTTTTGTTTAACCCTTTAAGTGCCAGCCTACCTGGAGTTTTTGTCACCCTTTGTTGCCAGACCATCTTGCACTATTTTGCGCTCCCCATGTTCAAATGTGATTTTTGAAGGGATTTCCCAGGAAAATGATATATTGTTTTTTTCAGCATAGTCTGGGCTTTGACATGAAATGTCTTGTTTGTCATTTTTTAGGTGTATTCTCAATATTTTTGGGTGAAATATGTGCAATTTGTAGTGTTTTTTACAATTTGTAGTGTTTTTTTGTAATAACAACATATATATAGGTAGACACCCTTTCCTGCCCAGGAGACTCCCCCAAACTGAAACAGCGCTTTAGGGGATTTTCAGAAAAAATACAACTGTGATATGCGCTATGCGCACCTTACAGTTTTTCCAGAAAAACAACCCTTTACATTTGAAATACCCCCAACAAACTATATCTTCTCTGGAAGTACACACCTCAATCTTTCTAGGTGTACCAGGCTTGTTGATGTGGCCATAGTTTTCTGGAAGTAATCCCTCAATGTATTCTTTGGTTGCAAAGAGTTTCCCTAAAAAAAGGATAAAAAAGCTGAATCAAAGCCACATTTTCCTAAAAAAAACTATTTAAAAAACGAAAAAACAAGTTTAATCTGAAAAAGCAACATCCCCGAACAGAACGATACCCAACATGCATTGCTACTGTCAAGGGAAGAGTTGCCAAACACCCCAAAGTAAAGCATGTGCGTAACGGTAATTTTACTTGAAAATTTCAGCTCTGCAGACAAAGTGCACACCTTGCAATTTCTCAACCAAAACAACCCTTTACATTTGGAATATCCCCCATAAACCATATATTCCCTGAAAGTACACATGTTAAGCTTTCTAAGAGTACCCAGCTTGTTGCAGTGGGCTCATCTTTCTGGAATTAATCCCTCAAAGAATTCTTTGTTTGCGCAGGGTTTCCCTAAAAAATGTATAAAAATGCTGAATAAAAAACACCTTTTCCTAAAATATAAATATGCAAACAAGAAAATACAAGCTAAGTCTGAAAGCGCAAGGTCCCGCGAGCAGAACAATACCCAACATGCATAGCTACTTTTAACCTTTTTAATTAACAGCCTACTTGAGATTTTGTCACCCTCTGTTGACAGGTCATTTTTCCCCATTTTGCGTCATGTTTTGCGACATGTTTGCTGGAATTTTCAGGAAAATGTATATATATTTTTTTTGCAGCAGAGTTTAGGCTTTAACTTGAAATGTCTTGTTTGTAAGTTTTATTCTGTCTTTTATAATATTATTATTAAGTAAAAAAGAAAAAACAAATAAATAAATTTTTAGAAAATTGTCTCCTTTATTTTAAATAAAAAATTTATTTTATTAAAGAAAATCATATTGCATGTGAAAGCCCCATTTCTACCGATTAGAACGGTACCACTTATTTATCGGTATCCCCCCGTTCCTGCCCAGGAGACCCCCCCAAACTGAAACAAGTACTTTATAACATTACAAATAAAATACAACTACCATCCACACTACAAAGGGTTAAATTGAGAAAAAAAAATGACATTGTCGGCTCGCAAGAGGCTGAACTCCGTAAAAACGCACTGGCCGTTGATTGTCTGTTTTTTAATTGATTCAGATTTCCGATTGAAACAAGCCTAATTTAACGAGGGTGTCGATGCTTCACTTACGGGCAGTCTTAGCAGCCGTATTTGATCTTTGCGACTTGGAAATGCATTCTGCTGTGCGTGAGCATCAAAGGCGTCAGCTACGCGGCCTAGTTGTTTTGCGCATGGCAGAAACCAGGCTACACCGCACACGTCTGGACATCGATGGCATGCATGAACTTGAGCTATTCGAGCTCACCTGCCTTAACCGTGTTTCTCTCCAGGACTTGTATAGGCAGCTGCAGCCATGGTTAGCCCGCACCACAAGGAAGGGGCATGCAATTGCAGGTATGACCAAATTGGTTGGCTGCCTGCAGTTTTTGGCAAACTGCTCATTCTAGAGACTGGGTGCCTTCTCCGTGGGGATGTCCCAGTCTACGCTGAGCCACAGCCTTACAAAGTTTTTGGATGGCGTGGCTACCCTGGCTCCCAAATATATTTTTTTCCCTGATACAGTGGAAGCTTGGAATGCGGTTAAGCTGGCCTTTTATAACATAGCCGACATGCCCAACGTCATGGGTGCCATTGATTGTACCCACATATCGTTAATTCCTCCTGCTCACTAGGAATATCTTTTAGGTATGTGGTTTAGGTCAGCATGTATGTGCAATGTTGGCCAGAAATGTTCATTATTTCAATGTGCATTTTTTTTTAGGATTAAAGCAGACCTACACCCTGTGTATACCAAACATCCATTGTTTTTAAATGTTGTTTCTGTGAAAGTATATTTTGAATTATGTTTCCACTTTTGTGCCCACTAATTCCTGTTTTTGTTTTTTGCTTTTGCAGGAACAGGAAGATAAGCCATTCAATCAATGTGCAGGCAGTGTCAGGCCCAGATCTGCAATTTTTTAGTTTGTTTGCAGCCTTCCCTGGTTCCACCCACGATTCTCACATTTTGAGGAGCTCCAGCCTCTTTGTGCGATTTCAATCAGGAGATCTGTCTGGCGGATGGCTACTGAAAAAATTGTTGTTGCAGTCCACCAAGTTTTTTTGATTTTTTCTGTGCCTGTACCCCACTAATCTGTTATAGAATCCAATAAAACAGTACAAGTTTTCAATCGCTTAATTACCACTATTTTCTCCTATGCTTTTTTTGGTTAGTCTCCACTATTCCTTCCTGTCCTGGCCCTCTTAGCTATGTTGCATCCCACAGTCATTGTACAGGAGTGTACTGGGTGGATGTGCATGTTGCCTCATCAGAACTGTGCTTTGCTCTGACACAGCACAGCTCACCTATTGTCCCTGTTCACTAATGCTGGTATGCTAAGCAGCACATTATTGAGCCTCTTCCCCTTAGGCCTCTGTCTGTTGTTCCCTGTTCTTAGCATTTTAAAGTAACATAACATGCCCTTTTTTTAAATAGCATGTAAAGTACTTGTGGCTATTCGTTATTCTCATTTTTTTTTAATTTATTTTGGGATTATAGTTAGGTGTCGACTAGTTCTGGGGCCTGCCACTACATATGTTGCAAAGAGGCCCATTTGTCATGTGCATTTTGTATTACGGTTTGTGCTTAATTCTTTGGTTTTATTTGCAGGTGATTCTGGCTATCCATTGCTCCCATGGCTACTTACCCTCATCCTCCACCCATCCTCGCAGGCCCAGGAGCGATATAAAACTGCGCATAGGAGGACTCGCTCCGTGGTGGAACGGGCCTTTGGCTTGATGAAGATGTGCTTCCGCTGTCTGGACCAGACTGGGGTTGGCCTGCTGTACGAGGCCGCCCAGGTCATCAAAATAATAATTGCGTGTGGGGTCATGCACAACCTGGCCATACAAAGCCGGGTATCAAGATACACTGACCTGCCTGTAACCACTTTACAGATTTCGGAAGAAGTCACACCTCCCTACTCTGGATCACAAAGTGGCACAGCACAGGCGATCCGTTCCCAACTTGTTTTTCTTAAATAACATTCCTTTGTTTTGTTTTTTTTTTGTTTATTTTTTGATGATTCCTAAAAAATTAAGTTACAAACTTTTTTGTTGTATTATTTTAAGCTCAACGTGGGGTCAAATACATAAACACATCCATTTAGTGGTATGCAGAGTATGAGGTGCCAGTTGATGGCTGGTGTGGGTGAATGTTTGCGGCAATATGTGCAAGGCTCTGATTAATGAGCTGCCATTGGTGGACCATTTCACCCATATGCCTGGTTAGTTGTCTGGTTTCTTGCAGCAGGCCAGAGACATTTTGGTTTAAAATATCTAATTGGTTAGACAGCGAGGTGATTTGGGTACACACAGTTTCATTAAATCTCTGTGTGTTTGCAGAAAATTCAACATTCTCCTGGTGCAAGGCTTCCTCCATGATCTGCAGCTGTCTCCTCTGGCTTATATGTCGCCTTGGATGTGTTCTGCCACTGGCACGGGTGGGTGGTTCTGCTCCAGATTGAGTGGCTGCTGGTGGCTGGCTTGGCGCAGAGTCTGTTGTGCGGACGGCAGAAGAGGTTGGTGCCACAGAGGTTGGGTTAGAGGACACCAGGGGCTGAAGTTGCTGGGCCTGTTGGGTCTGATGTTCGCCCACTGGTTTTGTTGGCCTTGGCTGCATCTGAATTGTGTCCTCCTCCTCCAAATCACGAATGTCTTCTATAATTGGTGGACTGGGTAGGTTCTGCCAAGAAATGTAGCAGGTATTGAGTCCACTATTTAACATTAAATGGATGCAAGTGCAATTTCATAAGTCTACACAGTGGACCATTGACTTACCTCATCCAAACACTCAGGTTGGTTTATGTGGACTGAAGGCTGTTGTTGCATGGTCCTCTGGGACAAGCCAGGGGTAGTTTGGCCTTGTGGCATGTCTTGAGTTTGTTCTGGGACGAGGGAATGTACTTTTAGTGTTTCAGCAAAGGCCATTTAAAAGGCTCAATGTAAAAACATACTCACCTCCGGACCTGACATTCCTGTCTGTGTCTAGGCCCCCTGGCAGGCCCTGAAGGATTGCCGGGTGAATATATGTAAACACATGTTCTTCTGCTGGTGTTAGGATGATTTTAGTTGGGATCCCACCCCCTGTCTGCAGGCTGGGGAAGATTAAAGCACACCTAATAAGTGTTACATCCTGTTACAAAGCAGCCTATACATGCATTTGCACTCTAAATGGACTTTACCTCTGCTGGCGGCGCATGTCCATTTTTTTTTACCATAATATTTCAGGTCACCAAATTTTCGCTTAATTTGCTCAACATCTCTCCTCACAGAATCAACACTATTAACTTGCCGGCAAATCTTATCCCAAATCTCCTGCTTGGCCTGCTTTGTGGTGGATTTAGAATAACGCCCAAATAGGGCATCATAGTGCTCACAAACAGCAGTGGCTACAGCCATGCTTTGGACATCACAAAAACGGGCTGTAAGTGAGCCACGGCACAGCTGGCGCCCACATGGGTGTGTGGTGTCCCCGGCAGCAGACGAGATTGATGGCTGGCTGTCTGGGGAGTAGTTTAGGTTTCTTGGGCTGATGGGTGAGTGTGATGGAGTGTGGGTGGTGGTATGTGATAATGGCTGGGTGCCTGTTGAGCTGTCACCTGTTGAGCTCTCGATTGATTCTGTGATTGTGGTACTTGGGGACACAGAGTGTTGAGGAGGAGGGGTGGTTGGCCTGGGTGGGCTAGTGGTTTTTGTCCTACGCTTCCCCTTGGTGGTGTGTCTGGTTTTTGCTGCATGCTTTGTGTGTGGAGGAGGTGGAGGCTGCAGGGTTGGAAGAGATTTGTGTCTCTTGTGAGGCCTGGCTGATTTAGCAGGTGGTGGCGAATGTGCCAAGGGCTCCTTGCTCCTGTGTTTTTGGTGAGCAGCCTGTGTGTCTTGCTTATCCACCCTTTGAGTATGTGCATGTCCCTCCCGGCTCTTGTGCCTGCTCTTGTGTTGTTTTTGGTGAGGTCTATCTGTGCGGCTAGTATGTGGGTCTGGGCTTTTGGGGGTCTTACGGCTCCCTTTTGGCCTGGGCATAGTGATATGGTAACCAACACAGAGCTGAGTGCATTGAGCTATAAATAGTTTTCCCGTGAGGGCGTGTTCTTCAGCGTGCGTGGCTGCGTGCATGCGCACACGCACGCCACTGCGGGGGAACGTCATAACCTGATCCGGAAGCTGGTAAAAGATGTCGCCCGCTATCTATACAGAGGAGCAGGACAAAATTATAATGGATGTGAGTAGGCGAGCGTGCGTGTATGTGCGCGCATAAGTCGCTAAACAAAAAATACCCATGGCAGGGCAAGATTAGTGAGGAAAAACTGACTAAACTACTAGACCACCTTAGTTGTAAACATGTGCGCAAGTAGGCACATGTGAGTAGGAATGAGGGTCAGAAACTGGCTTTAGATAGGGCATGAGACTTTGTCATCTATTTGTGTCACTAATGCTGTGCCTTTGTGTTTTTTTCAAACAGATGATGCTGAGAAACCGTTACGATTTCCTGCCGTGCAACTTCGAAAAGAGGCCGTTGGCACTGGCGGTGGTGGACATGATTGCCCGGATTTCGGGAACCACCTATACCTTCACCCAGATCGCCCAACACTGGTCTGATTTGAAGAGGAGGCATATACCCCGAGTGAGGCGGTACTTTGCCAAGCACTTTCCAGGTAAGTGTTGATACATGACATGCAATAATCACACTGCCTTTGCCTGGGCCTGTGTTTATGATTGTGTTTATATTGCAGCGCATGAATGGAATTATCCGCCCACCCGGACAAGAACCCGCAGCCCAGTGTTGGGAGGTACTGGGGAAGGTATAGGTGGTGCCACGCCAGTACCAACGCCCACCCCCTCCTCTGCCAGGGACTTTGAGGTGCCACTGGACCTCAGTATACAGGGGGGGACGCACGGCAGGGAGTCAATCCAGCCACAGCAGCAACCTGACTCCGGTAAGACTCTCAAACCTACATATGTCCAGATACATGCAATAAAGACATATACTAATGGGCACTATTGTTATTTTTAGATGATGACGTAGCAGGACCATCCCAAAGGAGAGTGGATGAAGCAGGGCAAGCTGAAGAGGTGCCTGGGGAAGGTGAGTGATTTGATGCATAGAAGCCTAACCTAATCTGACATTCAGGAGGCACAAAGAGTCAATAATATCCTTGTGTTTTTGATCCAAACAGCTTCACAGCAGCAACAGATGGTGGACCCAGGGAAGAGGTTGCGCCCCAGACGCACTGTTGGCCACAAGCCTTGTAAGTTTATCCTAGATATCATACATGTAGTTTAAACTCCTGCCCAAAACTAAAAAAACATGGTCCAAGACACATTCATGCAAAATTAACCCTAAAAATGGACCAAAAATTGCCCCTAGATAAGCACAAAATAGTTACAAGGCAAAACTGATGATGATTCACAGATCAAAGAAAAGGCCAACAATGACCAACAAGAAGAGCCTCCTGTACTGTTCCAAATTTGAAAGTTTGAAGTTTTACAATTTTACCAAAAAGTATTTTAAATTTTATAAAAAAAAAGTTTAAGTAAAAAAAAATAAATAAATTGTGGTGTGTTCTCTTTCCTGCCACTTTACGTTCTCACAACATAACCATACAGTTACATGTCCCAAAAGGTAAGTATATGGGACAAGGAATAGGAGGAAGAAGAAGGAGAAGAGATTAAGGTAAGCATTAAACACAGGGAAGAAGAAGAAAAAGAAGAAGGAGAAGAGATTAAAGTGGACCAACACCCAGGATTTTGACTATCCTGGGTTTTGGTCCACTTCGGCGGGGCACCCCGATCGGGGGTGCCCCGCTGTGTGAAACCCCCCAGAAAGCCCCAAAATCTTACCTGTCCCCGCTCCCACGTGACTGGACGGTCCAATCCCCGCCAACGTCCAGGCGGGGATCAGGAACGTCCAAGCGGCTGCCGCCGCCGCCGCCTCCCTCGCGTCACTTTCGGCGCGCGCGCGCCCCCGCCGGCCATTCGCAGACGGCCGGCGCGGGCGCGAGCACGCCTACAGGGGCGCGAGGGAGGCGGCGGCGGCCGGCCGCCGCCGAAGATCAGGTAGGGTGTTTGGGGTTTTTTTGGGGGGTTTCACCCCGCGGGACATCCCGATCTCGGATGTCCCGCGGGGTGGGAGGTGATCGGCCCGGGAATCTTATAGATTTCCGGGCCGATCACCTCTCGGTGTTGGTCCACTTTAAGGTAAGCATTAAACACAGGGAAGAAGAAGAAAAAGAAGAAGGAGAAGAGATTAAGGTAAGCATTAAACACAGGGAAGAAGAAGAAAAAGAAGAAGGAGAACAGATTAAGGTAAGCATTAAACACAGGGAAGAAGAAGAAAAAGAAGAAGGAGAACAGATTAAGGTAAGCATTAAACACAGGGAAGAAGAAGAAAAAGAAGAAGGAGGAGAAGAGATTAAGGTAAGCATTAAACACAGGGAGGAGGAGGAGGAAGAAGAAGAAGAAGGCTATTATTTGAAGGTAAGTTTTGGTGTGGCTAAAAGTGTCAGATTGTTGTATGGTGAAAGCTTGAGGGAGGATTAGGGATGTGCGCTTGCGTGGACCCAGACTGACAACAGGAAAACAATGGAAATGTAAGTATACATGGAAAAACAGTCGGAATCGGGGTGAAAACGGAAACAGATGGCAAGAAGCTACGTTTGGAAACGCAAGAAAAAGGAGCAAAAAAACGGATCGTCCGTGGGAATGGCAACGGAACCCACGACCACACAGAAAACACCCGTGAGGGGAAAAAACACTTCCCGATTGAAGACACATAAACGGAACAGTAACGGAGCTCTCCTGACGGCGGCTCTGAATCACATTTGGACCTAGAGCCAAACGGAAGGAAAACGGACCATAGGAAAAACGGAACAAAATAAGGTCAGATCTGGGGAGGCTCTGCATCAGGCCATAACTTCTGTTTCTGCGCATCCTTAAGGCCTATGCATGCATTTAGAGGTCAAATCAACGTCCTTACAATACACTTACGAATATAATGAGATCTTGTTGTTGGCGGGTGAAGATTGTGGGCGCCATCTTTCTTCTTGTTCGCAGCAGATAAGGTAGTGCCCCAGCGGTTTCCGAGATCCACACGGCCGGGCGCATGGCCGGACGCACACGTACGTGAACGTGTAAACGTCATACCCAGTCATTTGTATTTAAAGGGTAATGGACACACAGCTCATTCTCTTTGTGAGTGTCATCATGCCACCAAAAAAAAATAGCGGAAAGAAGCCAGCAGCCAAGGAGGCCAAGACAAAAAGGCCGGAGCGGCATGAGGACACATCATCCTCTAGACCGAGCACTCGGTCGCACAAATCGACTTCAAAGGTG
Source organism: Gastrophryne carolinensis (assembly GCA_027917425.1). Lineage (NCBI taxonomy): Eukaryota > Metazoa > Chordata > Amphibia > Anura > Microhylidae > Gastrophryne > Gastrophryne carolinensis. Next base: position 109,247,310 of record CM051240.1, on the reverse strand, counting down.
CCTGAAATGCGGAGCAAAAGTGGCCACCACAAGGCTACATTATCCACAACTCCAGGCCCATCAAAAACTTCCAGTACCTGGAAAAGTTCAGAACCTTCCTCCAAGAAGAAGGCTCCCCGCGCAACCATATCCAAAGTGCAAGGGAGCACAACATCCAAGGGGAAAAGTAAGCAGAGGGCCAGAAGCCCGAGCCCCCCAAGCACACCCTCTCCTGCTCCCCGCCCTACCACATCCAAAGTGCAAGGGAGCACAACGTCCAAGGGGAAAAGTAAGCAGAGGGCGAGAAGCCCAAACACCCCAAGAACACCCTCTCCTGCTCCCCGCCATACCACATCCAAAGAGAAAGGGAGCACAAGTTCCAAGGGAAAAAGAAGCAGAGGGCCAGAAGCCCGAGCCCCCCAAGCACACCTTCTCCTGCTCCCCGCCCTACCACATCCAAAGAGAAAGGGAGCACAAGTTCCAAGGGGATAAAGAAGCAGAGGGCAAGAAGCCCAAGCCCCCAAGCCCACCCTCTCCTGCTCGCTCACATTTGCCACCGGCACACGTGGAAACAAGTGAGACCTATGCCACATCCACGGCTGCAAATTCTGTGGCCACCCAGCCAATAACCCCCAGTCCTAATGCCAGCCCAGTCCATTCTTTTTCGAGCGACGTGACGGCCTATTCTTCCCCACACACCCAGCCAAGAATGTCCCCTGAATTGCCACCAACCAGAGAAGAGCCAGAAGAACAACCATTAGGCCGAACCTTGCTGCGAGGCCACTTGAGTGGCCGGTTTGGTGAGGCAAAAACCCTAGCCTTGGCAAGTGGGATAACACTGCATTTTGATGAGCTATTTTGGCGCAATTCTAAAGCTACCAGCAAAGCGCGAAATAAACAAATCTAGGAAGAGCTCACCAGACAGGTGAATGCAGCGGGGGATGAGAGGAAAGATGTGGAGCAGATCCAGAGGAAAATATCTGACCTCAAATATGCAGTAAGGAAGTGACCACAATGCCAAATAATTTTGATACTCTTATTTTCAGCTTGCAAACAGGCGGAGGCTTCCCCACAAAATTACAATACACCAGAGCTTAAGAAATGGTCTTGGCTTTGATCTACCCCGTAGCATTACAGGGCCTCCCTGGCAGACACGACACGGACACCCAGGACATTTCTGCAGGTTAGTAATGATTGTTTCAATGTGACCTATTGAAAACTCTGAAAACGAGGCTCACAGGCAGATATGAACACAGGCCCCTAGGGAGTGGCTTTGAGGGGAGGTTACTGTTGTAGGCGGGTGTTTAATGGCTGAGGAATGGGCTTAATGATGGACACTCTCTCAGGGTGCAGTAGTTAATGGTCCTTAGAAAGGTTTTCAGTGGATACACGACCTTTTACATTATTTCTGGAAAATATTAAACAATTTATCTTACCAAAGCACTGCATGTGATGTGAATATTGAGCAAATTTGTGAACACTTACTTCTTAGTCTTTCTACCACTGGGATTCTAGCTGTGCTTTGGTCAGACAAACTTGAGCTGGGGTCAGGGAAAGGTCAACATTGCAAAAATGCACAGCAGCATACTCAGAAGCCAAATGCTATTTGCAAGCTGACTATTGGCCCCAAGGCGCCATTTTGGATGTGTAAAGCCTCCTAACATGCATGTTTTGATTCTTTAAGGTGACCAATCTGTACGTACAGGGTGAGTCATACATATAAAATAGACTCTGAATCATTGTGAAGGTCAGGCCAACTAACCATTGGGGGAGTGTTAATTCCTGCTTGCCCACGTGTGCTGTAATGCATATGTACTCATCAGGCTCATCAAGGGATGTTTGTGTGTTAACGTGCCTTTTACTTTTTACCACAGCATAGCATCCTGCCTCTGGAAATGTGGAAGCCTCCTCCATTTTGAGCACGCCATCTACTTCCCTGCTGCCTAGGACACAGGACCAGATATATAAGGTAAGTGTACTTTGCTGAAACTGGTGATGCATGTGAATGCACATGACTAATTGTTCCCAAATATATTTAGGCAAAAATATGACACACTTTTTCACATGTCCCAACAGACTCCCCCACTAATGGATGTAATCCAGCATATGGAGGAGGAGGATGCCAGCTGGATTGGACCTTCGCAAATTACCCCCCTGGAACCTAATCTGCCACTGCCCCAGCATCCTACTGCACCAAATCCTCTGCAGCAGAGTGAAGCTGGACGCATGCTGCCAGCCTATCATGGGCAGCAGGCTGAGACTGAGCCCACAGTCCCCAGTGCTAGCTCTGCTGCAGAGGTTTTGCCTAGTACATCTGGTACTGTTGCTCGCCCTAGACCTCCAGCATCTGCAGGCGCTCAAACCCGGGGAATTGGAAGACGCAGTCAACAATGTCGACCAGTTTCTCAGGGGAGGCACGTGCCGATCCTGGAGTCAGCATGGCGCCATAACAGCCGTTACTTTAGGCAGGTGAATCAAAGAACAACAGAGCAGATCACTGCACAATTAGAGAACTTCAGTACTATATCCACCACCATGCTGACTGAATTTAGGACGAGCAACAGCCAGATGGCAGAACAAATGGCCACCTTAAACAGACAGATGGCAGAACAAATGGCCACCTTAAATACAAACTTCACTGCCATGCTAGATGAATTTAGAACTAGCAACCGACAGATGCTGGAGCAGTGGCAGATTATGAATGCCACACATGCCCAGGTGTTGGGCCACCTCCAAAGCCCACCACAACCTTATTATCGGCAACATCAATATTAATAATTTGACCTGGATCTGCTAAACATCTTTCCTCTACATCCCAACTCTATTTACCCAGCTTTGCTGGTTTGTTTTGGAATTCCCACATATAGCTCATTAGAGAGCTCACATAACCCACTAGCCAATGACTGAGCTTAAGCCTCAGTGAAGCGGCCGCTCAAGCTCCCACGCAGCAGGCTTGGGCCTAAGGAAATGCTGGCTGCCTCATCCTGTTTGTTGGCAATATTGGGGGACATTCTTGGCTGGAAGAAATCAACAGTTGGCCATGGCAAAGATTGGACTGGACTGGCATAGGGTCTGGCTGTCATAGGCTGGAAAACTTACAAGCAGGAGAGAGTGTCTATGTATTCCTGGCTGACTATTCCCCATGAAAGTCGTGCTCCCTATGGATCTTGATGTTGGTGGGCGGGTAAACTTCGACCTGGAGTCAGTTACCTTAGAACTCCTGGATGTGGACAATTGCTAGGGGCCAGGAGTCTGCCCCAATTTATACTTATGTTTGAAAATGTATGTCCATGGAGTCTGCGAGTGCCCTTCACCCAAAAATTGTCATATATCCTGAAAATGTATGGAATTTGACTTTAGCTTTTCTTGTCTAAGTTGATTCTTATTCATGTTTGTGTTGTTTTTACATTAATGAAGGTTTGTAATGACAAACATGAAACAATAAACTGCATTACGCTCAAATCAGGTGTAAAATGTTTTGTAATTAAGGCATTACAACATCGTTAAACCAAAAAAACAAAAAAAAAGGCCTTCACATAGGCAACAAATATAACAAACAGACAGAAGCATAAACAAACTAAACAAATCTTAAGAAAAATAAGAATCAATAACATGGGCACGCACAGATTGCCCAGAGGCACTCGAGGTACCATCATATATCTCATCTGCATCCTGCCTGGGTGGAGAGAGGGGCATATCAACATAACGGGGGACACACTGCATCAGGGCAAAATTATGGAGCACGCAGCATGCTAAGATTATTTGGATAACCTTGTTGGGGTCATACTGCAGTGCTTCCCCTGTATGGTCCAAACAACGAAATCGGTACTTCAGCAGTCCAAAGGCCCTCTCCACTACAGCCCGGTCTTCCGGTGGGCCCGATTATAGGACTCCTGGGCCGCATTCTGCGGGTGAAGAACGGGCGTCAGGAGCCAGGGCATGAGCGGATATCCAGAATCCCCTGAAAGAATAACAAAATACTAACATAAATTACACATTCTAAGCAACATTATTGTTTAACATGTCATCAAGGGATAAAAACAGCCATAGGTTAAGACATGGGTCATCAACTATATTCATAGCCAAACAGTGAAAAGGGAATGATGGAATTTGAGCAAACTTACCCAGGAGCCATCCACCAGACTCAAACCGACAAAATAAGCTGGAGCTCCTCAATATATACGCATCATGGGACGACCCTGGATACCCTACAAGGACACTGAGGAATCGCATGTCCGGACCAACCACTGCTTGTATGTTCAGCGAGTGGCCCATCTTGTGGTTCCTGAATAAAAAAAAAAAATTACACCAAGCCAAGGTAGCCAACAAAAACACCAACTCCAAAAAAAGAAAAAAAAAAACAGTCCTACAATCCCAAAATAAATAACAAAGGACATAAGTCGTTAAAAAAACAAATATTATATGGATGTGTTAGAAAATAAAGTTGAACATGCTAATGACTAATTAAGTTCAGCATTAAAATGCTTTTATAAGGCCTACATGAAAAGTATTGATGAAGGTATGCATTGGAAACTGGTTCAAAAGGACACTTGAGAAGGAGGGATTAAGGTATGCATTGGAAACTGGTTCAAAGGGACACTTGAGAAGGAGGGATTAAGGTATGCATTGGAAACTGGTTCAAAGAGACACTTGAGAAGGAGGGATTAAGGTATGCATTGGAAACTGGTTCAAAGGGACACTTGAGAAGGAGGGATTAAGGTATGCATTGGAAACTGGTTCAAAGGGACACTTGAGAAGGAGGGATTAAGGTATGCATTGGAAACTGGTTCAAAAAGGACACTTCAGAAGGAGGGATTAATAGCTAGATAAAATTAAGTTTGGCTAAAGAATATAACAAAATTACATAATTAACTTACCTATAGATGTACTCATCGGCTGCGGAGGGAACAATGCAACGTGGGTGCCATCAATCGCACCCATGATGTTGGGCATGTCGGCGATATTATAAAATCTCAACTTAATTGCGTTCCAGGCTACCATGTCGTCTGGAAAGGAAATATATTTGGGACTAAAGGTAGCCATGCCATCCAGAAACTCGGATAGCGCAAGGCTCAGCATAGGCTGGGACATCCCCACGGAGAGGGCACCCAGCCTCTGGAACGAGCCTGTCGCCAAAAACTGCAGGCAGCCAAGCATCTTGGTCATACCTGAAATTGCTTGCCCCTTCCTCGTGGTGCGGGCTAAACATGGCCGCAGCTCGCTATACAATTTATGGAGGGAAACGCGATTGAGTCAGGTCAGCTCGAACAGCTCAACGTCATGCATGCGATCGATATTCATGCGTCTCCGGTGCAATCTGGCCTCGGCCATGCTTATGCAGGTTATGCCATTGAGCTGAAGGCGCTCATACTCCTCCACATAGCCGCAAAACATGATCAACACTAATTCCGAGTCAAAAATGGTCCCGTAAATGGAGCGGAAATGAAACCGTTTTATATGGTGGAGGTCCATCGGCAATCAGGTCACAGAATCAGACGCAAGCCCATCCCAATAACGTAACTTATCAGAACTAACGCAAATTATCTGATTTCGATCCGTAACTTATCAGATCTAACGCAAATTATCCGATTTCGATCCGTCCATGGAATGCGCATATACGCGTTAACATAAACGCATGTACGCATGGAAAAAGTAACGTAAAAAACAAAAAACAAGGCAAAAATTAAAAAAAAAAAAATACACAGACACATGCGAAAGTACATGCAAATGCGTCTCTGAATCAACCCTTATGTGTATTCCCCAGTATCGCCCATAATCTCTGCTGTTATATATTAATGCATATAAAGGATGCCCAATTCAAGAAGATTTAAACTAACCCCACAAAAGACTTCTGAACTCGAAGGAAATGTTTCCCCTCTTTAAAGTGGACAAAAAACAGCCTAGATAACTTAATTTTCTTACAGTCCCACACCGCATGCATGCGTTGCGCTCTTGTCCAGTGAACGCTGTATGCCATGCATGCATTCATTTCTGTTAGTAACACAGCCTGGCAATGTGAGGAAGGAGCAGCCAAAACCCCGGAATTCCTGCAGTTTGCACCATGTTCGGTCCCCTGCCAATCTCAGTGGTTTTGGGGTGATCTAGGGGTTTCAGAAATTGGGATTCCCCAGGAAGGTGGACCAAAACCAGAGATCATCAAGATCATGGTCCACTTTAAAAAGGAACAAACCCCCCAAATTTTACTTTCTTACACTTCCTCTATGGTGGGGCATACTGACTTGGGATACCCCACTGTGTGTAATCCCTCAAATCTCACCTTTTCCTGGCTGTCACGTGGGCTGCTCAGCCAATCAGGGGGATTTGTTCAATTCAAAAGTTCTTTGCTGTTCTGAGCTCAGAGAGGCAAGGAGATCTAGGTACATTAAAGCAGACCTAAATTGCCTAATTTTGTAAATCAAAGTGGCAATCATTGCCTGGCCCGACTTTAGTTCCATTCGTTACCATTTCTTGCAAATATTTATATATATATATATATATATATATATATATATATATATATATATATCTGTATTAAAGCAGACCTGATAGGCCTGGTAGGTCTGTAATGCAATTTAATGGACATGAAACAGTTGTACTCTGCAATGAAAGACACCCCTGTTGGATTCAGCTGTGCTAGAAAATTAGGAGTTTGATTATTTGTATGTATTTTGGTCCTTGTCTCTGGGGCATCCTAACTGGATATGACCTGGCTGTGTAAAAACAGCACATGGGCCTTGCGTCTTATCAGCACTATAGGGTTGATTCAGAGAGACAAAAAAAGACTTTTGTTTTTGTGTCGATCTGTTTTTTTTTTTTTTAAATGTTACCGTTCTCGTATGAATGTACGAGCGATTCTATGCATGCATTGCAAGCCTTCTGTAAAGTCTTCGTCTGTTCGTATGCCAGAATACGAGTACAAGAATGTCATTTTCCTGCGTGACTTTTCCGTTTTCTTTTCTCATGTTACAACGTCGGCTTTAGTTTTTGTCCTTTTCCCATTGTCTCCTCCCACGAATCCTTTACGTTTCCCGTTAGATTCTGATTTCCTTTTTCAATAAATAATCGTCCAGACGAAAATCCTTACGATCTTACGCCTGCGCACTACAAACTTAACTAATTAAAGTGCTCGGCTACATATTTGGGTCACTCACTTCTGCTACAATGTTTAGCTAAATCACTTTGCGTTTTCCTACATCTTCCATTTCTGACCCCTAAAACTCACCTAAATCACTTTGCGCTTAGGTTCTTCTTCCATTTCTGACCCCTAAAACTTACCCAAACCACTTCGCGGTTAGGTTCTTCTTCCATTTCTGACCTCTAAAACTTACCCATACCACTTTGTGCTTTCCTTCTTCTTCAATTTCTGACCCCTAAAACTTACCCAAACCATTTCGCAGTTAGGTCCTTCTTCCATTTCTGACCCTTAAAACTTACCCAAACCACTTTGCGTTTTCCTTCTTCTTCCATTTCTGACCCCTAAAACTTACCGAAACCACTTCGTGGTTAGGTTCTTCTTCCCTTTTTCATCCCTAAAACTTACCTAAATCACTTTGCGGTCATGTGAATCTTCATCTCTAAATATTTCTTGGTCCATTCGTTTGGTGTTAATGTATTTTGAAAATCAAATGACACTGAAACAGGTTTTTTTTTTTGTTTATTCAAAACTGACATTTTTTGATGGCTTTTTTTTCTAAATTTTGTTTTCGGCAAATTGTATAAAATTTGTATTTTTTAAAATAGAAAATGATAACATTTTAAAATGTTTAAAAATATTAAACTTTAAAACTATTTACAAAGCAATGGCAGGACCCAGAACATTAGTCACACAGCTCCTACATGTCGGCCACCAACTGAAGGACCCTTTCACTCATTGCTGCCACTCTGGCACGTGTGGTCCCTGTATAAAAAAGAAAACATTATTTGTTGGCAAATGCATGTTTCTCACCTGTGGATGGAATGTTTTTAGGTGGCAAGCTAATATGCCATATGTCATTATGCTAAGTAATGAATCAAAGGAAGTGGGCATATGTCATTATGCTAAGTAATGAATCAAAGGAAGTGGGCATATGTCATTATGCTAAGTAATTAATCAAAGGAAGTGGGCATATGTCATTATGCTAAGTAATTAATCAAAGGAAGTGGGAATATGTCATTATGTTAAGTAATTAATCCAAGGAAGTGGGCATATGTCATTATGCTAAGTAATTAATCCAAGGAAGTGGACATATATCATTATGCTAAGTAATTAATCCAAGGAAGTGGGCATATGTCATTATGCTAAGTAATTAATCAAAGGAAGTGGGCATATGTCATTATGCTAATGCCATTGACTATGGCTTTAGGTATTTTGGTGATCATGTCAATTACCACATACTCAAAAGAATGACAATACAACTTACTTTGTTGGTGGCCGACGTGTGCGTCGGGGACCACCCTGGGTCACTTCTAATGTCTGAGTCAACAATAAGCTAATGACTATTTGAATTGTGTGACATCACCCACCTTCTCCATGTGCCTCCTGGGCCTGATCTGCTGCAGTCCCTGCTCCAGATCGTTCACCCGCTACAGAATCATCTAGAAAAACGAGATTAAGGGCATCAGATTTGTTTTAAATAGCATGTATGTGTGTGCAGTTACATGAAGAGTCACATACCAGAGGCTAACGGCTCCGTTGCTGGGTACTACTCCCTGCCCATGCCGTGATGCCCCTCCTCTGTAGAAAGGTCCAGGGGCCCGCTACAGAGGAGGGGTAGGACCATCGCCCTGGAGATCCACCACCTTCACTTTGTGCTGCAAAATCATGCAGCACTGGCCGGCTGTGTGCCTCCGGGTGCGTCGGATTCGGTGCTCCATTTCCAACACTAGAAAAGAAAAGCATTTATAAATAAAGGCCTACCTTCTGTATTAGTTACATCTAGCATGCAATCGCTATGTCTGAAAAATCGCCGCACCCGGGGCATGTTGAGCCGTTTCAGGTCCAACCAATGCTGCATGATCTGCGTGTGGGTGAAGGTGGTGTCAGTCTGGTGTTGAATCCTGGAAACGATCTACAGGGAGACGGTCCTCTTCTCAAAACAGTTGGGCAGGTAGTCGTACCTGCGCTCAAGCATCGTCTACAAAACACAAAGTAAACATAGGATTTAGATCAAAATGCATACAAATATCTGTCACAAATCGATCATTTGACTAAATGACATTACCAGACACATTTCTAGGCTAAAACTATCCTTCTAGATTGAATTGACTTGGTTCGCACATGTGGGCCCTAACTTCTGTTTGGCACAGATTTTTATACACTTTTAAACCAAACCGTTTCTTCCTGCGCTTCCTTAAGTGCTAGGCATGTATTTAGATGGCAAATCAAAGGCATTAAAATACACTTACGAGCATAATCAGCTCTTCTTGTTGGCGGGTGAAGATCATGGGCGCCATCTTTCTTCTTGTCTGCAGCAGATAAGTAATGCCCCAGTGGTTTCTGGGTTCCGCACAGCCGGATGAACGGCCGTACGCACTCGTATGCGAACGCTTAAGCGTCATACCCAGGCATTAGTATTTAAAGGGTCCTGGCCACACAGCTCATTCTCTTTGAGAGTCTCCTAATAATGGCACCAAAAAAAAGCCGGTGCAAAGGCCAAAGCAGCAAAGGAGGGAGCAGCAAAAAGGCAGAGAAGCGTGGGGAGGCTTCTGCAGGCCCCACCACTCGCTCAAAAATGCCAAAGGCTAAGGTGCGAGAAACCCGCAGTAGGCAGGCCAAGGCGACCACAACCACAAATGCACCAACAACCACCAAACAAAAGGAGCCAGCGCCAAAGAAGAAGCACCAGGCCAGCAAGCACACAGGTACGGCCCCTAAAAATCACACCAAGAGGGTGAGAAGCCCCAGCCCCCAAAGGTCAGCATCAACCCACCCACATTGGAAAAGCTCCCATGGCAAGAGGCCAACCCACCGGGCCAGAAGCCCCAGCAGCCAGAGCTCAGCATCACCCCACCCACGTGGGAAAAGCTCCCATGGCAAGAGGCCAACCCACTGGGCCAGAAGCCCCAGCAGCCAGAGCTCAGCATCACCCCACCCACGTGGAAAAGCTCCCATGGCAAGAGGCCAACCCACCGGGCCAGACGCCCCAGCAGCCAGAGCTCAGTATCACCCCACCCATGTGGGAAAAGCTCCCATGGCAAGAGGCCAACCCACCGGGCCAGAAGCCCCAGCAGCCAGAGCTCAGCATCACCCCACCCACGTTCAACAACAACAAGTGTGAAGGGGCCAAAGAGGCACAGGGCAAGAAGCCCAACATCATCCAGCACACCCTCTCCTCCTCGGCCACATTTGCCACCAGCACAGGTGGCAAGGCACTCTCCATATGCCACATCTACGCCTGCTAGTTCAGTGGCCACCCAGCCAAGAACCCCAAGCCCATATCCAGGTCCCGTTCAATCTGAAGCCAGCCACCTGTCCTACATTTCTCCCCAACACAGCCAGGCCAGAATGTCCCCCGATTTGCTTGCAACCACTGATGAGCCAGAACATCAAGCAACAGGGCGCACATTGCGCCGAGGGCACTTTAGTGGCAGGTTTGGGGAGGCACAAACTCTGGCATTGGCTAGTGGGCTCACCTTACATTATGATGAACTATATGGGCGCAGATCCAAAGCAACCAGCAAAATGCGCAAAGCAAACATTTTAGAGGAGCTCACCAGACAGGTCAATGCAGCGGGGGATGAGCTCAAAAATTTGGAGCAGATTCAAAGCAAAATATCGGACCTGAAGTCTTCTTTTTCAGCTTACAAACCCGAGCTGAGGAAATGGTGCTGGGCCTGATACATCCCGTGGCCTTAGAGGGACACTCGGGGTGACGGGACATGGACATCCCTACTATTCCTGCAGGTAAGTAATGTTAGTGTGTATGTGAAATGTTTTCAACGTGTAAAATGAGGCTCAAAGGCATATATGAACACATGCCCCTAGGGAGTGCCTTGTAGTGGAGGTTACAGTTTTAGCAGGGCATGTAATGTCTGTGGATTGTTAATTTTCAAATTTGCTTGGACATACATGACCTTGGAGAGTATTTATGGACACTATAAAAGTCTTTACATTAGCAAAGGACTGCCTGTTATGTGATTCTAGGCAATCAGATCCAACACTTCCATCTTTGTCTTTAGGCCACTTGGGTTTTATCTGTGCTTTGGTCTCAAATACTTGATCTGGGGTCAGGGAAAGGTCTACCTAGGAAGAATGCCAACCAGCATATTCTTAAGCCAAGTGCTATTTGCAAGCTGAGTGTGGGCCCCTAATGGCCCTTTAGGGGTGTGTGAAGCCTCATAACAGTACAGCCAGTACATGCATGTTTATTTTATTTAAGGTGACCAATGTGTATGTACATGTTGATTAATACATCTAACAGATAATGACATTCATAGTGAACGCCAACTTGGACCGTTCGGGGAGTTGCCATTCCTGCTTGGCCACGTGTTTTAGTGAAGCATATGTAGTAATACAGACATACCTTTTTGTAAGCAATACAGCCCAGCATCATCCCTCAGTTAGTGTGGAAGCCTCAGCCAGTTTGACCACGCCGTCAACTTTCCGTGCTGCCTAGGAGCCAGGATCCGATATATACGGTAAGTGTATTTTTCTAAATCTGCTGATGCATGTGAATTTACATGAATAATTTGCAGTACAAAAATATTTAGGGCACAAACTGAACCTTTTTTTTCACATGTCCCAACAGACCCACACACTCATGGAGGAAATCCAGGAGCTGGAGGAGGATGGCACCTTGATGGGACCTTCAGAACAGACCCCCCTGGAACATAATCTGCAACTGTCCCATCATGTTTCTACACCAAATCCTCTGCAGCAGAGTGAAGCTGGCCGCATGCTGCCAGCCCATCGTGGGCAGCATGCAGAGACTGAGCCTACAGTCCCCAGTGGTAGGTCTGCTGCAGAGGATTTGCCAAGCACATCTGTGGCTGTTGGTCGAACTAGAGGACCATCATCTGCACGCGCCCCAACCCGGGGAATTGGGAGGCGTAGTCTACTACGTCGCCCAGTTTCCCAGGGAAGGCGCGTGCCGATCATGGAGTCAGCATGGCACCATGAGAGGCATTAATTTCGCCAACAAAATCAAAGAAACAACGAGCAGCATCATGCACAATTAGAGACCTTAAATAATACCTTAAACACCATGCTGACAGAATTTAGGTCGACCAACAGCCACATGGCCACCTTATCTAATCATTTCAGTGCCATGCTTGAGGAAGTTCGAACTAGCAACACCCACATGGCCACCTTAAGTAGTAATTTCAGTGCCATGCTGGATGAAGTTCGAACAACCAATAGAAACATGTTGCAACAGTTGCAGATTATGAATGCCACACATGCCCAGGTGATGGGCCACCTCCAATGCCCACAACCAGGGTTTTATGGGCATCAACCATTTTAACCCCTATTTGCCCTGTATCTGCTACACATCTTTGCACTACATACCCACTGTATTGACCTGTCTGGTAAGCCCTACCAATATAGCCTTTTGGTATGGCTTTGCTTGTATGCTTTGGATTTGCGGCCATATAGCTCATTAGAGTGCTGAGATAGCCCACTAGCCAATGCCTGAGCTCAAGCCTCACTGAACCTGCCACTCAAGTTGCGCTGCAGGATTTGGCCTAATTACATTGCTTCTGGCTCATCCCATTTGTAGGCATGATTGGGGGACATTCTGGGCTGGCAAACTAATACCTTGAACCCTGGCAGAGATTGTACTGGACTTGGATTTGGACTGGGGCTTCTTGTTTGGGTGGGTCACTGACAGGCGTAGATGTGGCATAGGTGTGCCTGTAGCAAATGTGACCAAGCAGGAGAGGGTGTGTATGTGGCCCTATGTATTACTGGCCCAATATTGAAATGCAAATGCTTGCTCCCTATGTCTGTATTTGTTTTACTTAAACTTTGCCATGGAGTGCATTACTTTTAAAGTTCTGGATGTGTCCAATTGCTAGGTGGCATGATTTGCCAACAATTTTTATTTATGTGGTCCTATGTATGTACATGAAAGTATGCAAGTGCCCTTAAACTACAAATGTACATATTTGTAATAAATATATTGAATGTGACTTTACCTGTTGTTGACTACATTGATGCATTAATGTTTTGTTGAATTTTAGCTTTTGGAATCAATTTGCAAAAACAACAGGTCCAAAAAAAATGCATTACTCTCAGATTATGTGAGAAATTTTTAGTAATTGAATCATTACTAGTTGTTAACCAAACAAAAACTTCCAGATTCACAAATCAAAATTATAGTCAAACAAAAATATTGCATACACAAAACAAACACAGGACCAAAAAATTAAGAAAAATGTGTCGAAATCAAATTGGCCCGAACTGCTTGGCCAGAGGCACTAGGTGTGCCAAGGTATTGTTCATCTGGGTCCTGGCTGGGTGGAGAGGGGGGCAGATTCAAATACCGGGGGGCACGCTGCATTATGGCAAAGTTATGTAACACACAACATGCAAGAATGTGTATCTATGACCTTCTTGGGGTCATACTGTAGTGCCCCCCCGGTATGGACCAAACAACGAAAGCATTTTTTTAACAGCCCAAACGCCCTCTCCACCGTGGCCCTGGTCTTCCTGTGGGCCCGATTGTAGGCGTCCTGTGGCGCATTCTGTGGCCGAAGGACGGGAGTCAGCAGCCAGGAAAGCAGTGGATAGCCGGAATCCCCTGAAAAAAAAGACAAAAATAACATTAAGTCCACATTACTCCCAAAATGTTACCAAAAAAATGGGCCATCACCATGACTAAGAGGCTAAGTAATATTTGAGAGACACCCTGAACATACATATTGCTCTGATTAAAAAACAGGCTAACACCATCTAATGCATGTTCGGACCATTAAAACAGCCAAGATGGCGGATGAGGGCAAATCAGGCAGACTGTTAACAGGTATCGGTTTAGGACTGTGCTGCTCAGCATTCTTGGATGTCTTACCTTTTCAGGAACCCAGATCTGCTTTGTCTGAGGCAAGCACACCTCTAACCCGCCCCTGCACTTTATACCGCTCTCCTCTACTCAGTAAATGTCATGCTTCTAAGCAATGATGGCGCAGACCCTATCATAAAGGCAAGAACAGAATTGCAGCCGAGTGTGGGGAAGAATAATAAGTAATTTACTAGAAAGTTGACATTTCTAATTTTGAAATGCTGGTCAAACATTTGTAAAGGGTTTGTGGTTCGCTAAATATAATGGTTAAGGTACAGTTTAACATGTAATCAAGGGGTAAAAACAGCCATAGTTTCAGACATGGGTCATTAACTATATTTATAGGCATACATTGAAAAGTGAATGACGTTATTTGCGTCAACTTACCAAGGAGCCATCCACCTGAGAATTCTCCAGACTCAAACCGACGGTACAATCCAGATCGACGCAAGATGTACGCGTCATGGGAAGAGCCTGGAAACCCGGCGAGGACACTAAGGAACCGCATGTCCAGGGCCACCACTGCTTGGACATTCATTGAGTGGCCCATTTTGCAGTTCCTGGGATAAAAGGAAATAAAAAAAAAAATTAGCAAGGCAAGGTAAACTACTCAAACACTAACTCCTAACACCCTCCCCAAAACATGTTGGCCAATACAAATAACACTAACCAAGTACATAAGTATTTTTCACCTCAAAAAAGGCGAGGTATGTTGCATTAAGTAAAGATTAACTTTAAATTGCCTATTTAAGGACCACGTGAAAATGTTTTCCTTTGGGCGACATGAAAAACATTGTATAAGCTAAATACGGTCCAATGTTTCACAGGGACTAGTTACAAGGAGGGATTTTACAAGGAGGGATTAAGAGATATACAGAGTCAGCTATTTCACAGAGACTAGTTACAAGGAGGGATTTTACAAGGAGGGATTAAGAGATATACAGAGTCAGCTATTTCACAGGGACTAGTTACAAGGAGGGATTTTCCAAGGAGGGATTAAGATAAATTTAAAATACCATTTATGACATCTATATAAAAAAAAACATATAGAACTTGCCTATAGATGTACTCGTCGGCTGCCGGAGGCACCAAGGCAACATGGGTGCAATCAATGGCACCCATGACGTTGGGCATGTCAGCAATATTATAAAATGCCAGCTTAAGCGCGTTCCAGGCTACCATGTTGTCAGGAAAAAATATATATTTCTGACTAATGGTAGCCATGCCTTCCAAAAACTTGGATAGCATGCGGCTCAGCGTAGGCTGGGAGATCCCCACGGAGAGGGCTCCCAGCCTCTGGAACGAGCCATTCATCAAAAACTGCAGGCAGCCAAGCATCTTGGTCATACCTGAAATTGCTTGCCCCTTCCTTGTGGTGCGGGCCAACCATGGCCGCAGCTCACTATACAATTTATGGAGGGAAGCGCAATTAAGTCTGGTGAGCTCGAACAGCTCAACGTCATGCATGCCATCGATATGCATGCGTCGCCGATGCAATCTGGTCTCGGCCCTCCGGACAATTTCTATGCCCATTAGCTGGAGTTCCTGATGCTCCACAAAGGCACTAGACTGGTTCATAATAAGGCTATTCAAGGTCAAAATGGTCTCGTAAGGGGATCGTAAATGAAACGGTTTTATAGGGTGGTGGTCCCTCGGCAATCAGCTCTCTGAATGAGACACAAGCCCATAGCAATCACATAAGTTATCTGAACGAATGCAAAATATCAGATTTTGATGGGAAAACGCAAATGATCCGATTTGCTTTCGTTCATCGAAAGTGCATATATGCATTAGTCCGAATATTCGTGCGAATGAAAAATGAATGAAAAAAACAAAAAAAATTACAAACACACACAAAAACTTTCACAGACAGCTACGAAAGTCCAGACGAATGTGCCTCTGAATCGAGCCTTATATGCTGTGCATCCCCCTTTATTGGTGATGGTGGGGGTTTAGGTCTGCTTTAAAAAATACATTTTTTTTTTACTTTCTAAATTTGTTCAAAACCCAGGATGTGTAAAAACCTTGGTTTTGTTCCACTTTAAAGAGGAGCAATGCCCCCCTTGAGTTGGGGGGGTTGGTTCACCTCTTTAGGGGGCATACCATATTGATCACCCCTTATGCCGTGAATTAATAAGTTATCTTTCCAGGGGTCCCATGCCACCATCAGGGGCCATGGTTGCATCCCTATACCATTTGGATAAGCTGGGCGTGGGAGCGTGTCACACACTGCAGGGAAACCAGGGATGTGGCCTCTCCTTATACCTGCACTCTGTTCAAAACACTTGGCACAGCATAAAACACTAAATGGACAAGAGCCCGGGCATGTGCTGTAGAAAAATCAGAAAGGTACGTTTTGTGGGTGCTCTTGGGGGTTTTATGTGGGATGCCCCAGGAAAATTGATCTATCACCAGGATAGTGTAAATCCAGGTGCGAGGTCCACTTTACAGACTGACTTTTTTTTAACATTCTAGCTACATTAAAGCAGACCTAAATTCTCTCACTTATAGATAAAAGGGCCAATAATTTGCTGATGAATACAGTGTCCAGCAATTAGATAAATTAAAACATCCCTCATTTATTATAAAGTCCAGTTAAAAGCATAGCATGCCAGCTCACCATAAATTTGTGGAGTTAAGCTTAATATCAAAGAATATCTTAAAACCGTCAAGGCATTTCAGGTGCTCTTGCCTTTAATTTTGACAGTTTACACAATAAATATCCAATTAAATTGTAAAGCAAAGCTCCATTTACCCTACCCTCTGCCTTATATATAATGAGAGCTGCCTTGTTGGACTTAGTAGTCCGTCTACATGACCGGAAGAAGGATGACGTTCTGTCGGTGAACGTGATAGGGAAGAAGAGCATCCATGGGAGAGACAAGGCTGAAAATGACCTCACTCATGGAGACATCCACTAACACCACCAAGTCACTCTTATCCCGCCATGAGGCAAACCAGAGCCCACTCACACCGCTGTTGCCTGGAGAACAAGGACGCCAGGCAAGGGCAGGCACCATGCACCAATTAGCCAACACCAGAGGACATAACAGACACCCGGAAAGGGAAAGTATGGGCATCATTGGGCAGTCACAGCTCCTGTTGCAGAGACACACTGACCTGCAGCGCCCCAGAAAGGGGGGCACAGCCAAGGAATAGAAACTCTTACCCCAGACCTCTCACTCCCAGCTAGCTCAGACTTATAAGAGCACACAAAAGCCATATATGACGAAAAAATCAGTAGCTGCCCATGACATAGAATTTAATTTTTAAAAGCACAGAGGAACATCACATAAAATAGAAGACTATTGACCACCATGATATTTTTCTTGACAAGTGTGCACAATATGTTATTCTAATGCATCAATACTTAACAATTATCAATTTCCAATAAAATCTGAAATTAGAAAAATATAAATATTCCTATGCATGAGGCCCACATCTCATATTTTCTCTTCTCCTCTATTTTCTCTCTTATTACTACCTCAAATTGCTATGTCCTTACAGTTGAAAGATTCCAAGCAACAATAATGTTTGTGATTTATCTCTATTATGTCTCCATGTGTAGACTCTATTTTGTTTATATTCCTTTGTATACCGATTTTCGAATTTTGATAGTTTCATATTAACTATTTGAGTTTTTAATTTTTTCTAAAGGAACATCAATTTGGGCTCTCATTTTCTGATATTACTCATCATCAGCATATTTCTTTAAATCTGCGGCCATTTCATTTAAATCATCTGAACGTGTATGTACAGACTTCAGCAAAGCTCTGCAGTTATGCATATAAGCACTAACAGGTTCTCCCTGTTGTGCAGAGGTCCCTTCAGCCATAATATATATTTACCACGGCGTAAAGGTCTCTTATTCCAAAGAGATGGTTGTGCTGGCTGTGCTAATAAATCAACAGCATTCACTGCAAAATATGTTCTACCTTGAATGAACAACGTGAGGAAACGAGCACTATCAGCATAAACTGCAAACAAAAACACAAAAGATCAGCTGCAGAATCATTCACATCATATAAACTTCAATTCTCTTGCAGAGCCCGATGATAGGCAGCCTCGTCACTTCAACCAATGAATAGAGTGGCCAGCAATGAAAAAATTTAAATATTCTTCATTTATTAGAAAGTCCATTTAAAAGCATGCCAGCTCACCATAAATTCATGAAGTTCAGCATAACATCAATGAATATCTTAAATCCATTTCCTGGCCTGACTTTAGTTTATTTTTAACAATGAATATAACTTGTTCCTATTTCATGTAATTAAAAAAAAGATATATATATATATATATTGAAAGAAGGGGCATCCCTTTTTGTGAGAGGGTGTGTAGGTACAAAGTTACAAAATGGCTACTGCATGGCTTATGCTTAGCTTATGCTTAACGGGATTGCTTTATGATTCAAGGGTGAGAATAACGGAGTAACCATTATCTCTGGGAATGGAATGTGCCGACAGCAGAACATAACAATTTGTTTTCTGTGAAATGTCCATGGGTAGGTGAATGTCTGGAAAATCCCATGACACACAATGGGGTGATGTACAGCCACCCCCAGCACACACCCCGGACAGCAAGGTGTTGATACAACTACTCCAATTAAAAAGCAAATGCTCACTTTAGAACCTTATTTGGAACAGCATCTTGTTGTTTTCCCGCCTTTCCCCGCCTATGCCTTATCATGGTTTATATACTCAAAATCGTGATGTAATAAACAGTTCACACCGAGAATAGCTGTTATGTGTCTTTCTTGCGCTTGGTGTGGGCTCCGGAATTCCGAAGTGTGAAGGTAACTCTGGTCTACAGACAAATAAGGTAATGTCACGAATTGTCACTTACCTGGGCCCCGTTCCAGCGCTGGTTCCGGGCGGCCGCAGCATCTGTTTGGCACCCGCGCCGAGCGGAGGCGGCGGCGGCTGGCGTGCCCGCCAGCACCGCTCTCCTCCGTCCTCGTTCCTGTCTCCTCCCCTCTCGTGCTCGTGCGCGCGCGAGCACGTTCTTCTTTAGCCCTTCGGCGGCGCTGCGCTCAGCGTTGCCGCCGGAGGTAGCTGTCAGGTCATGCCCGCTCAGGCAGGGGAGGGACTCCTCCCTCTCCTCCTGTTTGGGCCTATGAGCCCAGGTAGGGGCAGTTCTGGGATAGGGGTTTGCTCTTCCCCTATGCTCTGGCCAATCATAGATGTGATCCTATGTGCACCAATCACTACACCTTCCCTCTCATGTCTGTCCCTATAAAGCTGTTTTCCCCTCAGTTGCCTGTTGCCTGTGATAGCGCCTAGAACCTAGTCTTCATTGTGAATTGTAGCCGATCTGAACGCCTGTTGCGGACCTTGATTGTACCGACCACTCTCGATCTGAACTCCTGTTGCCGACCTCGTTTGTACTGACCACTCTCAATCCTGAACCCCTGTTGCCGACCCCTGCCTGTATCCAGACTACGAGTTGCCTGATTCCTGGTGCCGCTACGATCTCTGTCTTCCCGCTGTCGACCTCTGGCCTGTCTCTGGACTTCCTCTGCCATCGCTCTAGCTATTGGTTCTCCAGACCTCCTACATATAAGCTCACATCCTTTGAGCCATTAAGTCCTTGGGGCAACCGATCCCGGGTAGGCGTATTCTGCATCCCGGCAAGCGGGGGCTCCTACAGGTGAAGCTGGCTGCGGAGATTGGGGGTTGTGGGCTTATCAAAAGGGCTGGAGTTACCCCGAGCGTGACATTATCACAGGCCCAAGAATGGATGACCTGGTACAGCAGGTGCAGGCTATGGCCACGGCTATAAACCAACTCGCTCAAAGAGTGGCCACTCAGGAATCCCGTCAATTACCTGCTTCCTCTGTGCCACCTCATGTCTCAGAACCAAAGATTCCGCTACCTGAGAATTTTTTTGGAGAAAGAGCTAAATTCTCTAATTTCAAGAATGCCTGCCAACTGTATTTTAAACTGAGACCTGTCTCCTCAGGCACCGAGACCCAGCGTGTGGGCCTTGTTATTTCTCTACTTCAAGGAGACCCTCAGTCCTGGGCCTTTAGTCTGCCTCCTCATGATGCTGCCTTACAATCGGTCACGGCCTTCTTCACCGCCATGGGTGTCCTCTATGCTGACCCAGATCAGCAATCCACTGCAGAAAATAGGCTTCGGGCCTTAAAGCAAGGGCGGAATTCGGCCAAGGCTTACAGTGCAGAATTCCGCCGCTGGGCCGTCGAATCTAGGTGGAATGACCCCGCTCTGTGTAGTCAATTCAGGGTGGGGCTGTCGGAAGGCATCAAGGATGCGCTGGTCAATTTTCCCCCTCCAGCGGACCTGGACCAACTAATGCAGGTCTCCATTAAAGTAGATCGACGTCTGAGAGGGGGCTAGGGAGAAAGCCAGGGCTCCCACGTCCCTCAGGTCCTTCCAGAATCCTAACTCCCCAGTTGCCAGTGGGGAAGGCACACCATCACCCTCTCAGGAGGAACCCATGCAGCTAGGGAGAACCCGCTTATCTCAAGATGAAAAGCAGCGTAGGCGATCCATGGGCTTATGTCTGTATTGCGGGAACTCGGGACATTTCGCTGGGTCCTGTCCAAACAAGGGGAAGCCGGCAGAAAACTCCCACACCTAGATCAGGAAGAGAGTGCTGGTCTAGGTGAGTCAGTTTGCAACTCTCGCCAAAATAAAATGCTAGTGCCTATTGACCTGTTTTGGGGCTCCTCTAAGCAAACAGTTTCCGCCTTTATCGACAGTGGTGCGGCGGGTAACTTTTTGGACAGGAACATGATTTCCATTTTAGGTATTCCTTTAGTTCCCCTTGAGAGATCCCTACAGGTTTTGGCTATTAATGGGAAGGCCATTCAGGGGGGACCGATTAACACCAAGACCCCACCTCTTAGATTAATTGTTGGCTCTTTCCACTCTGAATTCTTAGAATTCTTTGTTTTGGACTGTCCAGAAACTCCAGTGGTCTTGGGATACCCCTGGTTGCAACTCCACAACCCCGTATTAGATTGGCAGGCTGGGGAGTTGACTAACTGGAGTGATCACTGCAAGGGTCCTGTTTTTCTACAGGCCTCAGAAGTATTCAAGTGCTACCCCAGGGGTTACCTCGGCCATATGCGGACTGGGTCGATGTGTTCTCTGAACGCTCTGCTGATTCTCTGCCTCCACATCGGTCCTACGACTGCCCTATTGACTTGCTCCCTGGGACGGTTCCCCCTACGGGGAAAATCTATAACCTCACCATGCCCGAGGAGCAAGCAATGAGGGAGTACATTACCGAGAATCTAAAAAAGGGGTTTATTCGTCCCTCTACTTCACCTGCGGGGGCTGGGTTCTTTTTTGTAGAAAAGAAGGATGGTGGCCTGAGACCGTGCATAGATTATCGGGCCCTGAATAAGATTACAGTTAAGAACAGATATCCCTTGCCCTTGATTGGGGATCTGTTCAATCAAGTTGTAGGAGCCCAAATTTTTTCCAAATTGGATTTAAGAGGGGCGTACAATTTGATTCGCATCCGACAGGGGGATGAGTGGAAGACTGCATTTAACGTGAAAGACGGCCACTACGAGTACCTGGTCATGCCCTTTGGTCTTTGTAATGCACCAGCCGTCTTTCAAGATTTTGTTAACGATGTATTTAGGGAGTATCTCAGGTAGATTTGTGGTCATCTACTTGGATGATATTCTCATTTTTTTCAAGTTCTTTAGCGGACCACAGACGCCATGTTAAGTTGGTACTGCAAAAGTTAAGAGAGAACAACTTATATGCAAAACTTTCTAAATGTATGTTTGAGGTCACCACTGTTCCCTTCCTGGGATATGTAATTTCCAGTCAGGGTCTCGAAATGGACATGGAGAAAGTTTCTGCGGTACAGGATTGGGTTCAACCCAAGACTCTAAAAGAATTGCAATGTTTCCTCGGGTTTGCGAATTTTTATCGACGTTTCATCAAGGGCTTCTCCCATATTGTAGCTCCTCTCACCAACCTGACCCGTAAGGGGGCTTTTTCGGTTAACTGGTCTCCGTCTGCCTGTGAGGCCTTCCTGACCTTAAAACGGGCCTTTACTTTGGCGCCTGTGCTAATTTATCCGGATGTTCAGAAAGCCTTTATTATAGAAGTTGACGCTTCTTAGTTGGGAGTAGGTGCAGTGTTGTCGCAATATTCCGGTCACCCTGAGCGCCTACATCCTTGCGCCTATTTTTTGCGAAAATTCAGTACTGCGGAAAAATGATGTAGGAAACAGAGAATTATTAGCAGTTAAACTGGCATTTGATGAATGGCGTCACTGGTTGGAGGGTTCATTACATCCTATAACTGTGTATACAGATCACAAAAATCTCGAATACATTGGTTCTGCCAAGAGGCTGAACTCTCGTCAGGCACGTTGGGCATTGTTCTTCTCGCGCTTTAACTTCATAATTACCTTTAAGCCAGGTGTAAAAAATACCAAAGCAGATGCTCTATCCCGCATGTTTGGTGAATCCAAGGATCGGGGTGATACTGGTGAACCTATCTTACCCTTGGGTTGTGTGGTCGGGGCATTGCTTCTGGATCTTTCTAATACCTTGGCGTCTTTTCAAAATGAATCTCCTGTTGATGTACCTTTGGGGTGTCAGTTTGTTCCGCCACACCTGCGCTCAGATGTTATCCGCGAATTTCATGATGCTAAAACTGCTGGTCATTTGGGCAGCCGTAAGACGTTAATGCTAGCCCGGCGCCATGTATGGTGGCCTACCATGCGACGCGATGTCACTGCCTTTATCGACGCATGTTCAGTTTGTGCGCGAAGTAAAGGGGTCCACAAGGCCCCTAGTGGGGGTTTAGTCCCACTTGAAATTCCTGCCGAACCATGGACTCATATTTAAATGGATTTTATTGTAGATTTGCCTCTCTCACATGGGAATACTGTGATTTGGGTGGTCGTCGATCGGTTCAGTAAGATGGCACATTTCATACCTTTGCCCAAACATCCATCGGCCCCTGAGCTCTCGCGGCTATTTACTTTGCATATTTTTCGTATCCATGGCATTCCGTCTAATATAGTGTCTGATCGGGGTGTCCAATTTACTTCACGTTTTTGGAAACACTTCTGTTCACGGTTGGGTATTCAGATCTCTCTTTCCTCTGCTTATCATCCCCAGTCTAATGGGCAGACGGAAAGAACAAATCAAACTTTGGAGCAATACTTAAGATGTTATGTCTCTGATGCGCAAGAGCAATGGGCGGAATTTATTGATTTTGCTGAGTTCGCTTACAATAACGCGCCTAGTGAGAGCACTAAGATATCTCCTTTCTTTTGTAATTTGGGGAAAAATCCTAGAGCTTCTTCCCTTTCAGGGTCACCTTCCAATTTGCCCGCATTGGAAGAGTGGCTTCAGGAACGGAGGGACATTTGGATGCGCATTCAGGAAATTCTAAAAACTACTGGGTTGAGATATAAGAAATTCGCCGATCGTCGTAGGTCGCAGGAACCTGTTCTTCGGGTTGGTGATCTGGTGTGGGTCTCCACTAAGAACATTGCGCTCCGTCAACTCTCCAGTAAATTAGGTCCAAAGTTTATTGGTCCTTTCCCTATTATCAAGAAGTTGAATAATGTGTCTTTTAAAGTTCAACTCCCGCCGACTATGAAAATACCTAACTCTTTCCATGTTTCGCTGTTAAAACCAGCTAAGGACACTCTTCTTGCTCGTTCTTCGCCGATTCTCACTGATAATGAGCCAGAATATGAAGTGAATAAGATCTTAGATTCACGTAAAGTGCGTTATTCATTGCAGTATTTGGTGGACTGGGTTGGCTACGGTCCGGAGGAAAGATGCTGGGTAGCAGCAAGGGATGTTCATGCCAGGGCTCTTGTAAAAAAGTTTTATCGGGATAATCCAGGAAAACCTGGTGAGGGTCCGGAGGCCCCTCGTGAAGGGGGGGGGTAGTGTCATGAATTGTCACTTACCTGGGCCCCGTTCCAGCGCAGGTTCCGGGCGGCCGGCTGCGGCGGCTGGCGCGCCCGCCAGCACCGCTCTCCTCCGTCCTCATTCCCGTCTCCTCCCCTCTTATGCCCTTCGGCGGCGCTGCGCTCGACGCGGCCGCCGGAGGTAGCTGTCAGGCCATGCGCGCTAAGGCAGGGGAGAGACTCCTCCCTCTCCTCCTGTTTGGACCTATGAGCCCAGGTAGGGGCAGTTCTGGGATAGGGGTTTGCTCTTCCCCTATGCTCTGGCCAATCATAGATGTGATCCTATGTGCACCAATCACTACACCTTCCCTCTCATGTCTGTCCCTATAAAGCTGTTTTCCCCTCAGTTGCCTGTTGCCTGTGATAGCACCTAGAACCTAGTCTTCCTTGTGAATTGTAGCCGATCTGAACTCCTGTTGCCGACCTTGATTGTACCGACCACTCTCGATCTGAATTCCTGTTGCCGACCTTGATTGTACCGACCACTATTGATCTGAACTCCTGTTGCTGACCTCGTTTGTACCGACCACTCTCGATCCTGAACCCCTGTTGCTGACCTCGTTTGTACAGACCACTCTCGATCCTGAACCCCTGTTGCCGACCCCTGCCTGTATCCAGACTACGAGTTGCCTGATCCCTGGTGCCGCTACGATCTCTGTCTTCCCGCTGTCGACCTCTGGCCTGTCTCTGGACCTCTGCCATCGCTCTAGCTATTGGTTCTCCAGACCTCCTACATATAAGCTCACATCCTTTGAGCCATTAAGTCCTGGGGGCAACCGATCCCGGGTAGGCGTATTCTGCGTCCCGGCAAGCGGGGGCTCCTACAGGTGAAGCTGGCTGCGGAGATTGGGGGTTGTGGGCTTATCAAAAGGGCTGAAGTTACACAGAGCGTGACAGGTAATCCCAGGTAGAGGACTCAGTGGGAGTCGCTCTTAGGTGTCTGCCGGAAATAGGGGCAGATATTTTTTCATATATATATATATATATATATATATATATATATATATATATATATATATATATTGAATTTACCTATATAAAACCCTTTAAGAGCCAGCCTACCTAGAGTTATTGTCACCCTCTGTTGCTTCTATTTTGTGCTATACATGTTCAACTGTGCTTTTTTGAAAGGATTTTCCAGGAAAATAATATTTATTTTTTTCAGCAGAGTCCTTTAAAATGAAATGTCTTGTTTGTTATGTTTTTAGTGTATTCTCAATATTTTTCAGTGAAATATGTGCAAAAAAATTTTTTTTGAATAAAAATGTCAGTTTTTTAATAAAACAATATTGCTTGTAAAAGCCCAATTTCTCTGGCTACAACAGTATCACATGTTTATTGGTAGACACCCTTTCCTGCCCACAACTGAAATGCTCACCTCAAGGAAAACAACCCTTTACATTTGAAATACCCCCCCAAACTACATGTTCTCTGGAGGTACACACCTTGAGCTTTCTAGGTGTACCAGACTCGTTGACAGGGGAGTAGTTTTCTTGAAGTAATCCCTCTATAAATTCTTTGGCTGCACTGGGTTTTCCTAAAAAAGAATAAAAAAAGCAGACTAAAAAAAAACAAGTTAAATCTGAAATAAGCAAGGTCCCACAAACAGAACAATACCCAACATGCATAGGTACATGCATAGAAGAGTTGCCAAACACCCCAAAGTAAAGCATGCCCTTAAAGGTAATTTTACTTGAAAATTTCAGCTCTCCAGACAAATTGCGCACATTGCACTTTTTCAATCAAAACAACCCTTTACATTTGGAACATCCCCCTACAAACTATATATGCAGGCAGGAAAACACTTGGATCCCCTGAGGAGGGGCCTCTGGACCCTCTACTCTGGGTTTCTCAGGATGAGCTAAATGAAATTTCTTGACTAACACCTTGGCGTGAACTCATTGAGCTGGTACCCAACTTCTCTCCTCTGGCCCATATCCCTTTCAGTCAATTAGATATTGAAGAAAGTCAAGGATTTCATTAATTTCATATCCAGGCTCCCCCTAGACTAATACTGGTGGAGGAGGTGAAGTGGTGGGATCAGAGTAAGCAGCAGACTTAAGCAAGGAGACGTGGAATGCATTGGAGCATTTGAGAGATTCTGGAAGGGCTATCTTGTATGTGACTCTATTGATCTTTCTGAGAATTGGTTAAGGCCCAATAAGCTTTGACCAAGTTTGGCAGAGGGTTGTCTTAGGGCAATATTACATGTGGAAACTTAGACAGGAGTTCCTGAGCTAAACTCAGTTTCTTGGGAACGGTGGTAGTCAGGAAACCTTTTCTGTTGGTCTGAAGCCCAAAGGAGGTTCTGCTGAACCCTGGACCAGATGCAAGACAAATGTTATAACCAACTTCCCAGGGCAGGTAGATTCGAGGCAGGACCAGAAAGAGAGGAGAATTTTGGATCTCGACCACCGACCCACTGGAAGTGGAGACATACCAATTAAAGAATGTGTGGTGTTATTAAAGGAAACATCTGCAAATGGTAAGAATTCTACCCAATCAAGTTGGTAATCTTAGATGTAGCATCAAAGATACTGTTCCAAGGTCTGATTGGTTCTCTTGGTCTGACCATTGGTCTGCGGATGGAAGGCCGAAGAAAAGGACAGGGATATACCCAAATGTGCACAAAAGGACCTCCAAAACCAGGAAGCAAACTGGACCCCTCTATCAGAGACTATGGGCCTGATGCAGAGCCTCCCCTGAACTGACCTTAAAACCTTCCGATTGTCCGGGGCTCCCGTTTGAATCGTGGCTCAAATGTGATGCAGAGCCTCCGTCGGAATGGCTCCCTAACTGATCCGTCAATTTGTCTTCACTCAGGAAGTTTTTTTGGCTCTCTCGGGTGCCTTCAATTTGATCGGGGCTTCCGTTCCCGTTCACACGGGCGGCCCGTTTTTCCCTTCTTTTTCCTTGATTTCTGAACGTACCTGCTTGCCTTCAGTCGTATTTGACCTTCCATTTTGGTGTTTTTTTCAAGTATAGTTACATCTCCATGGCTCTTCAGTTGCCAATCTGGCTACACGCAAGCGCACAACCCTCAACCTCCATTGGAATATACATATGGCAACAACTGCCAATTTGGCACATATATACATATTTAATTAAAATTTTTGTTGTTCCTTCTTCCTTGCCATTAATGCATACCTTAATCTCCTTTGTTGTTCCTTCTTCCTTGCCATTAATGCATACCTTAATCCCCTTTGTGTTCCTTCTTCCTTGCCATTAATGCATACCTTAATCTCCTTTGTTGTTCCTTCTTCCTTGCCATTAATGCATACCTTAATCTCCTTTGTTGTTCCTTCTTCCTTGCCATTAATGCATACCTTAATTGTTTCTGATTGTTTTTGATTTATTGTCCCATATCTAAACCTTTTGTGTCATGTAAATGTGTGATGAGGTTGTGTGATTGTACATTTGCAGGAAAGACAACTCTCAAAATTTTCGTAATTTTTTTTATTCCAACGTTGGAATGTATAATTTTTTTTTTCTGTTTTTTCGTAATATTTTTTTTTTAAATTTAAAAACAAAGAAACTATTTACATTTTAAGACAAATTAAAAAGCTTTAGGCTTCGGGTTCTTGTGGCTGTGATTTTCGGGTATCTGTGAATGAAAAACAACATTAGTTTAGCATTGTTTTTATGGTTTGGTTTTGCGTGATTTTTTGGGGCCCTTTTTAAACCGGACCTTCAGCGTGATTTAATGAAAAGGCCAAACTCTTCAAATATGAGACCGCAGCATTTGAAACTAAGATTTTAAAAGTTTTTAGTCACTAACTTATTATTCTTTCCCCCACTGGCCTGCAACTCTGTTCTGGAATTTAGAATACGTGCGCCGCCATCTTGACTCAGAAGCACACTTACTGAGGAGAGGAGAGTGGGATAGGGTACAGGGGGTGGGTTATAGCTGTGCTTTGCTCACACAGAGCAGAGCTGTGCTCTTGAAAAGGTCAGCAATCCCAGAATGCAGAGCAGCACAGTTGCAAGGCACTTCCTTTTTGCAGGCTGCCTGATAAGATGGCGAGTTCCATAATCAGCATCTTGGATGTTTAAAGGCTCATAACATGCACTAGGTGCAGGTAGGATGAATTTTAATGTGGGCAATCTGTATGTACAGGGTGTGGGAAACATATAAGATAGTCTCTTATTCAGAGTGAAGGTCCACTTTAAGGCCTTTGGTTCCATTTTTTTTTTTTTTGTTTTTATTATAAGGAATGTGTGCGCGCACATAAACGCACGCTCGCACGCTCGCATACTCACATCCATGATGATGTCGTCCTGCTCCGGGGTAAAGATGGCGGGCGACATCTTTTCTTGGTTTGCAAGGTATAGCTCTGACGCTCTAGGTGAGCGGGGTAGGGTGGGAGGGAAGGACATTTCTAATGAGACTACATGCACATCCAACCTGTACACTCATTAAAAAAGTCTGGGGAATACTACTTACATAAGAGGGCAAGAACATGACGCAATAGGGTACAATCACTTAACCCATTTAATTTGTAGCTCAATAATTAGGCTCAAAATATACTACGAAAATAGTTACCAAATAGTGTGTTAAGGGAAAAAACACAGTCAGACAGGGTGGGCAACCAATACAAGTTTCATACACATACCCAGTAGCCAGCCACCAAAAAGATCGCCAGATTTGAATCGCTCATCTAGGCAGGAATTCCTAGGCAGGGAAAGCCAGCAAAATGACTCCCAAAAACCAATTCAGGGCCAGCCAGTGCCTGCACATGTATGCAATGTCCCATCTTCCAGTTCCTGCACACAGGCAATAAAAAATATATTAGGTAGACCCTGTAAAAGGACCCTAAAAAAAAAACCCTAAAATATAACAAACACTCATGCCATCGATGTCCAAAGGCATGCAGTGCAGCCTGGTTTCTGCCATACTCAGCAGGACAAGACTGCGGAGCTGGCGCCGCTGATGTGCTCCAACAGAGGACTGCATATTATTGCCCGAGTGCAAATACGGCTGCTCTGACTGCCCGTAAGTGAAGGCTCGGCGGCCCCGTTTTATTAGGGTGATTTCAATCGGAAATCAAGGCTCTGCATCACTGAAAAAAACGGACCAATGAACGAGGCGTCCGTTTTCCCGGGAAACAGCCTTGTGCGAGCCGACAATCGGAAAGGCGGCTGAGCGCACACCTGAGCGCATAAACGCACACTAAAATCAACGTAGCACCCTTTCCTGACCCGATCAAAGCCCAAAACCAATGGGAAAACGCACGGGATAGCTGAACGAGCGCATGTCCATTTTTTTTTTACTGTAGTATTTCAGGTCCCCAAATTTCCTTTTGATTTGTTGAATATCTCGCCTGACAGATCCCACACTATTTACTTGGAGGCAAATATTCGTCCAGATCTCCAGCTGAGCCTGCTTAGTGGTGGATTTGGAGGTCCTGCCCAATAGGGCATCATAATGCTCACAAACTGCATTTGCCACAGCCATGCTTTGAGCATCGCAAAAACGTGCAGTTAGGGAGCCACGGCGTAGTTGTCGGCCACATGGGTGTGTGGTGTCCCCTGCATCTGTGTACATCAATGAATAAAGTGCGCACTCATATGTCATTTAGTTCAAAGATTTAATGATATCAATGCAGTTTATATTACATTCATTCATTCAGACAAGTACACACAAGAAAAACAACATTCAAAGATCACTTTTAGCAGAACTGCTTGCTTCATCATGCCCAAGTTGCAGTTTAAGAATACTATAAATCTAAATTTTAAAGTGCATACAGTGCTTTAGCAGCAAAACTCCGTTAAAAGGAACAAAAGATTCATTTCCCCAAGAGAAAGAATAGCATTAACATATTTTTATCTAGTAGAAATAAGTAAATAAAAGGAGTGCAATAATTAATTGCATGAAAGAAATGCGCAAATAACAGGAGCGCAAAGGTTAATAGCTTCAAACACAAAACTATAAGTAGATCTCATTAGTAGCGCTCTGTGTGCCTGTGAACAAGTCTGGATGACGAAACGCGTTGGGCGGAGCCTACCTTGAACACGTGATCTCTGATTGGAGCCAAGCAGAGCCGACGCTGGCCGAGGTTAGAAGCCCAGGCCGCGGTAACGTATACATTGAGGCTGCTGCGTTATTTGAAAAAGTGAAACAAAGCTTTCCTTGGATTACTGAATCTTGAGCACCAAAATTCCTGATTTAAGAAATTTTATCAATGCCTATTTTATATTTGCATCTGGTAAGGAGTATTTTAAATGTTGCGCATAGAATTTAGCAAAACGGTATTATGCTATGTGCGTTTTTTGTTTTATTTCCACATGTTAAAATCTGAATAAATGAGGATTCATTTTATACAATCTAAGTCTTGATAATTCTGAGAGAGATAAAAATAAGAGGCTTTGGAGACAAAGAAGAGATATTCCTGTAACCATATATTAAGATCTGTTACAAGAAGAAGTACTGGATATATAGAGAAGCGCTTTATCCTGCATTATCTGGTACGTGTGTGGTGTAACTGGTGATGGATACACATGCTGTTAATTGAGAAAGAAAAACACGTGGTGAATTGAAGAAAGAAAGTGTACCTGAATTGTCCAGCAGAGAATTGCACATATAGTGCTTTTTTATTGATATACCATTGAGAGTGTTAGTGCCACGCTCTATTTATCTCCTGCGCTGAGGACTTTTATATAGATGAAACAGAAATAAGAGGAATTATAATATATTGTTTGAACTTCTGAGCGGGATTCATCAATAACTGCTATAGTTGTTTAAAAGGAACAATAGTTCACACAATGATACATTGTATACATTAATTAAGTGCAAATTAATCTTTTAGTAACATTCAATTCATGAGTCAGCATATTGCATCTTTTGTAACACATTAGAAGAAGTCATACAATCATGTTACATTATGTGAGCTCATTGTTCAATAGTAACTCTTTTTGTTATCATAATACTCAAGTCACGTTGTCATCCTGTTTCTCTAAGCAGTAGCACCTCAATCTGTATTCAGACCTATTTACATGACTATGAATTGCAAGACATCGCTAATCAGTATAACTGTAATCCTTACATCACATAACATAGAAAATAGATAGACACAACACCTTGCGGCCGTTTCAGGTCCTCACACCCTTCGTCAGAGGTATGCCTGATCTTATGTCTCATACGCGCGCTTTTTATAGTCAAAATCCTTTTCCCCCCGGCGCCGCGTGACAGGAAGTGACGCGGACATCCTGCCGCGTCACTACGCATCACGTATCTGTTTAGCGGAGGTCCCGGCATGTCCGCCAACCGCCCTGCAGTTGGTATTTCCACCAACCGCCGCTTGTCAGCGCGCATGCGCACGGGGCCGCCACACGCAGAACTGTCTTGTCACTATTAGAACTTAAATCATTCTTTGTATAACTTATATGTGACTAAAACGCAAGACAATGGGGATATTTATCTTTTGACTCCAATCTCTTCAAGGGGAGAAGGTATTCAATCTTCATCTCTTATTACCACATCATACCTATAAAGCACAAAGCAATTATTCACATTTATAACAAACTATCTATATATTCTAGTTATTACACCTCTAATAATTATTCCCCTTGTTATACTCATCATTAATTAATTTTTACACATATCTACAACCATATCCCACATCTATTGAAATCCCCCTACAAACCCAGAACCCAAAATCCTGTCCCATGATCGAATATATAAGCTAGATCCCTATTTACATGAACATAATGAACAGACATTATTTTTTATCTAAGATCTTTCATCATAAATACGGGGTAAAATCACAGTCCTCATTCATCCCATAAGGGGATAATGTTTTCAGTTCATATATCCAATATAACTCTCTTTGGGAGAGTTTACGTCTCAAATCTCCTCCCCTTTTCATGGGCTTAACTTTCTCAATCACCATATACCGTAGTTGAGAGATATTATGTCCCGCATTTAAAAAATGTCGTGCTACTGGCGACATGGGATCTCCTCTCCTTATACTGCTCCTATGTTCAGATATTCTCTGTCTGACCTCACACATTGTCTGTCCAATATATGCCAAGCCACATGGGCATTTTAGTAAATATATAACAACACTCGAAGAGCAATTCACAAAGTCCCTTATTTCATACTTCCTACCAGTCTTAGGGTGGCAGAGACTTGAACCCTTATTTACATAACTGTATTGAGCACAATGCCCGCAGCTAAACATTCCCTTCAACTTAGGTAGACCCAATGAGTTATTACCTTCATCTGGCTTATTGGGTTCAGTATCTGCTCTGATAATATGTCCTCTTATATTTTTAGGTCTCCTATAAGTGAAAAGAGGTGGATTAATAAAGATATCTTTCAAGGTAGGATCACTATTCAACACCGACCAATGTTTCTTAATAATTTTGCACACTTGTTCACCCTGGGTGCTATGGGTTAGAACTACTGGAATTCGGTCACTTGTCCTCTTTGGATTATACTTCAACAATGAATCTCTTGAAACCCCCATCGCCTTATTTTTAGCTTCCTCAACTAAAACCTCTGGGTAACCCCTTTCTTTAAAATCTTTTGCCATTTTATTAGCTTGCAATACAAAGTTATTCTCATCATCTATGATCCGCCTAAGGCGTAAAAATTGTCCATAGGGTATCCCCTTCTTTTGCACAGGGGGATGAAAGCTTTCGTAATGCAAATAGGTATTTCTATCTGTCACTTTTCTGAGAATATTAGTTGTTATAATATTTTGATTCAGACTTACATTCACATCCAAAAAATGGACTTGTGTTTCACTATGTTCGATCGTAAAAGATATTGATGGAACACATCCGTCCAAAGTTTCTTTGAACTCAATAAGTAGTTCTGGGGTAACCCTCCATATCAGAAACACGTCATCAATGAAGCGGTACCACAAGAGTACATGCCGTTCATAGAGGGGATGGGAATAAACAAATTTTCTTTCGAACCATGCCATAAACAGATTTGCGTACGATGGGGCCACATTGGACCCCATCGCTGTTCCCTGGAGTTGTTGGTAAAACGTTCCACTATAGTAGAAGTAGTTTTTAGTCAATACAATCTCAAGCAATTTCAAAAGGAACAATCTAAATCGTTCATCTAAATTGAGCTCTTCCAGTACTTCTCATACTACATCTATCCCCTGGTCATGGGGGATTGATGTGTACAAACTGTTAACATCCATTGAGCAGAGTCTTACATCTACTGGCAATTCCCCGAGATGTGAAATTTTATTTAGGAAATCCCCTGTATCTAGAAGGAATGAGGGGGTCGCCATTACACTCGGTTGGAGTATCTTATCTAAGAAAATTGCCAGAGGCTGGAAGACCGATTGGGTCCCAGCCACAATGGGGCGTCCCGGGGGATTGTTCATATCCTTGTGTATCTTTGGCAAGATATAAAAAATAGGTGTCATTGGAAAGTCCGTAATTAAATAATCTCTTTGTTTTTTTGTAATTAGACCCCCTTCATAGGCAGTTACTACAGTACTATCGATCAATTATTTAATATCCGATAGTGGATCCCTATTTAATCTAGAATATACTTCCCTATCCATCAGTTGGGTTTCTATCACCTGTTCATAAAATGATCTGTCCATGATCACAGTGGCACCCCCCTTGTCTGCTGGTTTAATTATTATTGTATCATCTTGACCAAGTTCTTGTAGGGCTCTCTTCTCACCTCTACTCAAGTTATATCTCTTTTTCCTGACTGGGGGGTGCCACTGGATCCTGGACACATCCCGCTGCACCAGCTGTTGTGGCGGTTGCCATTTACTTTTTGGTTTACATGTCGTTAAGTTTGTGGATAACCAGCTCACCCCCTGTGCATACAGTAGTCCTCTAGCACGGATTATAGAAAACTCTTGATTATTTCCAGTTGAAACATCCATAGAAAAATCCAGCTTGGAGGATTAAAACATAACTTTTACTGAAGAAACAATAAATAAAAAACATCCATAGGAAAAAATATTGAAAAAGCACAGCCAGTGTCAGTATTGATGGCCTATAAAACACCCCGTGCTCCTCCACACACCGTGACGCGTTTCAGGCCAGCATGGGCCCTTAACCCTTTAAACGCCAGCCACGTAAAATTTACGTGGCTGCTTCTCCTGCAGTTAACTGCCAGCCACGTAAATTTTACGTGCCTGACTTTCCCCACTAATAGTAAAAAAAGTTTTTAAAAAAGTCACTTACCTGACCCCTCGTTTGATTCAGCCGGGTCTCCTCTTCAAAATGGTGGTCTCCGATCGTTCACCGGACCTCCTCTGGCTGCAGGGGAGGGCCCGGAATAGGGTGCCCCCCCCATTTCAGCTGCCTCCGGCTTTTCCTGTAAAATAAAAAAAAAAAAAAATGACATTTACTTACCTCTGTGTGCGCTGGCTCCCGCCGACCCTCCTCTTCACCTGGGGGGCCTCCGATCCCTCCCCAGGTCATTCCGATCTTCAGGAGAGAGCCTGGAAAGCTCTCTCCCCTCTCCTGTTCCGATGGCGGCCGCCATCTTGACGCTAAACCCCGCCCCTTTTGGGGGTGGGGCTAATGACGTCAGTCCGGGCCGTCGTCCCCGCTAAGCCCCGCCCCTTTGGGCGTCATTCCCAGTCCCGATCACTGGCTACAGCTCTGTTAGCTGTCAGATGCCGGTGATCGGTGCCCTGGAAGGAGATGACAGGAGATCCTCTGATCTCCTGCCTCCTCCTTCTCTGGATGCCGATCACCGGCATCTGACAGCAGATCAGCGAGGGACACAGGAGCTGACGATCGAAGGTGAGTAAAGAGTACATTTTTTTTTTTAATAAATAAAAATTTTGTGTCCGTGTTTTTTTTTCTGTTAACCCTTTGTGAACTGGTAAGGGGTCCATGAGACCCCTGTACCAGTTCACAAGGCTGGGGTCTGGCAAGTCACCTGCCCTAGCGGGTGACTTGCCATTAACCCCTGCACCCCCAATTACCTGCCTCCCCAAAGCCCAGGGGGGGCAGAAGATCCCGGGCCCACATAGGCTATGTGGGCTCGTAGGCTGCAGGGTGGGGGGGCCACAAAAGCTGGCCCCCCCACTCTGTGCCTACAAGCCCCCATAGCTGGTCCCGGGCTGGTTATGACCGGTAGGGGGGACCCTACGTCATTTTTTTTTTTAATTTTAAATGTTAGGGTTAGGGTTAGGGTTAGCCTAACCCTAACCCTAACCCTTAAAATTCAAAAAAAAAATGAGGTCCCCCACCCTGTGAGGGGGGACCCTATGTCATTTTTTTTTTAATTTTAAGGGTTAGGGTTAGGCTAACCCTAACCCTTAAAATTCCAAAAAAAAATGAGGGTCCCTACGTGATTTTTTAAAAAATGTTTAACGGTTAGGGTTAGCCTAACCCTAACCCTTAAAATTCCCCCCAAAAAGGGGGTCCCCCCCTACTTTTTTTTTTTTTTAAGTGGACCAACACCCAGGCTGATCGGTCCGGATCAGATCCCTCCCTGCGGGGCATCCGAAATCGGGTTGCCCCACTGTGTGAAACCCCCCAGGACGCCCCAATCGCCTTACCTTATCCCTGTTCCAACGGTGCATGCGCGGGCCGCATCTCGCGCTTCTCTCTATCAGGGCGCGCACACGTTCCGGTCGTTTGTGAATCGCCGACGCGGGCACGCTCCCTGTTAGAGGGAAGCGCGAGATGCGGCTGCCAGCGCGCTCAGAGCCGCTGTGGTTGTCCGTCCCTTGTCCGTGCATACCACAGCGGCTCTGAGCGCTCTGATTGGACGAGCACTCGCGCATGCGCCGTAGGAGCGGGCTGAGGTGAGTTTTTTATACCTTTCTCGGGGGTTTTACGCAGCGGGGCACCCCCGCGGAAGTGGATCAAAACCCAGGATAGTGAAAATCCTGGGTGTTGGTCCACTTTACGGGAATTCCCCCCAAAAATGGGGTCCCCCCACCCCCTGGGATTAAAAAGAAAAAATTAAAAAAAATTTAAATTTTAAAGAATTAAAATTAAAAAGAAAATGACATAGGGACCCCCTCCCAGGGGGGGCCCACTTTTTTTTTAATTTTTGGGGTTAGGCTTAGTCAAAAATTCTCAAAAAAAATCGGGGTCCCCCCCCCGGGAGGGGGTCCCTATGTCATTTTAAATTAACCCCTTATGTTTATAGTGTGGATAGTAGTATTTTATTTGTAAATGTTATAAAATGCTCTTTTCAGTTTGGGGGGTCTCCTGGGCAAGAATGAGGGGCTATTGATACATATGTGGTACCGTTGTAATCGGGAGAAATGGGGCTATCACATGCAATATGGTTTTTATTACTAAAAAATGTTTTATTTAAAATAAAGGAGACAATTGCTTAAAAAATATTATTTTATTTATTTTTTTGTTTTTTTTACGCAAAAATATTTAAAAAACAGTAGAAAAATTACAAACAAGACATTAAATGTTAAAGCGTAAATTCTGCTGCAAAAAAAAATATATATATTTTCCAAGAAATTCCGACAAAAATCACGGTTAAACATGCCGCAAAATGGGGAAAAACGACCAACTGAAGGCGACAAAAGTTCAAGTAGGCTGGCAATTAAAAGGGTTAATAGTACCTATGCATGTTGGGTATTGTTCTGCTCGGGGGACCTTGCGCTTTCAGATTTAGCTTGTTTTTTCTTATTTGCATATTGATATTTTAGGAAAAGGTGTTTTTTATTCTGCTTTTTTATAATTTTTTTTGTGAAACCCTGTGCAACCTAAGAATTCTTCAAGGGATTACTTCCAGAAAGATGAGCCCACGACAACAAGCTGGGTACACTTAGAAAGCTTAAAATGTGTACTTTCAGGGAATATATGGTTTATGGGGGATATTCTAAATGTAAAGGGTTGTTTTGGTAGAAAAAGCACAAGGTGCGCACTTTGTATGCAGAGCTGAAATTTTGAAGTAAAATTACCGTTACGCACATGCTTTACTTTGGTGTGTTTGGCAACTCTTCCCTTGACAGTAGCTATGCATGCTGGGTATTGTTCTGTTCGGGGCATGTTGCTTTTTCAGATTTTCAGTTTTTTTCTTGTTTGCATATAGGTTTTTTTAGGAAAATGTGGTTTTGATTCTGCTTTTTTATACTTTTTTAGAGAAACCCTGTGCAACCAAAGAATATATTGAGGGATTACTTCCAGAAAACTGCACCCATGTCAACAAGCCTGGTACGCCTAGAAAGCCTGAGGTGTGTACTTCCAGAGAATCTATAGTTTGTTGGGGGTATTTCAAATGTAAAGGGTTGTTTTTCTTGAAAAACTGCAAGGTGCGCTTAGCACGTAGCATAGTTGTATTTTATCTGAAAATCTCCTAAAGAGTTGTTTCAGTTTGGGGGAGTCTCCTGGGCAGGAAAGGGTGTCTACCTATACATATGTGGTATCACTGTAACCGGGAGAAATTGGGGTTTCACGTGCAATAAGATTTTATTGACAAACTTACATTTTTTATTACAAAAAACACTACAAATTGTAAAAAATTGTTTTTTGTGGGTTTTTTTTGCACATATTTCATCCAAAAATATTGAGAATACACCTAAAAAATGACAAACAAGACATTTCATGTTAAAGCTTAGACTCTGCTGAAAAAAACAATATATCACTTTTTCTGGGAAATCCCTGGAAATCCCTTCAAAAATCACAGTTGAACAAGGGGAGCGCAAAATAGTGCAAAATGGTCTGGCAACAAAGGGTGACAAAATCTCAAGGTAGGCTGGCGGTTAAAGGGTTAATCATACCAATGATTAAGGGCCCATGCTGGCCTGAAACGCGTCACGGTGTGTGGAGGAGCACGGGGTGTTTTATAGGCCATCAATACTGACACTGGCTGTGCTTTTTCAATATTTTTTCCTATGGATGTTTTTTTTTATTGTTTCTTCAGTAAAAGTTATGTTTTAATTCTCCAAGCTGGATTTTTCTATGGATGTTACATGTCGTTAAATCGACTCCCCTTGGTAACCCCATCTGTGTACTCTCCTCTCCAGTAGGAGTAGAGGGTATCTCTGTTTGTGAATTATCAAAATGGGCCCCAATCCTGATATTCCGAAAAAACTGTTGTAATTCAATATCTACCTGTAAAGGGTTACTATTATAAGTAGGTACAAACCCTAGTCCTTTATTTAACACTTGTAGTTCATCCTGATTAAGTTCTCTTTTAGAAATATTAATTACTAGGTCGGATGTGGGATCTTTGTTTTGCTGCGAGTTACCCTTTGTCCCCCTACTTCCTCTTTGTCCCCTCCTCATTGGCCTTTTCCATGGGCTCTGCGTTCTTTCCGGTCTAAAAAATATCTCTGGTCACTGCCCGATGAACTACTAGATTCTGTATCAGATATATTCTGTTTCCATTGCCGATTGAATGGTCTATAGGGTCTAGAGTCTCTCCAGTTGTATACTCTGTTTGATTCATAATCCAAAATATCTCGTTTATATTTATTTAGTTTAACATTCAATGTGTCTAAATGAAATTGTTTCAAAGAAGTTTCCAGTGTCTCAAGATATGTTTTAAACTCCCCCACCTCTAAGGTGCTTTCCAATTTTGTCCGCACCAATGCAATCTCTTGGTCTAAATCCCTAATTTGAGACTGTATGCTCTGAACTGATAGTGTCATCAGATCTAAACTGCACTTGTTGAGTATCTGAAACCATTTTACATGATAATCCGTACCTTCTTTACAGAATGTAGGTTTTAGGTTGATTCTTAGCCCCCGTGGGATCCTTCTTGATTTAAGATACTCCACAAGTGTAGCAGCGTGTAGGTCAAACTGTATATACCTCCGTCTAAGAACTTCCAACTGTTTTTTTGACAGGGTCTGATCTTTCACCGAAGGGTTAGGTATTTCTCCATAACTATCCAAGATGGACTCTAGGTCCGCTTGGGAAAAAGCAAAGGTGTCGGCATGCTTTGTAGATAGTGTATTAAGGTCTGCAAACGCCATAGTATATTCACCACGTGGTGCTAAAAACCTATATGGACACAAAAATGACAAATTATTATTAATAGTCTAGCACTCGCAAACAATAATTATATTACATAAAAGGAGGAAAATATTCCTCTATTTAGAAAATTGAGTGGTGCTGCAACTTTATCAGGGATGTCCAATTATCCCTCTTATCCAATGTACATC
Organism: Gastrophryne carolinensis; assembly: GCA_027917425.1. Classification (NCBI taxonomy): domain Eukaryota; kingdom Metazoa; phylum Chordata; class Amphibia; order Anura; family Microhylidae; genus Gastrophryne; species Gastrophryne carolinensis. The sequence continues at coordinate 109,208,351 of CM051240.1, read as the reverse complement.
AATGAATAAAGTGCGCACTCATATGTAATTTAGTTCAAAGATTTAATGATATCAATACAGTTTATATTACAATACATATAATTCATTCAGACAAGTACACACAAGAAAAACAACATTCAAAGATCACTTTTAGCAGAACTGTTTGCTTCATCATGCCCAAGTTGCAGTTTAAGAATACTATAAATCTAAATTTTAAAGTGTATACAGTGCTTTAGCAGCAAAACTCCGTTAAAAGGAACAATAGTTCACACAATGATACATTGTATACATTAATAAAGTGCAAATAGATAGACACAACACCTTACGGTGTTGCAGAAACCAGCAGACAAGGGGGGTGCCACTGTGATCATGGACAGATCATTTTATGAACGGGTGATAGAAACCCAGCTGATGGATAGGGAAGTATATTCTAGATTAAATAGGGATCCACTATCGGATATTAAAAAATTGATCGATAGTACTGTAGTAACTGCCTATGAAGGGGGTCTAATTACAATAAAACAAAGAGATTATTTAATTACGGACTTTCCAATGACACCTATTTTTTATATCTTGCCAAAGATACACAAGGACATGAACAATCCCCCGGGATGCCCCATTGTGGCTGGGACCCAATCGGTCTTCCAGCCTCTGGCAATTTTCTTAGATAAGATACTCCAACCGAGTGTAATGGCGACCCCCTCATTCCTTCTAGATACAGGGGATTTCCTAAATAAAATTTCACATCTCGGGGAATTGCCAGTAGATGTAAGACTCTGCTCAATGGATGTTAACAGTTTGTACACATCAATCCCCCATGACCAGGGGATAGATGTAGTACGAGAAGTACTGGAAGAGCTCAATTTAGATGAACGATTTAGATTGTTCCTTTTGAAATTGCTTGAGATTGTATTGACTAAAAACTACTTCTACTATAGTGGAACGTTTTACCAACAACTCCAGGGAACAGCGATGGGGTCCAATGTGGCCCCATCGTACGCAAATCTGTTTATGGCATGGTTCGAAAGAAAATTTGTTTATTCCCATCCCCTCTATGAACGGCATGTACTCTTGTGGTACCGCTTCATTGACGACGTGTTTCTGATATGGAGGGTTACCCCAGAACTACTTATTGAGTTCAAAGAAACTTTGGACGGATGTGTTCCATCAATATCTTTTACGATCGAACATAGTGAAACACAAGTCCATTTTTTGGATGTGAATGTAAGTCTGAATCAAAATATTATAACAACTAATATTCTCAGAAAAGTGACAGATAGAAATACCTATTTGAATTACGAAAGCTTTCATCCCCCTGTGCAAAAGAATGGGATACCCTATGGACAATTTTTACGCCTTAGGCGGATCATAGATGATGAGGATAACTTTGTACTGCAAGCTAATAAAATGGCGAAAGATTTTAAAGAAAGGGGTTACCCAGAGGTTTTAGTTGAGGAAGCTAAAAATAAGGCGATGGGGGTTTCAAGAGATTCATTGTTGAAGTATAATCCAAAGAGGACAAGTGACCGAATTCCAGTAGTTCTAACCCATAGCACCCAGGGTGAACAAGTGTGCAAAATTATTAAGAAACATTGGTCGGTGTTGAATAGTGATCCTACCTTGAAAGATATCTTTATTAATCCACCTCTTTTCACTTATAGGAGACCTAAAAATATAAGAGGACATATTATCAGAGCAAATACTGAACCCAATAAGCCAGATGAAGGTAATAACCCATTGGGTCTACCTAAGTTGAAGGGAATGTTTAGCTGCGGGCATTGTGCTCAATGCAGTTATGTAAATAAGGGTTCAAGTTTCTGCCACCCTAGGACTGGTAGGAAGTATGAAATAAGGGACTTTGTGAATTGCTCTTCGAGTGTTGTTATATATTTACTAAAATGCCCATGTGGCTTGGCATATATTGGACAGACAATGCGTGAGGTCAGACAGAGAATATCTGAACATAGGAGCAGTATAAGGAGAGGAGATCCCATGTCGCCAGTAGCACGACATTTTTTAAATGCGGGACATAATATCTCTCAACTACGGTATATGGTGATTGAGAAAGTTAAGCCCATGAAAAGGGGAGGAGATTTGAGACGTAAACTCTCCCAAAGAGAGTTATATTGGATATATGAACTGAAAACATTATCCCCTTATGGGATGAATGAGGACTGTGATTTTACCCGTATTTATGATGAAAGATCTTAGATAAAAAATAATGTCTGTTCATTATGTTCATGTAAATAGGGATCTAGCTTATATATTCGATCATGGGACAGGATTTTGGGTTCTGGGTTTGTAGGGGGATTTCAATAGATGTGGGATATGGTTGTAGATATGTGTAAAAATTAATTAATGATGAGTATAACAAGGGGAATAATTATTAGAGGTGTAATAACTAGAATATATAGATAGTTTGTTATAAATGTGAATAATTGTTTTGTGCTTTATAGGTATGATGTGGTAATAAGAGATGAAGATTGAATACCTTCTCCCCTTGAAGAGATTGGAGTCAAAAGATAAATATCCCCATTGTCGTGCGTTTTAGTCACATATAAGTTATACAAAGAATGATGTAAGTTCTAATAGTGACAAGACAGTTCTGCGTGCGGCGGCCCCGTGCGCATGCGTGCTGACAAGCGGCAGTTGGCGGAAATACCAACTGCAGGGTGGTTGGCGGACATGCCGGGACCTCCGCTAAACAGATACGTGATGCGTAGTGACGCGGCAGGATGTCCGCGTCACTTCCTGTCACGCGGCACCGGGGATAGAAGGATTTTGACTATAAAAAGCGCGCGTATGAGACATAAGATCAGGCATACCTCTGACGAAGGGTGTGAGGACCCGAAACGGCCATAAGGTGTTGTGTCTATCTATTTTCTATGTTATGTGATGTAAGGATTACAGTTATACTGATTAGCGATGTCTTGCAATTCATAGTCATGTAAATAGGTCTGAATACAGATTGAGGTGCTACTGCTTATAGAAACAGGATGACAATGTGACTTGAGTATTATGATAACAAAAAGAGTTACTATTGAACAATGAGCTCACATAATGTAACATGATTGTATGTCTTCTTCTAATGTGTTACAAAAGATGCAATATGCTGACTCATGAATTGAATGTTACTAAAAGATTAATTTGCACTTTATTAATGTATACAATGTATCATTGTGTGAACTATTGTTCCTTTTAACAGAGTTTTGCTGCTAAAGCACTGTATGCACTTTAAAATTTAGATTTATAGTATTCTTAAACTGCAACTTGGGCATGATGAAGCAAGCAGTTCTGCTAAAAGTGATCTTTGAATGTTGTTTTTCTTGCGTGTACTTGTCTGAATGAATTATATGTATTGTAATATAAACTGCATTGATATCATTAAATCTTTGAACTAAATGACATATGAGTGCGCACTTTATTCATTGATGTACATCGGATAAAAGGGATAATTGGACATCCCTGATAAAGTTGCAGCACCACTCAATTTTCTAAATAGAGGAATATTTTCCTCCTTTTATGTAATATAATTATTGTTTGCGAGTGCTAGACTATTAATAATAATTTGTCCCCTGCATCTGTGGAAATTGATGGTTGGCTATCTGGTGAGTCGTGTGTGTTTCTGGGGCTTATGGGGGAGGGTGATGTTGTGTGTGTGCTGCTATGGCTTAATGTCTGGGTTCCTGTTGAGCTATCAGATGTGGAGCTGCATGTGGAATGTGAGGTACTGGAATTGGGAGAACCAGAGGGTTGAGGTGGAGGGGTGGGTGACCTTGGTGGGGTGGTGGGTTTGGCAATACGCTTTCCCTTGCTGATGTGTTTTGTTTTGTGGGTATGTTTTGTGTGTTGAGGCTGAGGATGCTGCAGGGTCTTACTCGATTTTGCACCCTTGTGTGTTCGTGCTTTTTTGGCAGGTGGTGGTGAATGGGTTAATGTCTCCTTGGTCCTGCGTTTTTTGGAATGTGCCTGTGTGTGTGGAGTATCCTGCGTTTTAGTTGGGGCATGTTCTGCCTGTGTCTGGTGCCTGCTCTTCTGTATTTTGGAGGATGAGGCATGTGTGCGGCTGCTATGTGCCTCGGGCCTTGGTTGGCTCTTTTTGCTCCCTTTAGGTCTGCCCATAATGATATGGTATCCAACACAGAGCTGAGTGCCTTGTGCTTTAAATATGTTTCCCGTGTGGGCGTGGGCCAACAGCAGGTGCGCGCCTGCGCGCAAGCACGTCACCGCGGGGGAACGTCAGAGCTATACCAGGAAAACCAAGAAAAGATGTCGCCCGCAATCTTTACACAGGAGCAGGACGACATCATCATGGATGTGAGTATGCGAGCGTGCGTTTATGTGCGCGCACACATTCCTTATAATAAAAAAAAAACAAAGCGCAGGAATAGTCTGAAACAACTTAGTTTGTCACGTTAAATACAAGCCCACCTTAGTTTAACACATGTACGCAGCTACAAACTAGGCTAGATGCAGATAGAACAACTAGGGCAATGTTAGGCAGCAAGAGGTTAATAAAGTGACTTTAGTTAGGGCAGGAAACTTGTTAATGTATTTTGGGGATTAATGGTAGGTCCTTGTATCTTTTTTTAACAGATGATGCTGAGGAATCGCTACGACTTCCTGCCGTCAGATTATGAGAAGCGGACGTTGGCCCTGGCGGTGGTGGACGCGATCGCACGCAGATCACAAACCACCTATACCTTCACCCAGATCGCCCAACACTGGTCTGATTTAAAGAGAAGGCATAAGCCCCGGGTGAGGCGGTACTTCGCCAAACATTTCCCATGTAAGTGTAGAAAATGTAACCTATAACCCTGGCATCGCCTGGGCGTGGTTTTATGATTGTGTTTGTATTTCAGCCCATGAATGGAATATGCGGTTCCGCACCACCCGGACTAGGACACGCAGCCCAGTGTTGTGCGAAACAGGTGACGGTGTAGGTGGTCCACCGCCAGTGTCAACGGCCACCCCCTCTGCCAGTGAGTATGAGGAGCCTCTGGACCTCAGCTTGCAGGGGAGGGGGGAATCTGACGGCAGGGAGTCGAGCCTAAATGAGCCTCAACCTGACTCCGGTAAGGGAAATATAGTTAGATATGTGGAAATACATGCATTAAATACAGATACGCATGTGCACTATTGTTAGTTGTAGATTCAGACGTCGCAGGGACATCCCAAGGGATGAGCGAGGAAGGGGGCGACAAGGAACAGGTGGCTGGGGAAGGTGAGTAGATTGATACCTAGAAGCCTAACTTAATATGATATTCATGATACAAGAACAGTCTCTAATATCAGTGTGTTTGTCATCCAAACAGATTCACAACAGCAACAGAGGGAGGCTGAAGGGAGACTCCGCCCCCGACGCAATGTGCGGCCAAAACCTTGTAAGTGGTGTTTATTTAAACTAAAGAAAATGAGCAAACAATTCCATTTGAAAACTAAAATTCAGAAACCTTTTCCAAAAATGTTTTTTAAAAAAGGCCTTAAAGCGGACCTTAACTCTGAATAAGAGTCTATCTTAGATATTTCCCACACCCTGTACATACAGATTGTCCACCTTACAAATCATCTTACCAACCTTTTCCAGAGCACAGCTCTGCTCTGTGTGAGCAAAGCACAGCCATAACCCACCCCCTGTACCTTATCCCACTCTCCTCTCCTCAGTAAGTGTGATGCTTCTGAGTCAAGATGGTGGCGCACGTATCCTAAATTCCTGAACTGAGTTGCAGCCCAGTGGGGGAAATAATAATAATTGATTGACTAAAAACTTACTATATATTAGTTTAAGATGCTGCGGAATCTTTTTAACAGAGTTTGGGCTTTTCATTAAATCACGCAGAAGGTCCGGTTTGAAAAGGGCCCCAAAAAAACAACGCACAACCAAACCAAAAAAAAAAAATGCTAAACGAATGTTGTTTTTCATTCACAGATCAAAGATTACCACACCCTCAAGATCCCGAGGCCTAATTTTTGTTTTAATTTGACAAATGTTAAAATTTTTAATTTTCAATTTTATGCAAAAACAACCGGAAACAACCAAAAAAACAAAACGTTTTAATAAAAAAAAAATTAATTATATTTTGAGAGTTGTCTTTCCTGCAAAAGTACACACACAACATCAGCACACATTTACATGACACAAAAGGTTTAGATATGGGACAATAAATCAGAAAAACTCACAAACAATTAAGGTAAGCATTAATGGCAAGGAAGAAGGAACAACCAAGGAGATTAAGGTATGCATTATGGACAAGGAAGAAGGAACAAACAAGGAGATTAAGGTATGCATTAAAGCCAAGGAAGAAGGAACAAACAAGGAGATTAAGGTATGCATTAAAGCCAAGGAAGAAGGAACCACAAGAAATGTATTTAAATATATATATATATATATATATATATATATATATATATATGTGTGAAATTGGCAGTTGTTGCCATATGTATATTCCAATTGAGGTTGAGGGATGTGCGCTTGCGTGTAGCCAGATTGACAACTGAAGAACCATGGAGATGTAAGTATACTTGAAAAAAACACCAAAATGGAAGGTCGGAAGGCAAGCAGGTACGTTCAAAAAGCAAGGAAAAAGCTGTGAAAAACAGGCCGCCCATGTGAACGGGAACGGAAGCCCCGATCAAATTGAAGGCACCCGAGAGAGCAAAAAACATTTCCCGAGTGAAGTCAAATTGACGGATCAGTTAGGGAGCCATTCCGACGGAGGCTCTGCATCACATTTGAGCCACGATTCAAACGGGAGCCCCGGACAATCGGAAGGTTTTAAGGTCTGTTCAGGGGAGGCTCTGCATCAGGCCCATAGTCTTTTTCTCCCCTGGATGGCCTACAGTCTTAGAGTCATGGAACTGTTGTAGGTCTGCAACCGGAGCAACAAAGGAACAAACAGGCAATCATGAGGTTTACCTGGTGGGGACTCAGCCTTAATGTATTTTGACCCAGGTTTATAGGTAATGGTTAAGTTAAACCGACTGAAAAAGAGGTCCTATCTTGCCTGTCTTAAATTAAGGCGCTTGGCTTCTTCAATATGCTCTAAGTTCTTGTGGTCTGTGAAAACTGTTTTTTGGTTACACTGCACCCTCCAGTCAGTGCCTCCACTCCTTGAATGCCAGTTTGACCCCTAATAGTTCCTGGTTGTCTATGTCATAATTTCTTTCAGCAGGAGAAAACTTCCTAGAAAAGAAGACACATAGATGTAACTGCTCAGGAAAACCGGAATACTGGGAGAGAACCGCCCCTACACCAAGCTCAGAGGCATCCACCTCAATGAAATTGGAATGTACCAGGATAGGAGCAGAACAGAAGGCTTCCTTAAGATGGTGAAAGGCCTGAATAGCTTTAGGAGGCCAGTGGGCTGAATCTGACCCTTTTCAGATCAAATCAATAAGCGGAGACACAACTGAAGAGAAATTCTTAATTACTTTTCTATAAAAATTTGCAAAGCCAAGGAAGCGTTGTAAGGCTTTCAGATTGGAGGGTTGGGACCAGTCCAGAACAGCCTCTTCCTTAGCTGGGTCCATGGTTAGTACCTGATCAGACACAACATTTTTCCAGTGTTTTTAAAATTTTCTTTGTTAAAAAAGTACAAAGAAAAATGAAATTATTATTTTTTTTAATGTCTTGTTTATTTAAAAAAAACATTAATTTTATTAATGAAAAAAATATTGCATTTGAAATCCCCATTTCTCCCAATTATAACGCTACCACATATGTAACGGTAGCCCCTGTTCCTGCCCAGGAGACCCCCCCAAACTGAAAAGAGCATGTTATAACATTTACAAAATACAACTACTTTCCACTCTATAAAGGGTTAAATAATAAATAATTGGCGTGAGCAATTGGGGAGAGAGACCCATGGATCCCTTACCAGTTCACAGAGGGTTAAATGTAAAAAAAACACAGACTAAAGAAAATGACATTTATTTTAGGTTACTTTTAATATAAAAAAAAATAAAAATAAAAGATTTTCTTTGATTGTATGAAATGGTAACATTGCAATATGACAGCAGCAGAAAAGACACAGCGAGGAATTGCTTTTTTCCCAAAGAAAGAATTTGATAAATTGTCCAGTGTTTATGTATTTGCAACTAAATTAAACATTTGCAGTACACTGCTCTCCTTAGTGGTTGCTATGTGAAATGCAGGATTTACTGAAATAAGAAATCCTAATTAAGGTCTGACACTCATCTCCGGAAAAAAAGGGCTCAATTTAAACTATTTGGAGATAAGATGCCTGACCTTATTTGTTGTGCTTTTTTCAAGCATCAATAATTAATGATGAGCCAGAGTGTGGACAATCTAATTAAAAATCCCTCTGGATGGATTTTCCACAGTATTCGACATTTGGTATTGCAAAATGCTGGATTCAATAGCTCCAGCCATCACAACATGCAATCTAGTATAGGGGAGCTTTGAGCTCCTCACAAGTCCACAAACAATTTAGAAAAGATTTCCTGGGAATCCCCCTCTATGTCACTCCCCTCTAGTGACATCATTAATCATTTGAGGGGGATTCCACAGAGGCTTCTACTCTGTGGTATAAGCCTCCGTGCTATGGTGGGCCGGTATTAGTTTGACAGGATGCCAAACAGCTCCCGCGAGTGACTCCATTAGCAACTCTCTGCCATACAAGTGCCCGTCAGACCAGGAGGGAGCCCCTGGACCTGCAGAGAGGACGCTATCCTGTGGGGGACAGATGAAGGAAGACGAAGTGGTTGTTAGTTTTTTTACTTTAACTATTTGTAAACTGGTAAGGAGTCCAAGGGACCCCAACACAAGTTTATAGGGTAGTGGAAGGCATGCCACCTGCTAGCATCAGTGGGTGGCATGCTGAGTAATTTGACCCAGATCTTGCTGGTATATGGGATGTGACCAACAACAGAGAATGGGCAGGGTTGAATTTACTTTTGCCCTGAATCTAAAGCCCATCACTAGTAATATTACTGCCTACGCACCACCACAAAAAAGTATGCTGGCTAAAGGGGTGGGTCGGGTGACCAAACTGAGAAAAACAGGGCCAAAGTAAGGCATCCAATCGCCCACCCCCGAAAAAAACAAACAAATTATATTATCACACAAATTAAAAAAAAACACCAACAAACACAAAACATTTCAAAACAATACAAGATAACCTATAGTAACCTGCTGCACCTGGCTGGGATTAACAAGGCAGGGTAATGCTCCCCCACCCACAATAAAAGGTCAGTTTACCCTGATCTTACTTCGATTCCTGAGCAAAACCATGCCCCACTATCGGCCAGCAGTCACGTTTCAGAGTCCTCTACCGGACTATGTGATCGCTAGTGGCCAATCACAGGTCTGGCCTCTCCAAGGAAGAAGCAGGTAAGATAAAAATGAGGGGGGATAGGAATCTCAGCAGGTAAGATAAAACTGAGGGGGGATAGGGATCTGCGATCAACGCCCATTTTGTATAGAATGATTGTTAAATCTTTTTAATAAGTAAATTAAGGCATACTCCTATTAGCTGGAGATGGGTCAGGATATACCTGACCATGCTGGTAGTTTTCCATTACCTTCGTCAGTATGAATGTTCAATATAATTTTCTTTATAATGATATCATTTTCAAGATGTATAGTCCTGCCACTTCACCTTTAGATTTTCTGTGCATTGAAGAGGAAACCAAATGTTATTATAATTAGTATTATTTTGTAAAACACATATCTGGACATCTTTATGTTTTTCAGAAACTCTGTCTTGAAATCACAGCAGCTGTATAACTAATTAATGAGAACAAAAAGGTTAAACTATTCTTGTTCTTGCTCACTCAAATCAATTCAATTCAGTTCTCATCTCTGTTTTATCCAGTATCATGTTATTGTTTTGAGAACAGTCTGAGTCTCAAAATAAATTAATGCTCCAGATCTTTAAAGGGCAACTTGTCTTTCCTTGAAAATTGCTCATTAAATTGTTTTATTATTTATAAAACCTAAAGGGCTGCAGATTATTGTCCTGAAGTTCATTGGCACATTTATATTCTAAATATTTGGAAACATTGCAGTATTAATCAGCCTACTCATTAAATTATATTTTTTAATGTATTTTTCTTTTCTATGGGGGGGGGGGGTGAGCATGGATTTGAAAGAGCTATATAAATTATTGACTTTACAGTGCAAGTCCTCATATTGGTATCAGATCAGAGAGTGGTTTTTGAGATTCAGAGTCATATTTTGAGAGCAATGTTTAGGGGCTGCCTTATATTAGTACACTCATGTGATTGCTGCCATATTTCCATCCACATACAGAGGTTAATTAATAAAATGTTGATTAATTGCTACTATAGAGTCGATTCGGCATGGTGAGAGAAATTTCCCTTTCCATGCAAAATCTTTTTGGCATGAGGAAATTTCTCTCACAAGTACATCCCCCCACATGATTCAGGGGATACATGCAAAAAACTTTCATTAAAAAAAACATGCAGCAAATGCCTGCTTTTTTTTCCAATGAAAATCACATGAATTAAACATGAAATAAATGCACCCCAGAGCTCAGGCTCCTGGCATAGGGGCTGGTATTACATGGCCCTTGGCCCTACTGGTCTACCAGCTCCTATGTCTTTAGGTATGGGTCTGTTACTATACCCAAGAGAGGGAGCAGAGAATCAGACAGCTCCCCACCTCCCAAAACAAGTTAAGGGGGCCTGAAGGTAGGATGTTTGAAATAAACACCCTGCCAACATCATTTTAAAAGATCCAGCAACAGACTGAGGGCAGGAAAAGCTAAGTATAGGGAAATTAACAATATTTAAATTTTTTTTGATGGTGTTTTCTTGCTTACACTACTTTTGAAATAGTAAGGGGTCCAAAGAACCTTTATACCAGTTTGAAGTGCAGAGGGATGGCAAGCCATCTGCCCGATATCCTGGCGGATGGCTTCCTTAACCCCTCTGACATATTACCCGCATCCCCATTGGTTGAGGGGTTTAAAGGAACCCAAAGCTTCTCAGCATGAGTTTCAGCTTCAGCACCGGCCTTGTACCATAGGGCATATGAGCTAGCAATACTAGGGCCAGGGGCTGGCAGCTCGGCACCTGAGCCCTGGGTTGCCGGCCCCTATGCTTCTTACACCAGGCTGGAAAGCTTTAGAGGTGGACTTTACTTCTTCTTTTTCATTTTTTTTTCGCGGGGGGGGGGGTTAATTTTAAATTTACCACCAAAATAAATCTGAAAAAAAAGTGGTCAGCCCTTAACCCATGGGTTACCAACCCCTATGTCTGGTGCCTGGGCTGGTTGGCTCTGAAAGGGGGTCACGTTTTTTCTTATTTTTTTTTAACTATTTAAATTATTTAGCAAAAATAAAAACACTCCTGCATGTCTTTTTATTGAAATAAACAATGCATTTGCTACATGGCTTTTTCCATTGAAAAGGGCATGCACATTAGTCCTTCTCTTGGCAAGTGTAAAATGTCTTTAACAAAGAATTTCCACAAAAAAAAATGTGAGAATGCATTGTTTCGTGATACTGAATCTACCCTTTTAACGTTGATGTTATTTTGCCAATGTAATAGACGCTGTGTATGGAAAAACTATCTTATCAGATTGTAGATTTGCCTCCCATTACCTATGCATAGAGGTTTGCCATGTTTCATGTTAACATTCATTTGCATAGAAAGTTAAAATATGTTGTATTTTATCCTTTTTGGGTCGGATTTTATTGGCCTTATTTTCTAACTCATAGTCACATGCATTGGTTTAACCCTTTCAGTGCCAAGCACGTAGTTTCTACGTGCTTGCTTCTACTCCACTTAAGTGCCAAGCATGTAGAATCTACGTGCTTGACTTTCCCCCCTGCTAGTAAAAAAAATACAAATCATAAATACTCACCTGACCTCTCGTTGGGGGGTCGGATGGCTCCAGGAGAGCCCCCGGAATAGCCCCCCCCCCGTTTTGGCAGCAGCAGCTGCTAACTGTAAAAAAATAAAAAAATAAAAATGACATTTACTTACCTGCAGTCGCGCTGCCTCCCTCCGGGTCTCCTCTTCACTGGGGGGGCCTCCGATCGCCCCCCCCAGCCTCTTCAGCTTCAGGGGAGAGCCTGAAAGGGCTCTCCCCCTCCTCTCCCGACAGGCGCCGCCATCTTGTTGTTAAGCCCCGCCGCCTTTGGGGGCGGGCCTTATGACGTCACTCCCGGGCCTCTTGCTGCCTCTCCTCGGCTCAGCTGTCAGATGCCCTGGTGATCGCTGGGCAGAGCAGTGGAGGGGCAGGGGATGCTCTGATCCCCTGTCCCCCCCTCCTCTGGCCAACGATCACCAAGGCATTTGACAGCTGATCGACACAGGAGCTGACAATCGGGTGAGGCAAGTAAAGTAAAAAAAAACTTTTTTTTTTTGTTTTTTTTTTTTAATAAATGACATTTTTGTGTGTGTGTGTTTTTTTTATGTTAACCCTTTGTGAACTGGTAAGGGGTCCATGAGACCCCTTATACCAGTTCACAAGGCTGGGGTCTGGCAAGCCACCTGCAACTAGCGGGTGGCTTGCCATTAACCCCCGCACCCCCAATTACCTGCCTCCCCAAAGCCCAGGGGGGGGGGCAGAAGAGCCCGGGCCCACACAGGGTATGTGGGCTCGTAGGCTGCAGGGTGGGGGGCCACAAAAGCTGGCCCCCCCACTCTGTGCCTACAAGCCCCCATAGCTGGTCCCGGACTGGTTATGATGGGTAAGGGGGACCCTACGTCATTTTTATTTAATTTTTAAGGGTTAGGGTTAGCTTAACCCTAACCCTTAAAATTGAAAAAAAAAAATGGGTTCCCCTCTACGTAATTGTTTTTATTTTTACGGGTTAGGGTTAGCCTAACCCTAACCCTTAAAAAAAAAAAAAAAAAAAAAAAAAGGACATAGGGCGGGGGTCCCCGTTTTTTGGGGGGAATATTTATTTTTGTATATTTTTTTATTTTTAAGGGTTAGGGTTAGCCTAACCCTAACCCTTAAAATTCAAAATAAAATGTAAAAAAATTTTTTTTAAGGGTGAGGGTTAGGGTTAGGCTAACCCTAACCCTAACCCTTAAAAAAAAAAAAAAAAAAAAAAAAATGACATGGGGGGGGGGGGGGGCGGTCCCCATTTTTGGGGGGGAATTTTTATTTTTGTATATTTTTTTATTTTTAAGGGTTAGGGTTAGCCTAACCCTAACCCTTAAAATTCCCCCAAAAAAGGGGGGACCCTATGTAATTTTTTGGGGGATTTATGAGGGTTAGGGTTAGCCTAACCCTAAACCCTTAAAATGACCCCCCAAAATGACCCCCCCCCGGAAGGGGGGACCCTATGTCATTTTTTTTTTAATTAACCCCTTATGTTTATAGTGTGGATAGTAGTTGTATTTTATTTGTAATGTAATAATGTAATAAATAAATGTAAGTGCTCTTTTCAGTTTGGGGGGTCTCCAGGGCAAGAATGGGGGGGCTACCGATACATATGTGGTACCGTTGTAATCGGGAGAAATGGGGCTATCACATGCAATATGGTTTTCATTAAAAAAAAAAGGTTTTATTTAAAATAAAGGAGACAAGTGTTTAAAGATATATATATTTTTTTTGTTTTGTTTTTTTAAGACGAAATATTCAAAAAACAGTAGAAAAATTGCAAACAAGACATTTCATGTTAAAGCCTAAACTCTGCTGCAAAAAATGTATATGTAATGTATAACATTTTTCTGGAAATTCCAGCAAAAAATCACGGTTAATCATGCCGCAAAATGGGGAAAAATGACCTGTCAACAGAGGGTGACAAAACTTCAAGTAGGCTGACAATTAAAAGGGTTAATAGTACCTATGTATTGTTCTGCTCGGGGGACCTTGCGCTTTCAGATTTAGCTTGTTTTTTCTTGTTTACATATTGATATTTTAGGAAAACATGATTTTTATTCTGCTTTTTTATAATTGTTTTTAGGGAAACCCTGTGCAACCTAAGAATTCTTCAATGGATTACTTCCAGAAAGATGAGCCTACTACAACAAGCTCAGTACTCTTAGAAAGCTTAACATGTGTACTTTCAGGGAATATATGGTTTGTGGGGATATTCTTAATTTAAAGGGTTGTTTTGGTTGAAACATCGCAAGGTGCGCACTTTGTCTGCAGAGCTGAAATTTTTAAGTAAAATTACCGTTATGCGCACGCTTTACTTTGGGGTGTTTGGCAACTCTTCCCTTGACAGTACCTATGCATGTTGGGTATTGTTCTGCTCAGGGGATGTTGCTTTTTCAGATTTTATATGTTTTTTTCTGTTTGCATATAGTTTTTTTTAGGAAAATGTGGCTTTGATTCTAGGGAAACTCTGTGCAACCAAAGAATTGATTGAGGGATTACTTCCAGAAAATTGCGCCCATGTCAACAAACCTGGTACGCCTAGAAAGCCTGAGGTGTATACTTCTAGAGAATATATAGTTTTTGGGGGGTATTTCAAATTTAAAGGGTTCTTTTTCTGGAAAGACCGCAAGGTGCGCTTAGCGCGGTGCATAGTTGTATTTTATCTGAAAATCTCCTAAAGCGCTGTTTCAGTTTGGGGGAGTCTCCTGGGCAGGAAAGGGTGTCTACCTATACATATGTGGTAACGCTGTGACCGGGATTAATTGGTGTTGCACATGCAATAAGATTTTATTGACAAACTTACATTTTTTATTACAAAAAAACACTACAAATTGCAAAAAATAGATTTTTTTTTATTTTTTTGCACATATTTCACCCAAAAGTATTGAGAATACACCTAAAAAATAACAAACAAGACATTTCATGTTAAAGCCCAGACTCTGCTGAAAAAAACAATATATAATTTTCCTGGGAAATCCCTGGAAATCCCTTCAAAAATCACATTTGAACATGGGGAGCGTAAAATAGTGCAAAATGGTCTGGCACCAAGGGTGACAAAAACTCCAGGTAGGCTGGCAGCGAAAGGGTTAAAAGGTGCAAGGCTAGCCATGGTATACACTAGTGCACATGTGCCAAACTTAGGAGGGGCAGGCTCTCCATGTCTTTTTATGTGGTCCTCTGACAGGTGCTAGATGGTAGGGGTTGGGTGGCACTCCTTGCAGCTGTCCTGGCCACTCCAAGACTTCTGACGCCACCAGCAGCCTGTCTGTGTGCCAATATATGGCACTGCTGAATGATGCACTGGTATTCTGTGCTCCAATGTAGAGTGCAGTGCCTGCCCACAGATGTGGTGCCTATAAAGCATCTGGCGCTCACCTTTGTAACATTCTGGGGGAGGTGTCCTGCATGTCTGTGCAATGCTCTTGCCAAACAAAGGGGGCCTGCCTAACCCATCCAACTTGCTGCCACAGCAGACGGTGCAGGGATTCCTGTTTGATTTTGCCACTTCTTGCCAGTAAGGAAGGGAAAAAAATTGTATAGCTGTCCTGGGAAAAATAATTCTGTTTCTGTCCTAGACAAAATATTTCTGCGTCTGTATCTGTCCTTGGCAAAATATTTACGTGCCTGGAACTATTCATTTGACTACATTTGAATGGTCATGTTTGCATTTTGTTTTGTGTGTGCTATATACTGGCCCTTTGAAAGCAAATAGAATTCTTATGTGGCCCTCGGTAAAAATAAGTCTGACACCTCTGCACTAGTGCATCCATTTGGCAGGCACAATATAAATTCCAGATGTAATCCGGCATAGTGCGGCTGACTAGTAGCCAGAAGGAATTAAAACAGCCTCAACATAGGTTATGCTAGCATGAGCCAATATTGCTGAATCATATTTATGACTATTCATGTACCCTGGCAATTGAGATCAGTGAACTGAATCAATTTTCTAAAAAAAGTTTGGTTTGGACCAAATTAGATCTGCCTGAAATAGCCTAAAAACATGGCCGATGACCAGTAGCTAATTACCATATGAATTGTCTGTGGTTGCCTGTGGGGCATCATAGGGTTAATCTGCTGGTGTGTAAGCCTGGAAGTAGTGAACAAGCCTTTAGCAGCAGGATTGACTTCCTGAAAATGTATTTGAAAAAGAAGCAATGGCATTTTACAAGTGGGGAAACATTTGACAATTTTGGATATCCCACGGTTGATCTGCGGTTGTTTAGGCCCGGTAGTAGTGTGTAAGCTCTCAAAAAATTATTCCAGTTGTATGGGGGGAGTAGCAGAATTGGCATACTAAAAATGTAACTGAAGAAGAAGGGGACGCTTTTTACAAGTGGTGAAAATGGTCCCATTTTGGGCA
The DNA here is from genome assembly GCA_027917425.1 of Gastrophryne carolinensis. Taxonomy (NCBI): domain Eukaryota; kingdom Metazoa; phylum Chordata; class Amphibia; order Anura; family Microhylidae; genus Gastrophryne; species Gastrophryne carolinensis. Next base: position 109,192,185 of record CM051240.1, on the reverse strand, counting down.
TCATAGGGTTAATCTGCGGTTGTGTAGTCCTGGCAGTAGCCTTTGTTCCTAGATTTGTGCCCTGACCGCAACTAACTGCTTGCAGATCCTGAACTGTGCCAGGCTTTGTTCCTCTGGAAGGTACAAAAGAATTGCCACATGGCAGAGAACTTGCCCTACCTTGGCTCAGCTCTTAATCGCTGCCAATGCCACAACTACTTTCCTACTCTGATGATGCCACCTCAATGTTGCGTGGTTCCCAGATCTTGTCCAAAGCGACATCATCATAATCATTATAAGCCCCCTCCTCATGATCCACACTACTTGATGTCTAATGGTTTACTTGCCAGAGTACACCATATCCACCTTCATTACTGCCAGTACATCCATGGCTACCACCACCCCACTACCACAGCTATGCATCTTGGACACTGCTTTCACCTCCACCACCTCCCTAACACACTTCTAAAGCTGGCTGTTCTCAAAGAAATGCTCACTGTAAGGGACGGTAAACGGACAAATCTGTGTTGCTGATACTGCTACTACTACTATGGATATTGCTGCTGCTGGGCCTCTGCAAATGGCACCAACGTCTGTAGTGGCAGAAGGTTTTGCAGGGATATCTTTTTCTCTACACCATTCTTTTTCAACCTTTTCTTTCTGGAACATTTCACTTAGTATTTAAAAAAAAATATATAAATATTATATAATATTTGGAGCAGAGCACACCTCAAATGACAGACTGACACGGCTCAGCAAACTTTCAAGAAGAAGGTGTACCCCCAAACATTTTGGCTGCCTGATGATGATATTATGTGTTTTTAATGGAATATCAGAGCAGAGCACACTATGCCTCTTGTGCACAAAAAAATGTAAAAGCAAAAAAAGCCAGCTCACCAACCTCACACAGCAGGCAAGGATAGGGAGATCCCAGGCAATCTTCCAGAGGGAATAGCAGAAACACAGTTTGTAATCCAGCCTTGCAGTAAAATATAACGTTTAATTAATCCATTACCCGTTACTGGTGCTGTGTCCATGCTTTTTGCATCATATTTGTCTTTATTACCATTTGAAACAAATTCTTTTTCCATCGGCTATTTTTTAATGGATTAATTAAAAGTTATATTTTACTGCGATGCTGGATTACAAACTGGGTTTCTATAATCCAGGTGTGACTGAATCTGAGCCCATGGTTTGAGGCGCAGCTTAAAAAAAATCATCATGTTGCAGATACTCTGCAGCTGTAGGAGCTGCTTAAACTTGGTGGTAGCAGTATCACTGGAAGTGGAGTGGTAGCTAAGCTGATAACGGCTTCCTAAGCAGACATATGACTGGCAGGGGTCTGCCCAGAGAATGCTTTAACAAGTTGGGTAAATAGCTGCTCTTGGCAATACACCAATTTCAAAAGTATACAAAATGTCACAAACACCAAAGCCACCAACAGGCACATAAGCTGTCACCCCAGACCATGTGTCATCCTAAACAAATGGAATTGTATGACATTGTCATACATTGGTCTGCAGTTAAGTCCACAATACTTACCTTTTACCACAGTAATTCCCAAAAGTGATTAACCCTTTAAGTACCAGCCTACCTAGAAATGTTGTCACCCTCTGATGACAGGCCATTTTTCACCATCTTGCGCTATACATGTTTAACTGTATTTTTGAAGAAATGTTCAGGAATTTCCCAGGAAAATTATATATTATTTTTTTCACCAGAGTTGAATGAAAATGTCTTGTCATCTTTTTAGTGCTTTATCAATATTTTTGGGTGAAATATGTGTTTCTTTTGTAGCTTTTTTAAAATAAAAAAAACTTTTTCAAGAAAATCATACTGAATGTAAAACGCACTGAATGTAAAAACCACAACAATACCTGCCCAGAACACACCCCAAACTGAAAGTGCTTTAGGAGATTGAAAAAAATACAACTACATGCGCACCTTGCCGTTTTTCAAGAATAGCAACCCTTTACATTTGAAATACCCCCAACAATCTATATATTCTCTGGAAGTAAACACCTCAAGTTTACTTAACATGTTTGTTTAACTGTGATTTTTGCAGAAATTACATATTTGGCCTTTAACATGAAATGTTGTATTTGTTTACGTGTTTTCATAATAATTTTGTATCTGAAAAAAAATAAAAAACATATTTTTTTAAAATGTATTGCATTTTTAATATACAGAAAGAAAACCATATTGCTTGTGAAAGTCCCATTGCTCTCAATTACAATGGTACCACATATGGATCAGTAGCCCCCGGCCCAGGAGACCCAGTAGTATCAGTAGTTTCCACCCAGTGGACCCCCTAAATTGAAAAGAGCACTTTATGACATTTTCAAATGAAATACAACTATTACCTAAACTATAAAGGGTTAACTTTTAAAAAACTAGTGGGAGGTCAACCTTCCCCCATCCAAGCATACCCAACCCAGGCACTAGCTATGGGGGCTTGTAGACCAGGGCGTGATCACCAGCCTGGGTGGACTTGACTCTGAAGGTTACAAGCCAATCTAGCCTTTGCAGTCTGTGGACTCTTGTGCCCCCCTGGACTTTGGGGAGGCAGGTAATGGGGCCAAAAACTTAATGTCAAGTCACCCGCTTGCCAAAGGTGACTTGACGGCCTTTCAAGCCTAGTGAACTGGTATAGGAGTATCATGGATCCTCTGTCCTGCGCCTATCCTCTTTCTCTATCCACGCTGATCACTAGTGACACTTACAGATGGTATTAATGATTGGAAGCTGGGTGGGGAGACAGAGGATCAGAGTCCCCTTTCCTTCCACCCACCTTCCATCAACCACTACCTTCATCTGACAGCTGTGCCAGTGCTAGAAGTGGCCTTTTATATCAAAGGAGAGATTATGTCATCACACCCCTTCTACAAAAGAGGGGGTGGCATCAGAGGCCTCCCAGGTGAAGAGGAGACCCATGCCACTGGATCCCGGGTGAATGTGAGATTTGTTCTTTTATTTTTTTCTTTTACTAGGGGAAGATGTGAATTTCACATAGACTATTTACCTTGCAGCTGTAAATAAAATACACACAAAGGGATAAGGGAATGGAACCCTTGTTTGCCCCAGTTATGCAGGATACAGTTTAGCCATACCAGTGAAGGGCGTGCTTTATGTTCCTGATCTTGAAGGAGGACTATTAACTGTGAAGTGCCTGACAGCCGAAGGACTCACTGTAAAGTTCCAAGGTGAAAAGTGCTCTATCCTGGAAGCAGACCGTAGCCAGTGCCAAGCTGTGTGACCATCTATATCACCTCGACACATTGAAGGAAAAGTTGAGACTATGCAAGACTAGATCACAGACATACATCATGCATACATGAACTGCAAAAGAGGAATCTGACAAAGGACCTGACAGTATTCCCTTACCCAGTTACTGTAAGTGTAAATGTTGCATCAAATCCAAGGCCACAAAAGCAACACTTCCTAAAGTCAGTCAGAACAGAGCTTCAAACCCACTTAACCTATTTCACAGGGATGTGTGTAGTCCCCTAAACCCACCTACACCTGACGACAGCAGGTACATAGTGACTTTCATAGATGACTATTCAAGATACATAGTCACTTACCTTATGCAAGTTCTTTAGCAATTACAGTGTACTATGTAGTAAAGGCAAGTAGCTAATTTCAGAGGAAACCTCTCATACATTGAAGTGACAATTCACAGGACAAAAAGTACAATAGTACTTAAAGCTGAATGGAATATAGCATCAAAAACAGTCCCACAGACACCAGAGCAGAATGGGGTATCTGAGAGAAAGAACAGAACTCTGACTGAAATGATCAGATGTATGTTGACAGACTTTGGATTACCACAAAAATTCTGGGGTGAGGCAGCAATGACAGCCACTTATTTGCAAAACAGACTCTTTTCCAGAACAGTGGAGAAAAACTCCATATGAACTGTGGCTCAATAAGAAGAAAAGCATAAAACACCTAAGAGTTTTTGGATGCAAAGATTTCATCTACATTCCAGAGGAAAATGAACTAATCCAAAACAGAGAATTTGAAGGAATCGTTGTTGGATACAGTGACAAGGGATACAGAATCCAAAACCCCAAAACAAACAAGGTTACCATTAGTAACAGCATAACTTTTATTGAAAATCAGAGAGACAGTGTGATGACTGAGGAAGTAAGAACAGAAGAGTTCTGAACAAACAGTTGAAGTGTGCGCAGAACCTACCAGTACTGAAGAGCAGACACAAACAGGCTCAGACAGAACAAGATGCTCAACAAGAGAAAATAGTAAAGTAAACCACCTGTACGTCTTTTATATAAGGCAAGCACTGCCAGTACCAATGAACCTGCAACTTGGGAAGACATATCAGAGCTTTCAGAAAGGGAATCCAGTAAATGGATAAAGGCTGCAAAGGAAGAGATAAAATCCATGTATGACACTAAAACACGGACTCTTACAGAACTATCACCCAGAAGGAAAGTCATAGGCTGTAAATTGACTTTTAAAGTGAAGTATAATGTAGATGGCACAGTGAAGCGATTCAAAGCAAGACTCATTTGGGATATTCTCAAAAACAATGGAGAGGACTATAATGAGTAGTGATCAGTAGTGATCAGTTTATGTTTGGGTTTGCTGAGTTCGTCCTAACTTGCCAGCAAAGTTCAGGTTTGGAGACAAGAATCCCATTGAAGTCAACGGGGACCCAAAATTGGGGGCCCTACAAATTGAGGATAACACCAAGGCAATTGGCCTGCACAAAATGGGCTGGGAAAGTAATCAAAACAAGAACAGAAAACTAAAAGAAATACACAAAGTAAAGAAAAAAATGTTTTTTTAGGGATGTTGAAGGCAGAATTAATGGGACAGAAAACCCTATTTAACTAACAAATTAAAGAAATACCTAAATAAATACATTAATTATTAATATTTACATCAATAAATATATACATAAATATACACATATTTACATAAATCTTAACATCAATTAATAAATATCTGGTGCAAGCGGATGCCAAGATTTGCAGAGCATTCTTTTAGGCCCCAATATCGCTGCCAAAATGGTGAGGCAAGACCAAGTTGAGGCAATGATAGATTAGATGGCACACAGTGCTTCAATTTCCAGTTCACCAGGGACCTGCAAAGCAAACAAAACAACATTAGTGGTGTTTTATTTTATTCTGTGGTGATGTAAAAATTAAAAGAATAACAATTGCAGGAGGGTGAGGCATTGAATATTCTTCACAATGTCTTATTTTTCCAAGTCATCCTTCAGCTTGACCAACCACATGGAGCGATTAGGCTCCACCCCCTGGGAGGAAACACAAAATTGAACAGAGGTTAAAAGCCCCACCCCTTCCTCCCCTCCTCAGTTCTTTGTGTTTCCTCCCTGGGAGACCATTGGGCAGAGAGGTGCTGATAGACTTACTGGGGTCTGAATACAGTCGGGGTTATTTCTCCCATATTTGCCATACTCACACTAGTTGGGCGATATACTTAAAAAAACTGTCATTAACTTAGTGCAGTGAGAGTCAATTAAAACTCCTTTCTAAAGGGCTCTCCTTCGCCCCAACTAACAACCCTTATATTTTTGAAACACTTATAGATCTTAATTGTTTTATTCGTCTCCTCACCTTAAAGAGGCATTTTCTGCAAAGGGAATGCAGCTCACAAATAGGACCCACACAGGACCTGGGGAATTCATTTATAACAATCCCTCAATGTGAGACCTGTAATATTCAAACAAGGGATAGGGACCTACAATCAAATCTTCTAAATTTTACAGACACAATAAATTTATTTGAGGGACATATTGAGGAATGGGGATAGAGTATGAATGGATCCACTTGAAGAGTGTTGATTTAAGAATGAAGATTTTTATCCGGTAAAATCCAGATCTGTAGCACTGGACAAGTTTCAAGATACAGTAATTGCACAATTCACAGGTCTGGCTAGGAGGTCAGAAAGGAAATATAGATATAAATTGACCAAAGTGGAGAAAGAATCTCTTTTAAACTAAAGACTGACACAGATATTATAGTCCGCTCAGCGGACAAAGGTGGCAGCATTGTAGTGATGGATCGCAAAGACTACATACTGGAGGCACATAGACAATTATCAGATACAATGACATATACCGTATTGAAATCTGATCCAACAGAGATGTTTGGGCCGGTGTTAGAGAACCATCTGGATGAAGGAATAACCTTGGGGGTCATCACAAAGAGACTCTGGGAACAAATGATTAATCCATAACCCTCTACCTCAATTTTCCATCACTTTCCAAAAGTACACAAAGGGGAATTTCCCCCTATAGGTCACCCAGTCGCGTCTTACATAGGGGGACTTAAAGAAAGATTGGGACAATGGGTGGATTCCCAGCTCCAGCCCCTAGTAAGTTCTCTCCCTGTGTTCATTAGGGGTTCTACCCAGGTTGTAATTGCAATGGAACATCTGTCATGGCAGGATAACGTTATGTGGGAAACCTTTGATGTCCAGTCATTGTACTCATCTATTCCACACCATTTAGCCATTATTGCATTACGACACATGCTGTATAGATACACAGCATACAAGGTGGACCGAATTATGTACTTATTTCTTTGTGTAGAGTACTTATCAACCCATAATTACTTGTTTGAGAGGACTTTCTTCCTACAGAGATGTGGTGCTTCTATGGGGGCTCCCTTCTCACCACCTCTGGCCAACATCTAAATGGGGTGGTAGGAGGAGCGCCACATTTCGGGGAGAACCCCCATAATCAGAACTTGGAGTTTTACGGGAATTACATAGATTATATCATATGCATTTACAAAGGGGAAAATATTAGAGATTTTTTAGATCACCTAAATAATAATGAATATAATTTGAAATTGTCAGGTCCGAAGGAGTGATCTCCTGTCTACATGTCCATGTGACTTGTTGTAAGTTGGGAGGACTAAAAGACAATTTAAAACCAGACTATCAGAGCATATACGGAACATGGTCTAAGAACTCATAGTGTGTCAGCTCACTTATCACAGCATATCACAGCAAAAATCCCAATGGCCAGAATTTCTGGATAATAGAAAATGTCCAGCCAAATTGGAGATGAACAAATAGACTAAGGGAATTATCTAAATGGGAAAGGTTTTGGATATTTGAACTGGATACATTAGTACCAAAAGGATTGAATATAGAAATATATTTTTTTCTGTGTATAATATGTTTATAATATAACATTTTCTATAATTTTTCCGGTTCTTAAAAACAGTACATGACATCATAATTTTTTCACATATTTTATTAAATGTTATGCATCAAATTGTATAGATTTATAAACATATTTATAATGCCTTAATTATTCCTTCATATGTGTTATATTTAATTCTGATTCACAACCTTTTAAAATTCATTGCAGAACTGATTTTGGGCCTTATTTAACAAGGGATAGTGCCAGGTAGCGAATGGTGAGCGAACGGTAATGACGCTCACCACCACGAGAACGCCGGCTCCCCTCCGCAATCACACATTTATTCAGGCCGATCCTGCTTAGCGACTGACAGACCGCCAGATAGCGAAGCATTCATCATTATTCCAGCATCACCCCACAGCGCCAGCGAGCGACCTTGAACAGCGACAGGTATGACCTCTCGCTACCTGGCGCTCTCCAAAGCATTTCAATGGAGCAATCTTTAAATATTCATAATTAATTGATATTAATGTTTTTTTTAAATGTCAAAAATTCTGTGACCACTTCTGCAATGTAAGATATTTTTTTAAAGGTATAAAAAAAAAAAAAAAAATTTGTGCAGAATTGATATTACAAAATGTTTATAAAAACTTGTTTATTTTTTGTTTCCAAAAATATGGTTGTTTGGGGGTTAAAAAACTACTTTTAACCCATCGCCGCCAGCGCTCTGGGGTTTAAACAACAGCGCGAGAATTTTTTGAGCGTGATTTGTTAATGAATATGCTGGGAGCCGTTCGCTATGGCCATTCGCTGTCATGCGCTCCCATACAGCGCGGAACCTGTCAAACAGCGACTCCTAACCCCGTATTCAACATTACCGCACACTGACTGAGTCGCTGTCAACAACCGAACAACGGCCAAGCACAGCGAATACTAGCGGGCGCTGTGAAAATAACGCTACTGCCGCTCATCTGTCGCTACCTGGCGCTATTAATAAATTGGCTCCCCGTCTTATAAATAGTCCGAATTATATTAGCCTTTAAAGTAACTCTTATATAAATATATGTATGCCCTTTTATTTCAATAACATATACAAAATGTGACAAGTATAAGAAATCTCATTCAAAGCATAAATTTCCTTATATTTCTCCTAAGTGTAAGATAAACCGTTCCATCAGAAAGCTGTTTGCTACAAAACATAACAATGTGATACATTACATACATACAAACGTACTCCGAATTCTACACTACAACTCCCAGAATCCTCTCAGCATTGACTTCAGCTAAAAGAAGGGAAGAGTCAAATGACCAATCAGAACCAAGATGACATCCCATTGATGATACACGCGTTGAGTCGTTCAACTCAACCGGCTTAACCCGACATTATGGGAGCAGTGGCAGTATACAAATCTCGTCTGGGGACTTTACAAGTTTGACTCATTTGAACCAAATTTTTAGTGATTTTTAAGTTGCAAGGAGCACAGCTACAGACTATTTTAACTTGGAACTAAAATCTGGACTTTCTAACTGCACGAGACACTGCAGAATTAGACTGGATTTTAAGATATAACAAACTTTAAATCCCTGCTTTTTTCCTCCCTCTCCCCTCTTCGATCACACAGGATTCAAGAAAATCCTATTCTTATCTCTTAGAAAGGAGGTGCACTGCTACCCCACGTGCTCCTCCATGCCCCCCTTTTGAAGCTGTGGGCACATGGCGGATAATTACATGGTGTCAGTGTCCCATGTCTGAATCCCTTGCCTTTGAGCAGCTTGTTGAAGGATTGTATATATGTGTTGGAGTCCAGGGGAGCACCACCAGTGTTTAAGATTAATATTATTAGAGTGGTGCCCACTTTTTGTGTTTTAAACAAGGAAAGTCAGGGGCCCAGGGCAGGTTTGTAAATCCCTGGGCCGCGCCGCTAGTATCTATCATAATTTACAATTTATGACTTATGCATGACGATGTGTGTATTTATAATTGATTTTGTGATAAAATCTTTTGGCTGAAAGGTGTGGGTGACCAACACAGCCTGATAACATACTAATTAGAGTAGCCTTAAAGAGACCACAACATTAAATCATAGGTTGTAGTTTAGATACTCTTAAATATTGCGTAACTTCAGGATATAAAGGATATAAGGATATAAACAGTTCTTTGTCTCTCACAGTTAACTGCTTTGATCGTGATATTTATATGTATTTATAATATAATATGCTGTTATGAATTAGCCATTCACTCGAGTCACAGCATCTGTTCCTAAAAACCTAAAAGCCAACCAACATACATACATCTCTAACAGCGGGTGTATCAGCTGATCACAAGTGTTTGGGGTCAGCTGCAGATAGGCTTGTTTTTCAATGCCAAGAATGCAAAGAGCAAAACATTTTTCCCTAACAAGGGAGAAGGGTGTATCAGCAATAGATACTCTGGCTCAGCCATGGAATTTTCATCTTGCTTATGCCTTCCCTCCTTTCAGAATCCTGTCTCATGTGGTTCCGAAAATAGCGCCGAAAGAGGTGACATTGATTCTCATCACTCCATTCTGGCCAAAGAGAGCTTGGTTTGCGAAAGTTAATGAAGATGGCAGCAAAGGGTCCTTGGAGACTACCAGATATTCTGGACATCATCCATCAAGACATCATTCTACATCCTACATCAATACGTCATGACTATGCCTGACAGCTTGGATCCTGAAGGGGCCTTATTAAGAAAAAAAGGGTTGTTCGAGTAGAGTGACTGAAACTCTTCTAGCCAGCCGTAAGTTAACTACTAGAAAGATCTTCGAAAAGGTATGGAAACAATTTTCTTCTTTTTGTGAAGTGGACAAGTTGAAGTTGAAAAAAAAGACAGCCACAGCACTAGAATTCCTGCAGGAAAGGTTATAAAGGGGTTTGGCTGTGAGTAAACTCAGACTTCTGCATTATCAGTATTTCTGGAATAGAAATTGAGACAGAATGAACATATGAATAGTTTTTTCAAGTCAGTAATGCGTAAAAGGCCTGCACCATTTAAAGGTTTTCCGACATGGGACTTGTCGATTGTGTTAAAAGGGTTGATGGAACCCCCATTTGAACCTTTGGAGGAGGTCTCGGAGAAATGGTTGTCTTTGAAGTGTTGTTTTTTGTTGGCTATTATGTCTGCTAGTAGGGTATGCGAAATACAGGTCTTATCCATTAAAGAACCTTATTGTGCAGTACTTCCAGACAAAGTCATACTTGGACCAAATCCATTATTTCTTCCAAAGATGGTGACTTCAGTTAACAGGTTGCAAGAGATAGTTCTTCCACCATTGACAGATGGGACAGGCAAGGAGGAAGATCTCTCGCTGTTTAATGTCAGAAGAGCTCTGATTATTTACTTAGAAAGATCAAAAGAATAGCCAATAGCAGAACAACTTTTTGTAACTTTTAATGGAAAAGGAAAGGGTTCAGCAGCTTCAAAATCCACTATAGTCAGATGGCTAAAACAGACTTTTGCTCAAGCTTACTCTACTAGGTGGGTGTCTCCCCCAGAAGTCTCTGCCTATTTCACGAGAGCTATGGCTACACCATGGGCAGAAAGAACTGGGGCATCCTTAGATGAGATATGTAAAGCAGCAATATGGTCATTGCCCCACACCTTCCTCAGACATTATAGACTTGACTTATTATCCATAAAGCAACAGGCATTCGATAGAAGAGTACTTCTTGTAGCCTCCCACCCCTAAGGTATAATTACTTGCCTAATCCTTTCCATGTGGTCCGCCACTGTTAGACTTACCGGTAATGGATTTTTCAAGAATTCTTAAGCTTGACCGCTTATTACCTGCCAAGAGTCCAAGGGTGGTTAGGATATTACTTTTCTATTACTGAGGAGGGGAGGAAGGGGTAGGGTTTTTAACCTCTGTTAAATGTTGTGTTGAGCCTAATCTCTCCATGTGGTCGGTCAAGCTGAAGGATTCCTAAAAATCTGTTACCGGTAAGTCTAATGGTGTTATTTCTCCCTTCATCCTTTATGACAACCCACAGAGTGAGAGGTTCCACCCCCTGGGAGGAAACACAAACAGAACAAAGGTTAAAACCCCACCCCTTCCTCTCCACCTGAGTTTTTTTGTGTTTCCTCCCTAATGCACCACTGGACAGTAGGCTGCAACCAATATTTTGTGGGGGGTTTTTTTCTGCTCCAGGAGCCTCTGGAGGAGCCTGCTGAACTTGGAACCAATTGTTATCAAGTGTAGTTCATCCAAGGTTCGCAGGAGGGCAGGGCTGTCTCCCATGGCCTGACAGCGCACTGGTTGTGCACTGTCCCCTAAATCCGCCTAATTCTGCAGCGGGAGTGCAGTGCCTAGGGAACCTCCGTGGTACTCGCCTGAGCCTCCGGTCTAAGGTGGTCCTTGGTTTATCATCCTCAATTCCTCCATTTTCTGGGATTCACTATGAAGAAAAGGGGCGAAGACTCCTGGCCTCTGACCTGGCGGTGCTCTGATGTCACTTTTGGTTGCAGTCTCTACATGTGGGTGACCCGGAAATGTAGGAGCACTTTCTCCCCAGCCATTACCGAGGCTGAAGACAATAGGAACAGAGCTTCACCAGCAGCAGCGTCAGTAGCGACCCAGCAGCCCAACAGCCCACAGCAGCTTCAGGTCTCCATTCCTAGCCCGGTAAGTATCAGTGGTTCTGGACAGAAAAATACAGGTGCAGTATATATTTTGGTCCTTACACCTCATGAGCCACAGCTAAGTCTACTCCCTTATTAGCCTGTTCCAGAAAAGGTCTTTGGCTTAAAACATGCTCGGGTGATCTGGTTTCCAAGGCCAAGTTGTGCGGCATTCCTGGTGAGCTCTTATTTAGAGAAGACCTAGACACCATTCTGACTCTATTCTAATTCTAACTGATTCTAGCGTAACGGGTAAGACATTTCCAAATAAAAAAGGGTACGTTTCAGAGTTGCATCACTAATAGAGGCAAAATCTCATAAAGGCAGTCCGAGGGTAGACAAAAAGAGCATAAAAAGCATTGGACACAAACCAGGCCTCAGAGAAGGGGGTATTTTGCTCTGAAAACCCCCAGAGGGCCCTAAGTCTCAGTCCTGACAGAGACTACCTGGTGGGGGGGGGGGAGTACTCACCTGGTATGTAGTCGCCTAGAGAGAAATTTCCCAAATTCAGTTTGTGCTACAGATATTGGAAAGGGGATATTGATTAGAGTTTTCATCCATCCCTCAATGTTTTTTTTCTGGTGACCAGGTTCCCAAAAAACACCAGAAAGAGGGAAGCCTTTCCACTAGTCTTAAAAGAATTAATTCAAAAGAATGTGATAGAAGTAGCTTCACTCCATTCAGAGGGTTCAATTCTCATGTTTTTCTGGCGCAAAAGCCGTCAAGAAAATACTGGATGATCCTGAATCTGAAGAAATTAAACCATTTCATCAGATACATAAAGTTCAGAATTTATTCAGCGAGGAACATCCTCATAGGGCAGGCCCTTATGGTCAATTTCAATTTAGACCTACAGATGCCTACCTGCATCACAAGATTCTGAGGTTTGCAATTCAAACAGACCACAGGCTTTATCATTACCAGTATATGCAACTACCTTTTGGTCTGTCATCAGCCCCTTGGATCTTTACAGATATTGGCCAAACCAAAGGTGCACCTCAGATAGAAATTACAATTATTCCATACCTGGACAATATACGGCTATCAAACAGGTCAGAGGACTCCTCTCCTTCTAAAGACTCTAGGCTGGGTTGTCAATTTACAAATCTAGTACCCAGTAATTTTTACAGATGCCTCAGGTATGATATAGACAGTATCCTTCAGAGGATTTTACTTCCACAGGAAAAGATACAGAGGATCATAACAATGACCATAACATTTGTCAATCCTCTCTCTGCGAGAAATCATGACCCTGCTCGGTTTTGTGATGGCAGCAATCCCAGCATTTCCATGGGTTCAACTCCATATGAGAATCATGTAGAGATTTCTCCTGTCTCATTGGGACATGTACCCAGACTCACTGGATCAGGTAGTCCAAATGTGGGAGGATGTCCTAAAAAGCCATTGGTGGTCAGATCTAACGATATTAAAGAGAGGAAGACAGTGGAAGCAAAGGAATCCCATAGTTATAACAACTCCTGGGGTTGGGGAGCCCACTGGGGAAGTCAAAGTGTCCAGGGGAGGTGGCCACGATATATAGAAAGCCAATCCTCCAACTTTAAGGAACTATTGGCAGTCAAGCTGGCTCTGGATTACTTTTTACCAGTAATCTTAGGCAGAGATGTACAGATCCAATCCAACAATGCTTCCACAGTAGCATACTTAAATTATTAGGGCAAGACCAGGCCCTTATCACAGATAAATCTCTCAAACTGAAATTCTGTTTCTCTTACAGGACCAGGTCCTGTCTATTTCGGCAGTTCATTTAAAGGTTAACCTGAACACTGTCACAGATTTTCTCCTTTCAGAATACTGTTACAAGTGATTCAGAAGATAGCACAAGCAGAGGTCAATGTTATCTATTTAGAATGAATGAATGATGATAAAGGGGCCATGGCATCTACCAAGTATACCGAATTTGATTCATCAGGATCCCATTCTACATTCAGAGCCCGCAAAGCTTCATGCATGGATATCTATCTTAGAGAAGAAGAGTTGTTCAGCTAGAGTGACAGAAAGTTTCTTGGACAGTCATAATTGGACCACTAAATAGTTCTGAAGACTGCCGCACTCTTACCTTCAACGCAGTAGTATTGCGTGGGTGCACGATTCACGGAGACGCCGCATATATCCAAGTTTGTTTGTGAAGAACCAGCACTCCAAAAAGTTCAAAGAAATTAGTTGTATTCTTTACATATAAGGTTCAAATGTAAACGTTACAGCGTTTTTTTGGAGTGCTGGTTCTTCACACATAATTGGACCACTAGACGCATCTATGCAAAGGTTTGGAAATGTTTTTCTTCATTTTATTAAGTTAACACACTGTATAAAGAAAAGATACTAGCAGTTGTTGAATTCCTGCAGGAAGGGTTTGAGAGTGGACTTCAGCCTTATCAGTCTTTTTAGACTGCCAATTGAGACAGTATCAACTAATCAATTGATTTTTTTAGGCAATTATCAGTACAAAAGCCAGCGCCTTTTAAAGGATTTCCAACATGAGACTTATCAATAGTGTTGAAGGGACTTCTGGATCCTCAGTTTGAGCCTTTGGAGAAAGTACCAGAATAGTGGTTGTGTTTGTTTCTTGTTGGAAAGCACATTGGCCAGGCGGGTAAGTGAGCTGTAAGCTCTATAAATGAAGGAACCTTACTGCACAATTATTCCAGATAAGATCATACTGAGACCTGATCCTTTATTTTTGCCAAAGATTGCTACATCAATTAACAGGTCCCAAGACATAGTACTCCCAACTACAGCTACTACTACCAACTACTTTTTTATTTACCCAGTTACCCCAACAGCTTACCACAGGAGTTTCTGCTTTAACTCACACTCACCAAGCACTTAACAGTGTCAGCCTTGCAGAGCCGAAGCACTAGATTCTTCTATGGGAAAGAAGCCCATGGCGGTGGTAGAACAATGTGCCCAGAAGGTACGTGCCTTGGAACAAGTAGAATATTGAGAAACAGGTAAATCACAATTTAGAACAGCTACAAGACACATGCAGAACTACTAACCCTACTAAAGTGAGAAGGGCACAACTACTAGTATTTAAACACCAACTGTATACCATGCAAAGCTCTATGAGCAGCACACTGTTGGCTAAATCCCTTCAAGACAAACCTAAAGATGCTCAAATTAAACAGATTATAGATTCTAAAGGTAAGGTATAGACTCCTGAAAATATAGTTAGTCCATTTAAACTATTTTCCAAAGAACTTTACAACCTTAAGACTGATAATTGCTCATGTACAATAGAAGGTAGTATAAGCACCTTTTTATTCAACTACAACATGCCAAGAATTCCCCTCGATCATATGAAGGAACAATCTTGAAGCACCTTTTTTATCTACTGATGTAACTGCATTTAATCTTGTGAGTTGGTTGTGAATAAGACATGTGCTAATATATCTGGGCATGGGCCCACGGATGCTAAAAAGGATCATAGGCCTTGTATTTTACCTCCACTGCAAGGATAAGTGCCTCAAGTGTGAGATCAAAAAGCTTTTCCCTAACAAATGACACTCATCAGGGGTGTCCTCTTTTGTTAGAATCCTTTCTGTGTCCTGTTAATAATCACCTGGACATCCATGGAGTGCAGGTGGGGGGGGGTGAGGAGTTTAAATTAGCTGTGTGTAGCGGACGCGTGCCTGGCCAGGGGCACGTGCTCTGGGGAGTGAGGGGGTTCTTGGACCTAGGGTAGGGCATTCAATGTTGGTGTGGCATGTGTGGGTGGAGGTGCACTTACTGGCTTCAGACGATTCAGAGATGACACTCTTAGGTGAACTCAACATGGTCTTTATTGATTGCCTTCCATCCATGGTAACACAGCAAACAGTTCAGTACGGGCATAATCCAAAGGTTACAGCATACAGTCTATTCCAATGGTCTCCTCTATGGTTGTCTTTCAGCTCCTCCACTACATTGACATGCATCCCCTCCTGACAAGCTCCAAACCTAGAACACTCTAGAAGGGTTGGTCTCTCCCTTATATAACCTCTGTATTGTTGCTATTCCAACTTATTTGTGAGTCCCAACCAATGGCAGGGCAGTTCATGTTGCCAATGCCATCTGGCTAAGTCTCAATTTAGCAAACTAAAGGGGAACGCCAGACCATTAAAGTAATGGTTAGATCCATTTCTTAGGCAACACTGCCATTACTGCAACACTGCCATCATGTGGTTTCATGATGCAATGATCCTAAGAGATACATCCCACAAGGTTTAACTAAACTATTTAAGGTTTCTATCACTATCAGAGGCCTATTTCACTGACAGGGCTCTAATGGTTCCTACTTGTAGTGTTTCCCATGGTTTCCACGTGAGTTTGCAAATTATATGCTTTTTTACATTACACAGCCACATATCACATTTCCAAGCCTTCTTAAATTATTTAGCCAATTAATTACAGTAAATCCACTGCTTTAAACAACCCAGTGAAGGCTGCAACTTTAGAATCATGTGCATGTAAATTTAGGAATTCAGATATCAAAGGATTCAAAACAACTTTTTGGATTAAACTACGTTGTCCCACTTTTTCTACAGATTAAATTTGATTTGAAGTGGAATAAACTTCAAACCCTGTGGTTTGCGAAAATCGCAGTAATTTGGATTTATGTTTTCCCAAGGATTTTCTATCTGATGAAGACTCTTCCTATTCTTCCTAAGTGTTTTCTTAGGAATTTTAATGGGATGATCTCCCAATAAATCCGGGGCATAACAATCCCTGAATCAGTTTTCAAAATCTGAACATGGATAAAAACAAAAGAAGGTCTTAAGGTACTGGCCCTGGCCTTGTATTTAGAGATGAGCGAACTTTTGAAAAATTCGATTCGACTGATTCGCCGAATTTTCCGACAAAAATCGTTTCGACCCGAATAAATTCGCGACGAATCGCTATTAAAAACGGCTATTTCTGAGCCTCCTACAGCCTCAATAGGGTTGTAAACCATTCAGCCTTGCTGTAACACGCACAGGATGCGTGCTGGGTTTGTTAAATAATACTTTGAAGAAATATCACATGCAGATCAGAGGCATCGCTAATAGAATCGCAGAGCGGCACAATTGCAGAGAGTTGAAGTGGCATCACTATGAGGGGCAGAAGGAGCCCAAATATACACTGGAGTTGGCCTCAGGAGCCCAAAAATTGGATGAATCACACCCTGGAGTTGGCAGAAGTTGGCAGCAGCAGCAGGAGCCCAAATATACACTGGAGTTGGCTTCAGGAGCCCAAAAATTGGATGAATCACACCCTGGAG
This sequence comes from Gastrophryne carolinensis, assembly GCA_027917425.1. Lineage (NCBI taxonomy): Eukaryota > Metazoa > Chordata > Amphibia > Anura > Microhylidae > Gastrophryne > Gastrophryne carolinensis. The sequence goes on along the minus strand of CM051240.1, from coordinate 109,175,166 downwards.
TTGGCAGAAGTTGGCAGCAGCAGGAGCAGGAGCCCAAATATACACTGGAGTTGGCCTCAGGAGCCCAAAAATTGGATGAATCACACCCTGGAGTTGGCAGAAGTTGGCAGCAGCAGCAGCAGGAGCCCAAATATACACTGGAGTTGGCCTCAGGAGCCCAAAAATTGGATGAATCACACCCTGGAGTTGGCAGAAGTTGGCAGCAGCAGCAGCAGGAGCCCAAATATACACTGGAGTTGGCCTCAGGAGCCCAAAAATTGGATGAATCACACCCTGGAGTTGGCAGGAGTTGACAGTAGTAGCAGCAGGAGCCCAAATATACACTGGAGTTGGCTTCAGGAGCCCAAAAATTGGATGAATCACACCCTGGAGTTGGCAGAAGTTGGCAGCAGCAGCAGCAGGAGCCCAAATATACACTGGAGTTGGCCTCAGGAGCCCAAAAATTGGATGAATCACACCCTGGAGTTGGCAGAAGTTGGCAGTAGTAGCAGCAGGAGCCCAAATATACACTGGAGTTGGCTTCAGGAGCCCAAAAATTGGATGAATCACACCCTGGAGTTGGCAGAAGTTGGCAGCAGCAGCAGCAGCAGGAGCCCAAATATACACTGGAGTTGGCTTCAGGAGCCCAAAAATTGGATGAATCACACCCTGGAGTTGGCAGAAGTTGGCAGCAGCAGGAGCAGGAGCCCAAATATACACTGGAGTTGGCCTCAGGAGCCCAAAAATTGGATGAATCACACCCTGGAGTTGGCAGAAGTTGGCAGCAGCAGCAGCAGGAGCCCAAATATACACTGGAGTTGGCCTCAGGAGCCCAAAAATTGGATGAATCACACCCTGGAGTTGGCAGGAGTTGACAGTAGTAGCAGCAGGAGCCCAAATATACACTGGAGTTGGCTTCAGGAGCCCAAAAATTGGATGAATCACACCCTGGAGTTGGCAGAAGTTGGCAGCAGCAGCAGCAGGAGCCCAAATATACACTGGAGTTGGCCTCAGGAGCCCAAAAATTGGATGAATCACACCCTGGAGTTGGCAGAAGTTGGCAGTAGTAGCAGCAGGAGCCCAAATATACACTGGAGTTGGCTTCAGGAGCCCAAAAATTGGATGAATCACACCCTGGAGTTGGCAGAAGTTGGCAGTAGCAGCAGCAGGAGCCCAAATATACACTGGAGTTGGCCTCAGGAGCCCAAAAATTGGATGAATCACACCCTGGAGTTGGCAGAAGTTGGCAGTAGTAGCAGCAGGAGCCCAAATATACACTGGAGTTGGCTTCAGGAGCCCAAAAATTGGATGAATCACACCCTGGAGTTGGCAGAAGTTGGCAGTAGCAGCAGCAGGAGCCCAAATATACACTGGAGTTGGCTTCAGGAGCCCAAAAATTGGATGAATCACACCCTGGAGTTGGCAGGAGTTGACAGTAGCAGCAGCAGGAGCCCAAATATACACTGGAGTTGGCTTCAGGAGCCCAAAAATTGGATGAATCACACCCTGGAGTTGGCAGAAGTTGGCAGCAGCAGCAGCAGCAGGAGCCCAAATATACACTGGAGTTGGCTTCAGGAGCCCAAAAATTGGATGAATCACACCCTGGAGTTGGCAGGAGTTGACAGTAGCAGCAGCAGGAGCCCAAATATACACTGGAGTTGGCCTCAGGAGCCCAAAAATTGGATGAATCACACCCTGGAGTTGGCAGGAGTTGACAGTAGCAGCAGCAGGAGCCCAAATATACACTGGAGTTGGCTTCAGGAGCCCAAAAATTGGATGAATCACACCCTGGAGTTGGCAGAAGTTGGCAGCAGCAGCAGCAGCAGGAGCCCAAATATACACTGGAGTTGGCTTCAGGAGCCCAAAAATTGGATGAATCACACCCTGGAGTTGGCAGAAGTTGGCAGCAGCAGCAGCAGCAGGAGCCCAAATATACACTGGAGTTGGCTTCAGGAGCCCAAAAATTGGATGAATCACACCCTGGAGTTGGCAGAAGTTGGCAGTAGCAGCAGCAGGAGCCCAAATATACACTGGAGTTGGCTTCAGGAGCCCAAAAATTGGATGAATCACACCCTGGAGTTGGCAGGAGTTGACAGTAGCAGCAGCAGGAGCCCAAATATACACTGGAGTTGGCTTCAGGAGCCCAAAAATTGGATGAATCACACCCTGGAGTTGGCAGAAGTTGGCAGCAGCAGCAGCAGGAGCCCAAATATACACTGGAGTTGGCCTCAGGAGCCCAAAAATTGGATGAATCACACCCTGGAGTTGGCAGAAGTTGGCAGTAGTAGCAGCAGGAGCCCAAATATACACTGGAGTTGGCTTCAGGAGCCCAAAAATTGGATGAATCACACCCTGGAGTTGGCAGAAGTTGGCAGCAGCAGCAGCAGCAGGAGCCCAAATATACACTGGAGTTGGCTTCAGGAGCCCAAAAATTGGATGAATCACACCCTGGAGTTGGCAGAAGTTGGCAGCAGCAGGAGCAGGAGCCCAAATATACACTGGAGTTGGCCTCAGGAGCCCAAAAATTGGATGAATCACACCCTGGAGTTGGCAGAAGTTGGCAGCAGCAGCAGCAGGAGCCCAAATATACACTGGAGTTGGCCTCAGGAGCCCAAAAATTGGATGAATCACACCCTGGAGTTGGCAGGAGTTGACAGTAGTAGCAGCAGGAGCCCAAATATACACTGGAGTTGGCTTCAGGAGCCCAAAAATTGGATGAATCACACCCTGGAGTTGGCAGAAGTTGGCAGCAGCAGCAGCAGGAGCCCAAATATACACTGGAGTTGGCCTCAGGAGCCCAAAAATTGGATGAATCACACCCTGGAGTTGGCAGAAGTTGGCAGTAGTAGCAGCAGGAGCCCAAATATACACTGGAGTTGGCTTCAGGAGCCCAAAAATTGGATGAATCACACCCTGGAGTTGGCAGAAGTTGGCAGTAGCAGCAGCAGGAGCCCAAATATACACTGGAGTTGGCCTCAGGAGCCCAAAAATTGGATGAATCACACCCTGGAGTTGGCAGAAGTTGGCAGTAGTAGCAGCAGGAGCCCAAATATACACTGGAGTTGGCTTCAGGAGCCCAAAAATTGGATGAATCACACCCTGGAGTTGGCAGAAGTTGGCAGTAGCAGCAGCAGGAGCCCAAATATACACTGGAGTTGGCTTCAGGAGCCCAAAAATTGGATGAATCACACCCTGGAGTTGGCAGGAGTTGACAGTAGCAGCAGCAGGAGCCCAAATATACACTGGAGTTGGCTTCAGGAGCCCAAAAATTGGATGAATCACACCCTGGAGTTGGCAGAAGTTGGCAGCAGCAGCAGCAGCAGGAGCCCAAATATACACTGGAGTTGGCTTCAGGAGCCCAAAAATTGGATGAATCACACCCTGGAGTTGGCAGGAGTTGACAGTAGCAGCAGCAGGAGCCCAAATATACACTGGAGTTGGCCTCAGGAGCCCAAAAATTGGATGAATCACACCCTGGAGTTGGCAGGAGTTGACAGTAGCAGCAGCAGGAGCCCAAATATACACTGGAGTTGGCTTCAGGAGCCCAAAAATTGGATGAATCACACCCTGGAGTTGGCAGAAGTTGGCAGCAGCAGCAGCAGCAGGAGCCCAAATATACACTGGAGTTGGCTTCAGGAGCCCAAAAATTGGATGAATCACACCCTGGAGTTGGCAGAAGTTGGCAGCAGCAGCAGCAGCAGGAGCCCAAATATACACTGGAGTTGGCTTCAGGAGCCCAAAAATTGGATGAATCACACCCTGGAGTTGGCAGAAGTTGGCAGTAGCAGCAGCAGGAGCCCAAATATACACTGGAGTTGGCTTCAGGAGCCCAAAAATTGGATGAATCACACCCTGGAGTTGGCAGGAGTTGACAGTAGCAGCAGCAGGAGCCCAAATATACACTGGAGTTGGCTTCAGGAGCCCAAAAATTGGATGAATCACACCCTGGAGTTGGCAGAAGTTGGCAGTAGTAGCAGCAGGAGCCCAAATATACACTGGAGTTGGCTTCAGGAGCCCAAAAATTGGATGAATCACACCCTGGAGTTGGCAGGAGTTGACAGTAGCAGCAGCAGGAGCCCAAATATACACTGGAGTTGGCTTCAGGAGCCCAAAAATTGGATGAATCACACCCTGGAGTTGGCAGAAGTTGGCAGCAGCAGCAGCAGCAGGAGCCCAAATATACACTGGAGTTGGCTTCAGGAGCCCAAAAATTGGATGAATCACACCCTGGAGTTGGCAGGAGTTGACAGTAGCAGCAGCAGGAGCCCAAATATACACTGGAGTTGGCCTCAGGAGCCCAAAAATTGGATGAATCACACCCTGGAGTTGGCAGGAGTTGACAGTAGCAGCAGCAGGAGCCCAAATATACACTGGAGTTGGCTTCAGGAGCCCAAAAATTGGATGAATCACACCCTGGAGTTGGCAGAAGTTGGCAGCAGCAGCAGCAGCAGGAGCCCAAATATACACTGGAGTTGGCTTCAGGAGCCCAAAAATTGGATGAATCACACCCTGGAGTTGGCAGAAGTTGGCAGCAGCAGCAGCAGCAGGAGCCCAAATATACACTGGAGTTGGCTTCAGGAGCCCAAAAATTGGATGAATCACACCCTGGAGTTGGCAGAAGTTGGCAGTAGCAGCAGCAGGAGCCCAAATATACACTGGAGTTGGCTTCAGGAGCCCAAAAATTGGATGAATCACACCCTGGAGTTGGCAGGAGTTGACAGTAGCAGCAGCAGGAGCCCAAATATACACTGGAGTTGGCTTCAGGAGCCCAAAAATTGGATGAATCACACCCTGGAGTTGGCAGAAGTTGGCAGTAGTAGCAGCAGGAGCCCAAATATACACTGGAGTTGGCTTCAGGAGCCCAAAAATTGGATGAATCACACCCTGGAGTTGGCAGGAGTTGACAGTAGCAGCAGCAGGAGCCCAAATATACACTGGAGTTGGCCTCAGGAGCCCAAAAATTGGATGAATCACACCCTGGAGTTGGCAGGAGTTGACAGTAGTAGCAGCAGGAGCCCAAATATACACTGGAGTTGGCTTCAGGAGCCCAAAAATTGGATGAATCACACCCTGGAGTTGGCAGAAGTTGGCAGTAGCAGCAGCAGGAGCCCAAAAAATGGCCTAAAGACATAAATATGTTTTGCACCATTTGTAAAGTGTAAAACGTGGCACCATGCTGAATCTAGTCGCATGCATCAGGCATTGGTGGGTGGAAATCCTGGCTGATCCATCCCTGATTCATTTTGACAAAGGTGAGTCTCTCCACATTTTTAGTTGACAGACGAGTTCTCCTCGCCGTAACTATGGCCCCCGCCGCACTAAACACCCGCTCAGATGGCACGCTACTTGCCGGGCAGGACAGCTTTTCCAGGGCAAACTCTGCTAGTTGCGGCCACAAATCAAGTTTGGCTGCCCAGAAGTCCAGCGGATCCTCAAGGTGTGTTGGCATGGTCATGTCAAAGTATGACATGACCTGCTGGTTCAGGTCCTGCTCCAGGTCTTCCTGCTGCTCATGAGTAGCCTCACTATGCGGGTGTAGAAAGCTACTCATTAGCGACTGAAGACTGAGGCTGCTGCTGCTGATGGAGCTTCTGCTGCTGCTGCTGCCAACCCCCCCAGCGGCCATGGCAGTGGAAGGTGAGCGCAGAGGTCCCCTCGAGTCAGACCTGCGAGAGTATGGACCATGGCGCAGATAGGCATCGGCCAACTGCCTACGTAGAATGTCTTTGTAGTAGTTGAGTTTGTCCTCCCTCTCGGTGGGTTTAAAAAATGCCCCCATTTTGTGCCGGAAGCGAGGGTCCAATAAGGTGGACAGCCAGAAGTCATCCCGCCGACAGATGGAAACAATTCTGGGGTCACTACGCAAGCATGTGAGCATGCTTCGTGCCATTTGCGCAAGTGACTCGGATGGACTACCTGTCTCCATCTCCACTGCATACTGCCACGGTGTGTCCGGGTCCTCTGTCTCTCCTTCCTCAAAAACCTCTAGCTCCTCTGGCTGCTCCTGCTCCTCCTCTCCTGTCCGCTGACTAGATAAACCAGCCATTTCGCCAAGCCTAAACTGTGTTTCGCTGGGCAACTCCTCCTCCTCCTCTTCCTCCTCCTCCTCCTCCAGTTCAGCTCCAACGGGGTTCATGTGGCCGTAAGATGTAAACGCCATGTCTCCAGTGCCCTGACCAGCCATGGTTTCCAACATGTGCTGTAGTACATGAAGCAGTGGAATCACGTCGTTCATCCCGTAATCCTGCCGACTGACAAATAAAGTGGCTTCCTCAAAGGGCCTGAGCAAACGGCAGGTGTCACGTATGAGCTGCCACTGGTTGACATTGAAGTTACACAGGGGAGTCCCCCTATCTGCTTGGATCATCAGGAAATCCGTGATGGCTTTTCTCTGTTCATATAATCGGTCCAACATGTGAAGGGTGGAATTCCAACGGGTGGAAACATCGCAAATCAGACTATGTTGGGGGATACCATTCTGACGCTGTAGCTCAAGAAGGGTGTGTTTGGCGGTGTAGGAGTGGCTGAAGTGCATGCAAAGTTTCCGTGAAGTTGTTAGGATGTCCTGCAGATGGGGGGAACACTTCAGAAACCGCTTGACAACCAGATTGAAGACGTGAGCCATGCAGGGGGCATGGGTCAGGCTTCCTTGGCGCAGCGCAGACAAAATGTTCTTCCCATTGTCGGTAACCATGATTCCCATTTTAAGTTTTCTCGGAGTAAGCCATGTTTGGATTTCCTGATGAATACATTTAAGCAGTTCCTCCCCTGTGTGACTCCGTTCGCCAAGACAAACCATGTGAAGCACTGCGTGACACCTCCGTGCCCTGCACACATGGTAGACTGGAGGGGCACTGAGACTTGAGCCTACAGTGGAGGGTGAGGAGATGGCGGAGGATGAGGAGGCCGAGTCGCACGGTGTCACAGGCCCAATGGGCAGAGAGCGCGGAGGCCGAAGCGGCGTGACCTGTCCAAGTTGCTGCTGCAAAGGGACCACATTCACCCAGTGGGCCGTAAACGACATGTACTGCCCCTGACCGTAGTTACAGCTCCAGATGTCGGCGCTGCCATGTATTTTGCTACACACCGACAGGCTCAAGGACTGGCCCACCTTCTGTTCAACAAAAGTGTGCAGCGCTGGTACTGCCTTCTTGGCAAAGAAATGACGGCTTGGGACTCTCCACCTCGGCTCGGCACAAGCCATCAGTTCTCTGAAAGGTGCAGATTCCACCACCTGAAAAGGGAGCGACTGCAGCACCAGCAACTTGGACAGGAGCACATTCAGCTTCTGCGCCGTAGGATGAGTGGGCGCATACTGCTGTCTCTTGGACATGGCTTCGCTGATGGATTGCTGGCGGGATGCATGACTTGGAGGAGGAGGAGGAGGAGCAGGAGCGACAGAGGATGGGTGTGACGCACAGCTGCCTTCGGCTGAGGTGCTGGAGCCTTGGCTGGCAGAAATTGGGAGCTCACTTGGTGAGGAAGCAGACTGGACCACCCCTTGGGAGCCTCGGTTCTCCCAGGTCGTTTTATGGTGACGCATCATATGTTGACGCAGGGCCGTGGTGCCAACATTTGGACCCTGGCCACGCTTCACCTTTTGCCTACATATTTTGCATGTGGCCATGTTACCCTCCTGCGGATGCCTCAGGAAAAACTGCCACACTGCCGAGTAGCTACTTTTCCCACCCCCTGGCCTCACTGATTCACTGCTGCTGTTGCCAACTCCAGGAACCCCTGCTCCACTACCTCCCGATAAGGTAGACTGCCGCACAGCAGGTGCTCTACCCCGGCCCCGGCCCCGGCCGGCTCCAGCCTTTGGAATTGTGCCCCCATGCTGACTGCTACCACCTTGCTGCCTCAGCTGCTGACTCCGGGGCAACCTGCGCCCCTCTTCTCCTGATGATGACGATGAAGCCCCTTCATCACCCGGCTCCCAAGTGCGATCGGCTTCATCGTCATCATCATCATCATCACCGGGTTGTGGCTGTACGTCACTGATGTTCGTGGATTCGTCAACAGTGTCTGGCGCAGGAGCTGGAACGCTCGCAGCACCCACGACACTGTCCACATCACTATTTGTCTGCCTAGCTAAAGAAGCCACCTCCATTTCTTGGCTGGGCAGTAGCTGCTGACTGTCCTCCTGTATCTGATCGTCCTCCTCACTAAAGAGTGGAGCTGAACCCAAAGCATAGGATACGTCGCTGGGGGAGGGAACGGCGTAGGACAGAGGCAATGGGAGGACAGGGACTGCTCTCGGGGCATGCCAACTCAGGGTTGTGTCAGAGGAACCTACCGACCCTAGACTGGGGGTCTCAGATGTAAGTTGTGATGATGTTGTTGATGAGCGCGTCAGCCAATCTACCACGGCAGATGCGTTACTGGTGGAGACCCGACCGCTAGCAGATACTGGCAGATTAGGTCTCTCAGCGTGACTCCTGCTGCTACTGGCCCCCAGTCTGATGCGAGCTCTGCCTGCGGAATCTTGGCCTCTGCCACTCCTCTTTTCACTTCCAGGCACTTGTCTGCCCGACATAGTCTAACTGGCGTGGTAGTAGGTGATATTTTAAGAACCCCCAGGCAGCAGTGGGTCTATATAAAACAGAATATAATGCACACCAAAAGTGAGCAGTAACACTCAGCCTCCAACAGGCCTGCTTAGTGTAAATAAGAGAGCTGCTTAGTGTAAATAAAGAGGGGTATGCTATGTTACAGAATGGGATGCCTCAACAGAAGTGCACCTGGCAGGCAGCAGTAAGCCTATGCCCAGCAAAAGTGTCTTATAATATAAATATAATAAGAGCAAATGCTTATATGGTCTTAAACAGAGGCTGCTTTAGTCACAGAATGGGATGCCCTGGGCAGGAATGGACCTGGCAGGGTCCAGTAGGGCTTTGGCCAGCAAAAGTGTCTTTATCAGGCTAATTTCAAATATGATAAGAGCAAATGCTTATATGGTCTTAAACAGAGGCTGCTGTAGTCACAGAATGGGATGCCCCGGGCAGGAATCGACCTGGCAGGGTCCAGTAGGGCTTTGGCCAGCAAAAGTGTCTTTATCAGGCCTGATTTCTATGAGAATAAGTGCAAATGTTTATTATGCTATTAAATAGAGGCTGCTTTAGTCACAGAATGGGATGCCAGTGCCACAAAAACCAGAGAGCATGCACAGCAAAAGTGTCTTTATCAGGCCTGATTTCTATGAGAATAAGTGCAAATGTTTATTATGCTATTAAATAGAGGCTGCTTTAGTCACAGAATGGGATGCCAGTGCCACAAAAACCAGAGAGCATGCACAGCAAAAGTGTCTTTATCAGGCCTGATTTCTATGAGAATAAGTGCAAATGTTTATTATGCTATTAAATAGAGGCTGCTTTAGTCACAGAATGGGATGCCAGTGCCACAAAAACCAGAGAGCATGCACAGCAAAAGTGTCTTTATCAGGCCTGATTTCTATGAGAATAAGTGCAAATGTTTATTATGCTATTAAATAGAGGCTGCTTTAGTCACAGAATGGGATGCCAGTGCCACAAAAACCAGAGAGCATGCACAGCAAAAGTGTCTTTATCAGGCCTGATTTCTATGAGAATAAGTGCAAATGTTTATTATGCTATTAAATAGAGGCTGCTTTAGTCACAGAATGGGATGCCAGTGCCACAAAAACCAGAGAGCATGCACAGCAAAAGTGTCTTTATCAGGCCTGATTTCTATGAGAATAAGTGCAAATGTTTATTATGCTATTAAATAGAGGCTGCTTTAGTCACAGAATGGGATGCCAGTGCCACAAAAACCAGAGAGCATGCACAGCAAAAGTGTCTTTATCAGGCCTGATTTCTATGAGAATAAGTGCAAATGTTTATTATGCTATTAAATAGAGGCTGCTTTAGTCACAGAATGGGATGCCAGTGCCACAAAAACCAGAGAGCATGCACAGCAAAAGTGTCTTTATCAGGCCTGATTTCTATGAGAATAAGTGCAAATGTTTATTATGCTATTAAATAGAGGCTGCTTTAGTCACAGAATGGGATGCCAGTGCCACAAAAACCAGAGAGCATGCACAGCAAAAGTGTCTTTATCAGGCCTGATTTCTATGAGAATAAGTGCAAATGTTTATTATGCTATTAAATAGAGGCTGCTTTAGTCACAGAATGGGATGCCAGTGCCACAAAAACCAGAGAGCATGCACAGCAAAAGTGTCTTTATCAGGCCTGATTTCTATGAGAATAAGTGCAAATGTTTATTATGCTATTAAATAGAGGCTGCTTTAGTCACAGAATGGGATGCCAGTGCCACAAAAACCAGAGAGCATGCACAGCAAAAGTGTCTTTATCAGGCCTGATTTCTATGAGAATAAGTGCAAATGTTTATTATGCTATTAAATAGAGGCTGCTTTAGTCACAGAATGGGATGCCAGTGCCACAAAAACCAGAGAGCATGCACAGCAAAAGTGTCTTTATCAGGCCTGATTTCTATGAGAATAAGTGCAAATGTTTATTATGCTATTAAATAGAGGCTGCTTTAGTCACAGAATGGGATGCCAGTGCCACAAAAACCAGAGAGCATGCACAGCAAAAGTGTCTTTATCAGGCCTGATTTCTATGAGAATAAGTGCAAATGTTTATTATGCTATTAAATAGAGGCTGCTTTAGTCACAGAATGGGATGCCAGTGCCACAAAAACCAGAGAGCATGCACAGCAAAAGTGTCTTTATCAGGCCTGATTTCTATGAGAATAAGTGCAAATGTTTATTATGCTATTAAATAGAGGCTGCTTTAGTCACAGAATGGGATGCCAGTGCCACAAAAACCAGAGAGCATGCACAGCAAAAGTGTCTTTATCAGGCCTGATTTCTATGAGAATAAGTGCAAATGTTTATTATGCTATTAAATAGAGGCTGCTTTAGTCACAGAATGGGATGCCAGTGCCACAAAAACCAGAGAGCATGCACAGCAAAAGTGTCTTTATCAGGCCTGATTTCTATGAGAATAAGTGCAAATGTTTATTATGCTATTAAATAGAGGCTGCTTTAGTCACAGAATGGGATGCCAGTGCCACAAAAACCAGAGAGCATGCACAGCAAAAGTGTCTTTATCAGGCCTGATTTCTATGAGAATAAGTGCAAATGTTTATTATGCTATTAAATAGAGGCTGCTTTAGTCACAGAATGGGATGCCAGTGCCACAAAAACCAGAGAGCATGCACAGCAAAAGTGTCTTTATCAGGCCTGATTTCTATGAGAATAAGTGCAAATGTTTATTATGCTATTAAATAGAGGCTGCTTTAGTCACAGAATGGGATGCCAGTGCCACAAAAACCAGAGAGCATGCACAGCAAAAGTGTCTTTATCAGGCCTGATTTCTATGAGAATAAGTGCAAATGTTTATTATGCTATTAAATAGAGGCTGCTTTAGTCACAGAATGGGATGCCAGTGCCACAAAAACCAGAGAGCATGCACAGCAAAAGTGTCTTTATCAGGCCTGATTTCTATGAGAATAAGTGCAAATGTTTATTATGCTATTAAATAGAGGCTGCTTTAGTCACAGAATGGGATGCCAGTGCCACAAAAACCAGAGAGCATGCACAGCAAAAGTGTCTTTATCAGGCCTGATTTCTATGAGAATAAGTGCAAATGTTTATTATGCTATTAAATAGAGGCTGCTTTAGTCACAGAATGGGATGCCAGTGCCACAAAAACCAGAGAGCATGCACAGCAAAAGTGTCTTTATCAGGCCTGATTTCTATGAGAATAAGTGCAAATGTTTATTATGCTATTAAATAGAGGCTGCTTTAGTCACAGAATGGGATGCCAGTGCCACAAAAACCAGAGAGCATGCACAGCAAAAGTGTCTTTATCAGGCCTGATTTCTATGAGAATAAGTGCAAATGTTTATTATGCTATTAAATAGAGGCTGCTTTAGTCACAGAATGGGATGCCAGTGCCACAAAAACCAGAGAGCATGCACAGCAAAAGTGTCTTTATCAGGCCTGATTTCTATGAGAATAAGTGCAAATGTTTATTATGCTATTAAATAGAGGCTGCTTTAGTCACAGAATGGGATGCCAGTGCCACAAAAACCAGAGAGCATGCACAGCAAAAGTGTCTTTATCAGGCCTGATTTCTATGAGAATAAGTGCAAATGTTTATTATGCTATTAAATAGAGGCTGCTTTAGTCACAGAATGGGATGCCTCACAGCAGACTTAAGATCAGTTCAGTATATATGCACAGTTAGTTACTATAAGCAGCCTGAAAACGCTAACAAAGGCTGGATGAAAAAAAAAAAATCTCCCTGTCAGCCAGCTCCGTTTTTCCTACCTTTCCCTGGCTTTCTGTCTGTCTCCTGTCTGTCTCCTGCCTGTCTCCTGCCTGTCTCCAGCCTGTCCCTGTCTGTCCCTGTCTCCAGCCTGTCTAACTGCCTCAGCTACACAGCGTTCTGTCTGTCTGTCACGAATGCAATAGAGAAATGAGGAAAAGCAAGATGGCCGCCGTTAAATACCGCTGTGTGACGTCACCGGGCTTGCTGGCTGCTGATAGGCTGCATGTGACTGCCCCAGCTTGCACTGGCGCGGGATACATGTCCAGACATGTCCCGCCCGCCATCTTAGAATGCCTGTAATGTAAATGAATGGATGTTAAAGGAAAACTTCGAGTGATCGAATCGCGGGGAAATTCGGATTCGATCCGAATCGAATTTTTCCTGAAATTCGGATCGAATCCGGGTTCGTCCGGATCGATTCGCTCATCCCTACTTGTATTATAAAGCTAATAGAATGATTGAATGGCATATTAAAGGGGAACAAAACCCAGGATTTTGACTATCCCCCGATCGCCGCAGCCAACTCACAGCTTTCCTACGGCGCATGTGCGGTCGCTTCTAAAATCAGCGCGCTCCGCGCCAGTAAGCTATGGGCGTCTAAGTGACGTCTAAGCTCAGCGGCTCCGAACATGCTGGCGGCCGCATCTCGTGCTTCCCTCTAACAGAGAGCGTGTCCACGCCGGTTATTCACAAATGGCCAGAATGGGCATGCACCCCTGCTAGAGGGATAGCGGGGATGCGGCCCGCACTTTCTCCGTTGGACCGGGAAAGAAGGTGAGTTTTTGGGCGAGCATAACATTTCCCCATGGCTTTGCAACTGGAAATTTCCTAGTAGGTCCATGGTAGAGGGCCACCCAATTTTTGAGAGAACAATCGCTCATTTGATATCAATGGGCAAGGAGGGTAAACTAATCATTATTCCTGGCTATCTTACTGTGGTAAGGAATAACCCAGAATTTATCCCAGGGCAATCAAGCAACTTTCTTTATCAGGCTGGATGAGTAATAAAGTGGCATGCTTGATGCATTTCATGGGGAAAAATGCCTTGCTGAGTTTCGTGGAAATAAATGAGTTTGAAAGTAAGAGAATAAAATGGTGGGAGTATATGCAAGTTTGAGGATTGTTTCTTAGTATGCGATCCAAAACAGACTTATGGATTGAAATTGCCCAGCTAGAATAAGCTTGTTTGAATCGAGGACCTAATAAACATTTACTATCCTGGTCTTATAAAACAATGAGAGACAAATGAGACTTCATACAAACTATGCTTGACACTCTGGGAAAAATCACTTTTTCATGATTCTTTTTTCATCTTTTTTTCTCTTTCTCTCATTTCTTTTTTTTTTCATTATCCGTGTCCACTTCTGGGGATTCCATTTGTGTAGATTCCTAAAAAAATGGGCACTCAAGAGGGCGGGGGGGTTAAGATAAGGGGATCAATTGTTAGACAATGATATGTGAATGGTGTTAATGCTTTCTCAACATAATTTGAGCTTAAATGTAATGTAAAATATAAACTATAAACTAGAAGACCATCAGCAGATAATGTTATTATGAAAGGTATGTAATGTCGCTAAGATTCTGTTAATAATAGTAGATATTTGTAATGCATACTTGTAAAAAAAAAATGGTATATTCTAAAAATGTATATAAATAAAGATGGAAATCACGGGTATAGGGGCACAATCCAAACACAAATGATTATTTTACATTCCAAAAGCAAACAAGGCAAACATTACAAACAATAAGGTAGAAGAACAAAAACCTGCAAAAATTAACTTTTCCTTTAAACACCCCGTGCTTGTGGCCCAGGCTGTAGATGGCAGCGTACGTACACCCTGACATCCACAAAGTTGTTCATGTAGGTATCCTAGGACTTGGAGGCAGCGGACTGTGGAGGAAGAGGATGACGGCTGCAAAAAGAAATAAAATAATTTTTAACACGTGTCAGAGGTAGACGGGGGGGAGTGGAGGTGGGTGTGGTGGTGTAAGTGGAAGAGGCAGAGTAGTTGGAGGTGAACGTGGTGGTGTAGGTGGAAGAGGTGGAGGAAATGTCCACATTGGCTGTGGATAGGCAGATCCCCTTGGTGATGACACCCCTTTCAGTGCTGAACACACATTCTGATAGGACACTTGCTGTACGGCAGGCAAACACCTCCAAGGCATAGAGGGCAAGGTCTTGCCATGTGTCCAATTTACCAACCAAGAAATTCAATGGTGGTGACTTCCTCCTCCTCCTTGGCCTCATGCTGCCACTGAGGCCACAATGTCAGATGGGAACTCCGCCTTTAGTGCTTTTCAGGTTGCTATCAGGTTTCTATCATTCTCCAGTGGTGGAATCAATACAATAATACTAACAATGGTTTTCTGTTTGCTTTGCAGATCCCTGGCAACAGACATCATTCAGAGATTATTCATACTTTTCCCTAGCTTCGGTGACTGGTGGCAAAGAATGCAAATGACCCATGTCTTCCTCCTCCTCCTTGGCCTCTTGCCACCACTGAGCCCTCAATGTCATTTGGGAACTCCTCCATTAGTGCCTCCACCAGAGTGCATTTGTATATTCTCATTTTTCTCTCATGCACCTGTGGTGGAATCAAGGATGTGATGTTATCCTTTTAGTGGGGAACCCAGTAATCAGCACTGGTGACTATGCGGGCCAACTCGTGGTCGTTCCACAGTCACTGGAGCATATAGTGGCCAAGCTGCCCTGAGTCAAGGAAAGTCTGTACTCAGTGGGAGGTGTCTCCTCCTTCGCACCCCCCCAGCCAAACTCCAGTGAAGCATGTGAGCTGCGCTGGGTGCCACCCTGCTGTGAGGAAAAGTCCTCATCTAAAGCCTCCAAAACTGTCCCTTGGCTGGCTGCTGTCGGCCTAGCAACCCACCTTGTAAGCCACCAGGGGTCTTGCCCGACACCTGTGTAAATGTGCCTTTCTCTTCCTCCTCTGCTTCCTCCTGTGGCACCATTACATCCTTTGTCATGACCTGAAGTGTTTTTTTCTAGCAGACAAAGAATGGGGAACAGCACTGACTATATTGGTGGCATATTGGAAACACTGCAGCACAGCAAAAATGTCCCTCATGGAGGCCCCACTCATTGGTGGTGAAGTGCTGTTGGTCTGCACTTCGACTCACTTGGGCAATTTGTAGCTGTAAATGCACTGATCTGTCTGCTCCTGACCCCAACCCACAGCTCCTGGCCATTGAGTTTCAGTAACACCTGCTGCCATTTCCCCCAATAGCTGTGCTCAAAATAGTGCTGCAGGCGCCACGCTGACTGGATAAGGAGGCAGGAGAGGAGAAAGCAGAGTGGGCCACAGGAGGCAATGAGTGGAAGCAAGGAATAATACTAACACCCCTCCAGCAATTTTTAGTCTGTACAGCTCCATGGAATACAATAACGCTCTATAAATAAACAAATAATAATATTATTAATAATAATACTAATAATGTTATGGTTTTCTTTGCAGGTCCCTGATGAACTTGAACTTGAAACACTGTGTGTCAAATATTCTATCAGTGCCTCAACTTGGTCTGGCCTCCCCCTCCTGGCAGCGGTATTGGGGCCTACAAGAATATGCTGCAAACTCTGGTGCTTGCTGACATCAGAGAAAGATGTAGCAGACACAGGTTTAACATGTCGTCTCCCAGCAGCACCAGCTCCATTATCATGGCTGGGATCCCTGTTCCTTATTTGCTGATTTCTTCATTCTGGTGGCCTGTCCCTCTCAGTATATCAGTGCCCGCCCGGTCCCTGGAAGTGGCCTGAAAGGGATCACTGTCCCTCAGTTAGCTTTAGAAATGGAATCCCCCTCTCTTACTTATCTGGTTACCAGGATGAACAGATTTTTTTAAAATGAGAAACAAGATGTATATCTGATTAAATAAAAAAATATCAATTTTTTTTAGTTTCATGTTATTATTTTGAGTACTTGAGTACCATTTTGTACAGAGCAACTGCTGCAGATGCTACCCCCAAATTGGCCTCTGAGTCTGACACCTTTAAAATATAAAATGATTTTATATAAAAATATTTCATTTTGATTTTTAATGTATTTTCAATTGAATTATTTATGTATTTATTTACTTTTTGGTTTTCTGTTATTGTTTTGAGTACTTTACTACTACTCCATATCGTGCAGGGCACTCACCCTGGTGTTACCCCTAAATGGGCCTCTGACATCTGTGTAAAAAAGTTATATTTCATTATTTATTTTTTAATGTATGTATTTTTTTATTTTTTCTGTTTTCTGTTATTGTTTTGAGTACTTTCCCTAACCCATTTTGTGCATGACAATTACCCTGGTGTTTCCCCCAATTCGCAGCCCTCTAGCCCTTACTACCCCCATTTTAAAGCCATTTTTTGCCCCCAAGTTTGGGTCCCTATCGACTTCAATAGGGTTTGGGTTAAGCTCGGGGGTCAGAACCGAACTTTAGCGGTGAGTTCGCCAAACATTCCAAACCCTAACTTCTATGGGCTTGCTCATCACCATTAAATAGCAAAACATTATTAGGAGAAGTTCCTTGGGGCAACTCAATATCTTGTTCACTTAGGTTCATTTTAATCAAGTTATTGAGCACAACATGAATAGTCACAAAGTCCTCTGAGGACAGCTTCCAGACGAAACACAGACAGAAGTGCTGATAACTAAAATGAAGCACCCTCATTCCTGATCTATGGCACTAGGAAGGACATTATATGAAATTTTCCTGTCCTGCTTTGAAATCATAAGCTTCACAAATCCCAAACTTTAGAATTATCCTCTGAGATTGCAACTATTTTTGGTGCATTACGCAGTTGACTCCTACCATCTAGTAGTATCTTCCCCATTCATTTTGTAATGAGAGTCTAAAAACATGGCTAGCCTGTAGTTTTACTTTTGCATGATGCCATTGATATATGGGTTCATACCTAAGCACTAAAGCATGCAACGCTCCATACTCGCCAGCATGACTACGTACCCAATCCATTTGTTCTCTCCCCCCTGCACTTCAATGCAATGTTGGTTGGGCATCATTGTCAACACCCTTCATTTATGTCAGAATGTGCTCCAGCTTTATCCCCTAGCTGCAATTGTATTAACTCCATACCTGCCTAACCATGAAAATGTCATTAAAACCTAGCCTTATTGCGTGTTTTCTGCTTAAAACATTGGGCCATGGAAAGCATGTACTGTTCCAGGCCATAAGCTCTGTTTCAGGTTCCAGGTGCATGCCATGAGTTGTATAAAAACAATGCAATCCACTAAATGGCACAGTTGGGACTGTTCCATTGAATTTTGGACAGGTGGGAGTTCATTTGGCACATAAGCTGCTGCTGGGCCATAGAGCATGGCTCGTTCCGGCCATATGTGTACTTTATAGCAGTTATAAGCAGCACATGATCAAATAACTGATAACAATGACTGTGTAGTGTAATAACTGTGGGTGTGGTCTGTGTACTAGGATGAACACAGAGCCGGCGTCAGCACCTGGCAAGGCGGGACAGCTGCCGGGGGCCCCTATCCTTCGGGGGGGGGGGGCCACTGACAGGGTCGACCTTTGGGGTGTGCAACGGCGTTTGACCGGCGGCGGACTGGGGGGGCACTGCCACAGCTGGTGCCCACATCTCCTGGGGCTCCACACAATGGGTCATCTTGATTTAGATTCCAGGTGGGGAAGTGCTGGGTTTTGTTATGCTTTTAAGTTGCCCACCCCAGCTGATTTTCTATCCCAGTTGCATCCCAATCTGTGATACCCTACTGTGTGAAACCCCCTGGGATCACTGGCATACTAAAACTAGAGTTTTGCTCCAAATAGCATCATCCTTAGGGGCATCCAGATTTGGGGGCATCCCTGGGTGATGTGACGTGACTCTTCACCACAAAGGGGCCCACTGAGACCATGCCGCCCAAGGGCCCACATAAACCTGGAGCCGGCCCTGGATGAAGATATGGGGATAATCTTGCACACAGTGCTGCCCAGTTTGCTTTGGCCACATCAGCAGGCGATGCTGCCTCACATGCAGAAAAGAAACAGTTTCCACATTTCTATCTACTGATAAATAGCCAAAGCTTATAACTATAAGAGGCAATCAGACATCAGGGCACCCTTTGATTGCATTCCAGGGACAAGAATTAAGCATTCACATGGCTTAATAAAAGGGATCAAGTTTGCTGTGTGCAATGAGGAAAATGACCTAAGGATAAGTCAGAAAATGGCTACCAGGTGCCTGTTCTCACCTTACTTGAAAGTCAATGATGTTTCATTGGTTGTAAAGTCTTTAATATTTATAAATTGTTTGTTAATTGTTTGATTTCTTCATCTTAAGGAGACATTCACAACTTAATAACTGTTTAATTTTGAACTCTTTAATTGCCATGCATAGCTACATAAAAATGATCAGTAAGCTTTCAGAAACAAGATTTATTATGCATAAATACTTGCTTTCCTTTGACATGGTTGCTGAATCATGGCAGCATATATAATTCATGAATACTTAATAAAATAAAGCTTACCTTCAACATTATTATTTAAAGATAATGCAAAATTACTAGATGCCAGCAAGTACAACTTTATCTCCTGTTCTAATAATATGCTCTGTTGCTTCTTATTAAGCTGTTGTAAGAGCCTACTTTATCTGCATTCCCTGTTAATTAGTTTTCAAGCCTTAACTTTAAAAGTGCAGCAGCAGTAGTTTACTGTTTGGATCCAGACTGTTCAAGTAATCTCATACACATGGTTATTTTATTTCTGAAATTACTCAGCTGGAACAGCATTAAAATACAAATTACAAGAATGTGTTTTACATGAATAATACTCTGCATCTACACAGTCTACGTATTTTAAATGGCACAAGAATGGACTTACAATGGTCACAAGACAACAAGAGGTGAAGAGTGATGCGGCAGAAATGCCCTTCTTGCATGTAGGCATCAGTTTAAGCCCAGAAAACTGTGTAGTTTACAGACTTACCAGAGTCTGGGTACTGGCCCACAGTCGATTCACCAGTCAGCGAGATATATATCTCAATATTACAATAAAAATATATAATTACCTGACCATAAAGGGATATGAACACAAAAATAACTCTATACTCATAGAGGTGGAGTCTGTAAAATCCTCCATACAACCAGCTCTGCGGGAGGATATATGTGAGGGAAATGACAATGTGGCATCTGTATGGGTAGAAATACATGGAAGGAGAAACAAAAAAAAAAATACTGATGGGGGGTTTGCTACGAGCCTCCAGATATATCCAAATCCACAGAAAACAGCAAAGACAAATACATATAGCTGCTAAATTGAATGAGGTAGTTATCATGGGAGACTTTAACTACCCAGATATAGACTGGGATACTGAAACCTGTGGATCTCATAAAGGTAAAAGTTTTTCATCTAAAACAAAAGATGGCTACCTTTCCCAGCAAGTAAAAGCTCCAACAAGGGGGGGGAGCCACACTGGACTGAATACTAACCAATGTACCAGACAAATTAACAAAGATAAACAGTGGATCATAATATTATTAATTTCAACTTAGCAGTCACTATGGTACCTTATCATTGAGCCACAAAAAAGCAGAACTTCAGAAAAACAAAGTTTGACCAGCTTAGAGATGCGGTAAACTGCATTGACTTGGAAAATGTCCTTAAAAACAAAAGCATGGACAGTAAATGGGATACTTTCACAGAAATCCTAAATTATCATTGTGCTAGATAGATACCTTACAGGAATAAAAGGGTTAGAAACAAGTGTAAACCAATGTGGCTAAACAAATGTTTAGGGGAGCAAAAGGCAACAAAAAAGGCATTTTAACATTTAAAGCAGGAAGGGACAGTGGAGCATTAAAAAACAACAGATAAGTGCAGCAAAGCTGGAGATAGATCGCTGAAGGCAGGAAAACCCAAAAATGTTCTTTAGCTATGTAAACAGTAAAAGATACAAACCTGAGGGTGTGGGCCCCCTGAAAATCAAGAAGGGGACACCTATAGAGGTGAATGAGGAGAACGCATGTTTACTAAACATCTTTTTTGCTTCCATATTCACAAAATAATGTGACATGCCTGGTGAAATGCAGAGCAATAACCCTCTCCATTAAATGTCACTGGTCTAACCAAGGAAGAAGTGTAGCTCCGTCTCAAGCAGACAAAAATCGATAAATCCCCAGGACCAGATGGCATACAGCCCCATGTTTATATCTAATATTTGTAGATTCAATAATTATAGGGGCTGTTCCAAGGGATTGGTGCTTAGCAAATGTGGTGCCAATTTCAAATAGGGGTCTAAGGGGGAACCTGGGAACTATAGATTGGTAAGTTTAACATTTGTGGCGGGCTAGCTGTATGAAGGTTTTTTTAAGGGATATTATCCTGGAGTATCTTGGTGAAAATGACCTTATTACTCCATATCGGAATACTCCATAATGATCGGAAGCAGAGGGTGGTTATCAATGGTACATACTCAGATTGGGTCACCGTTACACCGCAAGGGTCAGTTCGGGGCCCAATTCTTATATATATATATATATACACACACACACACACACACACACACCGTATTTTTCGCCATATAAGACGCACCTGCATATAAGACGCACCTAGGATTTGGGGTAGGAAAATAAGAAAAAAAAATATTTTAAACCAAAAACGCACCATTACAGACAGTGTGGCATCCCCCCTCCATTCCCATAGGCCGTGTGGGATGCCCCCATTCCATTCCCCATATAGGCAGTGTGGCATTCTCCCCCCCCTCCCATTCCCCATATACCCAGTGTGGAATCCCCCCTCCCATTCCCATATAGGCATTGTGCACCCCATTATAATAAGCAGTGTGGCATTGCCCCCCCATTCCCATAGGCAGTGTGGCATCCCCCTCCCCCCATTCCCATTGGCAGTGTGGCATCCCCCTCCCCCATTCCCATAGGCTTTGTGGCATCCCTCTCCCCCCATTCCCATTGGCAGTGTGGCATCCCCCTCCCCCCATTCCCATAGTCAGTGTGGCATCCCCCTCCCCCCATTCCCATTGGCAGTGTGGCATCCCCCTCCCCCCATTCCCATAGGCTTTGTGGCATCCCTCTCCCCCCATTCCCATTGGCAGTGTGGCATCCCCCTCCCCCCATTATCCCCCTATTAGTATAGGCTGTGTGGCATCCCCCTCTCCCCCATTAGTATAGGCTGTGTGGCATCCCCCTCTCCCCCCATTGGCAGTGTGGCATCCCCTCTCCCCCATTGGCAGCGTGGCATCCCCTCTCCCCCCATTGGCAGTGTGGCATCCCCCTCTCCCCCCATTGGCAGTGTGGCATCCCCTCTCCCCCATTGGCAGCATGGCATCCCCTCTCCCCCATTGGCAGTGTGGCATCCCCTCTCCCCCCATTGGCAGTGTGGCATCTCCCTCTCCCCCCATTGGCAGTGTGGCATCCCCTCTCCCCCATTGGCAGCGTGGCATCCCCTCTCCCCCCATTGGCAGTGTGGCACCCCCTCCCATTGGCAGTGTGGCATCCCCCTCTCCCCCCATTGGCAGCATGGCATCCCCTCTCCCCCCATTGGCAGCGTGGCATCCCCTCTCCCCCCATTGGCAGTGTGGCATCCCCTCTCCCCCATTGGCAGCGTGGCATCCCCTCTCCCCCCATTGGCAGTGTGGCATCTCCCTCTGCCCCCATTGGCAGTGTGGCATCCCCTCTCCCCCATTGGCAGTGTGGCATCCCCTCTCCCCCATTGGCAGTGTGGCATCCCCTCTCCACCCATTGGCAGCTTGGCATCCCCTCTCCCCCCACTGGCAGTGTGGCATCCCCTCTCCCCCCATTGGCAGCATGGCATCCCCCCTCCCCCCATAGGCAGTCGGCATCAGTAGAATAAAAAAAAAAGTATAACTCACCTCTCCGCTGATAAGCAGCTGGCTCCGTGAATCGGGTGGGCGTGGCCTGCGCCGCATCAGCGTCGGCGCAGGCCACGGCCACCCGATTTACGGAGCCGGCCGTAAGAGGCAGCGGCGGGTTGTGTCCAGGCCCCGCCGCTGCGATTGCTGTCTTTTCAGGCAGCAATAGCAGCAGCGGGGCCGGGACACAACCCGCCCGCTCCTCCATCTGCTGCCTATTCCTTGGCACACGCGAGCACCCAGGTCAGAGCAGCTGGTGGACGTGGCCTGCACCGAGTCAGTGCAGGCCACGCCCACCTGCTGCGCTGACCTGGGTGCTCGCGTGTGACCTGACAGGAAGAGGCAGCAGATGGAGGAGCGGGCGGGCTGTGTCCCGGCCCCGCCGCTGCTATCGCTGCCTGAAAAGACAGCAATCGCAGCGGCGGGGCCGGGACACAACCCGCCGCTCCTCTGGCCTTTCTCAGTGTGACAGGCAACGCGGGAGCGCCGGGAACGGGGGAGTTTTTTTTTTTTTTTTTTACATTCGCCTGATAAGGCGCAAGGACATTTTCCCCCACTTTGATACCAGAGTATCATTTTCCCTTGTACAAGTCACTGGTCAGACCCTATATGGAGTACTGTGTACAATTCTGGGCACCAGTGCATAAGAAGGACATATCAGAACTGGAGAGTGTTCAGAGGAGTGCAACTAAGCTAATAAAAGGAGTGCAGAGATTATAGTACTGTGAAAGATTGTCAAGTTTTAGTTAGATTTAGTTTGGAAAAGAGACACCTGAGGAGTGATATAATAAGTATGTAAAAATATATTTGGGGTCAATGCAAAGATCTGTTCCACAATCTATTTATGTCTGAGGGGGGATCCAGTGTACCCCCTTGGATGCACCCCTGCATCCAAAAAATACATATTATTCAATTAAAATGCACCAAAAACATGTAAATGATATTTTCTCAGATTTTCCTAGTTGATTTTCCGCGACTGCGCCCACGTGACCGCTTGGCGGCCAATTGCGGGAATCCGTTCTTGCCGCTGGCTCGTTATGAAGGTGAGTAAAACAAGCTATATATGTGGTTTGCTGCAAGGGGGGCTCCAGCATTCTGGATGCCCCCCTCACCTGACCACACAGCCAGACCAACACCCGTTAAGGTAAAAACGGGTGTTGGTCCGGTTTTATGCCATAAAGAAATTTACAGTCCTGAGTCCCTAAATAGCAGAATAATATGAATATAAATGATAAAAAGTGTCCTTTATTCTTAGTAGGTGAAAACCACATGGTTAAAGTGAAATGACTGGGTTTTCCATTACTCAAGATAGTGTTGGGAAGGTAGATGGGTGGGCAATTACCGCCTCAGCTCCAGGGGCTGCAAGCTGCCGCTCCAGGTCCTGGGCAGGGAGGTGGGAGGGCAGGTATGTAGTATGTACTGTACCATTGCTGGTACCATTGTTGGATCCCTGGACATAGAGGAGGTATCATTGGAAAGGGCAGAACATTAGGTATACACCCTTACAAGGACATGTGGACTGGACCAGGCAGCAGCACTGCAAAATCTTGTTACCATTGCTTACAGGTGCTGGGGTGGTGCCATTCTAAGTTTCAGATCGTCCGGACTTACTTACTTACTTACTAATGACTCACTAGAGGTGTTGTTGGAAGGGGAGATCCTCAGTTATACACTACTATAAGGGCATGTGGATTGGGGCAGAATGGACCAAGCAGTGGCACTGCAAATTCCCAGTATCATTGCTACCTGAAACAACACACATAAAACTAGGTTTAGCGTGGGCCTGGCACAAATGGCATATGACTCAAATTGCCAAGAAACGACAATTTTAATTGAAAGTATTCAAAATTACCACATACATGTACTGACTACATACCATGTTAGTCATGTTAAAATTACAAACATCTGTGAATTAAAATAAACGGGCCCCCCCATGCAACCAGACAAGCCACACTCACATCCGCATTCCTTCACACCACTAAGCTGTTAGTTTGGCCATAGGTTAGTACACTAACTCAGTACTGAGTTTAATTCCTCTAAGGGAGTAGTATAGATTAAGTCTCGCACACTGATGTATTTCAGCATATAGCAGCAGCGCTTGCAAGTGCACTCAGCACAGTGGAGTCTCCTTCAACATCTCACTTATAATTCGCCATTTGCTCCTTCCAGCCAATCCTCTATCTGGGTAGGCTTAAGTGTATAACTGTAAGATCACATCATGGAGACAGTAGCCCGCTGATGCACTTATGTCTGCGCACCTTCACAAACAGCTTCGCATATAAAACAGGCACTTATCTGTGTCTCCTCAAGTCCGTGTCTGTGTCTCCTCGGAGCTTGATCCAGGGCACTTTTCTACAGCTGCTGTCTCATAACAGTGCGAGCGGCCTCAGCAGGACTGAGGAGGGATGCGAAAGTGTGGGGGCCGGCCGTCCGCCGACACGTGTTTTGCCCTGCCCACCGGAGCTTCGTCAGGGTGGGGGGCGGCCAATCCACTCTTTTATGGTACTCTAAAACTCCGACTTCCGTCCGTCCTCCAATCGGGGTTTCGGTGCACCAGCGTCTTAATGATAGTCTCCGGGGACGGACTATGGGTCTCAGCAAGTCGCCCCTGCATTTACTGTCAGATGACGAGTGGATTTAGGCTGGCTTCACGGGTCAGGGCCCTTATCAGAAACAAATCACGCTGTCATACATTAGATCATATGAAAATATGACGGCGGCTGGGCGGTTTTATCATTGCAGCAATCGTCTTTTAAACAGTGTCAGCGGACAGCCTCTTCCCCCCCATATAGCATCACTGGCCAGGACGCAAAGCGAGCAGGATGAAGGCTGTTGCCTAAACACTGAATAGAAGCTGTATTTTAATCAACTGAAATGTGAGTGCACACTTTTAACAACTTTTTAAGAAAATATATTAAAACGGTGTTACACTAGATATCTTTCATGCTTTTATTTTTATGGCAATACGCCTTGATATTCTTACACTAACCACGTTTGGGAGCAATATTGCTGGATAAGGATTAAATGTTGTGGAAAGAAGGAAATCTACACAACAGCAGAACCAAAGCTTCATTTGGAGTATTTTACTCCGCATACCATCTGGTAAGAGTAATTTAAACAGGTGGTGGGCACGTGGTGGAAAATTGAAGTGGAGTAATTGTAGATACTACCAACAGCACAGTACCAGTGCATGCATTTTGGGATACCCACTTTGGACTTAGATGGAAGCCTTTTGACATTAAACTGCTAGAGAACAGACAGTGGATTATCTATTTCCTTGGACTTTAACCACGATTGTTATAAGTTTGCTCTGTGTTTATTTATTTTCATATGTTTATGCAACCTAGAGGGATAATAGGTCTATACACGTTGAGCATTGTACCTAACTTTTTGAAATCTTTTATTTGTAAGGTTTAAGCGCGGGTTTTTCCAATATAATCTGTATACATTAGATCATGATGACTATTAAGCTTTCACTTAAGTAGTTAAATAAATAAACATATAAATGACTGTTTGTATACCGCTAGCCGCTACATACCATTCTCGCATTTTAACATCACTGTCATTCATCTAGGTGTATTGTGTGCCCTAGCGTTCAATCCAAAAAGGTAAGTATATGTCCTATCTCCCCCAGCTATGGTGGCCCCAGCCAAGGTATCCTGTAGCCACCTGTGCTGGGTGGAAGCAAATGCAAAGACCAAACTATGTCCCATATATCTATACAAATGGAACACATTTAAGCCATATAGCCATGGCCTTAGATATACCTAGACTCATCTGGACCTGTTAGTGAATTCTGGGTCTCATCAAGGACCATATGTACAGGGCGGGACCCTACTCCCAAGGACCCCCGCTATTATACTATTCTCTTGCCCCTCTGGGGCTATTCATTATTTCTATCACAAAATAATTGAGAAGCCTATGAGCCTTTAGGGGCATAGTTTGGTCTTTGCATCTGCTTCCACCCAGCACGGGTGGCTGCAGGATACCTTGGCTGGGGCCACCATAGCTGGGGGAGATAGGACATATACTTACCTTTTTGGATTGAATGCTAGGGCACACAATACACCTAGATGAATGACAGTGATGTTAAAATGCGAGAATGGTGTGTAGTGGATAGCAGTATACAGACTGTCATGTATATGTTTATTTGTTTAACTACTTAAGTGAAAGCTTAATACAGTCATCATGACCTAATGTATGACAGCGTGATTTGTTTCTGATGAGGGCCCTGACCCATGAAGCCAGCCTAAATCCACTCATCATCTGACAGTAAATGCATCGAGACTTGCTGAGACCCATAGTCCGTCCCTGGAGACTGTCATTAAGACGCTGGTGCAGCGAAACCCTGATCGGAGGACAGACGGAAGTGGGAGTACCATAAAAGACTGAGTAGATTGGCCGCCCCCCACCCTGGTGAAGCTCCGGTGGGCAGGGCGAAACACGTGTCGGCGGACGGACGGCCGGTCCCCCACACGTTCGCATCCCTCCGCAGCCCTGCTGAGGCCGCTTGCCCTGCTATGAAACAGCAGCTGTAAAAAAGTGCCCTGGATCACACAGAGGAGACACAGACACGGACTTGAGGAGACACAGATAAGTGCCTGTTTTATATGGGAAGCTGTTTGTGAAGGTGCGCAGACATAAGTGCATCAGCGGGCTACTGTCTCCATGATGTGATCTTACAGTTATACACTTAAGCCTACCCAGATAGAGGATTGGCTGGAAGGAGCAAATGGCGAATTATAAGTGAGATGTTGAAGGAGACTCCACTGTGCTGAGTGCACTTGCAAGTGCTACTGCTATATGCTGAAATACATCAGCGTGCGAGACTTAATCTATATTACTCCCTTAGAGGGATTAAACTCAGTACTGAGTTAGTGTACTTCTAACCTATGGCCAAACTAACAGCTTAGTGGTGTGGAGGAATGCGGATGTGAGTGTGGCTTGTCTGGTTGCATGGGGGGGGGGCGTTTATTTTAATTCACAGATGTTTGTAATTTTAACATGACTAACATGGTATGTAGTCAGTACATGTATGTGGCAATTTTTAATACTTTCAATTAAAATTGTCGTTTCTTGGCAATTTGAGTCATATGCCGTTTGTGCCAGGCCCAGGCTAAACCTAGTTTTATGTGTTGCTTTTGGTTTTAGTAAGTGGTTGGTGGGACGCCATTGATAGGTGGCAGTGCACAGGCTCTATTTAGGAGATCTCCCAGACTTTCAATTTTTTGTGTCATCATTGCTACCTGTACCGCTGCCAGAGTGATACATTTCCAAGTGTCAGATTTCCAGACTTAAAGGGGCTACCGATCCACTTGATCATTGGCATCATTGGAAATGGCGAAAACTCAGGTATACACCCTTACAAGGACATGTGGATCAGGAATGACTGTACAAAGCTGTGGCACCGCAAAATCCCAGTACAGTTGCACACAGGTGCTGGGTGGTACCTTTCCAAGTGTTGGATTGCTGGACCTATGGGTGCTAACGACTTCTATAAGGGCATGTGGATTGGGGCTGACCAGACCAAGCAGTGGCACTGCAAAGTCCTGGCTCTTTTTGGTGCCATCCCTTTTTCAGAGTCTGTTGTTTGTGTAATGCTTGTGTAGTGAGCCCTGTTCTGGGCCCCACTCGTCGGACCCTAGCATGATGCACAGCCAGAACTCCCCAGCTACAAAAGAGAATACAATTTTGTTAAACCTGTCACTCATGATGCACAGCCAGAACTCCCCAGCTACAAAAGAGAATACAATTTTGTTAAACCTGTCACTCATAGCACTGATAGCTCACCTTCTCTGCTGTACATTCACTTACCTGGGAAGTTCTGGTTATAGAATCTGCTCACCCAGGGTTCGACCAGTGTTGCATTCTTTGGGTGAAGGTGTAAGGTGATGTCCTCTTGCCACTGACATGGGCTGCCACTTCCTCTGCCAATGTCCTCTTTTCATGTGTGTTGAACTTGAAGTCATACTTTTGCTCCATTAAAGTCTGCAAAGAACAAACACGTTTGCATTATTAACTTGTGTCCTTTTCTGTTTGTGTCTTCTTTAGGTACATATGCACTCTCCTGCTCCTTTAGGTACTTTTCCCTGACAGTGCAAGCCCCAAAGCCTGCTTTATGCTAGTGTATGCCTATGCCACTTAATCCAGCTCTCCCATCCCACAGAAGTGTTTGATTGCAAGTGCAGACACACTTAGGCCAAGTGGAGCACCTACCTCTACACTTCATTACTACTGTAGGATAGTGCTCGCTGACACTGCTCAGCAACATAGCACAGCCAGCTCTCCCATCCCAAAGGAGTGTTGGATTGCAAGCACAGATGCACTTAGGCAAAGTGGTGCACCCACCTCTCCACTCCACTACTAATGCCAGATACAAATGTAATGCAGATATCACTTAGGACCCCAGCATTGCATACAACATACCATGAGTGGGACATGTGACAGTGGAAGCACAGTACTATTGGCCTGTAATTTTTGAAGAGCAGGCCCCGTCATTACAGTGGTGCTATGTGCCTTCGATTGTATGTAGCAGCCACTCTGTCACCTGTCTGCCCCTTGGCATGAGTGTAATGCGGCATACATGCATAAGCGGATGGCATGAAAGGGTGACCAACACTCATGACGTGTCCCTGCTGCTCAAGGGTGTACACGGTGGGTGCCATGTTGGTCCTTGGAATGTCATCTGTGTGGCACACCCCTGCCCCGAGAAGCAACAGCGCTTATACGGCTCAGCGGACCCTGGAGGTGTGCTTGCGTCCATATGAACATGAAGCCTATAGGTTGCTGGCACCTGTGCTGGCCTGTTAAATAAACTTAACTGATGTTCAATTAACCCCCCACTTACAGTATGTCTAAAATAACACAGATGAACCTCAGACTTTCAGTCCAATGCTTACTTAGGACCTCACTATGCCACACTTTATGCGACAATGCCGCACCCAGAGCCTCAAACACAGGCATGGCCAAGGAACACGCAGCACCTGGCCCAGGTCCTGCAACCCTAGCCCCAGGCCCCACAGTTCATCCCACGGGCAGGTCACCCGCAGCAGTGTTGGCCATCAGCAGAAGGAGTCACACAACCAGGGCTCCCAGGACTCTCGCCACAGCCCACCACAGACCAACCAACGGTTGGGACACTGGAGCCCTGTATGGACCCCAGGGTGAACCCAACTGCGAAGTTGCAGAGCAAACAGCACAGACAAAGGCTGTTTTCCCAGTCAGTAGCCTGTAATCCATCCATTCCGTGCATGGAAGTGGGCATATTGGCTCCCCCTTCAGCCAAGACAACACCCATGGGTGAGATTGTCTGCAATGTGATGGGGAGGGGCCAGAACCCAAGGATGGTTCCCAGGCCAAGAAAACGTGGGGCGGCCTGAAGGTGGTGGTTTGGCGCAAACTCAGTGACAGAACGGCTGAGGGATAAGTGTTGACCAACCAGAGGGATGTTTTTGCCTGAAACATTAGCCAACTCTCTAAAACCAAACTTTTCTTTGATTTAATCTAAGTTGAAAACTGATGCGGGCCTCCCCAAGACTTTGCAATTTACCCATGCTGAAGGAGTGGTTGGTGTTGGGCACCATGGGCACACATAGAAGGCATGTGCCCACCAGAGGTAAGGATTGGTTGATAATCGTAGCTTGGCACAGTGGGGAGGAGGCCGTCCAAACAACAAATCCACCACATGTGTCCACGAGTGTCCACATGCACCCCCAACTTTTAGGGCTTGCCTGGGACACACATGTTGGCCTACAACACAAAAAAGGTGATTTGTCAATATATAAATGTAACACCTAACATGGTGGTAGCAGCATACTTTTAGGACCCCTGCATTGATGTGGGCCCCAGTGTGGAGCCCTTGTTGTGATTCTGAAAGTGCACATATTGTAAAGGGTTAACTAACAGTGCATTTGCCTTGACTTAGCAGCAATTCCCCCCCCCCCCAGCCAGACCCTCCATCTGCGGCCACAGCTGCCCCATCTGGCATGCCTAACACCCACCAGCCAGCCACCCATCCATGGCATGGAGTCCAGACAGTGATGAGGTAAATGCGTGTGCTTAATTTGAAAATGCAAAGGGGCAGTGTGGAGGAGAGTGATCCATGTAGGCCATGTAGGCTGTGTGTTAACATTTAGCCAAACAAACACTGTTGACCTTTCTCCACACAGACCCCCAATATCATCTGTACACCTCCTCCAGCTGCTGTCACCAGGGACACTGGTCATCACCCCTATTTCCAGCATCAAGATCTTGTTTCTGCCAACAGCAGCCCCACCAGCTCCACAGAGTGCCCAGGAGGAAGGCAGCCCTGCCCTGCAGCCAGGTGGCACCTGTCTTTGGGGAGGTGGTGCCTAATCATGGAGGCAAACTAGTGGGCCAACAGCACCTCTTTTAGTGGTGTGACGGACTACCAGTTTACTCCATGAAGACCTGTCTGCGGTGGTGGTGGAGCAGCAGCACCACCACCAACAAACGGAGCACTGCTTGGGGTAATTGTGGAGGCCAACCAGGTCGCCACACAAAAGCTGGACAGGCTGGAGGCCAACCAGGCTGCTGCACAAAGATTGGACAGGCTGCAGGCAAAGCAAGTAGCAAACAAAGAAAGCCAGGCACCCTAACGGGCCAAATATAGAAAATATAAACTTGGTTTAGATGTTTTTTTTATTACACCCAGAAAATTAAAAGGTGTAGACTAATTATAAAATAAAATAAGGGCATTCATGTTATAAAATTACATGTGAATTAACCCTTTAACCGCCAGCCTACCTTGAGATTTTGTCACCCTTTGTTGCCAGACCATTTTGCACTATTTTGCGCTCCACATGTTCAACTGTGGTTTTTGAAGGAATTTCCCAGTATTTCCCTGGAAAATTATATATTGTTTTTTTCAGCACAGTCTGAGCTTTAACATGAAGTGTCTTGTTTGTTGGTTGTTAGTGTTTTTTAAATTTTTTTGTGGAAAATATGTAAAAAAAAAAACAAAAAAAACATTTTTTTTACAATTTGTAGTGTGTTTTCTTAATAAAACATGCAAGTTGTTCCAGAAAATCATATTGTGTGTAAAATCCCTATTCCTCCCGATTGCAACAGTACCACATATGTATTGGTAGACATACTTTCCTGCCCGGGAGACACGTAAAACTGAAATGAGCAACTGAGCCAATTTTCAAAGAAAAACTATTTTGCCCTCCTTGCGTTTTTTTAACAAAAACACCACTATTTAATTGAAATACCCCCCACAAACCATATGTTCCCTGAAAGTACACACCTCAAGCGTTCTAGGCGTACCAGGCTTGTTGTTATAGCTGCAGCTTTCTGGACGCAAGCCTTCCTGAAACTCACTGGTTGTACCGGATTTCCCTAAAAAAAATAGCAAAAATGCAGCATTAAGACCAAATTTTAATATAAAAAAACATGTGCTAACCAAAAAAAACAAACCAAATCTGAAACGGCAAGGTCCTCTGAACAGAACAATACCCAACATGCATAGCCACCTCCAAGGGTAGGGTTGCCAATTACCCCAAAGCAAAGCGTATGCATAACAGGCATTTCACTTGAAATTTCCTGCTCTGCAAAGTGCGCACCTTGCGCTTTTTCAACCAAAACACCACTTTTCAATTAAAATACCCCCCACAAACCATATGTTCCCTGAAAGTACACACCTCAAGCGTTCTAGATGTACCAGGCTTGTTGTTGTAGCTGCAGCTGGGCGCAAGCCTTCCTGAAACTCACTGGTTGTACCGGATTTCCCTAAAAAAATAGCAAGAAAAAAACATTTTCTACTACTTTTTTACTAGTACTGTTCACTGTGCCTCAGCCTGCATTAGAAGATTTCAGTTGCTTGACCAATGAGGAGTATATATAATATATATCAAGCAACTAGAATCTTCAAATGCAGGCTGCAAAACAGAACAGCAGGGTGGGTGGCTGTAGGAGACAATTTTTTTATGTTTGAATCTCATAGTAATGAGATCCATTCACAAAAAACGGAGATCTCACGTAGATCGCCATTTTTTGTCTCCTACGGCCACCCACCCCTCAAAAACATACAGATCCCAATTGCAGGCAGTGAGGGGCATCCCAATTGCAGGCAGTGAGGGGCATCCCAATTGCAGGCAGTGAGGGGCATCCCAATTGCAGGCAGTGAGGGGCATCCCAATTGCAGGCAGTGAGGGGCATCCCAATTGCAGGCAGTGAGGGGCATCCAAATTGCAGGCAGTGAGGGGCATCCCAATTGCAGGCAGTGAGGGGCATACCAATTGCAGGCAGGGTACAGGCATCCCAATTGCAGGCACGGTACAGGCATCCCAATTGCAGGCACGGTACAGGCATCCCAATTGCAGGCAGTGAGGGGCATCCCAATTGCATGCAGGGTAAAGGCATCCCAATTGCAGCCAGTGAAAGGCATTCCAATTGCAGGCAGTGAAAGGCATCCCAATTGCAGGCAGTGAAAGGCATCCCAATTGCAGGCAGTGAAAGGCATCTCAATTGCAGGCAGCGAGGGGCATCCAAATTGCAGGCAGTGAAAGGCATCCAAATTGCAGGCAGTGAGGGGCATCCCAATTGCAGGCAGTGAAGGGCATCCCAATTGCAGGCTGTGAGGGGCATCCCAATTGCAGGCAGTGAGGGGCATCCCAATTGCAAGCAGTGAGGGGCAGCCCAATTGCAGGCAGTGAGGTCCCCCTCCCCCATTTTTGCAGTGTGGGGCAGGCGCGGCCCACCGGGATTGTGCCCGGTATGCCTTATGGCCAGTACGTCCCTGGGTAAAAAAGTGGCTAGGGGGACCAGGGGTGCAAGAGTGGCTATGGGGGTGTAGGTGGATTGTGAATTGGGGGTATAAGGGTGGTTGCTCTCATATTTGAATCCCATAGTAATGAGATCCATTCACAAAAAACGGCGATCTCAAGTAGATCGCCGTTTTTTGTCAGTGAATCTCATTACTATGAGATTCGAACGTAAAGAAATTGTCTCCTACGGTCACCCACCCCTCAAAAACATACAGACCCCCTCCCCACACATTCACTTACCTGCGAAGCCGGTCAAAACCCAGAGATCTGGTCCCACAACACATTAAACCTTAAGAGAGTGGCCTATCTTATGGTTGCTGAAAATGGCAAAAAATAAAGGTTCACTAGGCTGCCAACACAAAATAAACAGGCAAAATGAAACAAAACAAGAGCCAATTGTGACACAGGGAAGCTGGTGTAGGGCAGGTAAAGCAAGACTAGCCTAAAGAAAGAAAGGTGGGCAAGAAGGAGGAGCAATGTGGATTTAAACATACCAAAACATATGCTACTGAGAAGCTGGGGGAACCAGGGCCACATGCGTGCAATTGATGGCGCCCATGACACTTGGCATATTTGCTATTCAAAAAAAGCCTGATCTCACCACGTTCCTGGCTGCCATGCTATCAGGAAAAAAATGTGTTTCTCCTGCAGGACAGCCATGCCATCGGGAAATTTAGACAGTGCCCCTTCCCTCTGGAAGTAGCTATTCACTAAAAATTGAAGGCCGTCAACCAGTTTGGTCATACCTCCAATTGCATGCCCCTTTGTTGTGGCAGGGGCCAACCATAGCTGCAGCTCTGAGTAAAGCTTCTTAAGAGAAAAGTGGTTCAGTTGAGTCAATTTAAACACCTGCTGATTCTTCTGATTGATATCCAGGTGAATTGGGTATGCCTAAGCTCTGGAAGGTACATGGTTAACAGCCCCCATTGCTGCACAAGCTCTTACTCTTAACTGAGCTCATCAAGGGGCTCCATCGTAGATACATTGGCTGGTTTCCACTAGGAAAAAGAGGGGGTGTAATTTTGAAACCTATGTATTTTTTAAAACCATGAAAATGACCAAATCATGTCTCAGAATCATGCACAAGAGCAGGCTACACCCGTTAATTTAGGGGCGAACGTACACCTTGAGCCGTAACAATGCGGTGAGTTTGCTCACACATACTGTATTTTCCCACTAAAAGGGCAACATGGCACAAAAAAAACATAGTCCTGAATCACCTGCCACAGTAAATAGGCCAAATACAGGCCATTAACATCATTCCCGATCGCAGTTATGAGTGAGAGAGAGGCTCTGAATCAGGCACTTTTTTGGAAGTCATTATTATCAGTGGAAATTCTCATGTTAAGTCATGTTAAGATTCATAAAGATGAAAACCACATGAATAACCCTAGATTTCACCACCCCATGCTTAATGATTCTGATTAGAGCATTGATTGCCAAGGATGGGCACACCCTAATAGACTGCTGCAGGAGCTGCTGCTGCTGCTACCCCTTACACTGACTTTCACAGGCCTAAGGCCCTCAGAGAGACTGCTGATATGCTACCCTCCAGCATGGCTTTTACAGGCCTTAGGCACTCTTTGAGACTGATGATTGTGCTACCCATGGCTTTTGAAGGCCTTAAAGACTGTTACCCACCTTTACTGGCTTTTACAGGCTTTTTTGGCACTCAGAGAGGCTACTAACAGTGCTGCCAGTCATGAATCAAGGAGGTTTGATGTCCTGATCCAGACAGGATTATGATCATACTTTCTACAATCATTTTTCCCACACACAAAAAGCTGCCACCACTGGTCCTAAATAGCCAGACCACACATACACACAGATCTAAAGCTAGATCTCTCCTGATACAGTTATTTATAGCGGCTGGTGGGCTTTGGGCTCCCTAACCCCTAACCTTGCCTTGAGAAAGAGACCTGCTGGTCTCGAAACGCGTTGGTGCACTGTGGGGGGGCGCTGCTGGCTCTGGATTACACACTATGGTGATTGGTCAGTAATTCATGTGTTGTATGTTTGCTCTTACCTTATTCAATTCCTGTATTGGGTCAAATATTATTCTTTGCACATGATATTTTAATTGGATGCACTTTATTTAGCACTCGCACTTTTTGGAACGATTTTTGTATTTGTACATTGAGATAAGATTAATTAATTGTATTAGACATCAGTATATGCACTTATGAGAGCAACAGCTCCCCCTGGAGGTTAAAAACGCCTATGGCATGGACTGTGTTTTTAATGGGTTTTAATAAGGAGACAATAAAAATTACTGTTTTGAGACTAAAAATTGAGTGAGTGCAATTGTTAGACCCTGTGGGCTCTGTTGGTACATATCTTGGTTTGGGTAGTGCTCCCCAGGGCAGTGCACCACATAGTTGTTGGTGCCACCCACCTTTTCCTTCCCCCTTTTCCCTGACCCAAAAATTGAGCATATAATTTCTAAACCTCTTTATCCCCCTATTAATTTTAGGGGGTATTATTGGGTAGGCACAATGCATAGATATTACTAAAATGGCTAGAGATTTTGAGATTAGAGAAAGAACTTGGTTAGATAAATTACAACGTTTAAAGGATGGTAATGGCAACACACAGGGGGAATCCCTACCAGGTGTAAGGGACATATTTAGGCAATTAAAACGTGAGCAAATCCGCTACACTAAATTGTGGTGGAATGTCAATAGTTTGGACATATATAGGGAATAGGGCCTCATTCCCAGAGGACTAAGGGTGCAAATATTCCCGGTGTGGGAAATACCTGAATCCCATCACTCTAAATGGGAAGCACACAGGTGTTTAATGGCGCTTATAGAAGAATTTCATAGAAATTGACAGGCTTAATTTGGAGAAGGTCAAAGAAAAGTTGAAAGAACTTTATGAAAAAATACCTAGGGACATCCCACAGATGGAAATTGACAGATTTGAGAGCCAGATCAGTGATGAGCTGGAAAAATATGAGAAAATGCAGAGGGATAGATTAGACAAACAGGCGAATCGGGTCTACAGATGGAGACACCTGGGTAATGAAAGGGGCAGACAATCCAATGTAAGTACGGGAACTAGCAGAAGTGCATCCATCTCAAGTAGAACATCCGAGCTGGGCAACTTGCAACTTTTTGGGGGGCAGACCGGTGCAAAGGGCCCAGGAGGAGGAGAGGGGGTAGGAGGAGATATAGGACACGCAAGGGACTTCAATTGTCGAAGTCATCGCAGGCCACATCACAGTTCTTACAAGAGGGCCAGGCAGGAACAGAGCCCCTAGAGCCAAGTATTGACGCCACCCCCTCCACAGTAGAGCTGACCCATACTGAGAATGTGGAATTAATAATTAATATCTTAGATAAACCCCTGACACCCGATGAAAAGACTGTACTAGAAAGAGGCCTTATATTTGCCCCCGGAACACCATGGATAAATTTGGGGCAATTAAGGACCTCTTCTTATTTTGCAGAAAACTCCTGCTTAAAAAGCAATTTGAGGGGCCCGTAGAGGGAGAGACTAATCTATCATGATGAGAAGGGTTAGCCTTGGATGATTTGACCTCGTTATTACAAGAACAGGAGGACATTGGAAGTACGGACTAGGCCCTATGGAAACCATTGAAACACACACCTCTGTGGAATGTGAGCCCAGCCGTGCATACCTTTTTCAAAGTGGTAAACCAAGGCATTTGAAAGATGCCACTGATACAAGGGGCAGACAACCTCACGGGGGGTGAGCGGGAGGCACTTCATAGTTTGCAGCAGCGCACTGATATTATAGTGAAGGAGGCCGATAAAGGCGGAAATGTGGTGGTTATGTCCTCTGAGTACTATAGAAGCGAGATCATGCGCCAACTACAGAATGCTGCGAATTACGAAAGGCTCTCCCGCAGCCCCCTGGGGCAGTATAAAACTGAATATGATCTACTTTTGAGGGAGGCGTGGGAGAAAAGTATCATTGGACAACAACTTTTTGATTACCTTTGGGTAGAACATCCGGTGATTCCCACGTTTTATACTCTGCCAAAGGTACACAAAAATGCAAAATGTCCCCCTGGTAGACCTATTGTGGCAGGGATAGGTGGCCTAACGGAGAAAGCGTGCATTTTTGTGGATAAAAACTTACAGCCTCACATATTAGCACTTAACTCTTACATTAGAGATTCGATGGACTTATTGAACCAGCTGAGCTCACTAATTCTACAAGAAGGGGTTTTGCTGGTGACACTTGACGTAGAGGCACTTTATACTAACATCTCGCACAGGATGGCACTTAAAACCTGTCAGTATTTTTTGCGAATGGGCACGGAGGCAGACCAGGAGAAACAGAACTTTGTGATCCGATTGTTGGATTTTGTTCTATGACATAACTTTTTTACTTTCGACGGTACATTCTATCGACAGATATGTGGGGTGGCGATGGGGGCACGTTGTGCCCCTTCCATTGCCAACCTCTTCCTTGGGTGGTGGGAGAGGGAGGTTGTGTTTGGGATGGAAATGAATCTGTACCATCCCCATATATTGGGCTGGTACAAATTCATAGATGGTATCTTGTTGATTTGGCAGGGAACGGAGGAGTGTGTCGAATTCTTAAACATCCTAAACACAAATGCATTTAATATATAACTCACATCTCATGTTTCGAACAAACAGGTAGATTTCCTGGATCTGACCATCAGATTGGCTGAAAATGGTGCCCTTGAAACAACCCTATATAGAAAAAGTACGGCGGTCAACAGCCTTCTCCATTATAACAGCTTCCATGAGAAAAAGACGAGGGATGCCATACCGGTGGGTCAGTGTTTGCGTATAAAATGGAACTGCTCGGTACCAGAGGAATTCTTGCAGCAAGCGAGGGGGCTAACGGATCGATTCAAAAAGAGAGGATACCCTGGGAGGACATTGAAGAAAGCCTTGGTGAGGGCTTACTGACCCCCAAATATAAGAGAAGAAGAATATGGAAGAGGTAAGATTTATCTCCAGATTTAATTCTAATTGGACACAATTGAGGACACTTTTGAGTTTTGACTTTTTGACACTGGGGCATCTTGAGAACTGATCCCCACTTGGCCAGGTGGACCAAACGGGGGCCCTTGATGGTTGCACAGCGAGCACCCAGCTTAAGGGATAAAATTTGTAATAGTCATTTTACTAGACCCCAGACTTGGCTGCGTGGGGAGACTGGAGCAGTGGGTAGTCACCCGTGTGGCAGCTGTTCTGTCTGCCCACTCATGCAATCTACTAGGGAGGTCAGAAACATAAGAACAGGTAGGAGATACCACATCAAGCAATTTATAAATTGCAGGACGGTGGGTGTTATCTATCTCATTACCTGTGGGTGTCCGCTGTACTATGTAGGAGAGACTAAGAATGCGCTTAAAGCACGCATACAAGCACATCTGTCCTCCATACGCCTGGCCAAGAGGAATAGAGATATGGGGAAAATTATACCCCCAGTGGCTGCTCATGTGTTGGATGTTCATGATGGTAGAGTAGAGTGACTTCAGGTAACGGCTCTAGAGAAAGTAATGTTGGGACCCAGAGGATTTTTGACCTGGACACGCAGTATCTGGAGGGGTTAAATGAGGACGTGTCATTCACTCCATTTTTAGGGTAAGTATGGGTCACATTGGGCACCTTTATTGGGGAGTAGGGCCATGTTGGGTAGTAAGAGGGGTATATTATGGATATATATATATATATATATATATATATGGTTTCAGGCACTTCACACAGTCTATTTGTTTTCCAGTGGTTGCATGAGTCACAGGTATAAAGTGGGGTTCACGGCTTTTTGGGTGCACCATGGTGTGGTATTAGGTTTGCATGCACTGATTGTTTTTGTTATGTGTAAAAATTGCGTTTTTTATTATAGTGATTGATTAGTACATGCCACGTATCCTCAGGGACCCAATTTCAAATGGTCTTTTATCTCTGTTGATAATAATGCTGCATGGAGAGAATAACATCTAAGATCAATTCCCTGTGATCCCACAATGTAACACTGAAGTAACAGCCGATAAATAATGAGGACCCAAGTTAGATCGGAATGAGCACTTATGTCAGCGTTATGTAGCTTGTATAACTGAATGCGGGGTTGTTCCCTTTTCCCTAATTTTTCCTCTTTCTTCCTTTTCTTCCCTTTTATTCTTGTTCAGGGGTTGGATATTGTAATATGATGGGGGTATCCTCATCTCCACCTGCCATGAATGGCATGCTGTTATTGAACTTACATGCCTGAGACTGGTGGAGTTGCGGACCCGTTATAGCTTAGAGCTAGGATAAATGGATGGCGTAGCCTTCACTGTCCAGCATTATTGCAGATTAATGAATTGTCTGTTGTGTATATAGTGTAGACCTGAATGTACATATTGTAAATATAATTAGGTGCAGTTGCCTTTTTTGGAATGTAAATATTAGCCATAGAAAATATTATTGACTTTTTCAAACATAATTTAGTTGCAAATAATAATATATTTTGGCATAGATTGCATGTGGTTGATTACTTTAATGTCTTTGCTTGTTGCCAACGGGGGAACGCACCTTTCCAGTGAGCCGGTCCCGCGCCGGGTTAGCTGCCTGCAAGCTGGTGGCGACCGCCGCTCTCACTGTGTGGGCCGCTACGTAGACCGGATACATGTCATCGGAGGTGCTGCGTTCCAGCGTGGAGCGTGGGCCTCCATTTCCGGTTTAGCATGCAGGTGGGCAACCGTTCGTG
Organism: Gastrophryne carolinensis; assembly: GCA_027917425.1. Lineage (NCBI taxonomy): Eukaryota > Metazoa > Chordata > Amphibia > Anura > Microhylidae > Gastrophryne > Gastrophryne carolinensis. Next base: position 109,135,534 of record CM051240.1, on the reverse strand, counting down.
GGAGCGGCTGGTGGGTGCGTATAAAAGGTGGGCTTTGGCCTCCCTAACCCCTTACCTTGCCTTGAGAAAGAGACCTACTGGTCTCAAAATGCGTTGGTGCACTGTGGGGGCGCTGCTGGCTCTGGATTACACACTATGGTGATTGGTCAGAAATTCATGTGTTGTATGTTTGCTCTTACCTTATTCAATTCCTGTATTGGGTCAAATATTATTCTTTGCACATGTGATATTTGAATTGGAGGCACTTTATTTAGCACTCACACTTTTTGGAACAATTTTTGTATTTGTACATTGAGATAGGATAAATTAATTGTATTAGACATCAGTATATGCACTTATGAGAGCAACACCTCCCCCTGGAGGTTAAAAACACCTATGGCATGGACTGTGTTTTTAAGGGGTTTTAATAAGGTGACTATAAAAATTACTGTTTTGAGACTAAAAATTGAGTGAGGGCAATTGTTAGACCCTGTGGGCTCTGTTGGTGGGGTGTGAGAGGTAACCCGTACAGTGTACATATCTTGGTTTGGGTAGTGCTCCACAGGGCAGTGCACCACAGACAAGATCATTGCTGTTGGTGCCACCCACCTTTTCCTTCCCCCTTTTCCCTGACCCAAAAATTGAGCATACAGTTATTATCCCCAATCACAGTGTGAGGGCCTATACAGTCATACCCCGATTCAGCACATATACAATGTCTCTCTTGTAGTTAATCGGGTTAGCACACAGAAGACCACTTTATAAATCTTTAGGATTTAATTCACCCATAAGAGGAAGTGCATGTAAAAAAAGATGTACAATAAAAATAACAGACATACAAAATATGGCAAGGTGCTTATAAAATCAAAAAGAGAAATAAACAGAAATCCTTTACCTCTTGTGAAGATACTTTTCTGCTGTGAGGGAGTGATTATGAACAGCCTACTTAATAGAAGCAATCCCCTGGCATGTCATGTCCTCTGTGCCATCTCTCTCTTGTTTAAACTGATTATAGAGGTGGGCAGCATGCTGGATACAACCAAATGGGTCTCAAGGTTATGCTTTAATGTATATTTTATTTTGAAGAGAGGTGTGCATCAAATTTCTCATTCACTGCTTTGTAATAAGAATAAGGGATTCAGAAAGACTACGGCTGTTGCTGTTACCCACATACACTGGCTGTCACAGGCCTTAGAGACTCAGAAAGACTTATGTTGCTCCTGCTACTCACCTACACTGGCTTTTGCAGGCCTTAGGGTTTCTATGAAACTGCTGCTCCTGCCATCCTCCTCCACTGATTTAATAAGACTGCTGCTAATGTTACCCACCTCCATATGTGTTGTCCTCCCCCATGCTGAACAGAATGTCTCCCCCTTCCATCGCTGGTCAGTTTGTACCTACTCCAAGCAGCGCCATATGCCCCCAAAACGCACTTCTATTAATTTGGCTGTTTTTTGTTAGTGGTTTGGTTCTGTTTGGCACAAGCTATATATATTTTGCCAAGGCCATTTTCACACCTTCAGGGACCCTACCAACTCTCCACCTATGACTTCAGCCCAGAATATTACTCCACCCCCTTGTTGGGACATTGTGACCATCCACCAAGCATCCATCCATCTGGGCCATCCAGGGTTTTATGGCACTTATCAGTAAACCAGAGTCTAGCAACAGTCCACTTAAGGAATCACGAAGCCTTGTTTCTCGGTGAGATGAAACATGTTTCTGGAAGTGGCCCTTTATAAGGCACGTACAGGTTTTACATGCTTCTGTCAATGACCCCACTATTCTATATTTTTTGAAAAATGCTTAAATACTGTCATGCAGCCGCATTAGTCCACTGAAGGGATTTGGAACCTTGTCTCTTGTTAAATTGGGACATGTTTCCAGAAGTAGCCATTTCTAGGGCTTTTTTAATTGAATCCCACATAAGCTAGCCAAAAACCATTTCTAAGGCATATACAGTTTTACTGGCTTCCTTCAGAGGTAGCAATCACCCGGGAGGAATCCTATCACCTTGAAAATGCATTTGTTTTTGAAAAATGCATTAGATGCTGTCAAGCGGCCATCACAGTCCACATGAAAGAAAAACTCGATTTTCTGGGACAGGGATGCGGCTGGTGATGATTGCTTCATTCAGATTTTCTTTGCTGTATAGCGCTCAGTGAGGCAAAGAAAATATGAATATAATGACCGCCACTGATTGGCTGAGCGGCCCACACATGTGTCATGTGTCATAGGAAATGAGTTTATGGGCAATTCCAGGGGAAAAAAAGGGGGACACCCCAAATCTTGATTCCCCCACTAGAGGGTAACAAAACATATATATATGACACTGAGAACACAGCAGCAGCAGCCACTACATGCTCCAGTGCTTGCACAACAACCGCAGAGTAGCCCGCATTGTCACCAGTGCTGATTACTGGGTGACTACCCTGCTAGATACCTGCTATAACAACATCACCTTCTTGATACCAGCATTGGGACAAGCTCTCAAAATAAAAGAGTACAAATGCACTCTGATGGACACGCTATTGGTCGAGATCCCAGCTCATTCTGAGAGCTCTGTGGCTGCAGGAGGCCAAGGAGGAGGAGGAGAAGTAAGTCGCCAACACAGCAGGGGCACTGGCACCACCTCACAGGGGAGGGTAAGCATCCGTCACATCCACCACCATCGGATATGGCCCGTAGTACAAGGAGGCAGACTTTGACTCACATGGTGAATGACTACCTGTCCACGCATCTGATGGTACTGAATGATGGTTCCTCCCCATTCAATTTGTGGGTCACTAAATTGGCAAATGTTATCTGGACATGTGTTCAGCCCTGCAGGGGGTGTCATCACCAATAGGAGGATACACCTATCCACAGGCTATGTGGACATGCTTACATTTCTTAAGATGAACCAAGTAGTATATCCCATGAGACTTGGCTGTGCCAGCACTTGAGTGAGCAGTTAAAGTGTTTACTAACTCTTCCTCCTCCACCTCTGCTACACCTACCTCCTCCATCTTTTCCGCATATACCGCCACATCCACCACCTCCTGCTCTGGTGTTTAGTAACAGACATTTTTTATATTGTGCCTGCCGCTCATCAATAGAGCACCCAGTTTTATAGCGCCGATGCTAGCTTTGTGATTTTTTTTCTCAAATATGGGATCCAGTGCCGAGCGTTAACTTAACTAACCATGCTCTGCTTCTCAAGAATTTTTCTTCTTTCGGAATCCAAGGTCTCGCACTCTCTTGGCTCTCCCCCTATCTCTCTGATCGCACATTTAGTGTATCTTACTCAAACATCGTTTCCTCTCCCCGACCTCTGTATGTTGGTGTACCACAAGGCTCAGTCCTAGGACCCCATCTTTTAACCTTGCTAGGCTTCCAATGTCACTTTTATGCAAATGACACTCAGATCTACCTCTCTGGCCCAAATCTCTTCCCTCCTCTCGCCTTCCTGACTGTCTAACAGCCATCTCTTCATTCATGACATCTCGCTCCCTTAAACTGAACATGGACAAAGCAGAAATGGACATTTTCCCACCATTCCACTCCGCACCCCTCTCTAACACCACAATCTCTGTAAATAATCTTACAATAACTACAACTCATCAAGTTCGGTGCCTGGGCGTCATTCTGAACTCCTCTCTCTCATTCACACTTCACATTCACTCCCTAGCCACCTCCTGTCGTCTCCAACTCAAAAATATCTCCCGCATCTGTCCCTCCCTCTCACCTGACACCACTAAAATGCTAGTGCACGCCCTGGTCATCTCCCGAATGGACTACTGTAACATCCTCATCTGTGGTTTACCAACAAACAGACTGGCACCCCTCCAATCTATTCTAAACTCTGCTGCTCACCTCATCTACCTTGCTTCTCACTTCTCCAGCACTGTTCCTCTCTGTCAATCCCTCTACTGGTTACCTGTCTCCCAACTTCAGTTCAAACTTCTAATACTTACCTACAAAGTTCTCTCTAACCAGACCCTGCCTACATTTCATCTCTGATTCAGCATTACCAACCCAAGCGCAACCTCCGCTCTGCTTCCTTGGTTACCTCCTCGCACTCCCGCCTTCAAGACTTCTCCTGTGCCTCCCCACTTCTCTGGAATGCACTTCCCAGCTCCATCACCCCAAGCCTTTAAAAATGTCCTCAAAACTCACTTCTTAAGACAGGACCAGCTTCAGCACCCAGCAAGGTCGGGCAGCTGCCAGGGCCCCACTAGGGGAGGGGGTGGGCGCTGACAGCTGGCAGCCTGTCACAGTGCATTTCAAAGAAAACACAAAATAAGTTTAGGTCCACCTGTGCCACTGCGCCGGTCGCAATAGATGTTTCATGGCAGTAGAGGGGGCATGCAGCATCCAGCATCAGGTAAACAGCATCAGACATTCCCAGCCCTCCCCCAGAGCCCTCCTCCCATGCTGAGACGTTACTTTCATGGGCCAGATAGCACGGAGCTCCCGGCAGCCTCCGTTGTCTTCCTGTCCAGTCTGTTGTAAGCAAGATTACTGCTGCAATAAATCAATAAAGTTTGTTTAACCCTTGCCAGCCCTGGCTCCTTCCATGCTCTTGTAGGAAGAACATTATTTTGTTAGAGCCTTTGGTGGACTCTCAGAGAAGAAAAGTTTAACCTTGCTGTCTGCCCTAGTTTAGAGGGTCTAGCCTTACTGATCCTTAAAGTGGACCAAAACCCAGGATTTAATCCATTCTTGGTCTTGATTCATTTTCCCAGAGATCCAACGATGTCCCAAATATAGATGCTCCACTGCTAAAATCCCCCATCTCGCCCTCATAACTGACTGCCCTTTGTGCATGCACAGGCTCATCCAGTCACCTGTGTATGCCATTAAAATTAATGCTCCGGCAAAAGGAGCAGCCGCATTCCTGGTTTCCCTGCGGTCTGAGACACCCTCCCATCCCCAGCCTCCCATTTGGGCACAGAAGCTTGCCTTAGCCACAAGATACTGAATATACACTCCACACATGAGCAGTAGGATCACCAGAAAGGTTAGATTCACAGGTAATTGCACACAGTGGGGCATCCCAATTTGGCACTGACAGTCTGGCCAAATAGGGTTTTTGTTCCACAGACTTCCCATTCACACCTAAACACCACCTCCTGCCATCCCTCGCGCTACCATACTTACCTCTTATCCTGGGTCGGTGAGCCTAGGGACCAGAAGCCACAATAGCTAGAGCTTCTTGTTGGGAGGAATTGCTGAGGAACATAGTGTGTGCTATGACTTCTGGTCCCCAAGTGCATAGCAACCAGGCAGCAGAAAAGGTGAGCGAGAGGAGGGAGAAAGAGAGAGCGAAGAGAGGGGGGGAGAGAGCAAAGAGAGAGAGAGAAGGCAAGGAGACAGAGAGGGCGAGGAGACAGAGAGGGGGGGGGTGAGGAGAGAGAGAAAGCAAAGAGAGAGATTCCAGGGCTGGCCTTCACTTTTTGCCATCTTGGAAACTGAAGAAGAGCAGCTCAGAAGCACGGAGGCTAGGGATGCGGTAGTCTGGGTTCTTTGCAAAGGTAAGCTGTGTGGGCTATCAGCAGGGTTTCACACAGTGGGGCATCCCATTTGGAATGCCCAGAGAAACACACTAATGTTCCTCTTTAAAGAGCTAAACCTGCCTCCCTGGAGTCTAAAACTATAGGAAGGCTGATTTCCCCATCCCTGGGGCATCCTGATTTTGAATAGACCAGGACATTCTAAATCTTGATGCCCCTCTAGAAAAGAACTGAGTGAAAGTCCCTGATGTTGTTCCTCTTTGAAGAAGTCCCGTCTCCCCTCCAATAAGCACAGAGCTCACACATTGGCACATTGTGGGGCATCCAAATAAGGTTTATGCTCTAGAGTTTTGGTCCACAGCAATCCTCCCCTGATCCAGATGAACCAGCCACCAATTGGGGACATGGGAAAATGCTGCACACTGCAGAGACACACCTGCTGATTGGCGGAGGTGGTGGTGCCACACGCAGAATTGTGCAGCAGTTTTTCACTTTCCCCCTCTTTCCCTGGCTAGCAGTGTGCTCAGTGTTCGAGGTGGGGGGCCCACTGAGACCATGCTGCCCAAGGGCCCACATAAACCTGGAGCCGGCCCTGTCTTCAGGCAAGCATATGACCTGGCTTAAGCAACTCCTATAACCTTCAAATGGCACATGCAGCCCAACTCAAGCTCTACCACTTGTGATCCCGTCCCTTTCATCTCCACCTCCATTCTTTAGACTGTAAGCTCACAACTGTCTCCTGTGCTCACAACACTTGGTTTAAATAAATCAGGCTTTGACGGCTGTGCCACCACTTAGGTTCCCCCATCTTTCATCCTCGCTACCCAGTGAGAGTCTGAAGTGAGGGCCTGGGGGAGCCGCCTTTTATACTAGGAGGCGGGGCCTCCATGGAATCTTGCCCACACCATTAAAGATTTCACAGGTGGAGAGGGGTCTAGAGGGGATATTCCAGAGTAACCCCCTCTAGACCCATTGCATCCTGTGACGCTGACCCCATACCAAAAGGCATAAGCGCTTGTAACTGGCCAGGCCAGGAGCCGCACGACATGGCCTCTGAGCCTTAGGTTACCAGCCCTTATGTCTGGTATCCAGGCTGGTTGCCTTGGGGGGGGGGGGGGGGCGGGCACTGAACAAATTAAAAAAAAAACATTTATATGTAAAAAAAAAGAAAAAAAAAAGAGCCAGCTGTCAGTTTCATTCTTAATCAATAAAAAAACTAGTAGAACTCACTGGCTGTGATTGATTAAATAATCTATTAAAATCGCATACTGAAGTGAGAATCCTCACCATGAATTCTTGCTTCAATACGCCCAAACAAAAAAATCTCGGGAAGGGTCTTTGAATCAGCCGAGATTGTGAGAATTTATACTGGCGAGTTTAATTTCACACAAACTCGAGATTTTACACAGGGGCTCTCAATCAATCTTCAATGCATGCAGTTCTACTAAATGAGAGCAAGTAAGAAATGGCACATACACTATTATACTTGGTGTATTGTTGTAAACTGTTTATTAAAAATATGATATAAACAATGTATATACTTGTGATATACTGTGTCTAAGATTCAAGATTTCAGTAACCTGTGGTTTTAAGTAATAGTTTAATGTTTAAAAGGAAACGAGCGGTGACTGACATACCACAGATGCTAAAGTTGTTCTAAATATTATTAAAAATATCCCTTTTAATATAGTCTTAAATATGTTATGGTAATACACAGTGTATATACTGTTTAAAATAAGACATTTAACAGAACGGGAGAAACTGAGTCAACATGCAAATACATGAGCTGGCATTCCTTATCTGACTACATAAACTTAGTGGCATCTCTCAATAGTAAAACCCTAGATACATATGTCACAAATATTCACAAACATGATGGTTTCAGTGTGATCTGTACACAAACCATTATAGATAAGGGGAAAAAAATAAAGAAGGGGAATAAGAAATTACTATACAGCCCTGAGTAGTCATTAGCAAGGGGCATATATATATATATATATATATATATATATATTTATATATTCCCTTAAATGCTACATTAATGTATATGTATTTCTACTACACACAAACTGAGATCCAATTTTTCACAGATTTCAAAATATTGTCCAGTGTTTTAATAAAGAGGAGGCATCCTGATTTGGAATGCTCTGCCATAAGAACTGGACTGGGCCACCCCATAGTTACACGTCCCTGTTCCCTTGTCATTGCAGCCATTAAGTAGTTGACGGTGACCAATCAGATTAACCAGGCAGGAGGGTTGCATCACATCTGCATGTTTGCTCGGTGAACCCCAATGGTTACTGGCAGTCACATGGCACAGAAAATGAATAGCCCGCTCTGATGAAATGTATGAGTGGTAAGTACAAGGTTGCACCATCTCAGACTTGTGGTAGTGGGAGGCACAGGGGGACAAATCAGGATGTCCCCATGCTATGGGAGTGGAGGAAGTAAAGAATTTAGCTACTTTCCACACTCTTTAAAGACTCTGTCCAGGCAAGTAAAATAAAAAAAACCTACTCACCTTTTGCTGTCTGCAGCTGCTCTGTCCTACTTGAGCAGTGTAAACTTGGTCCAGAGATAGAGGTTTGCGGCATGTAGGTCTATCTTCCATTTACCAGAGTAACTAATGTGAGGGACGGACATTTTTACCCTTGTTTCCATTGAATATAGGAAGGGCTCCATGCTGTGGGACTCTTATCTCAGGACCTGTTAAGTTTATATTGCCACAGTAGAGGTGAAACAGCTTAGGGGCGTTGCTTGGACAGATCCTTTATATTAAGCCTAGGCTATGGCTGTAGTATGAGACATAATACAAAGGCTTAATCCACCTTCTTCTTCTATACAATTTTTACTTAGATGTGTGAGTACTACTGCTATGATGATCTTTATGATGTCTTTAAAGTTTAATTTAACTGTTTAAAGTTCTTTAAACTGTTGATGCTACCATCACTTTAAATAGGCCTATCTTAAAGTGGACCAATACCCTCCATGGCAAGGCTGTTGGTGGCCGCAAGCGTCACCGCTAAAACTCCAGATTCCTGGTGGGGAAGCGAGGTTAAGGTAAGGTTTAGGGGCACCCTGGGGGGTTATGTGCGAGGGGAGGGCTCCAACATTCTGGATGACCCCCCAGACTGTTGATTTACTGCCGGGTGTTGGTCCATATTAAGGTCCTTAGTCTAAAAGGTCAAATGATTGTGTCACAGTCACAGCTTTTAATTCCTTAGAAAAACCCACTGCCTAGAGTTTGGAATCCTCCCCGATTAAGGGCGATTTGGACATCTGAAATGCCTTGCTCGATGGATACTATCTTTACAGGAATTTAAATAGATTTTATCTTTATTAAGCTTTAGTTATTAAGTTATTTATTAAAAGTTACATTTTATTCAGTGAAGCTGCCTCCTTGCCTATCTATACTTCTGGGACCGTTGTACACCCATCCAGGCATCCAAGAGATCCTTCCTCCTGATACACAGTGACTACAGTGTTTGGGGTGAGCTGGACTTTCTTCTCTTTGACCTCCTCACTAAAGCAGTCAGAAACTTTCTTAATTCACTCATCAAAATAGAAAGAGGGTGGGTATTCACTAAAGTGTACCGTACTACAGTTATTTGGAGAACTTCTGTACCTCAATATCTCATCAGATGAACGAGATCTGAAAACTACTTTTGAAATTGAGTACATTGATATGAAGGCATTGTTTAGTTAGGTTGGACACACATTAGTAAATCTGTAGAAGAAAAAGTTGACTGGTTGGGGTATGCTGCAAAACAAGTTACTGCCTTCTAAAACTTTGAGCTCACTTCCATTAAGTCCGTTAACCCTGGGGTCTGATAGACTCTTGCCTTGTTCTAAGAAATCCAACAGATACTATTTAATAAAGTGGAAGCACCAAAAACAAGCTTAGTCTCTCTATCTTAGAGGTTTAAGAGATAACTAAGATGTATTTTTCTGTGAACCCCAACTATATGTGAAGCTTTTAAGTATACATTTGACGGATTATCCAAGTGATTCTAGGAGCAATCTGCCTTTACAATACAAAAGTTTTAGTACCATGCTTTATGAGTGGCTAATGCCACACCTGCCCATGAGCTGTCTCTGCAGTGCTATAGCCTCAGCAGGTCATGGGCTGGTAATAGGCTGGCTGGGGACAGTAACATTTCAAGGCTGATTTTTGGCCACAATAGCCCCTGCTAAAAATCAAAATCCTCTGCACCTATGATTAGTGGAAGAAATAGTAGAAAAGTTAGCTCCTGTTTTGTCATTTCTACTGCAATTGGAATGACGTGTAATATGATATTGATCCAGGAATTTGCTAATTATGATGCCCTATCATCTTTGCTTTTCTTTATTCATATTATTTGTACTATATCTTTTGGAATGCAAACTAGTTTAAAGCTCTTCCATACTCAGAGAAGACATTTACAACTAATTGCCAATAATGTCCAGTAGATTTGATGTACACATATTTTTCAGTTTAAAAAAAAAAAATTTAAATAATTTTACAAAATTGCAAACAATATTTTTTAATAACAGATTTTAGTAGCTTAAATCATCAGTGGTCCACACTTTTTTGTACTGTCACCAGGAAGGCAGCAGCTGTATCTGCATGCTTCTGCAGTGGCAATCATTGATTTTTGGTTGGTGCTGCACATGCCCATCCAGCAAACCCCATGGGCTGCTGGTGGTAATGTAGGGATGCTTTTCAGGCTTTGTATTGGACTTTCAGCTGCCTTTAGGCTGCAACTGCCTTTAGGACCTCTTTAAATAAATTGGGAAACATTGTGTTTCCAGATGCAACACTATATTGTTGCATTCATTTTCCAGTATATACAGTAATAGCCCAGAATTTAATTAGCTGAAAATAGCCACTTTCCGATTCTCTGGGTTTTTTCTCATGCTACACTTGTCATGAGAGAATCATGGGGGTTACTACTACTGATTCAGTTCTAAAAACGTGTTTTACCTGCATCATCACCTAATAAACAATAGTCCTGAATTAATCATGCTGCAAATAATATCTTAAAGAAATCAGGACTACCTATTTGCACACAGGTAAGTACCTGAATAAGCATTATTATAGATTAGATAGCATGTCAACCAGGAAAAGAACATTTTTAGAAGGAAATAAAAATGGCAATGCCCATTATTAACTCAGAATAGCTATGTTTGCCTCTTAACAACAGTGTGTGCTATGTCAAGGAATAACGTTTCTAACATCTGCTACCCTAGAGCTTCTTTTGTACTGTTAACACAAAGACATGCAGAAGTAGCAGACTACCATGCAGGATTTTAAGTGATGCACAATTTGCAAATTCTCAGATAAATATTATTCGTAAAAAATTAGGGTTAAAGAGGCTAAACAAAGTAATAATAGTGAACTGTTACCCATGAGTCCCGCTTTACGTGTACATTAAATTTATATACACGTACACCTTTTATTTGAGCCATTTTAACCAATATTTATATAATAAAGAGTACAGTAGCAATCATTATATATATATATATATATATATATATATATATATATATATATATATAGTGACAGGGTGTAATATTCTAGGCTATTTCGTGATAAACGTCATTAACAGTGTAGCAAATGATACTGGCATTAACATTAAATGGATTTGTTTATTACATAATAACATGTATTTTGTTTTGTTATATAACAAACAAAATGAATTGTGACTATTTTACAAGTCTGTTACTTTTAACTAGGGTACAGATGTTGATATGCTTTAACACTTACATAAATATGACATAAAACTTATAGGTCTACTACAGTCTATCCTATCTGCATCTATTAACAGATAGTTATAATTGTTAATTCATTTGCTGACATCCCATTGGTAAAAGTTTCTCATGTGTTGTCATTTTGTTGTGACTGTGCAAACGCATTCTTAAATTAAAACGCATTCTTATTCTCTAAAATAGTTTCTTTTTGTCAAATTACATGCATACAATATTGCTTATTTTACTAGTAAAAACATTAGCTGGCAAATAACTTTATGATAACTTCAGGACAATCTGATGGTGTAGTATACCACTATATCATATTTTGTACTGTAAAGTATATTTTAGCTGCCAATACATTTTTAGGTTGTTTTTTATTATTTTGTTGTTTGCTGTGTCATCTTTGTTCATTTATTAGACATGTAAGCAGTAAGAGTTTCATTTTAGTTTACTCAAAAGTATATTAAAGACTCCCGTTTAAATACAGAAGACCAGCTTGCTTGGGAGCCAAGTGCACTGTAATGTTTGTATTTTTGTTTACAACCCATACTTCCAAAAAAGCTGGGATGCTGTGTAAAATGAAGGAAAACAAAAATGCAATGCTTTGGAACTTTTATATAACCATCACATATTCACAATAGAATGTAGAACACATCTCAGAAGTTGAAAGTTGGACACTTTTCCATTTCTTTAAAAATAACTCATTTAGAAATATATGGCAGCAACACATTTCATATAGCTGGAACAGGGTTCAAAAGTACTAAACAACTGGTGTCATATGACTGTGTATAAGAATCTGGGTATTTCTCTCTTTCTCTCTCAGTAGCAAAGATGGTCAGAAGTTCACCAATCCCATAAAGCAAATCAAAAAATGCATCTTAAAATTAAGGGAAAATTTCAGAAAAATGTCAGAAACATAACATTTCAAAGACTTGAAGTGTTGATGTGTATCCCACCATCTATAGGACATACCGTAATATTAACAAAAGATTCAGAGAACCTGGAGAATTCTGTGTACACAAAGGACAAGGCTGTCAATATTGGATAGATGAGAACTACCAGCCCGTAGACAGCACTTAAATTAAAACAGACATGCATTGGTAATGCAAATCACTACATGGGTCAGGAATACTTCCAGAATTCTTTGTATATGAACACAGATTGACAGTCAACCCACAAATGCAAGTTAAAGTTGTATCATGAAAAGAAGAAGACATATATCAAAACATGACACAATATAGAAACTCTATTATCTTATTTGGGTCAACGTGTTTTACAGTGAAATTTGAAAAAAATGGGAAACTGTTCTGTGGTCAGATTAATCAAAATTATTTATGGAAACCATGGACACTGTGTCCTTAAGACTTGAAAGGAGAGTTCGTTATGAGCAGACAGTAGAACGCTTGCATCTACCTATGGCATGACTAGTTTAAACATCCTAAAAGGCACTTTCATTGCTAAACCAATATATAGTGGTTTTAGAACAACATACACTTTCATCCACACAATGTCTCTTTCAGGGAAGGCCTTGCATAATGTATATCAACAAGACAGGACTAAACAACATACTGCATCCATTACAACAACATGGCTTTGCAGAAGAAGATTCCTGGTGCTATACTGACTGGCCTGCAGTCCAGATTTTTTACCCATAGAAAATATTTGGCACGATATGAAAAGAAAAATCGAGCAAAGATGACCAATAATTGTTGAGCCGCCAGACTTCTAAATCAGACAAAAATAAGAAAACTCACAAAACTGCACAAACTGTTAACAGACTGTTGTAAAAAAAAGAAGGGATGCTACGCAATAGTAGACATAGACATGTACCTTTGTGATATGGGTTGCTGCCATCAAACAAAATTCATTCATTTTTTCAATAGGATGAGATGGAAAATCTCTTTTAACTTTTGATATGCATTCTAGGTTCTTTTGCATTTTACAGTGTTTTACAGTGTTTTACAGTGTTTTTAAGTGTCCACATTTTTTGAAAATTAGGGTTGTATTTATTAATTTATGTTAATTACAATAACTTTTTTCCAGTCTAGAATTTTGGCACTGCCATAAAACAAATGGCATAAATCCTGCAACACAAAATAAAAATGATGTAGTTCCAGATAGATTGGAGCGACTAGAACTTCTTACTGAGAAACATTGCAGTCTTTGTCTCTGAACTGTAGATGACTTGTAAAAGTTTGGCAGCTAAACTGTTTTTTAAATTAGATCAAGACAAGTGGTACATACAGTAAACATTTCAAACATCTGATTCAATACTAGGCATTTTTTTAAATACACGTCTATTGCTACAAGAATTGACAACCCTTTGAGGAGCTGGGTACAGGCTATTCTTGCTTACAGCATAAGGCATGACATACTCTGAAACACCCATGTCATTGGGTACCCGTCCATCCCTTGAGGAGTATGAAGTGGTAGATTTTATGGATGACCTTAAATAATTATCGTTTCTTGTTTTAGATGATGTAGATTGTTTATAAATGTCAGAAGAACTCTGGCCATGACTCAGTTTTTGGCTTTCTGGGTAAGACTGCAGGAAGGGGTTTGAAGAGGAGATATCTGGGTAAAGGGATCTGCTCCGCTTTGTCTCCTTTAAAGAGTGTGTATAAAATGGAGTTTTATTTCCCATGAGTTTTTCTGAGGGAACAATAAGTAGGTTAGCAAAGGGGCTTTCTTGTAGATAGCGTTCCTTATCTTTCAAGCTTATGCTACGTGAGGGTCTTATAATCTCTATCTCCCTGGGTTTATTTATGTTGTCACAAGAATGCTGTCTGTGGATTCGTAACTTGTTTTTCTTTTGAAACTGTAGAGCATTGTTCTCAAGCCAATTGTGCTCATCATAAACATCTTTAGAATGCATAGAGTTGGCAGCCTCATGTAACATTTGATCTTCATCAATGTCATATAGGTTTCCAATATGTAGGCAGTCATCACATTTATATGGTGACCTGGTTGAGTAGTGACTATTATAACTTGGTACATCAGAAAGACAGCTTCGGCAATGAGTTGAGTTTTGCCTGTATCTCTCACTGGCTTCTGTCATTGATGCATTTTTATCTTTTACATTGTAGTGCTTACTAAATATTTTGTATTGTATGTCATTGTTTGGAAGACTGTCTTCATTGTGTAATGGCGTCCTGTTACCATGTAGAGAGGTTTCTGACTTTCGGTAATTATCATTGTGATCTTGATATACCTCAGGGTAATCTTCTTCATCTTGAGTGGGGGAGTTATCAGTATACTGGGACTGCTCCATTAAATAATTAGGTTCTTTATTTCCATTGATGGTATATATTTTGTCTCGTGCAGAGCTTTGCTTGCCTTTCAAATAGGATAATTCTACTTCACTGCAATCTCTAGGATATTTAGATATAGATCTTTTCTTCAGGTTGTCTTTACTTTTATTAAGTTTGCTGTTATTATCAGGGTCTACATGGCAGGTTGCCCTACTTGATGTCTCAGAAGCATCAGAAAAGTGCCCGTCCTCTGGAAGAAAATGTTTGTTTTTACTGGACGTCTTAGGTTCTTCAATATCATTTTCATTGATTGAACCTTGGTTTTGCTTTAAAGTTTCAACTGACTTTTTCCAAAGCTGTCGTGGTCTTGAATTGGTTTTGGGTTCTGCACTAACAGCAACCTGCACTGTATTAGGGTTGGATTCATTTAATGTTAAAGGATGTTGGCCCTGAAATACATAGTTGTTAAGGTTGTCCTTGAGGTGATTACTAGGCAGCATGGGAAGATCAAGGGCATTTTCAGCATAGAGTTCTTTTTGTGGGAAAGGCCTATTATCTGAGTAGATTAAATCCCCCTTGTCTAAAACCACATCCATCAGCAGAGAACCTCTTGGGATATAATTGGTTGTCCTCTTGGGGGAATTACATTGTAAAGGATTTAGATTGCTTAAATTTGCCATGTTTTTTGATGATCTTAATAACTTTAACATGTTAGTTTGAGAAGCAGTGAAACTAAAATCTGGGGATTTCCTTTTTTCTTCAATATGTACACCATGGATGCAACTGTAAATACCCTGGATAAAAAAAAAAAAAAATGTTACTTTTCCATTTTCAAAAAAGCCCTGTATAAAAATGTAAGTAAAAAGGCATGGGTTAAAACATAAAGAAATACACAACCCAAATAAGGAGCCCATATACACTGCAAAATTAGCACACTCACATTTATATTACCTGACATGATAGGCAGTTGTTACTTGAGGTACTGTGTATGTCAATTAAGTTTACACACTGGGTTACTTTGTGAATACATTTATCTAAACACTTGTGCATGACAATGCCTAAAATAATGACAAAACATTTTACAACTTGCCTGTTAACCAAAACAAATTTTATGTGTTAAAGTAAATTTGCTAATTTACATTTAATTATCAAAGATTACTGGCTGGAACTATTCAACTTTCTTAATAAATATTTAAGTTACTCAGATAACCACAGTTATTGGTTTTACTAGTTTAATGGAACTAGTAAGGACCACTGTTGTCATTTTAGTAATCCTGTAACTAATTAAATAGTTTTCTTAAACAATGTCTCTTGGTTAAACTTGATGGACATTCATCTTTTTTCAACCATATTAACTATGTAACATCCCAATAGGATTTTTTAAAGGAGCTGTATCGTGAACTTATATAAGATATTATACTGAACTGAATACAACTCCCATCAAGCTTGTGGTTTTCTTCTCCTGGTAGAAATAAAATCTTGGGTTTCAGGTTTGAGTGTATCAGGGGTGACAGAGCCAGCCCAGTCTCCTGACCTCAATCCCATAGAGATGTTGTGGTTTAAGAGGCAAACTACAAAATGCAGAAGAACTGTGGAATGTAGTCCATTTTTTAGGTACCAGAGGTTGGTCATTTTCATACAATGCAGATGTCAAGCAGTTCTCAGAAACAATGGTTACATAATTACATTAATAAAATAGTTAATAAAAGACATATGTCCATCAAGTTCAACCAAGGGTGTTTGGGCAAGGGAAGTTATTTTATTAATTTTTGTTTTAGTTTTTTGTTTTTACTGATAACAGCTAATAGTAATTGTTAATGTTATTTTCTTCTAAATAAGCATCTAAACCTTTTTTGAAGCTGTCAGTGGTTGATGCCATAGAAAGCTTTTGTGGGAAGCTATTCCACAGTTAACTTATTGTTCTTATGGTAAAAAAAAATGATTGTCACCTACATGGGGTTGAATTTATTTTTTCCAGTCGAAGTGAGTGCCCTATTGTGTTTAAAGAGAATTTTACCTGAAATAGTATTTTTTTCATTGTCCATTTATATATTTATACAAGTTAATCATGTCCGCCCCCTCTCAAGACTAAACAGATTGAATTCTCGCAATCTTTCCTCATTTCCTTTCCATAGTCAGAGCGTCCTTTCTGTGAACTGGTACCCAGAACTGGATGTCATATTCCAGGTAAGGGTGCATCAGTTTACATCTCTATCCTATGGTTTCATGCCTCTTCATTTGCCAAGTGGATACCCAGACACTCAAAATGTCCAAGCTTGAAGCTTGTGAACATCTTCAATAGACTGCACTGTGCTACATATCGTTGTGTCATCTGCAAAAAGACAGTGCATTCCATCTTCTATGTTTATAAACAAGTTGAATAATAGTGGGCCCAGCACTGAATCCTGAGGTACACCAATTACAACCGGTAACCATTCAGAGTAGGTATCATTAGCCACAACTATCTGCACCCAATCCTTAAACAAGTTTTCAATCCAAACTGTAATTTCTAATCCTGAAGACCTCAACTTCCTCAATAAGCGCCTATGGGAGTGAGTGTCAAATGCTTTTGCAAAATCCAGAAAAGCTATATCTACAGCTGCCCTTCTGTTCAGGCTTTTACTCACCTCCTCATAGAAGCCAACAGGTTAGTCTGGTAGCTTCTGTTCTTAGTAAGTCTTTGGGGTTTGTTTTTCTTTCTTTGGTCTCATCTCTTTATTTTGTCCTTTTTCTTTCTCCCAGGCAGAAAATCTTTCTTACGGTTTATGTTGAATGCAACTATATTGTGGTCACTGTTACCAAGATTTTCATGGACTGTTACTGTCCCTATCAGGGCATTATCATTTGATAATACCAGATCCGAAAGAGCATCACCTCTAGTAGGTGCCTTCACAAACTGATCTATATAGTTATCTTGTAGCAAGCTGAGGAATGCTTTTCCCCTTGTAGTAGAAGCAGAACCATGTCTCCAATCGATACCGGGGTAGTTAAAGTCCCCCATCACCACCACTGTACCAACCTTTGACGCCGGATCTTTCTGTTTATGTAGCTGATCCTCTATTTCCTCAGATATGTTTGGGGGTCTATAGATTACACCAAATTGTATTTTAACATTGTTTAGATCACCCCGCACTTTTACCCATAAGGATTCAAAATCCTCACCTTCTTTTTTTAATATCCCCTCATGTATATACTTTGAATCCTTGCTATGCATAGAGACATACATCGCCCCCTTTCCTATTTGCTCTGTCTTTCCGAAAGAGAGAAAAACCTTGAAGATTGACAATCCAGTTATGTGCGGAATTCAGCCATGCCTCAGCCACACCAATAACATCAATATTTTCTTCCAGTGCCAGAGTCTTAAGTTCCCTCACTTTATTTGCCAGACTTCTGGCATTTGTGAACATACACTTTAAGTTCCTATCTAGTTTCACATGTTGAGCTTTAGCATTAGCTTCTGTAGTAATGCATCCACCTCATTTTTCAATGCTGGTTTGCAACACATGGATCTCCTTATCCATCATAGCAGTCTTCCCCCTTCGAATTCTCCACCCACCTTCAGAGGCTGTCCCCCATCAGCTCCAGTTTAAATACCCCTCCACCCCTTCTAGTAACCTGTTACCCAGCACAGCAGCTCCACTTTCATTCAGGTGCATATCATCTGTAGAATACAGTTTGTACCTCAATGAATAGTCAGCCCAGAGCTCTAGGAACACAAATCCTTCTGGTTTGCACTGGGACTTGGGCCATGTGTTTAACTCTCTAAGCTCCAGCTGTCGTTCATGTGTAGCACATGGCACAGAGAATACAACATTGGAGGTCCTTCTCTTTAGCTTGGTGCCTAATCTTTAAATGTATTCTTAAGGATCCTCCATTTTCCATTAATTCTGTCATTGGTCCCCATGTGGATCATGACAGCTGGGTCATCCCCAGCCCCTCTCAGTAATTTGTCCACCCTTTCCACCATTCGGTTGAGGCGGTCTTGGTGACAAATTATTCTATGAGTTCGTCTGATAATAAAATCCCCTGGTACTACTAACTGTGTAGTCCCAACCAACCTCTCACTAGGTGGGCTGTCCTTCTGGCCGGTTAGGGAGAGCAGTATCCGCTAGGGCTGCCATTTCTGAGACTGACATTCTTGCATCATTACCCAACTGCGCAATTTTGTATCATTACCCAACTGGGCAATTTTGCTAGGGTGCACAGACACAGGTATGGCCTTTCTTTTCTGTGCTCCCTTTCTATATCCTTTTTCTACATTTACCCAGCAACTTATCTGCTCCTCCTGACTCATCCACCCTCTATCAATCTCCCTCTATCAATCTCTATCATTTTGCACCTCCAGATCTCTAACCCGTGCTTTCAAGGTTGCAATATGCTCACATTTAACACAATGTTATTCACCCTGGAACTGCTGCTTCTGAAGTGTATACATATGAAAAATTGTGCACCAAAGTCGAACTCCAAGCTCTATAACACCTAGACAATAAACACTTAAACACTTAGAGTCCCCCAATATAAAGTCCCTTAATGAAAAGTCCCCTCACTTATTATAATACTAACTCTTTTGAAAACAGAACCAGAAATTGCAAAAGCTCCAAAATTCGCTTTAAAACAATCTTATTTATAGAAAAGCAATACTTCCCTTCACCAGTGTTAGTCTATGGCAATTCAGAAGGCTGGCTAAATAAGCTTTAAATTAAGCAGCAACAACCCCACCCAATTAACTCTGCTCTCTATCAAATGCAAAGCAAAGAATGTATTTTAATGTAGGGCTAAACCCTGCAATACAAGATAAAAAACACAGTAACACAATGCATTTTCCCCTTTAATGAAAGTCCTCTTACTTATAATACAACCTCACTTCAAAATACAACCAGAATTCTCAAATGCTCCTCAAAAGCTTATATCAATAAATATTAGCCTGTAATTCAAAGTAAAGGTAGATATTTCCATTTTACATATTACATTATTGAGTTTGAGCATGGAGCATGGAAGCATGGAAAATGAATGACTTTCTCTAAAAATACAATTTTGAGATTTTACAAAATAAATTAATAAATACCCTAATTATATCTACCCCATTTGATAACTGTCCTGTTCAGATCTGGATCTCTAAAGGCCATTATATATTACCTCCACTATATTACTCACAACAGCCTATAAAAACACCCCTATAAAAACAGCATAATGTCCACACAGGCAATTAAGTGCTAAATAACAAATGCATTGCGCAACAGCAAAAAAAAAAGATAAAGTGCTTCTGTGCATAATAATAAATAAAAGAACAATTAATTTACAATGAATTAACAAATGAATCTACTATGCAAACACATTTTTTCATACAAGTAGTGCAAATCAAAAAGTTGAAAGCCCCCCCCCCCCCAAAAAAAAATAATAACAAAAACAGATCACTAGCAGGAAATAATACTGAGCTACCCCCTTGTGTGGATCCCCAGGAGCCATGCATTATCTAAAGACTTTGTCAGCTCATCTGGTTGTGGAGCGCAAACATATACATTATATACCTGGCTTATACCCATCACTGCACATTTGCTTAGTTGATTAATTATACAGCAGGATTTTTTTGATTTTGTATTGATTATTCTGCACGTAAGCACTTAATTATTATTTGTTTGCTGTTGCACTGTGCATTTGTTATTTGGCACTTTATTTCATCTATTGCCTTTGTTTGGCATAATGGAGTTGGTATAGGTGAAGTGGTTGTTGTGAGTAATATAGTTATGTGAGGTCATATATAATCCACTGTAGAGATCCCGATCTGAAAGTACAGATAGATCAGGTGATATATTAATTAAATAAATATATATATATATATATATATATATATATATATATATGATTGTTAGCCCCTATTGAACCTTTATTAATTATTACACATTTAGTATGAGATCTTTTTAAACACATTTCTGTTTTATTGAACATTAAAGTAGAGGTTTTTTTTCTTCACAAAAAATATTGAAAATGGACTAAGGGGGTTATTTAAGAACGGCTAGCGCCAGGTAATGCTACCTAGCGGCACGTAGCATCTGGTGAATGCTGGGCACTGTACGCAAAACCTCATTTAAGAAAGCAAATCTGGGTTCAACCTAGAGTGCCATGTATTACCTTTTGTTCAGTGTCGCTTTCCCATACATTTCAATGGCCTTTCATTTGGTTGTCTTAAAATAGCATGTTTGCTGATTTTTTTTTTTCCAATCATTGTGTGATCTCTCCTGGCCGCAAATAAACACTTTCATACATTTTTTGCAGAATTGTATTTACAGGTCTGGCACTGTCATTGTCACAGTGTTAAAACAATGTCATTCCATGTGTTTTCGCTTTGTTACTGGTGTATATGTGTTAAAAAACAGACTTTGATCACACAACATCTGGCACTCAATGCTACAGCGCCCAGCTTTAGAGGGCCGATGCTGTGTTTGTGTTTTCTTAAATATGGTGTGCCAGACACACTGAGCTGGCGCTATCTATTGCTCGCTTCAGAATTACACTGTTGTTAGAACGCCCAACACACATCACATTCATCAATGCTGGCCAGGTTACTACAGCTACCGCAAAGCTAGGTTACAGCTCCCGATACCTGCTTACAGCGTCTACTAGCGGTCACTCTAAGCGCCGCTATAAAGGCGCTCACATGGCGATATGTGACGCTAGTAGTAAATCAGCCTCCACTATGAAACAAAATACTCTCACTGATATATAAATTGTGTTCAATGTTGTTTTTAGTAACAATGTAAGGTAGACTTTAAATTCTGCACCTCTCCCTGCCAGTGCACCAAAGTATGCATGTTCATACTCACCCTGCTTATGGAAAACAGCAATCCTGGTTTTCCAGTGCATACACCAGTAAAACAATATCTTAGTTTCCAGTAAAACAGATGCTCCCAGACGAAGGTAATCAGACTTAAGGCCATGGCAGCTGCCAGCATATAGAAAACGCCTGCCATATTGTCAATATCTAGCTGACTGCTCATTACTTCATTTTTCTCATGATGGCAGATGCCGGTAAGCCACAGAGTCTCCAGCTCTTCCATCTCACCTGCATAAAGCAAATATGTAGTGAGGTTATTATACATTACATTTCTTGGGTCGATATACTGGAAAAATATATTCAGTTAGACAGGTGTTAGGAATATCACATGCCCCCATATGTTTTTCATCTGAACAACAAGAACTGAGGACAAATTATTGGCACTGTTTGCTATTTGGTCCTATATAAATATACTATACTATATACTATACCAGGGGTACTCAAATGGCGGACCGCGGTCCGAATCCGGACCGCAGACGCCATTTGTCCGGACCGCTGCCCAGGGCTGGTGTAGTGTCCCGGCTGCTGCTGGCTCTACGGTGGAGCGGTGTGCCCGGGTAATTTGCTGTGCGGCAGCATCAGAAGTTCCGGCCAGCAGAGGTGCATTGTGGAGGCAGAGGGAGGCCCAATCACGGCTGGGCCAATGATGGAGGAGTGGGCGGGGCATAATTACGCTGTGGCCGGGCAGCGGGCTTTTGCTGAAGATAGGATGGCTGAGGATGGCTGGAGAGGAAGGAGGAAGATAAGGTAAAGGCTCCCACTGCCCGCAGCGCTGTCACCAGCCGCCGGGGACTTTTATTTATTCATGTCAGGCTGTCCGGGAGCTGATTGACCTCTGCCTCCCCCCTCCCCTCCCCTGACTGTCAGTTCCACATGACTGCACAGGGGAGGGGGCTTGCAGAGTGAGGCTGTTCTCGCGTCCCCCCTCCTCCTCCGCGCTGCGATCATCAGTGTCCTGGAGGTGTCAGACTTGCAGGACACAACAATAAAGGAGAGAAAAGGCAAGTGCCACCCGTGATGAATTAGTTGTGGCCAGTCTGCCTCATTCACTTCTATGCTGTGTTTCCTTTCCATTCTCTGTCTTTTTCTCCCTCTCTCACTTCTTTATCACTGTCCTTTTTCTTTCTCCCTTACATCCCCATCTCTATCTCTCTCTTTCTCCCTGCTTTCCTTTTTTTGTCCTTTTTCTCTTCCTCTATCTTTCTCCCTCCGCACCTTTCTCACTGTGTTCTCTTTCTTTTTTTCTCCCTTCTTCCCTGTCTCTCTCTTTCTCTCTCTCCACCACGCTTTATTCTACCTCTTTCTCAACTTTCATTCTCTCTTTATCTTTTGTGCTCTTTCCTTCATCCTTTCCCTCACTCCTTCCTTTCACCCTTCCCTCTCTCCCCTCCTTCCTGCATTTCCTCTCTCTTTTTTCTTTCCCCACTCCTCCCTTCCCCCTCTCGTTTCCTTACCTTTTCTTTCCTCATTACATTCTTCCCTTTCCACCTCACTCTTTCTTTCTCCCTCACTCCCATACTGCCTTCTTCCTTCCTTTTGTTCTTTCACTTCCCTTCCTCTTTCTTATTCCCTGTTCTGGCTCTTCTCTCTCTCCCTTTCTTCAGTTCTCACTTCCTTGCCTTCCCTCCCTGTTTCTTTTCTTACTCCATTCTTACTCCATTCCTCCTCCCCCTGGCCCGGGGTGAGGAGGCCATTACCCGGGACCAGTTCATCGAGCTGCTGGAGAACCGGGCCAGTGGCCGAGAAAGTGCAAGGAGGTGAGAATCCTGTCCCCCATTTACTTCCTGCTTCTGTCATTTACTTCCTGCTTCTTGTAGAGTGCAAGCTCTTCAGCTAACAGCTGGCATGCACTCTTACTTACACCCCCCCCGGACCTTCATCCCACGGCAGACCCTGGTAAGTGGACCTCCACTGAAAGTAGTTGAGTACCCCTGTACTATACTATACTATATGAATATAGCAAATTACTTGTTTATTTTCTGATCTCAGTCTGTATCCTTGCAATTTGTGTAATTTTTTCATTGGACTGATGATGGTATTATCCATACCCACTACCTCTAGCTAAACTCCTCTTTCCCCCACACTGGATCTCGGCCAGCCCTTGCATAAGAGTAGATATTTACTATATACATTCATGGAGTACTGCAGACAGTCTGTGTATAGATAGATTTGTAGGAATCCTTGCATCCAATTCCCAGACAGTACCAGAAAACATTTTGGTTGTTTAATAACAGATATATGGGTTGCAGATCATGTGTACACATAACCAGGAAAATTACACAAATGAATGCAAACTGTACCAGGAATAAATTAGCCCTCACATGTAATATGACATGTCTATATATCTATTAGAGTGTCCATGTGAACAAGATTTTGTTATGCACTAATTATAAATTTGGCATAAGGCTGCAAGAACATGTTAGAAACATTCAAACAGTTTGTGCACTCATAGTGTTATTTTACATTATGCAGAAAAGCATAATAAGGATCTATCTAATTTGAAGCGTATGATAAAAGAAAAAGTCTATTCGAGCAGGAGAGGAACTTTTCACAGCAAAACTTTTTTTTTTTAATTGTACGTTTTTATTAAGGATGACACATCAACAGTATGGCACCAGAAGCGACTAAACATGAGATTATATAATGACTGATTTACTTCTAAATAGTTGCCCAGGTCGTCATCATCACATTGCATGTAATAAAGTTTTTCCGGACATCCCCTGCATCTCGCCCCTCCTTATTACATTTTTAAAGTATCACAAGCAAAACTGCATCATAGAAGAGAGAGAAGAATGCAAAAAGGAGGAAAAGCCTACAGAGAAGGGGATAGCAGGCCAAGGAGGGAGGGAAAGGACAAATGGGGCGAAAAAGAAAAAAAAAGGGGGGGGAGGGAGGGGAAGGGTCAAGTAGGCAGCAGAGACTCCCCCTGCAGCCGGCCCTCAGTCACTCCTGGAGAAATTTGAGGTATTCCGCAGATACCGTGAACTGAACCCAGGAACGCCAAGTCTCCCAGTGTTTCTCTAGGTCATCCCTCAGAGAGGCTGTGAGCTCCTCCATCCTGCAGATGTCCCTAACCCGTGACAGCCACAGATTTCCAGCAAGCGGGGATGCAGGTCTTAGCTGCGATTAGAAGGGGGGCCAAGAGGGATTTTCCCCTAACCCACAGGAAAGTGGGCGCTAGATTCAAGAGATAACTTGCCGGGTCAACCCCTAAATCAATATCTATGAGGCGCTCGACGATCACCCTCACATTGGCCCAGAAGTTTGACAGCCCGGGCCAGTCCCAGAAAATATGGATCATAGTACCCCTATCCTGTGAGCACCTCCAACATAGCGGGGAGGCAGAGGAAAACATCCTCTCCAATTTAGAGGGAGTCAGGTACCATCTGGAAAGAATTTTATAGAAGGCTTCTTGATAGTGATTAGATTTAGAGGATTTGTGGGTAAGCTGGAACATTGCTCGCCTCTGATCGGACAAAAAATTCCTTCCGAGTTCCCTCTCCCACCCCTCCATGAAGGACGGCACAAAGGAGTCAGGGGGGGTTCACCAACATTGCATATGTGCTAGATAGGGTTCCTTTTAATATGACCCACCCCAGTGCAGATTTTCTCAAATGGGGTTAAGGCTCTTGGTACCTGAATTGTACGTGAAATAGTTTTTGATAGTGGGAAAGTTGGAGTGCCTGCCACTCGCTGAGGGGCCGCAAAGAAAGCCTCCCAGCCAGCTCCCCCAGCCTGTACCACTCCCCCCTCTCTCTCAAGTGCTGAATTCTGAAGCAGTTTTGTTTTGCCGAGGCCTGGAAGGGAGCATCAGAGAGACTCACCGGGAAGTCAGGGTGGCCAATAACCAGAGTCAGGGGTGAGAGGGCAGGGGAGATGTCCGTCTCCAGCAAGAACTTCCCCGCTATCCTCCTAGTCGGGCCTATCGTCGGATGTTTATTCAGCGCTAGGAAGTGATTAACCGGGATCCAGGGGAGACCCGCAAGGACAGTAGGAGATTCGGCCTGTTCAATAAAGGTCCATTGCTTACAGTTAGCGTGCCTGCACCAGTCTATGATGCGGACCAGATGGGCTATCTCCGGAAGAGCTAACAGGGAGGCTGCCAGACGATGAGATTTCCCCGCTCACACAAACCTCGAGCACAGGCCCGAGAGCTTTTTAAAGAATGCCTGTGGGACCTCTCCCGGCAGGGCTTGGAACAGATACAATACTCTGGGCAAGATGCACATTTTTATGATGTTCGCTCTACCGAAACAAGTAAAGGTGCCTCGGGACCATCTCCGCAGGTCCTGCTAGAGTCCACCCCTGCGGTAGAGGTCCCACAGGCATTCTTTAAAAAGCTCTCGGCAGCCTCAGCAGCGGGGGGGGGGGAGTTAGAATTGTATATTTTCTGGGGGAGTGCTTGTATTTGTGTACCCAGGTAGGTTATAGCCTCTCGTTCCCTGGAGAAGGAAAAGTTCTCCATGATGTGTTCCAGTCTTTTGCGTGGGACATTGAAGAATCGGGAGGGTCGTCTCGGGTTTTGTTAAGAAAAAAATTAGATCATCAGCATAGGCTGCGACCTTGTGCTCCACCTGTGCAGCACGGATACACGCTATGTCAGGGTTATTCCTGACTGTGCAGAGGAATGGTTCCAGGGACAGAAAAAAGATCAAAGGGGAGAGTGGGAAACCTTGCCTCGTACCATTGGCCAGAGTGAAGGTCCTGGAAGGGAGGCCATTCACCCTGACCGACGCCGAGGGGACTGAGTAAGAGGCCGATATCCACCAAGACATATTTTCCCCCAAGCCAATGTGTCTGAGAACTGCAAACACAAAGTCCCAACTGACCCTGTTGAATGCCTTCTCGGCATCCGTCGAGAGAAGGACTGATGCTATATTATTTGAATGTGCCCAATGTATTAGATTGATTTCCCTCGTGGTATTATACCTGCCCTCCCTCGATGGGACAAAGCCTACCTGGTCCCAATGAATCAGAGAAGGAATATATGGAGCCAATCTGTCCGCGATTATTTTGTTAAAGATTTTTAGATCGCAATTTAGCAGAGATATGGGTCTATAAATTCCCCACTGCGTCGGGTCCTTGCCTTCCTTAGGTATTGTACTAGCCCTAAGAGTGTCCTGGGCAGAGCCATCCCGTCCTTGAGGGAGTTGAAGGCCGCTATAAACTGGGGGCCGAGGGTCTCCACAAATCCCTTATAATAGCTCAGGCTGAAGCCGTCAGGGCCCGGTGCCTTGCCCGGCTTGGCATTTTTAATGGCTCTCGAGAATTTGTCTAGTTCGATCTCCCTATCGAGAGAATTTATCATGTCCTGTCTCAATATGGGGAGACCCAACCCCCGAATGTAGGCGGCTATATTATCCTGTTGGTCTGTAGTCTGGGTTTGGGGCAGGTTGTAGAGAGCCTCATAGTAATCCCTGAACGAGTTTGTTATGTCTGCTGTTCAAGCACTTCCTGTTCCCCCTCGCGTCGAGAATGAGTGGGATAAAATTCTTGCAACGCTGAACTCTGAGGGATCTGGCCAATGCCCTACGGCATTTATTACCAAATTCATTAAAAAAATTGTTCATTTCTCTCCTTCTTTAGGTGGGCTCCGTGCTTGATTAGCACCCATCTGATCACACATTTCTGGGCCTCCCACAGAGACATCCGTGAGACCTCCCCATTGCTATTCAATTCAAAATATTCCCTAATGGCCTTCTGGATCTCCTCCCTGACCACGGCATCCTGTAGCAGCGAATCGTTAAGCCGCCACTGGCCCCTAAAAGAGGGGAGCATCCGGGATGGACAGGGTGAGGGTAATCGGGGCATGGTCCGAGAGAGTAATATGTTTACGCTCACCAGCTCAGATCTGACTACCCAAGGCAGCCAGACCAGCGCCCCCTACACTTCTCCAGCCCAGAGGAAACCTCAGTACTGCTCCTGCCTGCCCCCTCTGCAATAACCGGCTTTTCCGTTTTTCACCTGCACCCTCTGCACTACAACTAATACCAGCCCATCCAGGCTGTGGTGGTGAGTAACTATCACCGAGCATCAACTGTACTATTTTTCCTAGCAATTTTGATCAACTTACTGAAACTGCAATTCATACAATTTCCTTGAATTCCTTTACCATTAATTAAAAGGATATAAGTAAAACCACAGCCAATGGGGGGGGAATAAAAAACACTGAGCATATACTGTACTAATTGTTGCATCAATTTTAGTCAACTTACCGAAACTGTAAGTCATTCAATCTCCTTATATTCGTTTAACCTTTAATTACAAGTTTTCACATTTCCCCCACAATGGCTACAAGCCTCACAACGCATCTAAAATCAGAACATTAAAGCAGACCTCAACTAATTAATCTGCACTAACCACCAGAACCCTTTCTGATGACATAATCATCTCCATCCATCCAAAACAATCATCTAACCCAACTCACACCGCCTACCTGGACCTCCGGAACACCGCTTATTTCATTTCAGCGCCGACCCACAACCTCTAAACCATCTAGGTTCCACCAACCACATTGCTCCAACCCGCTAGAAACTCAACTCACCCTGAACAAGGAATCATACACCACAAACCAGCTCAAAGAACTCAGAATACAGGGCCAATAGTGTAATCAACACTGACCAATCTGTATAATGCTACCTGAGAGGAGAAATCCCCCAGACAGCAAGATTAAAAATTCCAACAATTTTTGAGGCCTAATTAGAAACACCCTCTCAAACAAAACTTCACTTTGGTAACACTATTTGTTTATTCATACTTTTATGTATATACACTAACCTATTTTTCCTCACAGGATTGCAGAGAACATTAAACCTTTATTTACTCTCCCGTTTAACCTGCCTTTTTATCCACAGCGCACCTACACTAATCTCTTCTCTACCTAGGTCCACAGGTCCACCTAGGTTAGAACAGATTTAATCCATTAAAAAGAGTGTGTCTGTGTGTGTGTGTTTTTATATTTATCCCTTGCTATTAACCCACAGCCCCATAATACCTGCCTCCCCAAAGCCAAGGGGGGGGGGCAGAATGGCCCAGGGCCAATTTAGGCAGTGTGTGCTTGCAGTCAGCATGGTGGGGGGGCGACCAAAGCTGGCCCCCAAGAAAGGGACCGCCTTTTTTTAACCCTTTATAGTGTGGATAGTAGTTATATCTTATTTGCAAATGTTATAAAGTGCTCTTTTGTGTTTGGGGGGTCACCTGGGCAAGAATGTGGGGCTACTGATACATATGTGGTACTGTTGTAATCAGGAAAAATGGGGTTATCACATGCAATATGGTTTTCTTTAATAAAACAAATGTTTCATTTAAAATAAAATAGACAATTTTCAAAAAAATATTTTTATTTTTTTTTTGTTTTCTTAAGCAAAAAAAAATAAAAAACTGTAGAAAAATGACATTTCATGTAAAAGCATAAACTGCTGAAAAAAAAAATATATACTGGAAATTCCTGCAAAAATCACGGTTAAACATGGTGCAAAATGGTGAAAAATTACCTGTCAACAGAGGGTGACAAAACTTCAAGTAGGTGGGCAATTAAAAGGGTTAAAAGTAGCTATGCATGTTGGGTATTGTTCTGTTCAGGGGACCTTGTGCTTTCAGATTTAGCTTGTATTTTCTTATTTGCATATTGATATTTTAGGAAAACATGTTTTTTATTCTGCTTTTTTGTACATTTTTTAGGGAAACCCTGTGCAAGCTAAGAATTCTTTGAGGGCTTACTTCCAGAAAGATGAGCCCATTACAACAAGTTGGATACTCCTAGAAAGCTTAACATATGTACTTTCAGGGAATATGGTTTATTCCAAATGTGAAGGGTTCTTTGGTTGAAAAAGCGCAAGGTCTTTGCAGAGCTGAAATTTTCAAGTAAAATTACCGTTACATTCATGTTTTACTTTGGGTTGTTTGGCACCTCTTCCCTTGATAGGACCTATGCATGTTGGGCATTGTTCTGTTTGGGGGACCTTGCTTTTTCAGATTTAACTTGTGGCTTTGATTCTTCTTTTTTATTCTTGCAACCAAAGAATTAATTGAGGGATTACTTCCAAAAAACTGCACCCATGTCAACAAGCCTGGTACACCTAGAAAGCTTGAGGTGTGCACTTTAAGAGAATATATAGTTTGTGGGGGGTATTTCAAATGTAAAGGGTTGTTTTACTTGAGATCTGCAAGGTGCGCATAGTGCATAGCATAGTTGTATTTTATCTGAAAATCTCCTAAAGCGCTGTTTCAGTTTAGGGGAGTCTCCTGGGCAGGAAAGGGTGTCTACCAATACATATGTGGTACTGCTGTAACCGGGAGAAATTAGGATTTCACACGCAATAAGATTTTATTGACAAACTTTCATTTTTTATTACAAAGAAACACTACAAATTGTAAAAAATAGATTTTTTTTATTTTTTTGCACAAACTTCACCCAAACGTATTAAGAATACACTAAAAAAAGGCCATACAAGGCATTTCATGTTGAAGCCCAGACATTTCATGTTGAAGCCCAAAACAATATATAATTTTCCTGGGAAAGCCCTTCAAAAATTACAGTTGAACATGTGTAGCGCAAAATAGTGCAACATGGTTTGGCAAACTCTAGGTAGGCTGGCACTTAAAGTTTCAAAATTGATTGTGCCACTGAGGCCAAAAAAAATGGTGCTGCGTGCCTATGACGCTTCACAAAGGAGGCTCCACAGCTCCCTGTTAATCAAGCCCTATATTACGTATACAGCCAATAATCTTTTCTTTGCCTTATCAAACTAAAAGTTCAGCATATTTCTTTGTATCATTATGTCGCATTGGTAGTAGTGAACCAGACTCATTTCTGATGTTCTGCTATTTTTTATCACATTAAAGATAGCACCCATTAGTGCTGGGTGGCAGCAACACGTGTCACTAATTGGGACAACAGCTATCATTGACCACTCAGATTGTTGGTTCATCTGTGGTGAAAATGTGCTGTTTGATCAAACTTCCTTAATGGCATCCAGTCAAAATAAATCCAAGATCAGCCTTTAATTATACAGGGCAGTTGTCACACATTAAGCAGAGATAAAGCGTTTTTTTACAGTTGTGAACAGGACTAAGTATGGGTTAAATTGTAAATTTTGTCCTGCATTTATGGTATGTATGAATGGTTTAAGTTTGTTTCATTGCATTCTGTTGTTCTTGCGTGACTGACCTTACATATAAGATATCCATCATTGGGTTGTTAATCCCAGTTATGGAGAAGATGTGCTACCAGGATTTGAAATGGTGCCCAGTTCCTGCTGAGGATATGTGTAGCCACACATCTATTTGGTTTACCCATATGAAGTATATCAGATTTCCACATATGGATCCACAGTACCCACCCCAGGGCCAATTTACGAGCCAAGGACTTCTACCAGATGAGTGACCCAGGAAGAAAGGAGGAGACTTCGCAAATCCACATGTCTTATGTAACCCATCCTTATTTCTCCCTCCCTTAGGGGTGTGATGCCTCATCAAGCCATGGGAGCTTCTATAGGTACCCCTGTCAAGGTATCCCCCATGAGCCAGCTGATAAACAATCTCCAGTCTATGTTTTTCCCCATTCCCAGCCTCAACCATTTACACATTCCCCTCCACCTCCCCCTCTTTCCACTGCATTTTTCTCCCTTCCACCCGGTTAGAGCACCTTTGATGCTGTACAAAACACATTTTTTAATGTTTATAGTACATTTGGTATGGTGCACAACACACTGCAGCCCCAGGAACAGCACCTAAAGGCTTGTGGAAGTTTGTGGGAGGGGGTTAACAGCAGCAGCGGTCTCCTAGAGTCACTAAGGTCTGGCTGTGGTAGCCACTGTAGTTGAGTAAGTGTTCCTTTAGTGTGACTTTGGTGTAATACAGTCAGTTCTTTGACACAAATGTATAGAGAACAGTCTGTGTACTCCCAGTTTCCTAAAAGGTACTCACAATGCCAAACCATAAGAGGTCTACTATAACTATAGGGGTGTAGGGGAGTGCAACTGCACAGAGGCCCAGAAGGTTATAGGGCCCCATCAATGTTGCCCCTTTACCTCATTTGTGCTCACTTGGCATCATTTAGAGAAAGTATTTGGTCATCTATTTACCTTCCACTAAGGTAAAAGACAGCCTTGAATGTTTTCACCAGGGTCCATCACATTCATTTACACTACTGGGTACATGACACAGCAATATTATCATTAGAGAACAAGGGTGGCAGCAGGGGGTACCAATCTCCACTCCCACGATTGCTGCAGGGGGGGGGGCAGAATCCTCAGCAGTAGTAGCCAAGCTAGTCATTTATGCTTCAGTCTAGGGTGGACACTGTATGCCTGTGCACATATAAGAGTTTTTCCCCACATTTACCTCATCTTTGCAATAAGTGTATACATGCCTGAAGTGGTGGGCTGCCCTAATGGCACTTGTAAAGGATCAATTGGGGGCTAGCACTTCAGTTGTGTCCTGATCTGGCCACACTCTTGCCACAGGATTGCATCCTTACCTCTAGGCCACTATAATGCCCTGTCATGCGAGATGAATCAGGCCTAAATATAATCAGATTTCACCCCCTCCATGCCAGATGCGACTGACTAGATGCAGTGATTTTAAAACTTTCTTTACCAAGTACCACTTAGAGCAGGGGTGTCTCACTACTGAATGTCTACATAGCTATCCCTATAGCTCGGAATGAACACTAATTACTCTACCAGTTTGACTGTGAGTAGATATGCCAAACATGGCCTGTTACTGTTTTTTTAGGAGGAAGTTTGATACCTG
This sequence comes from Gastrophryne carolinensis, assembly GCA_027917425.1. NCBI lineage: Eukaryota > Metazoa > Chordata > Amphibia > Anura > Microhylidae > Gastrophryne > Gastrophryne carolinensis. Next base: position 109,103,492 of record CM051240.1, on the reverse strand, counting down.
TGACCTAGAGACATGACATTCCAACAGAGTACCCCTAAAGTGGGGATTGAAAATTGAAAAAAGTAAGTCTCATAGCACTTTAAAAGCAAAAAATAATAATTATTTACATTAAAATAATATAATATATCCCTCAAGACTCCTGTTGTTGGTCTACCTCAAACATCCCTATATACCCCCTCGGATACATGTACCACAGGCTGAAAGCCATTGGACTAGAGCATTAATCCCCAAGGATAGGAGCACCCTGATTGCGTTTAAGCCTGCAGCTATTGCCAAATTCCACTGTATTAAAGTGGGGTGTTATTCACACTAAAAGAATACTTATCAACAGTGACAAAAACAGTGTGTTCCCTTTAACTCTTTGTGCCAGCCTACCTAGAGTAGGCTCTGTTGCCAGACCATGTTTCACTATTTTGCACTACACACGTTCAATTGTGATTTCTGAAGGGATTTCTACGTTTTTTTCCAGGAAAATGATATATTGTCTGGGTCTGGGCTTTAACATGAAATGTCTTGTTTGGTCTATTTTAGTGTATTCTCAATACTTCTGTGTGAAATATGTGCATAAAAATAAAAAAAATCTATTTTTTACAATTTGTAGTGTTTTTTGTAATAAAAAATGTCAATGTCAACAAAATCTTACTGTGTGTGAAATCCCCATTTCTCACGGTTACAAAGGTACCACATATGTACTGCTAAACACCTTTTCCTACCCAGAAGACTCCCCCAAACTGAAACAGCGCTTTAGGAGATTTTCAGATAAAGTACAGCTATGCTATGCGCTATGCGCACCTTGCAGTTTTTCAAGAAAAACAACCCTTTACATTTGAAATACCCCCCTATATTCTTTGGAAGTACACACCTCAAGCTTTCTAGGCGTACCAGGCTTGCTGACATGGGCGCAGGTTTCTGGAAGTAATCCCTCAATGAGTTTCCCTAAAAAAGAATAAAAAAGAAAAATCAAAGCCACATTTTTCTAAAAAAAAAACTATATTTAAATAAGAAAAACTAGTTAAATCTGAAAAAGCAAAGTCCCCCGAACAGAACAATACTCAAGATGCATAGGTACTGTCAAGGGAGGAGTTGCAAACACCCCAAAGTAAAGCATGTGTGTCACGGTAATTTTACTTGAAAATTTCAGCTCTGCAAACAAAGTGCGTACCTTGCCCACAAACCATATATTCCATGAAAGTACATATGTTAAGCTTTCTAAGTGTACCCAGCTTGTTGTACTGTGCTCATCTTTCTGGAAGTAATCCCTCAAAGAATTCTTAGGTTGCACAGTGTTTCCCTAAAAAATGTATAAAAAAGCAAACTAAAAAACATGTTTTCCTAAAATATCAATATGCAAATAAGAAAAAAACAAGCTAAATCTGAAAGCACAAGATTCCTCGAACATAACAATGCCCAACATACATAGCTACTTTTAACCATTTAATTGCCAGCCTACTTGAGATTTTGTCACTCTCTGTTGACAGGTCATTTCTCACCATTTTGCGCTATGTTTAACTGTGATTTACAGGAAAATTTGTGAAGCAGAGTTTAGGCTTTAACATGAAATGTCTTGTTTGTCATTTTTCAACTGTTTTTGAGTAAAAAAAAAAAAAAATTTTTGTTTAGAAAAATTTTTTTTTTGGAGATCGGAGATCGGTGGGAGCACCTTCCATTGTCTTGATTTCAAGCTCGTTTTATTTGAAGTTTATTGTAAGTGCATCTACTATTATTAAACTGTGTTCGTATGTTTTAATGGAGTTGTTTGATTTTGTTTTCTATATGGTGCCTGGCTACTGAGCCTAATACTGCTGCCGCCGTGGATTACAAGTCTGCAGAGTTAATCATTCACTGATTGGAAGAGAATTCGTTTAAATTTGCCTCTGCTTTGCAGCCATTTGGTAAGAATATTTCTGAAGAGTGACAGGCACCACCAGAAGTTTTTGCATGTGCATCGGGATCTTTATTATCTCTCTTCACCGGTGACTGTCTTCGTTCCAAAATGGAAGTTTGCTCTGTGCCCTAATCTATATATTATTATTTGGACTTGTGGGATTAAGAGGTCTGGCCAGTTGTAGCAACTTTAAAGACTTTTCTCTATGTAACTATCGCTTTTGTGTCTATGCCGATTAAGTTACTGTATAGCGCGGTGTTTTATTAATTTTTTCTTTGAGGTTTATTTTATACCAAATATTTATACCAATATATATGGCCAAAGGAATCAATAATTTGGGTCTGAGATGTATAATTTAAGATCATCTGCAAAGGTGGTCTTTGTTTTGTTGACCGATTCATCACAATTCCAATTCCGGATCAGGCCGATAACTGTGGTGTCATCTGCGAACTTCAGGAATTTAACAGTCCAACATGGATGTACAGTTGTTAGTTTAAAGGGAGAACAGTAGGGGTAAGAGAACACACCCTTGAGGCGTACATGTGCTGATGGATCTAGTACTTAAGAGTTGAGTTCTTAACCTTACACACTGATGCTGTTTGTGAGAAAACTGTATCCAAGCGCAAATGTTGGAAGGGACACAAATTCAATTTATCCTAGTGACCAATAGATTAGGCTTGATGGTGATGGTGAAATCCATTGGCATTGGCGTTAATGTGGTCCAGATGCTCCAGCACCATATAAAGGGCAACATTCACAGTGTCATCTGATGACCCGTTCAACAATGAGGCTGGAATGGATCTAATATGTCAGTGATCTTCGTGTTGAATTGTGACACCAAGCACTGAAACTAATTAATTACCAGCAATGTTAGGGCTACAAGTCTTTAGTCATTTATGTCCTTGGGAGATGTTTTTTAGACTCCGGGATAGTTGAACTATTCAAGCATGATGAAACAGTCCCATGTATCAAGGAATGCTTTAATATGTTTGTGACTAAGCTGATGTGCACAGTTGCTTTTCTAGAGATTAGGCCTACAAATTGATGGGTGATACTCTCACTGATAATTGAGTCTACCAGAGGGGCTAGTCATTTGGTGGATTCAATACCACCACCAGTGAGTTAAGACCCAAATCAATATCAAACCTGCAACATGGGTTATGATCTCACTGATAATTGAGTCGACTAGAGGGGCTAGTCATTTGGTGGGCTCAATGCCGCAACTGGTGGGTTAAGGCCGACACAATATCAAACCTGCAACAGAACTGGTTCAGCGACTAAGCTTGGTGCATTTTGACAAACAGATCTGTGATCTCCAGATGAGAACATGTTCTCTAGCTTCACTGCATAGGACCTCTTGGGAGCTCTAAATTTTTTTGACAGGGGGTTCCTCATTTTTCTTAACAGATGTGTGTTTCCAGCCATGTGTGCTTCTTCTTTCATCAAGTCAGCCTATTCTCCTAAGTGAAGCAAGGCTTCCTGATAAGGCCAAGGCTGCAATAGGTTATTACTGGGGTGATCATGTCCCTGCAGAACTTGATGTGGGAGAAGACATGATCAGTCCAATCCTGAACACTTCCCATTTGGTAGATGAACAGCAACAGTCCTGCAGCATTACTGTGTCCTCGGTTGTCCATCTCCTGATAGATTTGATGTCAGGTTTTGTCCTTTTTAGATTTTGCTTGTATGCTAGTAGAAGGTGCAGTAAGCAGTGATCCAAGAACCCCCAGGGCTGCAGTGGGGACTTCCCTGTAGGCCTTGTATAGCAATGGTCTAATATGTTGGCACCTCTAGTTGGACAGGATAAATGTTGCACACATTTTGGGAGCTCATGGTTAAGGCATGATTAATTGGTTAATGCTGATTAATTCCTCTGGGGATTTCTTGTCCCATCTTGTGATTTCCCCTTTGGAGAGTGCCATATCTGCATTGGCCTGAGGGAGAATATACATGCCTACTAATATCAGGGAGGAGATCTCTCTCAGAGAATAAAAAGGCCTGCATAGGAGCACAGGAAATAGATTAGATTAGAAATAGATTGCATTCCGGGCTATAGATATTAATGGCTGGGAATTGAGGATTTATTTTTTTTAGCCAGAACTCTGTGAATAAGGGCACAGCAGAACTTGACAGCCTGGAACAATTGCTGCACGATAACCTTATCTAATTTTGTTAGGCAGTAAGCGGACATTTGCTCGATGGATCGAGTGAATGGCTGATCGAAAACCTCTCTTATGCCCCCTCTATGGGGTTCTCTGTTAACTGTGTGTGATGACCAAAGTTAGAAGTGATTCTGTTGGACTGTGAAAGGCATGGGCATAATAGTGGTGTTCCCAATTTAGAACAAATTGACTTTAGTGTAGTATGGGGATTGAGCTGGAGACCACAGAAAAGGATTGACAGTGTGATAGTGCAAAGATTTTGTCAGCTTTTTGTGTGAGGGGTTGCATGTACGGCACGGGACTAGAAGGCAGGGAGTTGACCCTTGTGGAGGTTTTGTATCCATGTCTGCACTTTTTTAATAACAGTCGAAGATCTTGTGTCAGGAGCTCATCATATAAGGGGCTATGGACATGGAGATTATGATATTTATGAACAATAATGTTCACTGTTATCAAGTAATTATATAATAAGCATATTACAATTTAAGAGCATGTTAATACTCATAATTCTCTCTTTTGCAATTCTGCTTTCCTGCAATGTGACACACAACATCCCCTAAATTGGTCACAAATATTTTGGTTTTGTAATAGAGCTGCAGTTTAGTAATGTTCTTACTACCGGTGCACTGCAAAAGCCTTTAAACAGGTTGCTAAAATTACACTCTGGGCACTCTGTTAAGAGAATGTAAGGTTACCTAACCTCCTATGCTCCTGTCCTGTCTGCAAGTTAAGTATACTGCTTAAGAACATCCAGAGGGGCAATGTGCACAGTAAAATGGTTTTAAAATGTCTACATTAAAACAGGTATCCCTTAAAGTTGAGGTGTATTCATTGATACTTTAAATGTAAAGTATCCCCTTTCTTGGTTGAGAAGACTATTATTGAATAGGGATGGTGAATCCAAACCACAAACTTTGCAAGTTCTGGCCCCCAAACCTGAGCACAGATTTCAAACAGTGTTCAGCACAGCAGCCAAATAGCCTTGTTCCTGCACTAGCAACCACATGGCTGTGATTGGGCAGACGAGACATGTGGCCCCACCATATAAAATGCGGGGGCCGAGTCATGACAAGCTGGCACTATGCAGTAGATAGGGAAAGGTACTGGCTGCTGCAGCTAAGAGGCAGATAGAGCTTTATTTTTTTATTTTTTACAAAAACTACCCTTGTATAGACATTTATTTAGGTAAAGCGGCTGGAGTGAGGGCTAGATAGGTTGGCAGTACAGTTTAATACCACTTGCTCAAACCACTTGCATGTCACTACTGTTTAATATCAATTGGTCAGGAAACTTGGGTGTTACTACACTTTAACCCTTTTAGTACCAGCTACATAGGTTTCATTTAACTGCCTCTCCGACCTTTAAATACCAGCCAAGTGAGACTCACATAGCTGACTTTAAAGCCCAATAAATAAATTAAAAAGGTAAGAACTTATCTGACCCCTTGATCCAATCGACCAGGCCTTCTATTCACCGGGGGGCCACCAATCCACCCCCCCATGGCTCTTTCGGCTTCATGAGAGTGCTCGAAGGAGCCCCCCCACTTTCACTGCTGCCACTGACATCTTTGCAAAAAAAAAGACATTTACTCATCTGCAACCGCGATCTCTCCCACCAGGCTTCCGACCCCCCAGGGCTCTTCCACCGTGAGGAGAAGGCCCAAAACAGGCCCGCCTTGTGCTGACGGGGTGGATGCCGTCCTCCTGTTCTCAAATGTCAAGAGAGGTTGGAGGGGCAGGGGAATGCCTGCCTCTCCAGCCCCCCACGTTGATCAACCTGGCATCTATCATCGAGATCAGCGGGAGACATGATCAGCGCAGGACACAGGATCAAAGGGGAGTGTAAAAAATAAATAAATATATAAAAGTCATTTTTCTCTGTGTGTGGTGTCTTTTTTAGTGTTAACTCTTTGTGAACTGGTAAGAGATCCATGAGACCCCTATACCAGTTCAAAGGGTCCTTCCTTTTTATTTGTAAGGGTTAAGGGAGGGGGGCCCTATGTCATTTTTTAAATTAACCTTATGTCCTGTCACCCAGTAGGTATAACAGGTTTCCAGCAGCAGCAGGAGAGAACAGAAGCAAGGGGGATCAGCGTGGGGCACAGTGCTCGGAAAAGGATGTAAGTATTTAAAAGAAAAAAAAAAGAAATTAAATATTTTTTCTTGCTTGTTTGTGTGTTTATTTTTACATTTAACCCTTTGTAAACTGGTAAGGTATCCATGAGACCCCTATACCAGTTCATAAGGCTTAGGGGGCTGGCAAGTCACCTGCAGCTAGCAGGTGACTTGCCATTAACCCCTTGACCCTCATTACCTGCCTCCCCAAAGCCCAGAGGGGGGCAGAAGAGCCCAAGTGCTGTGAGCAGGCTTGCAGCTTTCAGGGCCGGGGACCAAGAAGCTGGCCTCTGCATCCTGTTCTACAAGCCCGGCATTGCTGGCCTCCAGGTTGGTTATGCTGGAAAGGAGGCTGCTTTTTGTGTTTTTTAAGGGTTTCAACCTTTAAAAATCCAAAAGAAAAATAGTTTTTTTAGCAAAAAAACCCTGTGCAACCAAAAATTAATCGAGGGATTACTTCCAGATAACTGTGCCCACATCAACAAGCCTGGTACACATAGAAAGCTTGAGATATGTACTTTCATAGATAATATAATTTTTTGGGGGTATTTAAAGGTTTCTTTTTCTTTAAAAAACTGTGCAAAGTTGTATTTTATCTAAAAATCTCATAGAGCTATGTTTTGTTAGTGGAGTTTCCACTAGTTCAGGCCACTTCTGTGTCACCATTTTTTATACCAATTGTTAGTGGAGGTTCCACTAGTTCAGGACACTCATGTGTCACTACTGTTTAATACCACTTGCTCAAACCACTTGTGTGTCACTACTGTTTAATAGCACTTGCTCAAACCACTTGGGTGTCACTACCCTCTATTACCACTTGCTCAAACCACTTTGGTGTCACTACTCCTAAATACCAACGGTTCAGGGCACTTGTGTGTCACAACTGTTTAATATCAATTGCTCAAACCACCTGGGTGTCACTTCTGTTTTACACCACTTGCTCAAACCACTTTGGTGTCACTACTGTTTAATACCACTCGCTCAAACCTCTTGAGTGTCACTACTGTTTATTACCACTTGTTCAAACCACTTCACTTTGGTGTCACTACTCTTTAATACCAATTAAAGATGAAAAAGTAGAGAATCCACTGGTTCAGGACACATGTGTTTCACTACTGTTCAATACCAATTGTTAGTGAAGTATACACTGGTTCAGAGCACTTGTGTGTCAGTACTGTTTAATACCAATTGTTTAGGCCATTTATGGGTCACTGCTCTTTAATACCAATTGTTTACACACTTTCTGAATGGGCGATGTGGGCACATGATGGCTAGGAGGTGAGCAGTGGATGCGGCTGGCGGTACACTTGGCTCCCTTCAGCGCCTCTTAGCTGCTTAGCCATCCAGATGGGTTTGCTGTCAGCGGGGCCAAAGGGAGCTGAGTGAAAGTGAGCATGTGGATTGGTTGAATGGCATATCAGTGCACTTCTTGCCCAAGTCTGAGTCGTGGAAGTGACAGGAAGGTGAGTGACCTAGGGACATACACACAGTTGGGTATCTTAATTTTGGATGCCCCCAAAAAGTGAAATTCAGGTGTTTTGGTCCTCTTTAATACCACTTGCTCAAACCACCTGGAGGTCACTACATTTTAATACTACTTGCTCAAACCACTTGGACGTCACAACTTCTTAACACCAATTGTTCAGGGCACATGTGTGTTACTACTGTTTAATACCAATTGCTCAGGTCACTTGGGGGTCAGTGCTTTTTAATACCATTTGCTCAAACCACTTGGGAGTCAATACTGTCTAATACCCTGCTGACTTGCACCCCCCAGGTTAGTTATAAAATGGTCTGAGCAGCTGCCACTCCCCCTTTGCTCACTTTGAATTTGTGCAAGCACCTGGGGTGTGGGGTCTAGGCTGTATTGCAAGGTCTTGACCCTTCCACCCCATGGCTTGCACATGAGGTTTAGGGCAACCTCAGGTAAGCTGCTCCCATTTTATCTATTGCATTGTATGTCCCAAATGGGGCTCTCATAAATTAGAGTTGGGACTGCACCCGTAGAGGCACCTTGGCGTGGTGGTGCAGCTTAAGCATACTTCTGCAGATGTGTGTGACAGAGCCTCTGTTTTTACCAGATTTAGAGACAGATTATAGGTTGGTCTGCAAGCTAACAGGGTTGAGTGCTGCGGCTCCTTTAAGTCTTTAGTAACCTAATTGCCCTGCTGACTTGCACCTCCCAGAGTAGTTGTAAAATGGTCTGAGCAGCTGCCACTCCCCCTTTGTTCACTGTCTAATGCCACTTGCTCAATCCATTTGGGTGTCAATACCCTTTAAGTGGAGTAGTTCAGGGCATGTCTGTGTCACTATTCTTTATTATCAATTCTTCAGGCCTCTTGGGTTCAGTTCTATTTATTACTATTTGTGAGTGGAGTATCCACTGGTTCAGGGCTCTTGTGTATCACTACTGTTTAATAGCACTTGCTCAAACCACTTGAGTGTCAGTACTGTTTAATACCACTTGCTCAAATTACTTGGGTATCACTACTTCTTAATGCCAACTGTTAAGGGTACTTGTATGTCACTATTGTTTATTACCAATTATTAGTGGAGTATCCACTTGCTCAGGCTACTGTGCTGTCATTGCAGATAAATATCAAGTCATGCTGAAGCATAGCCTTGCTCAGGCCACTATGTGGTCATTGCAGTTTAATATAAAGTAATAGTGATTATACCCTTGATCAGGCCACTGTGCTGTCATTGCAGTTTAACATCAAGTAGTACTAGAGCATACACTTGCTCAGGCCACTGCTGTTTATTAACAAGTATTAGTGGAGTATCCTCTTGCTCAGGCCACCTAAGGGCCAGTTAGTGAGAATTGTATACCACATTTTAGCTATTTGTACAATCAGGAGGAATTGCATTCCAAATGTAATCTACATTCTACACTCAGGGGGAATTGTATACCCCATTTGATCAAAATTTTACAATCAGTGTAGATTTATCAGTCTAGATCAATTGCATGTGATACAGATTATAGACTTACTCAGCTGTCTTGCTGATAATATTCTTGGCTATAGCAGATATGACAGATTTAACCCCTGATGCTGTAATTCAGCTTCTTAGGATAGAGGAAATCACAGTCTTATGTGCCATTAGCTAAAGGATTACTGGAAGTGTTCTCACCTAGGGAGGTCATTACTGCTACTTGACTTAGCCAAAACTGCTGATAACTTCACCTGTTACATTACGAATTCTGGGACCTTTAGTTAGTAGTTTTCACTCAAGGCCAGGACAACCATTCCCACTGTAGCAACACAGAGCCCCGAGGTATATGAGTATTTTGGAAATAGTGTGTAAAGAAGTAAATCAGAGGAGCCCAATCCTAACACAAATGATTATTTCACATTCCAAAAAAGAACAATAAGGCAGAACAAAACCTGCCATTTTCCTTTAAACACCCCATGCATGTTGTGTAGGCATACCAGGACTTGGCAGCAACGGGCTGGGGTGAAAGAAGATGGCTGTACCTAACTTGTAAGCCACTTGGGGAATTACCTGACTTCTTTGTCACCTTTTCATGACCTGAAGTGTTTATTTGTATTTTGTATGCGCTGACCATATCAGTGACATAATGGAAGCACTGCAGTACTGCACCAATGTTCCTCATGGAGACCAGACCCACTCATTAGGGGTGAAGTGCTGTTGGTCTGCACATTGACTCACCCACACATTCTTTAGCTGGAACTCCACTATTGACTGCTGCTACTTGACTGCTGCTACTTCTGCATTCAAGACTGGGAATCGTGGTTGAAATGGGTCAAACTTTCTGTTCATTGAGGAATAGAAAGCTGGCTTCCTTGGTATGGTGTGGACAGACTGGGAGGTGGTGGTGTTGGTCTCACATCATCCATTTTGGGGGAAACAGATGGCCTTGTTGTGTAGACAGTGGTAGAGGCAGAGACAACGGAAGCATCAGAGGGAGCCTCAGGTGTTTGCATGTATTTATTTTGATAATTATTTTTCATAATTGATTTGATCATTTATTTTTAATAATATTAATAAGGTTTTTTTGTTTGCTTTGCAGGTCCCTGGTGACGTCATGCACAGATTTCACAAGCTTCAGTGGCTGGGGGCAATGGATGCAAATAACCCTTTTCTTCATTCTTCTTGGCCTCAGCCTAGTGCGGCCACAGTGTCATTTGGGAATTCTCCAATTTTTTTATCACACTCCAGTGGTGGAATCATGGATGTGATGTTATCTTTATAGCAGGGATCCAACATGGTGCCCACCCAGTAATTGGCACTGGTGATTATGTGGGCAACTCTGCAGTCAGTTCAAAGGCACTGGAACGTTTACTGGTTCATATGAGCCAAGCTGCCCTGAGTCAAGAAGAAGCTGTCCTCAGTGGGAGGTGTTTCCTCCACCACATCCTCCTAGCCAGGCTCGGGTGAGCTGCTGTGAGAAAAAGTCCTCCTCTGAATCCTCTAATACTGTCCCTTGGCTGGTCACTGTGGGCCCAGCAACCCACCCTGCAAGCCAAGTGTGGACTGGCCTGACATCAGTGTAAATGTGCCTTCCTCTTTCTCCCCTGCTTCCTCTTGTGGCACCATTACATACTTTGTCATGGCCTGAAGTGTTTTTTTTCGAGCAGACGAAGAATGGGGATGGTAGCACTGATGATTGCATCATCAGCACTGTCATATTGGTGGCATATTGGAAGCACTGCAGCACAGCACACATGTCCCTCATGGAGGCCAACTCATTGGTGGTGAAGCGCTGTTGGTCTGCACTTCGACTCACCTGGGCATTTTGGAGCTGGAACTTCACTATTGAGCACATGCGTCTGCCAACATATGTACCTCAACCCAGCTCTGCCCAAGGCTGCTACTAGGTTCTGCCCGTTGGCGCACACCACCTTGCCGGGCTCCTGGATCCCATGACTGGACAAGGAGAACTGTAAGAAGGAAGCGGAGTAGGAGGCAACAGGAGGCAATGAGTGGAGACATATAATAACATAGCAATGTTTTTCTGTTTGCTTTGCAGGTTCTTGGCCATGGATGTGGTGAAGATTATTCAGTGTCCCACCCTCCTGTAATTTTAGTTTGCATAGCAATACAGAAAACGACAGTGCTCTACAAATAAACAATAATAATAATAACACTGTTTGCTTTTCAGGCCCCTGGTGATGGATGTCAAACCCGAACTATAGTGAACAATACAATACAATAGATTCCATATTCCTGATGGTTGGATTACATCTCTGCACCTTATCAATCACATTATGGCTCACCTTCTCCTTTTACAACAGAGATATATCCATATGCCATGCAAATAACATTAAAATAGCCTGCAAATGTGTTCTTTTAAAACACTGTTAAAGTTAGCTTTGCTTTTTTCCATAAATAAAAAGATCATTAAGATATACTGTACATTTCCACACAGCATGCTTGTCCAATATTCAATGCACCTGTGCTTTTGGCAAACCTCAGTCAGAATTTTAGATACTTAATTAGAGACAAGTTATCCCACGGTATACTATCTAGCAGTTTGTATGATTATTTCTGGGATTGTAAGGGTAAAGTGTAAATCTGAAAGATCCCAACCCCCTTTGCATCTGCTTCTTTCCTTCCCTAAGGGGCTGTAAAATAAAAAAGACATCTGTGTATTAAAAGGCAGTGCTTAGCAAGCACAGAAATAAAACTCACCTTGAGATGGCAGCAGTTACCACCATGGCCATAGGATCGAGGTCCAGTTCAGTTTCATGCAGTCTCCAGCTTCCCCAAGCAAGTGATAGATGGCTGCTGCACATTTCAAAGCAAAACACTAGCTTGGGGGCCAAGCATTCCAATGCAAGAGTGCATGAGACAGCGCAAGACCTGGAGACATATTCTATAGAGAAATGTTTATACCACCATTAAATAAACAGGTGTTTTTATTTGAGAAGGTAGGGGCAGGGAGGAGGGATATTGGATTGCTCTAATATTTACTAAAGCAAAGAGCTTTGTCAGATGTTTGTTCAGTGCTAGTTAATGCTTGCCTAATGCTTGCAAGGGAAGCACTTTACCATTGCCCCCGCCCCAGAAATGTGTTAGTTTCAAATGCATTTTCAAACCTACTCCTAACTACTGATAATTAAAGCAATAAGAATCCCTTGCATCAGATTGGATTTAGAGGTAGTAAAGGTTCCTACATGAGACAAGGAAAGTAAACAAAAAGAAAGAATAAAATGAAGTCACTAAAAACTAATTATAATATTTAGCAATATATATATATATATATATATATATATATATATATATATATATAGCAATTCTATTGTTACTATAACTAACTGTCTTGGTATATTAAAAGTAAAATTTAACAGTATATATTATAATGTTAGCATGTCACTTACCATCCCCAACAAACTGAAGAAGAGCTAGATCAATGGGCCTCTTCCATCTAGAACCTTTTTGGAGTGCAATTCCATAACCGGTAGTTGCAAAAACATAGCCACTGCCAATTGTGACAAGCTTGCAACCCTCATCTCTTCCAGCCATATAATTCAGCACTGCTGCATCATAAATGAAGGCATCCAGTTTTCTAGAAAAAAGAATTATAGAGAAGATGATAGAGCAGATGATAGATACTTATTTTTTTTTTTTAAGTGGGCCAAAACCCACCCCCTTAAACCGGGGTGCTCCAGGGGAAGGGCCAAAACTAGGGAAAATCCTCCTTTTTGGTCCACTTTAACATTTACAAAACCAAAATCTAATGATAGAAACTAAAATTACAAATCAGTTTTCATGTATACCGTAACTTTTTTTCAGCTGGTGGTTTAGCTTTTCTTCTGGTTTTGAATAGGTACTATTAAAACTCACAACACAGACTATCCAATAAAAATGGGTGTCCTACAAGCTTGATATACAAAACTAATTCGAAATCCAATCAAATTCCCTACTAATTATTTCTTCTAATGGCTAGGCATGGGCAAACCCCCCAAAGTTTAGGTTCAGGAAATTCAGCCATTCGGTGACCCAAACCCGAACCTGGTCTCCATTAAAATAAATGGGAACATGATTTTGTTAGGGGGGGGGAGCAGTAAGCATGCTGCTGTAACTCATTCTCTCCTTTTCAGCAGTAGTGACTTTTGAATTTGGCCCCAGAGAGGGCACTTCTAGTACCAGCTGGCAGTACTTTACAGTTTGGGTTTGCCTATCTCTACTAATGTAGTAGTGAGATTTGAGCCAGTACCAGTGTCCAGGAAATAGAAAAAAATAAAATGTGACTTTTAGTCCACAATAGGGGCTGAAGGGAGTACTTAGCAAAGTACATGAGGTGCTGCAAGTAAAAAAGTGTTGGAAGGGAGACACACAGGCTGATTCATCACTAACGCCAGGTAGCGACAGAAGAGCATCTGTAGCAGGCATTCTCAGAGCGCCCGCTAGTAGTCGCAGTGCTCGGCCGTGAGTCGCTAGTTGATAGCGACTCAGTCGCTGTGCAGTAATGTTGAATACATTGTGACGAGTCGCTATTTGACCAGTACAGCGCTGTATGGGAGCGCATGTTAGCGACTGCTCATAGCGACTGACTCACAACATATTCAAGAAAAAAAAAGCCTCACAAAACTCTGGCGCAGAAAAATGCTTATCTGAAGCCCAGAGCGCAGGAGGCGGTGTGTTAAAGTCTGTTTTTCAGCATCTATCAACAAGTAACAAAGCGAAAACATATGGAATTACATTGTAGCCACATTGTTACATGAACACTTTAATGCCAGACCTGTAATGTAATTTCTAAAGAAATATATAAAAAATGAAGAAATTGTGAAAAAACTGCTTTTTCAATGCCAGGAGAGGTCACAGATCTATTTGAGATTTAAAAAAAAAAAAAAAAAACAACAACAAAAACACAGTTTAAAGAGAAGAAAAGGATCGTCCATTGAAATGTATGGCAGAGCGTCAGGTAGCAAGAGGTCATACCTGGCGCTGTGCAAGGCTGAACGCCGGCGCTGTTCGCTGGGGCTGGGAAAATGATGAATCAGACGCTACATGGCGTTATCCCAGTCGCTAAACACATTCTACTTGATAAATGTGTAATTGCGTGCCATGTCCAGCGTTCACCAGTCGCTACCTGTCGCTACCTCTCATTAACCAGCCACTACCTGACACTATCCCTTCATGAATAAAGCCCACAGATGGCATCCACAAAGGAAGGTGAAAATGTATAGATGCAGTCTACAAGGAGCACTCTGAATGGTAATCAGGGAGGGCAGCAAAAAAGGGGGATTAAGAGGGGCTGCAGGGACTTGGGAGGGGGCAGCAATTAAAATAGAAGGGGTTCCTTTTTTTTGCTGTAGTTTTGCTGTAGTTTTGCTGTAATATTAATTTTGAATGGCCCCTTCCTGTCTTTTCTAACGATTTTGTATAACACTAACAATTAGGAAAACAGATGCATATACCAGGTTATTCTGCTGATATCAGTTCAACAGTGTATTATTATAATTATTATAAATATTATTTATTACTGATTTTAATGTTTGTAATATATGATGTATATTTTGAAAGAACAGAAAGACTAATGTTATTTTCTCCTTTGCTTTCATGTTAGCAGGATTCCACAAAGAATGAAAATGCACTGAACAAAAGTTTAGAACATTGGAGTTTAAACGACTGCATGGTCCACTGCATCAGTGGTGTGTGTTTAGCAGTTTGGTAATAAGAAGAAAGATATGGAAGATAAACATCTTTGATCAATGTCAGGAAGGGCAAAAGGAGAAAAAGAAAGGTATCAACTGTAAACCAGAAGTGACAGAGTAATGTGAGATACTGTCAGTAACTTAGAGAAGCTTAAAACTGGGAAGAATAGATTCAATTCTGTTAACCAATTCAAGTGGGATTGATGCAGCAAATGTACAGACTTGTATACTGGATATCAGTGATCCAATTGCAATTAAATAATGGAAGTAAAAAAACAGCATTTCTGGATAAATAACTGCAGTGATTTTCTCCATGGAATTATTATATTTTTAGTGAATTACATTTAAACTGGCATATAAATGATAAAAAAAAAAAGCAGAAGACAATGAATGTATAAATGTATAGGGCTGGGCAAATCCCCAAATATTGGGGTTTAGCGAGTTTGGCCAAACTTTGAATAAATGTTCGGGACCTGAACCCGGTCCGCCTTGAAATCAATGGGGACCCGAACTTTGGGGGGTGGATGCAGAGTGCAAAGTGTGCAGCAGACTTACTTCTGCCCAATACTCTTCTGCTAGTAGTGGTGGGGCAGCAGCGGAGCGACAGCGGCAGCAGCATTCGAATCTGGCCCCAGCTGGGGCTGAAAATAGATGGTCGCTGGCTCCCATGAGTGAGGACACTCCTAGTGAAAGGTGTGTCCTCACTCATGGGAGCAGGCTGTTATCTTTTTGTAGCCCCGGCTGGGGTCAGATTCAAATGCTGCTGGGAAGTCACAGAAGCTTCCTGCTGCTGCATCTGTAGATGAGGCAGGTTGATAGACTGCTCAGCTTTTTCACGTTCATGACGACAAACTCAAACACAGACTTCTTTGTGGTTCATGTTCGCTTATCTTCACAAATGTATACACAAAAAAATGTTTATACTTAAACTAAATAGGGGCAATTCAAAATGTGCCAATGCATTTGCACCAATTTCCAGTTTTGCCTGCACATGAATCAGCAGGCACATTTTTGATGCATTTTTTCTGTACAATTTCGTGGAGTCCCAGAAGATGCATTAACTTGCTCACTGGATTTTTTCTCATGTGCATTCCTCATTACTCACAAGCCATCGCTCTTGCGCCTGATTCATTGACCTCAATTAACCTTTCCAACTGAAGTAAAATCAGTGCTTTCGGTGGGAGACTTTACTACAGCTCTTTGCTGCCATGGTTGGCCCCGTCTCAAGTAAGAGGCATGCAATGAAATTCAATGAATGGCTCTTTCCAGAGGCTGGGTTCCTTCTCAGCAGTAATGTCCTAGACTTTGCAGAGCCACAGTTTGAATGTCTTCCTGAAGGGCATGATGGTCTTGGTGCCCAAATATGTCCATCTAGCACAAGTGAGTGGAAAGCAGTCAAACTTGGCTTCTTTGATCCTAGCAATTTTCCAATTCTACGGAGTGCCAAAGACTGCATCGGTGGGTAGTTAGTGCTTGTCCCATTTTTGTCCTTTGATGTACCTGTATATTCTGTGTAAATGTCATTAGTGTTTCGCCGAAGCTCACCTCACTAATGTCGTGTTTTGTCTGTAAGTTTGTCCTTGGATTTCGTAATGTTGTGAGTTGTTTCCTAACGTAGGCCCAAACACTCCCTTTTTTCCACTTGCCTTGTCCTGGGGCATTCCAAATATGTCTGACCTCAGGACACTGACCTCAATCCCATTTGGATTTGGATCATAATTTTGATAATTTGACCCACTTGGCTCCAGCTTTAAACTTATTTTAGATGAGTGGCCTCTGCTGTTAGACTGTGGCCCAAAGAGCCAATATAGCAGTGTTAATGCAAAAAATATAATTGGAGGACATACATAAATAAACAAAAGTGATCAGAGAATCTATAATGTATAGTATGTAGACGATGCACATTAATTGCGCATGGGTCCTGGTCTTTTGGCTCACAGTGATGAATCCATCTTAATGTCATTTGGGATTTACATTATATTCTTAATTAGTATTGATGGAGCATCTCCCTACCCCCTTTTACTCAGCTTCACAGACTGCCTATAGGGTTGATTCTGCATCGTGAGATTTACTCATGTTTGTTGAAAGAAAAGAATTTGCATAGCTAAATGTGGTGCTGAATTGCATCAAGGGTAAATCATGAGAAAACACGTTTTCTCTCAAAATAAAGTTATATAGTTAATACAGTTGAAAAAAGACATATGTCCATCAAGTTCAACCAAGGGTGTTGGCCGAGAGGAAGTTATTTTTTAAATTATTATTTTTTTTTTTTACTGATAACAGCTAATAGTAACTGTTAATGTAATTTTCCTCTAAATAAGCATTTAATCCTTTTTAGAAGTGGTCAGCGGTAAATGAGGTGAGGGTGCACCATTGCCTTTTAATAAGGCAAAATTACTTGCCTATCCTGTGATTCCATGCCTCTTTTAAAGCATGATAATATCTTGGTGGCATTGGATGCAGCTGCTTGGCATTGCATGCTGTTATTTAGCCTTTAGTCTATCAGTACCCCCAGAGCCTTCTCAACAAGTGACGCTCCCAGTTTTACTACCATGAGGACATACGTGGCCTTCAGGTTATTAGATAAGTGCATTACTTTACATTTCTCCACATTGAACTTCATTTGCCAAGTGGATGCCCAGACACTCAAAGTTTCCAAGTCAGCTTGAAGCTTGTGAACATCTTCAGTAAACTGCACTGTGCTACATATCTTTGTGTCATCTGCAAAAATAGAGACAGTGCTTTTAATTCCATCTTCTATGTCATTTATAAACAAGTTGAATAAAAGTGGGTCCAGCACTGGCCACTGCTTACAACAGGTAACCATTCAGAGTAGGTATCATTAACTACAACTATCTGCACACTATCCTTCAGACAGTTTTTAATCCAGTTACAAACTGTATTTTCTAATCCTAAAGACCTTTTTCCATTTTCCATTTCCCCAATAGGCATCTATGGGGGGCAGTGGCAAATGCTTTTGCAAATCCAGAAAAAAACTATATCTACAGCTCCCCTCTGTCCAAGCTTCTACTCAGCTCCTCATTGAAGCCAATCAGGTTAGTCTGGCAGCTTTTGTCCTTAGAAAAACCATGCTGGTTGTCACTTATAATATTATGTATAATTACATATTCATGTATGTAGTACCTTAGTAGCCCCTCAAGCAAGTTTCCACAATGGATGTTAAACTTACAGATCTGTAATTGCCCGAAGAAGACCTAGAGCCCTTTTTTAAAAATGGGCACCGCATTTGCGTGGTGCCATTCTTGGCACCATACCAGTTGAGTTTAGTGAGTCTTTAAAGATTTTAGGACCTTTTAATAACTCGTGGATGATATCCATTTTCAGCTTGTTGAGTATTGAGTATACTTGGGCTATTGCTATCAGTAGCTTCTCGTGTGTTGGCTCCTTGCTCCTCTCTTGTGTACACAGAGCTAAAGAATCCATTTAACAGCTTCACCTTCTCTTCATCCCCAGTGGCCATTTCCCCATTATCATGAATTAGGGCAAACATAAATTTAAAAAAATGCTCATAGTGCTAAAATCAACCCTAATGTGTCCACTAGTTACATGTAATCTTGTGCAACATTTTTTAAATGGTTCTTAGCAGATTGAGGTGATGCAGTGGTTCTGAAGTATTATGGGACTGCTTTAACTGTACAACTGTAGCTTTGTGTAGCCAGAGGTGAGACTACGAAGTAGTAAAAAAATTCTGTAAAATTGAAAGGCTATTGCACGAATAGTATACACTGCACAAGAATCAACCTCTCAGTAACAATTTTTATTTTGATCAAGATAACTGGACATTTTTATGATGCCTCATCCGGATAACAAAGGTTGTGTAAGTGTGCACAATAAATGTTAACTTTTTTAGTGCAGGAAAAAAACAATTTGCTTTTATAAATAACATAGTAACATAGTATGTAAGGCTGAATAAACACTTTAGTCCATCCATTTCAGCCTGTTTATCTCGTTCCAGTGGTCTAGTAGCTATAGCTGGCAATGTAATTACATGCAAAAAAGGCATCCAGGCCACTTTTGAATTATTTTAGTGTATTCTTCATAACTACCTCCTTGCGTGTTCCATAGTCTCGCTGCACTTACAGAGAAGAATCCCCTCCTAGGTCAGTTGCGTAAGCACCTTAACTCTAACCTTAGTGGATGCCCTTAGGTTATGGTTACCCTGCGGTGGAAAAATATCTTTATATTGACCCTGAATATATATTTTTTTTACATAATTATTAGATCACCCTTTAGGCATCTCCTTTCCAAGTAAATTAAACCTAACTTTGACAATCTTACTGGGTGCTCTAGTCCCTGAACCCCATATTTTACCTTAGTTACCCTCCTTTGAACTCGTTCCAGTTCTGATACGTCCTTCTTACACAGAAGTGTACACAGTATTCCATATGGGGTGTGACCGGTGACTTGTACTGGGGTAAAATGATGCTTTGGTCATGGGCACCTATGCACCCCCCCCCCCCCGATGCACCCCATGATCTTGTTCGTTTTGGCAGCTGCTGCCTGACATTGATTACTACAGGTTTAATTTTAACTAAAACCCCCAGGTCCTTTTCTGTTGTAGTTTTACCAGGCATTTCTTTATTTCATGTTTAATCATGGCACAAATTTCTCTTTCCCATGTGCATAACCTTACATTTATTTGTATTTACCATTTAACTGCCCATCCTTCCAATTCATCAAAAAATCCAAACAATATGTTTGTAGCTGCCTGCTGGCCTTTTTTGTGTAAATGACTTTACACAGCTTAGTATCATCTGCAAAGATTGTGACTTTACTGTTTAATCCGTACCCTATGTCATTAATATATATTTATTGAAGAGAATTGGGCCCAGGGCGGATCCTTGCGATACTCTGCTAGTAACGGTGACCCATTGATAACCACCCATTGAAAACCACCCTCCACTTCCGATCGTTAGGTCAATTTCTGACCCATGTGCACATGCTTTCCCCCAGTCCAAACATTCTCATCTTTTGTTCCAGTATTTTATGTGGCACAGTATCAAATGCTTTAGAAAGTCAAGATATATGATATCCAATAACGCTTCCTGATCCAATCTTGAACCTCCTCATAAAAGCTGATTAGGTTTGTCTGACAGGAGCGATTCTGCATAAATCCATGTTGATATGGAGTAATAAGGTAATTTTCACCAAGATATCCGTTAAAAAAACTTTAAACAGCATAAATCCATGTTGATATGGAGTAATAAGGTACTTTTCTCCGAGATATAACCGTTTAAAAAACTTTAAACAGCTTGCCCATCACAGATGTTAAATTTACTGGTCTGTAAATCCCAGGTTTATTCTTAGACCAATTTTTGAATATTGGCGCCACATTTGCAAAATGCCAATCCCTCGGAACAGCCCCTGTAAATATTGAGTCTACAAATATTAGAAATAATGGCTTGTCTATTACGGTACATAACTCCCTTAACCCTTTCGCTGCCAGCCTACCTGCAGCATTTGCCACTCCCTGTTGCCAGACTGAGTTTGACTGTTTTGCGCTACACATGTTCAACTGTCATTTTCGAAGGGATTTCCAGGGATTTCCCAGGAAAATTATATATTGTTTTTTTCAACAGAGTCTGGGCTTTAACATGAAATGTCTTGTTTGTGTTTTTTAGGTGTATTCTCAACATTTTTGGGTGAAATGTGTGAAAAAAAATAAAAAAAATATATTTTTTTACAATTTGTAGAGTTTTTTTGTAATAAAAAATGTAAGTTTGTCAATAAAATCTTATTGCGTGAGAAACCCCAATTTCTCCCGCTTACAGCGATACCACATATGTATAGGTAGACACCCTTTCCTGCCCAGAAGCCTTTTATAGCTGCTGGATGACAAATGGTTAATTAAAAAAAAAAATGACATAGGGTCCCCCTTCCCGGGGAGGGGGACCCCATTTTTTTTTGGATTTTTAAGGGTTAAAAACCCTTAAAAATCCAAAAAAAAAAATGACGTGGGGTCCCCCTTACCCAAAGTAACCAGCCCGGGACCAGCTATGGGGGCTTGTAGGCACAGAGTGGGGGGGCCAGCTTTGGTGGCCCCCCCACCCTGCAGCCTACGAGCCCACATAGCCTATGTGGGCCCGGGCTCTTCTGCCCCCCCCTGGCCTTTCGGGAGGCAGGTAATGGGGGTGCGGGGGTTAATGGCAATGCCACCCCCCCAGCCATGTGAACTGGTATAAGGGGTCTCATGGACCCCTTACCAGCTCACAAAGGGTTAACTGTAAAAAAAAAAACACCACACAATAAAAAAAAGTATTTTATTAAAAAAAAATAATTTTTTTTTACTGTACTTACCTTCGATTGCAAGCTCTTGTCCCTCGCCGCTCAGCTGACAGATGCCGGTGATCGGTACAGGAGAAGGAGGAGGCAGGAGATCAGAGGATCTCCTGCCACCTCCTTACCCTGTGCCGATCACCGGCATCTGAGAAGTTGAGAAGGGTGAAGCCAGATATCGGGGGCCAGGATGACGTCATAAGCCCCGCCCCCAAGGGGGCGGGGCTTAGCGGCAAGATGGCGGCCGCCATCGAGGATCAAAGGGGAGAGAGCCTCTCAGGCTCTCTCCTGAAGATCGGTAAGTCCTGGGGGGGGATCGGAGGCCCCCCAGGTGAAGAGGAGGGACAGCGGGAGCCAGCGCACATGGAGGTAAGTGAATGTCATTTTTATTTTTTTTTTTTTTTTACAGTTAGCAGCTGCTGCTGCAGAAGCGGGGGGGGGGCGGCCTATTCCGGGGGCTCTCCTGGAGCCATCCGACCCCCCACGGGGGATCGGATGGCACCAAATTAAAGGGGAGACCCGGCCGGATCCAACAAGGGGTCAGGTGAGTATTTTTTATTTTTATTTTTTAAACTAGAAGCGATCAAAGTCAAGCACGTAACACCTACGGGCTTGGCACTTAAGGCCCAGCCAAGCCAGCACGTAGGTGTTACGTGCTTGGCAACAAAAGGGTTAAAACATGGGGATGTATGCCATGTGGTCCCAGGGATTTATCAATATTTATCTGCTTGAGACGGTGCTGGACTTCTTTCTCTGTGAGACAAGTGCCATTTAATGGAGAGTTTGGGTTATTGCTCTGCATTTCACCTGGAATGTCACATTCTTTTGTGAATATGGAAGCAAAGAAGATGTCTAGTAAATCATTCCCCTCTATAGATGTCCACTTCAGGTTTGTATCTTTTTCTGTTTATGTAGCTAAAGAACTATTTGGAGTTAGTTTTACTCTCTTTGGTGATCCATCTTTCTGTCTTCGGCTTTGCTGCCCTTATCGGTTGTTTAGATTATTTATTTTCATAGTTTTGAAATGCTTCCACAGTCCCTTCCTGCTTTAAACATTGAAATGCCTTTTTTGTTGTTTATTGCCCCCCTGACCTTTTTGTTTAGCCACATTGTTTGGCCACATTCTTTCAAAGTATTCTATTTACTGTCCATGCTTTTTAGGGACATTTTCCCAGTCAATGCAATTTAGGCCATCTCTAAGCTGGTCAAACTTTGCCTTTCTGAAATTCACATTTTTTGCGGCTCTATGATATGGCACCCTAGTGACTGCTAAGTGGAAATTAATATTATGATCACTGTTCTCAACCTGTACCTTTGTTACTTTGTCTGGTACGTTGGTTATTATGGACAATATGGACTACCTTATTTAATTTAGTGGCTATATCTATTTACCTTAGCATCAAGTTTTCTGTGAATTTCGATATATATGGAGGCTTGTAGCAAACCCCCATCAGTATTTTATTTATTTTTATCCCTCCATGTATTTCTACTGCCAAATAACTTGTAGCCCACATTGAAGTTGTCCCAGTTCTTTAAGAACCCAGACTCTTTATTTCAATTTTTGAGCCACCTGTTTAACCCACTAATCTCCTGTTGCCTCCCTGGTGTGGCTCTTGGTACTGGTAGTATTTCTGAGAATATTACAGTTGGGGCCCTTGCCTTAAGCTTACAGTACCTGAAATCATTTTTAAGGACCTTAAACCTACTTCTTCCTATGTCGTTGTTGCCAATGTGCACCATGACCGCTAGGTTTTCACCATTCCCTCCCAATAATCTATCAGCCCGATCTTCGACATGCCAAACTCCTGCCCCAGGAAGGCAACACACCATTCGGCGATCCCGGTCTTTGTGACAGATCCTTACTAGAGCAGACAGTGGTGTTGTCTTGCTGCAGCTGTGCCACCCCTGAGATAACATCCTCCTCATCTGCCAACTGGGCAAACTTGTTGGGGGTACCTGCTCATAGCTAGCCTCCCTGTAACTTTTAACCCTACCCCGCCTTTCAACTGTTATCCAGCTAGCTGCCTCATTATCCTGCTTTTCCTGCCCCCCATACTACCACCCTCCCTCTCCCCTAACCCAGAGAGTGCCTGCCCAGTGAGCTCCAGACTCTTTTCCATAATACCAATGCTTCTCTGTGTTGCCAATTTCCACATGTGGAATGCACACACATCTTGAACAGAATTATGCACCCAGGACTGATTGTTCAAGCAGTGCATACATAGCGCAACATTATATCAAGTTGTTGAAACACAAATCCCTTTATTAGGTAAAGAGTTTATTAACACTCAAATAACACTCAACACTCAGTTTATAAACACTCAACACTTCTGCTTGTAACTTAAGCTTTTAAATACTGCTTTAACTCATACTTACCAAGCAGCACTTAACGGAGTCAGCCTTGCAAAGCCAGACTCCAAGAGTTTTGGCCTTTCTTATAAAATACCTGGTTCAAATTAAGCCTCATCTGCAGGGATCCAGGAAATAATGTGTGCCAGCATTACACTGATTCACAAAAATAAAAACTGCTATAGTTTGTACTATTTTATTTACCCAGTGAGCCCAACAGTTTACCACAGGAGTTCCTGCTTTAACTCTTATCAAGCACCACTTAACAGAGTCAGCCTTGCTTTTAATATGCTTAAATATACAGTACTCACTAAAATGTATGATTATCACCTATATTTGTCTTACTAATTGTCCCACTTCAGTCTACAGTCTAGTAAATATGGCTCATCTATAGGGTAGCACTTTTAAAATAATATAATAATATTATATTATTTATTATATATTTATTTATTATATATATTACATAATACATTCTCACTACCATTGTCATTCTGTGTCATGTTTTTGGAGGCTTTGAGGCAAGAGGGGTATTGGCTTTAAAGCAGATGGTAAATGATTATATTTACCAGTATCTTTATATTTTGATGTTCTTTTTCAGCCCGAAGCCTGACAGAAGCATCATAAAAATATTTTGGGTGGAGCTAAAATGGTGGTGTCCCATTTACAACCACTGCGCATACTGTAGCAGGTTAAATGTGAACTATCCATTGACCCTGTTTTTCTGACCACATCAAAGCATGCCAAAACTTCCATGTCTGACCTTGTCTAAGTGCCAACCCTGTTATCCAACCGTGCCAGTCCTGTTGCCCAGCCATGTCCGACAATGTCCAAGTGTCGATTGGGTTACTGACTGAACTCCTACCCCAGATAAATACCACATTACATGCCTGTCCGGCTACACCCAGTTGCTGTCTTGCACATGGACCACCCTAAATGTTCTGTCCTGCATCTGCTCACCACTGCTCCAGCCTCACCCAGTGCAGATAAACTGTATCTTCAAAGCACAATACTTGGCTATTGATTCTAAAGACTTATGTATTACACACGGAAGCTATTGCAAATAATTAAATGACAAAGAAAAGTTTTAAATATCCCATAGGGCATTGGTACATGTGTACCACACTGTAATGTATATAATAGTATGCGAGTATACAGAAACAAATAAAAGCGATTCATTCTGAAAACATATTTGGATATAACTTTGATGGTTCAGTGTTTTTACCTATTCTATGTTCCCACCAGATTCCAGCCAGTCACCTACCATGCTCTCATCTCTAGGGCAGGATCAGCAAGGGACTGATATCTGCTCTGTCACTGGCATTGTCTTGCAATATTGCAATATATATGGGCTAGGGCCAGGTGTGATTGCGCACAAGCGAGCACATACATAGGGGAAGCTTTGTGAGCCTGTAGACAGCTCAGACTGCAGTGCCGTATCAGGGAGTGTGTGTTCCGTAAGCGGCAGGCAGACAGGCTGGTTGCTGTTACAGGGATGCTCAATGAGGGAGGGCGAGTGTCACATATGGTGAAAGGAGCCATGGACCCCCCCCCCCCCAACATGGATGGTAGCTGGAGGAGGGAGGGGATAAGTAGAAAAAAAATACAATTCTGTGAGTACTCACCTGTAGAATTGTTTTTGTAATATACAGCACGTCATGTTTTACTTATTCCTTACGTCTGGGTTATCCGCCACAAGGTGGCGCAGTGGACTGCAGAAAGACTTGTGGCATCTCCCGGCCCTATAGAAAGCCAGGAACCTCCCACAAATTCCCAGTGTTACAAAGCAGTTAGACAAGAAGCCGGGAGAACAATAATGAAAGAAATCCCAAAATGAACATTTGAACAAATCACCATACAGAGGTGACCAAGAATAATAATAACAAGGGAGGGATAAAACAGGGCGTGCTGTATACTACAAAAACAATCCTACAGGTGAGTACTCACAGAATTGTATTTTTCCAAGTATACAGCACGTCCTGTTTCACTTATTCCTTACGTCTGGGACATCCAAAAGCAGTGTCCGTAAGGTAGGGTGGGATCCCCAAAAAGCAATGCCGCCTGAAGAACCTTGCGGCCAAAAGCAGCATCAGCTGAGGCCCTAACATCAACCTTGTAAAACTTGGAAAAAGTATGAACAGAAGACCAAGTTGCGGCCTTACAAACTTGTTCAACAGAAGCTTGGTGCTGAAAGTCCCAAGACAGCCCAAGTGGAATGAGCAGTAAGACGGAAGGGAGGAGCCTTCCCCTTAGCAGAATAGGCCTGACGGATCCACTTGCTGATAGTGGATTTAGCCAGAGGCAAACCCTTCCTAGACCCAGAGGTGAGAACAAACAGAGCATCAGACTTCCTAAAAGTCTCAGTAGCAACCAAAGAGAACTTCAGAGCCCTGACCACATCCAGAGAATACAGTCCGCTCCTTGGAATTAGCAGGGTTAGGACACAATGAAGGCAAGACAATGTCCTGATTGAGATGAAAGGTAGACACAACCTTAGGCAAGAAATCTGACTTAAGCCGAAACACCACCTTATCCTGATGCCGCTCAAAAAAAGGAGGTTTGAAGGAAAGCGCCGCTAGCTCAGAAACTCACCTTACAGAAGTGATAGCCACCAAAAAGGCTACCTTAAGAATCAAAAATGGGCAAGGCAGCCTTACGGATAGGCTCAAAGGGAGGCCCTTGCATAGCAGACAAAACCAGATTCAGATCCCAGACTGATAGCAAAGGCTTACGGGGTGGACGCACATGAGAAACACCCTGGAAAAAAGTTTTAACCAGCCGGTGATTGGCAAAAAATCTTTGGAAAAAAATTGCCAGAGCTGAAACATGGCCTTTGAGGGTACTAAGTTGAAGGCCCAAATCCAAACCATGTTACAAGAATTCCAGAATTCTGGGAAAAGAAAACACCCTACAGGGAAGAGACTTGGACTCACACCAGGCAATGTAAGCATGCCAGACCCTGTAATAGATAAAAGACGAGGACTTCTTCCTAGTCCTAATCATGGTATGAACAACAGAAGCAAGTAACCCCTTTACCATCAAGATGGAAGTTTCAGCAGCCAAGCCGTTAAAGCCAGCGTTTGTAAATTGGGGTGGCATAGCTGCCCCTTAGTGAGGAGATCTGGATCCTTGGGCAAGACGTACCGGTCTACTGCCAACTGCACGTTGTCTGCAAACCAAACCCTTCTTGGCCAACAAGGGGCCACCAGGATGGCAGGTACCTGCTCCTGGACTATCTTGTGCATGACCCTGCCCAGGAGAGGGAACACATAGAGAAGCCGAAACTTCTTCCAAGGAATAGCCAATGCATCCGTGGCGAAGGCCAGAGGAACCTGAGACAGAGAGACAAATCTGGGAAGTTTGTGATTGTGATGAAACGCAAACGATGACACAGGGAGAGAACACCCGGTTGTTGAGGGACCATTCCCCCTGCTCAGGGAGTTCACCTCCCGGTTCTCCATCCCCGGAATGTAGACCGCTGAGATGCCAGGAACATGCTGTTCCTCCCAAGACAGGATCAGGGACACTTCCTTGAAGGCTCGCTTGCTCCAAGTTCCTCCCTGATGAATGATGTAGGCAACCGCTGTCTGGTTGACTGAGCTGATCTGAACAGCCCAACCCCGAAGGTGAGTGGTCAGGCGAGGAAGAACCAATCTGATCGCCCTCAGTTCCAGGACTTTGATGGGAGCATGGGCCTCTTGTGGGCTCCACTGACCCTGGAACCTCAGGGACTTTCAGAAGCCTCCCCAACCGGTCAGACCGGCATCTGTGGTGACCTTCTCCCAGGAAGGTCCTGCCACTACAAGGTTCCTTGAGTCCAGCCACGACGAGAGGGACCGTCTGGCCAGAGGGGACAGAGAAAACTCTTGATCCAAGGACACAGGGTCCGGATCCCAAACTGACAAGAGGAGTAACTAAAGATGTCTCATGTGAAACTGAACAAAGGGGACTGCCTCGAAGCAGGGCACCATCAGGCCCACCAACTGCATCCCCTGATGGATGGAGGGATGAGGACATGATAGCAGAGCCCGAGCCTGCATCTGAAGATCCTCCACCTTCTGCTGAGGTAGGAACACCCCGACCTGAGAGGTATCCAGAGTCATGCCCAGAAAGGACCTCACCAAGGACGGGGACAGAGAAGACTTGGAAAAGTTGAACACCCAGCCGAAGGACCCCAGAGTGGAGGTCACCATCTGAGTGTCCTGCTCGGCCCGAGGAAAGGACTGGGCCACAATCAGGATGTCATCCAGGTAAGTAATGATACGGATGTCCTGGATCCGTAGCAGAGCCATCACTACCGCCAGTGTCTTGGCGAACACCCAAGGTGCCGAGGTGATACCGAAGGGCAGAGCCGTAGACTGGCAATGCTGATCCTCCAGCGCGAACCTTAGAAATCTCTGATGACCTGGAAAGATAGGCACATGAAGATAAGCATCCTTGATGTCCACAGTGGTCATGAAATCGGCCGGGCGAAGGGTACTGACAGCAGAGCGTAGCATCTCCATATGAAAATGCTTGAATCTGGCAATTTGTTAAGTCCCTTCAGATCTTGTAACCGGAGGACAATACCTCCTGTATCCACCGGTCTGAGATGTGAAGCCTCCAGACGTGAGCAAAGAGCCGAAACCCAGATGGGCGAGGGCGCCCCTTCATGCCTGAGGGGGCTTGTGAGAGAGTTTGGGCTTGGTATCCAGGAGAGACCGGGATGACCATGGGATCTGCCACGGCCCCAAATATCTATGCGGCCACTAGAGAAGAGGGAGCCACGACCTCCTCTGGGAGCCGAAAGGAAGGGAGGAGGATGGAGGACCCCCGAAATGGCCTCTAAATCAGAACAAAGTAAGAGAGTACTATAGTCCCCCCCCCACGCTACCAGCTGTAGCACCATCAAGGAGACGCTTGAGCAGCCTCTTGAGGGCAATAGCATTAATGGCAGCGGCACAGGTCGGACGCTATCTAGCCCCAATACAGGTAAAAGCATGGCAGGCCAATTGATCCATGTGCCGGTCCTCACCATCCCTCAGAGAGGTAGTGTCAGGGGAAGGCATGACCGAAGTATTGGACAAGCCTTCTTAACAAGATCAGCAGGAAAGGGATGCCTTTTATTCAAACCTTGGGCACAGCAGGCAGCCTGCTAGGACGTTCCTATTCTTTAAGTACCAAAATGGTAAAATGTTCCTGCTCAGGGAACTCTGTTTACCAGGGCGAAAGAGCTCCCCTGCTTTCTCTTAGCCACCTCAGGGGCAGCAATGTGCAATATATCAAAAATATGTGACAGCAGATTATCAGTGTCCTCAGGGTACCATGAATCCTCTCTGGACACCGGCCCAGGGTCACTATCGCAACCCTCCTGCTGGTTCCCAGAGGAGTCAGAATCCTGGGAAAGTCCCCCCATCTCAAGGGGGTGACAGCCACCAAACTCATCAATCCCCACATACACCTTAGCAAGGGGAGAGGGCCTGGGATCCAGGTGCCGCTTCTTGCCAGAGGCCTTCCTAGGAACAGGCCTGGCAAGCTGCCTCTCAATGTTAGCCACCCGCAGAACCAAATCAGAATGAGACTCCCTGCTAACAGTGCCCTTATAGGGGCCTAGTTGCAGGAGCGGGGGAGTAGGGGAAGCAGAGGGAGGTGCAGAGCTGGGAAGCGAAGCAGGCAAACCATCTTGTAGCACAATGACACTGTCAGCACACGGCATTCGCACACCGTGACACTGTTAATCACAAGGGATACCCACACATGGAACATAGCCGGGCCTGCCCCGCAGGGCCCCCAAGCACGCTATCCCCTGAAGCCTCCATATGGTGATTAACACAGGCGCAATAGACCAGTAGTGGGTAAAGGCTTAAGACAGAAGCCACCCGGGATGCCCTCCCACGGGATGCCCCCAGTGAAGGGGGAGTGAGGGGGAGGAAGGAGTAAGCCGGGAGAACCACAATCCAATGGTATCCCGCCTGAAAGACATAAGTAAAAATACACATGAGCATCCCGCAGCACATGAAAAACCCAGGGTTAATAAACCCCCCCAAGGGGGACTCATGGACCAAAGATACCGCGGGATCAAGCACAGACCGCTAGGTAAGGCGATACACCAGGGAAAGCAGCGCTGCAGCCAGGAATGAAGAAAATGAAGAATGAAGAAAAAAATGTACAATGTACAAAATGGCGCTGGCTGAGGTACCTCGAGGGGCGGGCCGCAGGGGAACAGCGCGATCCACAGCATTACCAGGCCTGCCCCCCCTCGAAGAGCTGGAAAACGGCGCTCACGTGATCCGGCCGGGGCCATGACAAAGCAAAATTACCTCAGGTTATAGCGCCCACAGCCACGGAGAGTAGTACAAAGCTGCGCTGCAGCTAAAAACACCAAAAAACACACCAAAATCGCCAAATTACCTCATAAAACACCACACGTGACCTGGCCGGCGCCATGACAAAGCAAAATTACCTCAGGTTATAGCGCCCACAGCCGCGGAGCGTAGTACAAAGCTGCGCGGCTGCTAAAAACACCCAAAAAAACACACCAAAATCACCAGATTACCTCCGAAAAAACACCACTCACCACCACTGCCACCCGCCCCCCCCAAACGGAGTCAGAGAGGGGGGAGAAGAGAGGGAGACGAGGGAAAGCAGCGGCGAGTATCCATGGTCAGGGAGGGTAGGAGAGCCCTAGAAGTAAATGAAGAGGACATAGTCCCCAAATAACTCACCCCCTCAGAAGGCAGTGCATGAACTCCGCATCCCAATCAGGCTCACCATAAAGCCTATGGCCGGCTACCCTTTGTAGCACAGGGTCTGCGGCTTGGAGCACTTGACCCTAGTGCTCCTCTACATTCACCCGATCTGTCAGCCAAGGTTGGGAGGCAGTGGGAGTCCAGAATCGGATGGGAATAGACTTGCAGGGCCGCAGGCTTGGTTGCCTCGCTCACCTGCGCAAGAGAGAGAGACATCTTCTATCTTCGCAGTCCGACTGCAGAAGAAAACTGGGAATTTGTGGGAGGTTCCTGGCTTTTTATAGGGCCGGGAGATGCCTCAAGTCTTTCTGCAGTCCACTGCGCCACCTTGTGGCGGATAACCCAGACGCAAGGAATACGTGAAACAGGATGTGCTGTATACTTGGAAAACATTAATTATTTCAGATTTCAATAGTCCTTATTTTACTAGTACCAGTTATGCCTAACATGATTAATACCAAAAAAGGCAAGACAAT
The DNA here is from genome assembly GCA_027917425.1 of Gastrophryne carolinensis. Taxonomy (NCBI): domain Eukaryota; kingdom Metazoa; phylum Chordata; class Amphibia; order Anura; family Microhylidae; genus Gastrophryne; species Gastrophryne carolinensis. The sequence continues at coordinate 109,072,863 of CM051240.1, read as the reverse complement.
TTTATATTAAATATTAAAAGAGGGAGTAGGATGAAATGTTTAATATCTATCCGCTTTATAACTGTTTTATTGTGTACTTTTAACACAATACTGTTCATACATTTTAAATAAGTTATTATGTTAGAAAATCATAAAATGCATTTATGCTGATGTTATTGAAGGAAATGCCTGCGATTATTAGTGGCATCACCCACATCAAATTACTTACTTACTTACAAATATATATAAAATACTAGTTCAACTAATAAGCAGGTTTTCTGTTGCAGCATGAAAAATGTTGATTTAACCCTTTAACCGCCAGCCTACCTTGAGATTTTGTCACCCTTTGTTGCCAGATGATTTTGCACTATTTTGTGCTCCCCATGTTCAACTGTGATTTTTGAAGGGATTTCCCAGGAAAGTGATTTATTGTTTTTTTCAGCAGAGTCTGGGCTTTAACATGAAATGTCTTGTTTGTCATTTTATAAGTGTATTCTCAATATTTTTGGGTGAAAATTGTGCAAAAAAATTAAAAAAAACTATTTTTTACAATTTGTAGGGTTTTTTTGTAATAAAAAATGTAAGTTTGTCAATAAAATCTTATTGCGTGTGAAACCCCAATTTCTCTCTGTTACAGCGGTACCACATAAGTATAGGTAGACACCCTTTCCTGCCCAAGAGACTCCCCCAAACTGGAACAACGCTTTAGGAGACTTTCAGATAAAATACAACTATGCTATGCAATATGCGGACCTTGCAGTTTTTCAAGAAAAACAACACTTTACATTTGAAATACCCCCCACAAACTATATATTCCCTAGAAGTATACACCTCAGGCTTTCTAGGCGTAGCAGGCTTGTTGACATGGGTGCAGTTTTCTGGAAGTAATCCCTCAATGTATTCTTTGGTTGCACAGGGTTTCCCCAAAAATGAAAATCTGAAAAAGCAATCCCCCAAACAGAACGATACCCAACATGCATAGGTTCTGTCAAGGAAAGAGTTGCCAAACACACCAAAGTAAAGCATGTGCATAACGGTAATTTTACTTCAAAATTTCAGCTCTGCAGACAAAGTGCGCACCTTGTGCTTTTTCTACCAAAACAACCTTTACATTTGGAATATCCCCCATAAACCATATATTCCCTGAAAGTACACATGTTAAGCTTTCTAAGCGTACCCAGCTTGTTGTAGTGGGCTCATCTTTCTGGAAGTAATATCTCAAAGAATTCTTAGGTTGCACAGGGTTTCACAAAAAAATGTATAAAAAAGCTGAATAAAAAACACCTTTTCCTAAAATATCAATATGCAAATAAGAAAAAACAAGCTAAATCTGAAAGTGCAAGGTCCCCCGAGCAGAACAATACCCAACATGGTACCTGTAACTTTTAACTGCCAGCCTACTTGAGATTTTGTCACCCTCTGCTGACAGGATATTGTTCACCATTTTGCGTGATGTTTAACTGTGATTTTTGCAGGAATTTTCAAGAAAATTGCATATTTTCTTTTTGTGGCAGAGTTTAGGCTTTAACGTGAAATGTCTTGTTTGTATTTTTCTACTTTTTTAATATATTTTTAAATAAATAAGTAAAAAAAAATAAAAAAAATATATATTTTAAATTGTCTCCTTTATTTTAACAAAAACATTTATTTTATTAAAGAAAACCATATTGCATGTGAAAGCCCTATTTCTCCCGATTACAATGATACCACATATGTATCGGTAGCCCACCGTTCTTGTCCAGGTGATCCCCTAAAATGAAAAGAGCACTTTATAACATTTACAAATAAAATACAACTACTATCCACATAATAAAGGGTTAAATAAAAAAAAATTGGTGTGGGGTCCCCCTTCAAAGGGTGGGGCAACACCATTTCTTGGGGGAATTTTAAGGTTTTTTTTTGGAAGGCAGGTAATGGGGGGTCTCGGGGTTAATGGCAAGTCACCCACTAGCTGCAGGTGACTTGCCAGACCCAAAGCCTTGTGAACTGGTATAGGGGTCTCATAGAGATTTTGTCTACTTGAGATTTTGTCACCCTCTGCTGACAGGATATTTTTCACCATTTTGCGTGATGTTTAACTGTGATTTTTGCAGGAATTTTCAAGAAAATTGCATATTTTCTTTTTGTGGCAGAGTTTAGGCTTTAACATGAAATGTCTTGTTTGTATTTTTCTACCTTTTTAATATATTTTTAAATAAACAAGTAAAAAAAAAAATAAAAAAAATATATATTTTAAATTGTCTCCTTTATTTTAACAAAAACATTTATTTTATTAAAGAAAACCATATTGCATGTGAAAGCCCTATTTCTCCCGATTACAATGATACCACATATGTATCGGTAGCCCACCGTTCCTGTCCAGGTGATCCCCTAAAATGAAAAGAGCACTTTATAACATTTACAAATAAAATACAACTACTATCCACATAATAAAGGGTTAAATAAAAACAATTGGTGTGGGGTCCCCCTTCAAAGGGTGGGGCAACACCATTTCTTGGGGGAATTTTAAGGTTTTTTTTGGAAGGCAGGTAATGGGGGGTCTCGGGGTTAATGGCAAGTCACCCACTAGCTGCAGGTGACTTGCCAGACCCAAAGCCTTGTGAACTGGTATAGGGGTCTCATAGATCCCTTACCAGTTCACAAAGGGTTAAAAGTAAAAAAAAAAAAAAACAAGGCTGAGTAAAAAAAAAATACAGATTTCCTGGATTGATACACCATAAACCAAAAACATAGTTATATAAAACAATAATATATTACTCTAACTCTGCAAAAAAAATGTTATGTAATTCTTGTTATGCATGATATCTATTGCAGTGCCATACATTTTAGCATGAAACATATTGTTTAGAGTTAATTTATATTGATCAAATTCTCTTCTGGAACTCCAAAGAGCAAATTAGCTTCATACTGAGATACAGATTTTTGCTGTTAATGATTCAAGCAGAAACACTGCAGTGCTGATATGAGGGCAGAGTGCTAATGAGTGTCATGATACACGCGATGGGGCATTTTCTAAGTTGCAGGACATAGCAACCTGGCTATACTCACCTTGATGTCACTGATGTCACCACAAATCGCTCTAAACCTATTTCATAAACAAAACTGAAAAGAAAGAATAGTTTCTATGAGTTAAATGACCAAAAAAATATATGTAATAAACCCATCGCCCACCCTAAACTAACTCCACCTTCTTGTAGCAATTAGAAACATCAGCAATGTTGTTGAATCCCACATGGGCCCCACACCATCATGCACACAGCACTTACAGTATTACATCTATATTCAGTAAATTAAGCATGAGGAGATATTATAATAAAATAGCTATAAATAGCTAAAATAAGATAGCAAAGAAGGGCCAATTAGTAAGGAAGTCCCTTGACTTTAACTGGAATATTATAGACTTAGTTGAATATTGCCTAATGGCAGTCTATTTCATCCACTCCAGAATATTATCAAATCACTGGCTGTGGGGGGGGGGAGGGGGGCACAATGATGGAGTACCCCCTTAGAAAGAGACATAGATTCTCATGTGTTCCCTTGATTAGGTCAGCTTCAGATAGCCATGTATAGTTGCCGTGGGAGTCAGCTCAGCGGAGAAAATATTGCCCTGCAGTCAGGTAAGAAGAGCACCCCAACAGTGTCATGTCTCCTACCCACTGCTGGGTCGACTTGACCTGTGGTGCTGAACTGGGGGATGTTTTTCCAGATCATTGATCTGGGTCCTAAGTTCCCTTTTCATTTTACCCACATATTCCTTTTGGTATAGGCAGGGTATCAAGTATATTACCTTAGTGGTAATACATACTTACAGTCCTTGCAGTGACCACAGCTGTACATTCTCTTTGGTTTCGTACTTCCCAGCCAAAACTTGGGAACTGGGTGAAAGTATTTACTGTGGACCAACAGATCCCTCAGATTAGGGGCTCCTGATAGCAAACATCTGAGGGTGACTACCCACTACTTCTGCTGGATCTAATTAAAGAAGGTACAGGTTTCCTAAAGCTCCCACAGTGTACACCATACATTGAGTCTCACTCACTGTCACTGGTTGCTTTTATCTCTCTTTTTTCACTTTGGGTCTAGATCTATCCAGATTGCAGGATTAGTAGATCATCCCTCCTACTTATTAGCGCCTTATACTTACTTGCCCTAATGATGTGAGGATATCCCCTGGCACTAAATTGTTTGCTCATTTCCCTTGCTTCCATCTGAAACTGCTGAACTTTAGAGAAGTTCCTTTGAATACAAAAAAACTGTCTAAGAAGCATCCCCCTCCTAGATGGAGGGTGCTCCTCACCATCGACTTGTGGAATGTGGTGGTTTATGAAGTTAGAATAATGTTCCTTTGATTACAATTTAGAGAGGTCTCAAATTTCTGGAACTGTTCATGAAATCCCTGTTCTGTTTTTCACAAGGTCTCTCTTTAGGTCTCTCTCTCAGAAACAGGCTGGCATGTGAATGGTAATATGAACCTGATACCAAAAGTGGATCGGAAAATAAACTTCCAGAATCGCTTGGGGAGAAAAAGGTCTGTATTGTAAGCCAGAGCACATTTTCTGGTCCATTTTTTTAGCATGACCCCCCAGTGAAAAATAAAATAACGTGAGCTGTGTTTTCAGTATTTCTAGGACAAACATGGACCCAGACTACTATCCTAGGAGGGTCTCCATAGACTGGCTTTCTACTTAAGACACCATGAGCGGCCCCTGACTCATCAGATAAGCAACTAGCTAGAGCCACTAGGTGGGAAGACTTCTACGTAGATGCTGCCTTATAGCTGTAAAAGAAAGGATACATTTTTAAATGTTCTTCTTAGGCTGTTAGAAGAGCTCTCAATTAGCTTGTCTGACGTTTACAGTTTGATCGTATTGACTTCTACTTCCATTTATAGTATTCAATCCCTTTTGTAAAAACAAAGTAATTGGTACCTTATTGGCTGTCATTTTCAGCACTGAACCCTGCGTGAACAATCCCAGCTGTTTTGCTGTTGTTCTGAGTTTGTGAAATGCCATATTTAAATTCCCATGTTGGTGCGAGCACTGATGGTGCAGGTACTTTAGATATATATATACAGACAGGCTAAGCTCTGTACTGTAAAGTGTAAGCAGAATTGCAAACATACAATTTCCTCCCAAAAATACATATAGTTTAATGGTGAAAAAAATACACAGTAGGGGAAACATTCTATTGTATTTCTGCATGGTACTGCAACTATCTTTATAAAACACAGCATGCTGCATTTCTATCTATTAGACTCTATGGACTCTCCAGACTCTCCTGGATGAAGAACAAAACCCGGGAGAGTGGACTCACATAAATGCAGACAGGCATTACAAAATTAATAAGATGAAACTGATTCCAACAAAGACACGCAGCAACTTCGGACAACTGGGCAAGCCCTGGTTCAACAGCAGGATCAGACATATTTGGAACAGGAAGTTGGAGGTACACAGAGCAGGGAACATCTGGCTGTTCAAGGAACAAAGGCATTTGCTCAGACAGGAGATCAAGGCAGTAAAAAATTGAAGCAACACTAGGAGACGCAACACTAAGGACTGCCTAGGAAGGACAACATTCCCTCTGTAATTACACCAGTACTACTAGTGCTGAATTCCCCAGTTCACACCAAGCTGAAAGGTTTCTGCTGTAGAAGACGTTTAAGATGCTGGTAATGCATCACCTGAAAACAATCACTGACAGCAAACCGACCCACTTCATTTTGCTTAAAGACCAAGCAGATCTTCAGAGGACACAGTCAACATGGTCCTACACTACATGCATGAACATCTGGTTCACCAAGACACCTATGCCAGAATCCTATTTGGGGATTTTAGCCTGCCCTTCGGTAGCATTAGGTATTATAGAGAAGATGGCCCAGTTAGATCTCTCCCAGCGTAGGTGCCTAAACCAGTAGCTACCTGACAGACAGATCTCAACACGTCAAACTTGGACCATTCATCTCCAGTGTCAGGGCTAAGATCCTCTTCTCCCTTTACACCAATGACTGAGTCTCCACAGAAGAGTCGGCCTAAAATTTGCACTACAGTCGATGGTCTGTTTAGGAATAGGGAACAAGAGGCTCTGGACTTTTGGTGTTCCCTTGCCATTATGATGGCCCTTTCCCTCAAAGGGGTTGAGATCCAAAGATACACATTTCCTGGGAACTTTGTGCCAACAATATATGCAAAGTGCAAAAACTGCGACATTATTAAAATACCCATAGGGAAAGGTAAATCCACAACTTTTAAATCAATTGAAAAATAAAATAATGGTCGGAATAATCAGTTCAGTGCAAGAGTTCAGGCATGTTGGAAAGCTGCTGCTTAACTCACATACTCAGGACCAACAGCAAGAAACATTTCCGCCAATAAGAAAACTGGAGTCTTAGTTCAGTGGCATTTACACGGGTAGCTGATGGCATGTGACTGCTGGCTAACAACCCTGTAAAATTCTTGAATGGGTATTACTGCTTTGTGGGGATTAGCAGTTGCATGATATTCACTCACATCCTACATTTTTATTTCGGTATTTAGAATCATGGCATAACAAGCATGCATACCGAATTAATTTTTTTCATGAAATCATTGCTCAAATATTCCTTCACACGAGCCTCTTGTTTTTTTTTTTTCTTACCAAAGGGAAAACTCAATAAACTGATCCTTAATGAGTAATTCAAAAAGCCAGCTCAAAACCAATGGAGAATAAAACAATTAACTTTTATGGATATTTAAATTAACTTTTCCTACTGAAAAGGCTCGGTTCAGCAGAACAAAAGGCATGATTTAATATTTTACTATCCACCAGTTAATTTAGGAAAGGCAAGAAAATATCACTGACTACTGCAGAGCTTTCACAAAAACTGCTGATGTGACACTACAGCAATTAACACAGAAACCAATCAGGCTAGCTTCAGAGAGAATGGGCGTCAGCTATCTATACTATTATACCTGTGCAGCTCCTGGAACTAAACAAACTATAAGTAAAATGACTATGATTAAAAAATATATTTCTCCAGTTTCGCAAATAAATATGAACCTAAGCAGGAGAAGAATAACTATATTGCAAAGATCATCAATCTTTTGAAGAGTAGGGGAGACCTAATTTATGTGGAAACTGGTCATGAGCCACAATAAAATAAAATGGTTTTAAATAAGATGAATAAGCTATGAATAAGCTATATTATCATCACACACATTTAATTCAATTCCACTGACAATCAATTTCACTGCATATCTTTAATCCCCCACTTCCACCACTATGTTCTCTATCCTATATCCACTCTCCTTGAAACATCAGCGTGTGAGAAAAACATAGGCAGATGGCATAAATGCAGGTAGTCTACAGATTTCAATTCTTTGTTTCTTTAATCTTTTTGTCATGTTTAGATTTTTTGGATTATAAAGTTTCATTCATACTATAGTTAATTGATGCTCTGTTTCTACTTTGCAGAACAGACAGATGACACATTTAGTTCAAGGTTTAAGCAATGAGGGACCTGAGCTCAGCTGAGAAAGAAACAAGGAAAACAGCCAGACTTCAAGATATGGTTACTACCCTGATCAAGTCAAAAGTCTCAGTAAAGCCGCTAATCAACATGGATACCAGAAAAAGTCTTGGGGTCAAGCAAAAAGACAACTTTGATGTGATGAATGTATTATTATTTTGTTTTTTAATGTATTATAGTGTGAAGGGGCGGGGCATTTTATAACTTTTACTATTTATGCCATTGGGATACCTGCCCCGATACCTGGCTGTAGTTGGCAGTAGACTTGTGATGAGGGACCCCACACTGACGTCTTTTTTGTTTAAACCTAAAAAACTGTTTTTTCTTAAGAAAGAAATAAAGCAAATGAAACAATGTTTTGTTGTATGGTGTATGTGTTCTGAATAATGTAAAATATGCTGCACCACACAGAAAACCCAGAGCCCAATGGATCTAAGGCCCTTGAGGGACCCCACACTGACGTCTTTTTTGTTTAAACCTAAAAAACTGTTTTTTCTTAAGAAAGAAGTGTGACATGTTTTTCATGCATGCATTGAGCTGCTGTGAAAAGTAAAAGAAACTGAGGTGTAAACATGTGTAAGTAACTGACTGAATCGTGCTTTTCAGTGCAGCTTTTCAGGTGTATTTGAATGTACTTGATGTACACGAATCTACCTATTCTCTCTGATTGGTAAATAAAAATGCATTTTTTTCAATGTATTTGCCTCAGATGAATCTAATGTGGGTCAGAAATGAAAAGCAAACTCCCGAAATAAAGCAAATGAAACAATGTTTTGTTGTATGGTGTATGTGTTCTGAATAATGTAAAATATGCTGCACCACACAGAAAACCCAGAGCCCAATGGATCTAAGGCCCTTATTTAAGAAGGGATAGCGTCAGGTAGTGGCTGGTTAATGAGAGGTAGTGACAGGTAGCAACTGGTGAACGCCGGACACGGCACGCAATTACACATTTATCAAGCAGAAACTGTTTAGCGACTGGGATAGCACCATGTAGCGTCTGATTCATCATTTTCACAGCCTCAGCGAACAGCGCCGGCGTTCAGCCTTGCACAGCGCCAGGTATGACCTCTCGCTTCCTGTCGCTCTCCCATAATACATTTCAATGAACAAACCTTTTCTTCTCTTTAAACGGGGTATTTGTTTTTGTTTTTTTCCAAAAAATCACAAATAATTCTGTGACCTCTTTTGCCATTGAAAAAGCAGTTTTTTCACAATTTTTTCATTTTTTATATATTTCTTCAGAAATTACATTACAGGTCTGCCATTAAAGTGTTTATGTTACAATGTACCTACAATGTAATTCCATATGTTTTCGCTTTGTTACTAGTTGATAGATGCTGAAAAACAGACTTTAAACACACCGCCTCCTGCGCTCTGGGCTTCAGAGAAGCATTTTTCTGCACCGGAGTTGTGTGAGGCTTTTTATTTCTTGAATATGTTGTGAGTCGGTCGCTATGAGCAGTCGCTACCATGCGATCCCATACAGCGCTGTACTGGTCAAATAGCTACTCGTCAGAATGTATTCAACATTACTGCACAGCGACTCACGGCCGAGCACTGCGACTACTAGCGGGCGCTCTGAAAATGTCTGCTACAGACGCTCTTCTGTTGCTACCTGGTGTTAGTGATGAATCAGCCTGCCCGTTATAACAGCCTGGTGATCGTTAGGCGAGCGGGCACTTTATTACTGGTGCTATTGTCACCAAGACTAAGGGGTGGGTACCCTATTCATGCTTTTAATATAAGCAATAAAACATATTTCAAGTGGATACTGCAGTTTTTTGATTGAGGCATACCATTTTCTTCACTTTAAGATTCAAAGATTCTGAATAATGATTGTCTTTTGCCTTCAGTTGAGCAACTCTCCCAGTGAACTAATAAATTATACACAGTTGAATAAAAAAACACAGTACAGTAATCAGAGCTCAGACCACATTGTGAGGGAACTGAGCACCACATTTCACAATTGACGAGCCTGAGTGAGGATAATACCGCTGGATAGTCCCCAGTATCCATTGCTGCTTTTTTGTTTGCCTGTCCCACACCGCTGTTGCAGTTATCCTGCTGGCAACTGCAGTGAGGTGGGACACAGCCCCCCTTCTCCTTCCCTGGCATTCAAGGAATCCCTTTAGTAGTGTCTCCTCACTACCAGCAGTACTGATGGTCAGCATGCCACTAGCCAGAGTATCGGCAGCTAGCATTCTGGATAATTTGATCCAGATAAGTACAAGTTTTCTTTAAATTTAAAGTTGAAACAAAAAATTTGTTGTGCTGCTTCGAAATTTTTGAAAAACATGATGACTTTTACAGAATTCATAATGCGGCAGCACATTGAGACTACAATAAATCTGAAAATGTTTTTACATTAAGAAAAGAACTGCTTGAAGTCAAGCTTGATTCATAGTACAATCATCAGTTTTCTAAGCTGCTGAGCAAGTGTGCTTTGTTGGTTCAATAAACAAAGTTAGGCAATAAAAGGTAAAGACTAAGTAAGGTTGCACCACACCAACTTAAAACATACAATTTTATTCAAAAGACCATATATTTACATACACAAAGACAAGGCTAAAAAAGCAGGGAAAACTTCTGAAATAAATTCATATTCACATAAAGTGCCACATGCTGACCAAATGCCTCACAGACTAATAACACCAATCCTTATAATAATCAATATAAGTCACAATCCATAAATGTGTACAATAAGAAACAATGCCATGAAGTGCCAGTGCAAACAAACTTATATAAGCCAAAATATTAATATTTTCAAAGGGGGATGAAGTGCTGAGAGTGTAGAATCAATGTAAGTAACCTTCAGAAATCTAAAACGTTATACCAGCATAGAAAAGGGCAGTTTTAAAATGATATCACCAATCATAAAGGTTCAAATCCCACGGCAGCCACAAGCCAGTGGCTTGGAAATGCGAAGGTTACCTGATTGTTATAGTGGTTGTAGCATTAAACTAGAAGAAAAAAAAAGCCATATCGATTGCAAAAAAAATAAGAATCTGATCATAAAGTAGCGGACAAAGGGGGTAACATAGTGATACTGTCATTGGATTATCATCACCCAGAGATAATGAGACAACTGAATAACTTGGTATACTATGCAAAATTACTATCTAACCCAGCTGCTCCTTCAAATCAGAATTGGTTGAGCTGTTACAAGAAGCAGTACAGTAGGTTACTATCAACAAGAGGGATTTTGCCTTCCTGACAGTGGATCACCCAGTGACCTCCACTTTTTATGTACTGCCCAAGGTACACAAAAATCTCACGCATCCACCAGTCTGACCAGTAGTCTTGGGAATCGGGAGCTTGACCTAGTCTGCAAGTTCATTTATTGATTGCCATCTCCAACCACATGTGTTGGATTTGGATACTCACATTTGAAACTCAATGGACCTCCTGCGACTTCTGGTGGGTATCCACATTCCCCCTGATGCCATAATTGCTACCGAAAGTGCTGAATATATGCTGAATATGGGTCCAGCAGACAAAAAGGAACTTTTGGGGCTTATACCACTTCATAGATGACATCGCTACACAGTGACTGAAGTGAGGGCCTGGGGAGCTGGATTTTATACTTGGAGGCATGGCCTACATGGAATCTCCCTGATGTCATTGCAGAAGAGGAGGGGCCTAGAGGGAATTTTCCAATACCACCCTTCTAGGCCCCCCTTTTGTGACAACATAGGTGATGTCTGGGAGATTCCTGATAGAGTGCACCTCTCAATATAAAAGCTGCTACTTTATTAATCTTAATTAACTTATACTTACCTTCTCCATTCAGGCTCCTGCGCAGGATCCTATAATTGCATGCTGCGGGGGCATCTAAGGATTCCTGGGGCATGCAGCAAGGAGGAGAACACAGGTTCCTCTCCTGTTCATCCGGGCTCCTGGCCGGGGATGCCATGATGAGCCGCCGGGAAGTGGCTTTTATAAGGGGTGGAGCCTCTCAAGAATCTCACCAATGTCACTTATGACATAACAAAGGGGGAGGAGGTGTGGTATGGGAATATCCCCTCAAGGCCCTTCTCCTTCTGTGACATCAGCAGTGATGTTAGGGAGGTTCCATGGATGCCACGTTTCTAAGTATAAAAGCCGACTCCCTGGGCCTCACTACAGTCCATCGCTGGGTAGCAAGGATGAAAGAAGAGGGAACATATGTTTCTCCTTCATCCAAATGCCGACGCAGCCATCAGCATTTGACGGCCTGCGCCGCCACATCTACATGCTGGAGGGGGTCCCCAAGAGCCCAGATGAAGACAGAGGAGACAGCGGGGGACAAATAAGACCCCCACAGGCCCCAGGAAGAAGGAGTCAGGTGGGGGACAGAAGATGAAAGACAGGGATGGGTGAGTATAAGTAAAATTAGGAACAATAAAAAAAAATGTGTGTGTTGTTTCCTTTTCACTAGGGGTGAACTGATAAGGGGTCCAGGGGACCCCTATACAGTTCACTATGGTTAGAAGTTGGCACCTGCCAGGCTCAGGAGGTGCCATGCCAGTAAAATGATACATTACCTGCACGCACATTTGCGTCAAGGCACCCTTGGAAGTGCCCCGAGCACATACCAAAGGGCGTAAGGGCTAGTAATTTGCAGAGACAGGGGATGCCAATAGCGCGACATCTGAGCCCTTGGTTACAAGCCTTATGCTTGATACCTGGGCTTAAAGCCTTTGGAGGGGCTATGTTTTAAAAAAATAAAATAAGATCCTAGCTTTCACTTTCTTGGCTGTTAGTAAAACACTTACAAGTGAAAAAATACAATCAAAAAATAAAAAAGTTAGGCTATTCCTTGTTAGATTAAAACTATATATGTTGGACTTCCTGCCCTATATAAGCTGATCCACACATGGAGCCAGCGGATCAGCATTGAACTGTCTACCCGGACCCTGTCTCTGGACTATTGAACCTAGTACCTTGACAATCTAGAAATCTGGACTCTCGCCATAGCCCTTGACTAAATTAATCCTTATTAAGTGATCCTGAAAAAGCTACTGAGCTGGAAAAAGGATAAGCCCTTTTCTTTGATCAAAATAAGGCTTCTGATACCTCTCCTTCATTATACTGGGCAGCTCATAAGGTATCCAAGGGGTTCTGATCAAATTGGAAAGAGATGAACAATTCTGAAGCACTTAAACACAAGGAAGCATTATTAAATAAACTTTGCAAAAATTATAAATCAGATCCACACAAGGGTCTTTTACATAAAATAAATGAGACTAGAATAGAGGTAAACCTGATTCTTACTACCAAGGCTAAAAAGACTTTAAGATGGAATAGACATACATTTAATCAGCAAGGAGATAAAATGGGGTCACTTTTGACAGGGAGATTAACTTCCAGGAAGCAAATGACATTCTTTCCTAAATTGAGATGATCTTCAGGAAATGATACTAGTAATCCAGTAAGGATCCTAGATGAAATTAATTTTTATAATGATCTATATGCTCCTACTTCTTTTGTTAAATCTAAATCAGATATATTTTATGATATGCCATTTTCTCAATCATCAGAGGTTCATAAGGATATTTTAGAGAAAACTATAAAGGAAGAGGAGATCAAGGTGGCAATAAAGCAAATTAAGGTCTCTAAGGCCACTGGACCTGATGGTTTTACTAACATTTATTAAAAAAAGCATTCTCACAAATTCTATTGCTTTCTGGTTTAATAGATTGAGTACTGATGAAGTGAGTTTAGGAGATTTAAATAAAGCACAAATTAGTGTCCTCCCAAAGCCAGGAAAAGATCCAGGAGATCGATTATAGACCCATTTCCCTGATAAATACTGACTGACAGACAGCGAATGAAAACAAGCTCGGAGGGGGGCATTCAGAATGCTGGTGCCCCCTCTAACATAACCCCCTGAATGCTCGATATTCTTATCTTCACCTCGAGCCAGTACTGGACATGGAGTCCTGCAATTGGCTGCTGGGCGGTCACGTGGGCCATGGTTGCATCCTTGGTGCTGGCCACTGCAACGTCCTGCCCATGTGCACACCAACGGCCGATCGAGGGACTCCTTTCCTGAAGTGAAGTTAAGGAGATTGTGCATTCTGGAGGGGTTATGTTCAGGAAGGTTGCTCCCCCGAGCTTGTTCTTATTCGCTGTCTGTGGGACCAACACCTTTGGGATCAGGCGGGTTTTATCCCAGGAAGGCAGGCCTCGGATCAGACCAGAAGAGTAATTGATTTTATTTCTGCAGTTCAAACTAATTGGGATCGGGGAGGGGGGCAAGACGGGCTATGCCTCTCTCATTAGATTTACATAAAACATTTGATGACTTGGGATTGGGATTTGGATTTAGGATTATATGTTTTGTGTTTTGGCAAGACAAGGTTTTGGAAATACATTTCAGAATATTTTAGCAAAATATATATAGGAATCCTCATACAGTTATAGGGATAAAAAGGATTTGAGTTGAAGTCTATTAATATATACAGCGGTACTCAACATGGTTGGCCTTTGTCGCTATTATTATTTGTGTTGTCAATGGAACCATCAGCGAGAACAATTAGATTAAGCAGGGGTGTTGGTGGGAGGAGTGGCGTGTGTGGGGGGGGGACATAAATGTGCATTATTTGCTATCAGTGCTCTCTTGGACCAAGAGATTTAAAACAATCCTTTAATCCAATTTGGAAAACAGATATTATTCATTATCTTGGGATACAACTAATCAGTTTCATTTATTATATAAAAAATTACAATTCATTATTTCAGAAATTGTGAGGTGGCATGGACTCCTGATCTGATGCTGTTTTGGTTGGGGCTCATTAGGGCAATTAAAATGGCTTTGTTACCTAGACTGTTATATTTATTCAGAAGACTTCCTATTCCTATCCCAAAGGAAGAGAAACGTCAATGTAAACTGTTGAGATCAATTTGGGCAGGAAAAACTAAAAAAAAAAAATCAGAGAATTGTATATATAGCAACACATAAGGGGGGGCTCTGGTGTCACAAATCTATATAGTTATTATGGTGCTGCAAAATTAGCCCAAAATACACAAATGTTTATGAGTGCTGGTGTCGCATAGCTTATTACCGCAGGTGGTCAACTCCAATATAGAGATTATGGCTTTGTCGGATCACGCACCGGTGACCCTCACTATTACCTTAACTGGGGGCCCAAAGAAAGAGTGGACATGGAGATTGAACGAATCTCTATTGCAAAATGAGATCCTAATTCAAGAGTTCCAGAACACTATTAAAAAATTTTTTGAAATTAATAAAAGCACAGACACTTCTCCATTCAACAATTGGCAGGCCCATAAGGCTGTCATTAGAGGCTTGTTTATTAGACACGCCACTGAGAAGAAGAGGGAGCGAGAGCAGGAGTTACAGAAACGAATAGAAAGAGTCCAGGAGTTAGAAAAAGTGCATAAAGCATCATTGGCAAAAAGCAACCTCCTGGCACTCACTGAGGCCAGATCAACATTGAACTCCCTTCTGTCCTTAAGGGCGGCTTATATTATAGAGCGCTGCAGAAGGCTTTATTTTGAATGGGGGAACAAAAGCAGTGCGCTGTTGGCAAGGGCCCTTAAGAAACAACAAACTTTAAACTTTGTAGAAGCTATTGTCGATGGGCAACAAAAAAAACTACATAGTACATCGGATATAGCTAAGACTTTCCAATCCTTTTATCAGAAGCTATATAATATCCACCCTGAAGGAGTAGCCCCTGATCAGGAGCAATTAAAATTGATAAAGAGGTATATAGAAGAATCTGGTATGCCTAAACTTGGGGCGGGGGAGAGAGAGAGATTGGAAAGCCCAATATCTATGGAGGAATTGAGTTTAGCGGTCAAGGGTTCCCCTAGTGGAAAAGCGCCGGGGCCAGACGGATTTACGGTAGCATATTATAAGCAATTTTTTACGCTTCTGGCCCCGCACTTTCTCGAGGCCTTTAACTCATTAACCATATCTTCCAATCAGGCTAAGATCCCAAGCGAGGTACTCTCTGCTCATGTGACGATAATTCAGAAGCCGGGAAAGGACCCGCTCTCATGCGGAAGTTATAGGCCTATTTCATTATTAAATGTAGATTTTAAATTATATGCGAAAATTATGGCAAATAGATTGGCAGGGATGCTTCCGATGCTTGTGGATGGGGACCAGTCCGGTTTTGTGCAAGGTAGAGAAGCTCGGGATAATACAACCAGGGTGCTGAATTTGCTGCATAAGATTGAACGAACTAGAGAACCGGCTATTTTTTTGTCTACCGATGCCGAAAAGGCATTTGACCGAGTGAATTGGCAATATATTAGGGCAGTGTTAGAGTATATCGGCTTAGGATCCAAAGCCCTACAGATGATTATGGCTTTATATACAGACCCTTCGGCTAGGATTAAGATAAATGGCACTCTTTCAGAACAGGTAGATATTAGAAATGGAACTAGACAGGGATGTCCCCTTTCTCCAGTGATCTTTGTTCTGTCTATGGAGCCTTTTTTGTGTAGAATTAGAGGGCGAGGAGATATACAGGGGATTTCGGTAAAATCATCCATACATAAGATTGCAGCATATGCCGATGATCTCTTGTTTTTCCTTGCAAATCCGATAATTGGACTCCCAGTTTTGCTGAGGGAATTTGAACAATTTGGTAGATTTTCTTTTTTGAAAATAAATTATGACAAATCAGAGGCCTTGGGGCTGAATCTTCCCTCAGAAATGGAGGCCCAGCTGAGAACATCTTTTTCTTTTAGATGGCCTCCCTCAGCTATTACATACCTAGGTACTAAGATTACTAAAACAGTAAACGAGATTTATGCAGCAAATTTTGGCCCTTTGTTTTCAAAAATTAAAAATGACCTTGCGAACTGGGACTTACCCACCTTCACATGGCTAGGAAGAATTAGCATTCTTAAAATGTCTGTACTACCAAAGATCTTATATCTACTCCAGACCCTACCGATTTGGATTCCTAGGGCATATTTTAAGTCCTTTAACTCATTGTTTGTTAAATTTATTTGGAAGGGGCGCAAACCCAGATTGAAACTTCGGCTTCTGTTTAGAAGTAAACAGCTAGGAGGACTAGCTTGTCCGGATCTGTTGCGATATTGGCGTGCTATTCATCTTCAACGTATCTTAGATTGGCACCATCAAGCCATAAAGAAGAAATGGGTGACCTTAGAGGCATCCTGGCTTCATACCCCATTAAAAGAGGTTCCATGGGCGATTAGAACAGGGAAGATCTTATGTAGAGACCATCCGCTTATCTCCACTACGCTTGGAATTTTTGATAAGCTAAGAGATAGAAAAGAGATATCTCCATGGCCAACCCCTCTGATACCATTGGTGTATAATCCATCTCTCCCAATAGGTATACTTCCTCGCCTTCGTAAGAGCTTTGAGGAAAAAGGGATCCCAAGAGGATTGCACTTTATTTTACCCGCAGGATGGGCACAATTGGGTGACTTAAGGGATAACTGGGATACGCCTTTATTTGACCATTGGCTCCTGTTTATCTTCCAAAGTTTTCTCTTGAGCTTAGGACCCAGACAAGCGTTCCTTAGACCCCTAACACCTTTTGAGCGATTAACAAGAGAAGGCGATCCCCCTACGCATTTAATTTCTAAATTGTACGCCCTGTTGGGGGATGATGGAGAGGATGAAACACCCCGATTCTGTGCGGACTGGGAGAGGGACCTGGATAGACATCTTACGAAAGACCAATGGAAATATATCTTCCGGGCCACACATAACACTTCAGTGTCTTCTAAAGTCCAGGAAACTAACTACAAGTATCTCACAAGGTGGTATTATACCCCGAAGAGGCTGCATGGTTTTTCCCCGACTCATTCCATCGAGTGCTGGAGATGTCGAGGAGCAGTCGGCAGTTTTTTCCATATTTTCTGGGATTGCCCAAAAGTCGCTCCATTTTGGCATGCAGTGGCAGATATCTCTAGTGAGATTTTGGGACGACCGATAGCTCAGGACCCCTCTTTTTTTCTCTTACATTTGACGGATATACCCCTGAAGAACTATAAGAGATCTCTTTTGAGGCATCTTATTAATGCAGCAAAAGCAATGATACCTAAGTTGTGGAGATCGGAAGCAGTTCCTTCGGTGGAGGATTGGATAGGGGAGATTAATCATATTCGGGAAATGGAGGAGCTCACTGCTGTGGTCCAAGAGACCAAAATGAAATATCAACAGACATGGAAGCCATGGCTCCTCTTTCGAGAGACGGTAAGATTTAAGCAACTAATGACTGGTGATCTCCCCCTCCCATCCTCTTCCTAGTCTCCCGGAAATAGCCGATGACTGACTCGCTTTAGTATAAGAGATATAGCCTCTAGATAATGAAGTGATAATTAGAATTAAGCCGCGGATAAGCTTAGTAGATACTGGGAGATGGTTTCCCCCCCCTGGTTCAACTCCCCTCCCCAATTTCCCCCTTCTTTTTTTTTTTTTTTTCCCTTTTCCTTTTTTTTTTTTTTTATTACTCTATATTCCCTGGATATAAAATATTTCTTTCTCTTTTGGTTGATTTTTTCTTTTTTTTTACTTAGCTGAAATCATAGAAATTATAAGTTCTGAATGGGGTTTTTTTTTTCTTTTTTTTTTTTTATATAAGACAGGCTATAGAATTGTAAAATGAGATTCTTATTCCAAGCGGTGGTGGCTGGTGAGGGTCAGTATTTGAATCCCCGACAGTGGCCCCACCGAGGTAGATAAGAAATATAAGTAATTTGTTTAGTAGAAATGAGGTATTTTCTGAATGTTTTTTTTTTTTTTTTTTTTTTTTTGTTAGATAGCCCATTACAGTACAAATATTAACATTCTATTTCTGTGGTTTGTGATTATGTATTATATGTCGGTTGATGAAATTTTGCTTTTTTGGTAATGGCACCATAGACATATATGTAAAAAGAAAAAAGAGAAAGAAGAAATAAAGAATTTCAAAAAAAAAAAAAAATGTTTATGAGTGGAGAAAAGCCCAGTTGGGGCATGTGATTTGTTTCCATTGATTCTTTCATATGGATAGCTAAGGTAAACATGCCTGCTATGTTATGTCCTGTTTTGTCTAATGCATTAACTCTTTGGGATACTATAAGCAAAAAACCTGATTTCCAAACATACACTGGTAGCCCCCTGGGGGAAATTCCTTACTTTGATCCTGGGAGAAAAAGAGCAAATTTAAAATGGGGGACACAGAAAGGTCTCTCTAGAATCGCAGACTTTATGACTCCGAGTCGATTACAGGGTATGGCAATTTTTAGAGACACATTTCAACTTCCTTTAAAGAGGAATACACATATAAACACATGTTTTCCTAGGATAACTAAAGAATGGGATAGAGTTAATATTACTATTTTCGAGAAATTTTGCCCAGCTACGTTATATAAATACTTCACAGATGAAGAAAGCAAACTTGATTATATAATAAAGTGGAAAGTGGATTTACAGCAAACTTTTAAAGTTGAAGATTTGGTTAAATTGGAGGTTTGTAGTTCTAAAGGCTCAATCAACAATACGCTGTTAGATTCCAACTTGAAGGTATATACTCATTGGTATATGGTCCCCAGTAGGTTGGCAATTATATACTCTAATATATCTTCTTTATGTTTCAAAAATTGTGGATATGTGGGTGATATGTTTTATATACAGTGGAAACGTCTTAAGGTGGTAAAGTTTTAGAACCAAGTGTTTGGTATTATAAACAAGGTTACGGGGAAATGTGTGGAAAAATTGCCATTGGTTCCATTATTAAATTAAACTGTTGTGGGAATTCCCAGTACTTTTATTGTCTATGCTTGTTCTTGTTTGGCAGCTAAATTGACCAATGCTAAGTGATGAAAACATCATACTTTGAAACTTCAAATGTTTATTGATAAATTTAATTGGATAATGGTCAACGAGAAGCTGAGTAGTATTTTATTTAATAAAGAGTATGTAGGGGAACATATACTATACAGTTTGTATACAGTATAAGTAAGGAAATGCAAACGTTTTTTTTAATTTCCCTGGCTTGTCTTTGCCTTTTCAGCATGTTTAGGACCGGATGTCTAATAAAGTATTCTCTCTGCGTAAGGTATAAGTCTTGTCGGTATGCAGCAGATTTGGACTATAAAATATTGACAAATATTGGTACTTTAATGCAACAGAGCAGAAAATTCAACATGAGAAAAACTATTTAAATTCACAACTGCAGATGGCATTTTGATGCACTTGCATCATAATAAATATTACACTTATATACTTCATCATTATCTTGCTAAAAGTGTTATGCAATATGCAATATATTATTAGGCTATTTTGACACAGAACCATGAATAATATTAGATCAACTTCTGGAATTTATGTGAAGATGATAATGCTAATAAACATGAGGTGCTGTATAGGAATGATCCTGATATTGTCACCTTTATCAGCATATGCTTAATATCACTTTTTGGTGGCTAGGGCCAGGGCCTAATATATCAAAGCATTTTGCTGGTTAGCCCTGGGTTGAGCAGCATGCTGCTTCGATTTTTGCATGCAAACTTGCATTTATCAACATTTTTGCATGTCAGTGCAGTGTAAAATGGTAATTTACTAATCCATCAGCATTGAGCAGCACAGCCCTGTCAGTGTGACTTTTTTTAATTTGAGCACGGCTTGCTATTCTTATAGGATATAATATTATTTCACATGTTATTTTAGCAGTTTTTTAATCAAATGTTGTCCATGGTGTTTGTAACATACAGTAAGAGGATCACCAAGAAAGCTTTTGCTTGAAATGTGTTGCTTTCTAGTCAGCTTGCCAAGTGAATTGCTACAAACTATAGCTGGTTGATTTTTGTGAATCCGTGTGTGTAAATACTGACACAAATTAAACAAAAATTTTTTTTTTCCTTCCTGAATTCCTGCTGAGTAGGAGGGGTTAATTGGAACAAATGCTTTAAATTCCAGGGTAAAACACAGGAAGCTTGTTCAGAAATCTTTGCCATAAAGCTGGTTATACATCGACGCAGATGTGTGATTTCGGGCGAGCGTCCCTCGGCCACCTGTGTAAAGCTGCCCATAGTAATCTACTGGTGCTTTCACATGTACTTCGGAAATTTGCTCAGAGCACTTCGCAAAAGCCCCGCCAGCAGCATCCTGAGGATGCAGTGCTAGTGTGAGTGGAGAGCGCTAGCGCTGAACACCCTCCACAAACAAGCTGCACATGCTCGAAAGCCTAAGCTCTCCGCCTGGTGTGAAACCAGCCTCGGTGTTGCTTCCAAAGTGTTATGGAGTAAAAGAAATAAGGGATTCCTGTTATAGGTTGGTAAGTTGTTGGTATATTGTGACAAATTCTGGTCAACTTGGTAAGTGAAATACTACAAACTATAGCCGTTTTTTTTTTGCGAGTGAATACTGACGTGAATTAAAAAAAACAACCCAAAAGAACATTACTTTCTCTTTCCTGCATACCTGTTGAGCAGAATGTGTTCATTGGAACACATTTCAATTCCAGCAGTGTAAGAGCTGCATAGCCTGATGAAGGAAATATATATTAAAGGTGTGCAGATATGTGCGTGCAAACTAACTGAACAGCCAATATTTGGGAACTGCGGTGGTATAAATTCCAGGATAAAACGCTTTGAGTGCCATAAGTGTTGCTTCAAAGGTGTTATAAAGTTAAAAAACATCAGAATTTAAAATAAGAAGTTAAGAGCAGAAGTTGCTGTAACTGTAAGTACTAACATTTTGTATCAACTGCTGTTTTTGTAACTGGGAATATGGCTAGCAACATTGGATGTCTCTCCTTCAGTGCACAATTTGTATACACAACTGGAGCAGCAGTTCCAGATAGTTTCAGGTTAGAGATTTAGAGAAGAGTATTCAACACTGAGAAGATTAACAATCTTGAAAGGTGCATGCAAGTAGTAAGTGGGGTAGAAACAGATGGTGGATAAATGGGTCAGGATGAGCATGTAAGTAGTTAAGGACATGTAGATAGAGGAAGTAGAAAGGAAGCACAGAAAATGAAGGTCATGCCTGTTGTATTTGCATCCTAGCAAAATTGCTAAATTGGGTAATGATTAGTAAAGGGCAAACCTGAACCGCAAAGTTCGGGTTCCTACCGAATTTTGCGAATCCAGGTCCCCAGATCTCAAAACGGACTACAGCCAGAAGTCCATGCTGGGGTTCGGCATTTGGCTCGATCACAGAAAAGCTGGTTGATTGGATGCTTTTTCTGTAATTTTTGTTGGCATTTTCGGTTAGAACCATTTATTATCTAACAAAGAGTAGCCCAATTTATTTTAATCATATTTTTTCAGTTTTAAGTGTTTTACTAAATGCAGCTTTTAAAGGCATCCCATTTCACAATGAAACGTTTTAATATGTTTGGTAATTTTTTGGTAAAAATTTCCATCTAATGAACAACAGGCCAACCTTTCATTTTTTAATTGTATTTTTTTACTTTTAAGTGTTTTACTAAATGTGGCTTTTAAATGCATCCCATTTCACATTGAAACTGCCTACAGGTTTATTTTTGTATATTTATTTTTATGTCATTCTCCTTTTGTTTTATTGAATGCCAACCAGAAAGATCTAAGGAACTAGGCACCAATGGGAAGGAACTAGAATACAGCTTGTGCCTGTTTTCTCATTTTTAAGGACTTAACCCTAAAAAGTTGTATAAAAACAGCATGGGTCTCCCCTCATCTGCAAAATCAGCCCAGGAATGTCCTCCTGACCTTTTTTTATTATTTTTTTTTTTACTAACCTCATGCCAGGTGCT
Source organism: Gastrophryne carolinensis (assembly GCA_027917425.1). Taxonomy (NCBI): domain Eukaryota; kingdom Metazoa; phylum Chordata; class Amphibia; order Anura; family Microhylidae; genus Gastrophryne; species Gastrophryne carolinensis. Next base: position 109,050,660 of record CM051240.1, on the reverse strand, counting down.
GGGGCAGAAGGGAGGGTCGGGGATCCGGCACATCTGGCTCCGCTCACTCCTGGCACTGGGGAGGGGGGACTTTTATACCGGCAAAGGACAGATGCTGCCAGGCTTACCTAATTTGCTTCTGTTAGAGGTGACTAGAAGCCTGGACAAAGGAGGCAGCAGTAGTTATTGGGGAAATCGAGGTCTTTGGGGGTTAGTAAATACAGTTTGTGACCTGATTGAAAAAATGGCTGAAGGACAGAGAGGCTGAGAGTTGTGGTTAATGATACCTATTCTGAATGGTCCCCGATTGTAAATGTATTCCAGGATTCAGTGTTGGGCCCACTATTATTCAACCTGTTTATAAATCATATAGAAGATGGAATTAATGGCAATGTGTATATTTTTGCAGCTTTAACGCCAAGATATTTAGCACAGTGCAGTTCACTGAAGATGCTCACAAGCTTCAGGCTGACTTGGACACATTCAGTGTCTGGTTACCCACTTGGCAAATGAGGTTCAGTGTGGAGAAATAAAAAGGAATGCACTTGGTGTCTAATAATCTTCAGGCCACAAATGTCCTTGGGAGAGTAAACCTGGGGAAGTCGCTATTTGAGAAGGATCTGGGGGTACTAGTACACAACCAGCTAAATTACAGGATGCAAGGTCAAGCAGCTGCTTCAAAAATCAGGCCCCCCAGAATCTGTAGATGACCCTGAGTCTCCTCCACCACTTGAGCGGTAACCAGACGAGAACATAATCTACTTCATCCAGGGTTTTTATCACATAGGGCCCCCATAAGATTTTTCAGGGTTTCTCAACCTAGCCATCAAAGAGGACCTCGACCAGTCACTCCCAGCCGTTAAAGGGCATTTGTTCATCCGAAAGGGGGCCATCAGTGGCCAAAATAAGTCCACTTTTCATTTTCTTTGTGCAAGGGGACCTCTGAGTCAAGATCTATACCTACCCTCCTCTGCTTTCAGGATTTTGAGAGGCCCTTCCCCTGGATCCCCAATACTCACCTCAGGACTGACCGACTTCTACCAGGTGAGTGACCAGGGAAGAGAGGAAGAGACCTTGCTGCCCAAATGCCCGTGTCCTATCTTGCACATCCTTGTTTTTCCTTCCTTTAGAGGTGTGATGCAATTTTAAACCTTGGGAGGGGCCCAAGCTCAACATCAAGAAAACCCCCCAGGAGCCAACTGATAAACTGAATCTCCAGCCCACCCCCCCTTTGCCCATTGCTGCTTTTTTTGCCCACCTAGCAGTTGTGGAAGTTGAGAGTGGGTGTTCAGAGCCCCCCTGATGACCTCTTGGTTACGCTGGCAGGCTTAAAACAAGCCCCCTCGGCTGGTGGAAAAAAATGAGACACTTTGCTGCAGAACCTAGGGCATACCAATGCCGTCAGCCAGTAGTCATTCCCCTGGTAAATGATTCTAATGTGAATGTTGCTGTGCAAGCAGGCCAACAGGCGTGCAGCGATTTTCACAAGGAATTGCCCACACTCCACCAAATACTGACAGGGGTTCCTGGGTCCTCCGCATCCTCCTCATCCACCTCCTCACCCTCCAGATCTGGTGGCTACTTTTCAACAGATAAGCTACCTGATGTTGTGAATTCGGCCTGGGCGGGTAGCTGCTCCTCCTCCACCACTTCATCCAGATTTGGGTACTAAGCTGGGTCCCCTCACCAGCATGATGTTGCAATACATCCTTCCAGTACATGGAGCAGGGGAATGACATTGTAAGGACCATTGTTTTTTTGGCTGACCAGCAGAGTGGCCTCCTTGAATGGCCTAAATAAATGTTCTTACAGCTGGCCCAAAATACGGAGGGAGAAGTTTCAATGGGTTGGCATATGGCAGATCATGCAGTGTTGTGGTAGGTAATGTTGGCTTTGCATGTCACTCTGGCATTCCTTGCATGATACAAGTGGCTAAAGTGCATGCACAGTTAGTGCAACATTTTTAGAAGATGCTTGAGCCCACTAAAGGATGTTAGGAACCTGTTTACAGTCAAATGGAAAACATGCTCCATGCATGACACAAGTTGCATCCCTTCCTGCTGCAGTACCTTCTATTGTCTGTAGCAATAATTCTGATGGCAATGGGTCAGCCAAGAGGAGATTTCCTGACATATGCAGTTTAGAAGTTCATGCCCACTGTGGCTGCATTCACAGGGACTCACCGGTTTCTTTAATGGCCTGGCAGTCTTCCAGGACTTTGTTAACAAAGTTTTTGGGGAATTATTTGGCTGCTTCATTGTCATCTCAAGATGACATACTAATTTTCTCCCCTACCCTGGCTGAACATAGGAAGCATGTCCAGCTAGTTTTGCAGAAATTATGGGGGGAATGGCCTCTACGCCAAGCTCAAAAAATATGTTTTTGAAGTATCTGAAATTCCGTTCCTGGGGTACATAGTCTCCAACACTGGTTTGACCATGGATTTAAAGGGGTTACAGAGGTTTCTTGGGTTTGCCAATTTTTATGGGCAACTACTTTTCCACTATCATTGCCCCTCTTACGGACCTCACTAAGAAGGGGGCCTTCCCCCCAGTTTGGTCAGCCCGTTCCACCCAAACCTTTGGGAATGCTGTCTTCAGTTCGGCCCTTGTGTTAGTCCAATGAGCCTTTATTGTTGAGGTTAACGCCTTTGACCTTGGCGTAGGGACAGTCCTCTCCCAGTACAGTGAGTGGGTCCCCGAAGCATCCTTGTGCTTTTTTTCTTGAGAAAATGTAATTCCGCTGAGAGGCATTATGGTATTGGCAACCGGAACTCCGGCTGCTGGCTGTGAAATTAGCCTTCCACGAATGGAGACACTGGTCGGAGGGGGCCCAGTTCCCATTCATGGTATACAGTGACCGACAAAATGTAATATATAGTCTGTAAAGAGATTAAAGTGGACCAAAACGGAAAGCGATCTGTATATAAGCTTCCTGGGCCGATCAATTCCCTCCCCCTGGGGCATCCAAAATCGGAATGCCCCACTGTGTGAAACCCCCTAGGTCGCCCTGTTCACTTACCTTGCTTCTTGGTCCAATAGTGCATGTGCGAGCCGCATCCCACAATCCTTCTAGCAGGGCACATGCCCGCGCAAGCCATTTGTAAATGGCCAGCGCAGGCACGCTCCCTGTTAGAGCGGGGGATCCAACCTGATCTATTGATTGAGTTAAGCCAGTTTCAATAACATTCTCTTCTGGGGAAACCTGACCATCCCCTTTTTATACCTCGTTCCCACTGTCTTGCAGTGCTGCAGAAATGTCATGACTCCAAGACATTTAAAATGTCACTTAAAAAGACTTTAGCTCTCCTGTCCTGTCACGTTTGGAGGCCATCCTTTAGAAAGGATGCTCAGGCTTTTGTCCAAGCCTGTTGGACCTGTGCCCACAGTAGAACTCCCAGGTCTGCCCCTGCCTGGCCATTGGTACCCCTGTCTACACCATTACACCATGGATCCATTTAGCGATGGACTTCGTTGCCAACCTACCACTGTCCCAGGGTTGCGTGTCATCTTGGTTGTGGTAGATCGGTTTAGCGAGATGTCTCATTTTATCCCTTCAAGAAAGTTGCCCACTGCCCAATAACTTGCGAATTCGCCTTGAATAATGCTGTTAATTCCTCTACAGGGGTGTCCCCCTTCCAATGTGTATTTGGGAAGGATCTTAAATTTTCTGCACTCTGTGTTTGCCCTCTGGGTTGCCCTTATTAAAGGAGTGGTTATCTCAGTGGCCCAACCTGTGGTCTAGGGTCCAGCAGAATTTGATTTGAGCATCTGGCCAGCAGAAAACTTTTGAAGATCAATCCAGACTATAAAGTTGGAGACCTAGTTTGGTTCTCTACCAGGAATTTGGTTTTACGCCAACCCTCAGGTGCTATCAGGTCACATACAGACTCAAACTCCTGCAGTCCCTGAGGATTTGTAGTTACTTCCACAAATTTCCTTTCTCAAGTCAGCCCTTGGAGTAGAGTCTGACTTTTCTCCTCCCGTCATCTTAGTTGATGGCCAGGAAGAGTTTGAGGTTGCTTGAGTCTTAGATTCCCATTTTCTCCAAAACTCCCTTGGACTGGAAAGGGTATGGTCCTGAGGAGAGGAGTTGGATCCCGACTAGGGGCTTTCATGTGGAGACACTCATAAGTTCCATGGGGAGAACCCCCTTAAACCCAGGGTGAAGAGTCCTGGGGCTTCTTCTCAAGAGAAGGATAATGTAAGAAATGTACCTGTTCCCGGTGGTCCGCAGCAAGGTGCTCCCCGGCTGACTGGTGCAGTGTCCATGCCACTCGTGGGAGTCAGAGCATGCGGAAAGCCGCCCTGACCCCCTCCCTCACCTATCCTTCAATTGTGTGGGTGCGTGCCAGTGTGTGCACCCCGCTGTCAGTAGAATTTGCTCCAAGGAGGCACTGCACTACCAGTGGCAGGCAGCACAGCCTCCTCCATACCTGAATGAAATCTGGGGCTGGTAACTTTACTAGCCAGAGCTGACCAGCCCCTGGGATTGATATAGCTAATCCTGTCAGGGAACCTAGGTTATCCCAATTACCTTTACCATTTGTCTGACCACCCATAGCTCTCTATTGGCCTGTGCCCCCTTAAATAGGACCCAATCCCAGACCACAATGTCTATTATAGCTTTTCCATGCTGAGGGTGTGCTGAATTCCATATGTGTATATCTGTCGCAGACTCTGCTCTGACGACCATCCCATTCTGCTGCCCAAACTGGCCTGTCTGACCCTATTTCTGCCTGCTCCTTTGGATACCTCGCTACCTTTGACCCACCAGCTTTGACCCCTTGGCCTTCCTTGACCCTCCTGCTTCATCCCAGTGTTTTGACACATCATCAGACTGATATCTCGTGTATGACCTCAGCTCTCTAGGTTCATCTGACTTCACTGTAAGCTTACAACTCTTGTGCTACCTAAGACCTGGGGGCAACCATGTCCTGGCAAACGGGGGCTGGACTAAAGGTGGAGGCATCACAGGGTAGGGTGCAGTTACCCAAGTATAGGACTTCTGTGTTTACCTTGGCTTTAGTTTCTATTAAGGGCCTTATGCTAGGGCACTTTCTGTTCACTTCTCAGCTGTTCTGGAACCTGTAAAATTAAAGTAGCTGACGCCATTTTATATGAGGGAACTCAATATAGACAGACAAATAGGTACAGTAAATACCTCTTCAATCCAAATGAGAACACCACTGTCTGTCCTTGGACGTGGCCCTGCACACTCACATACAGAGGTCTGGTGGGTGGGCATGGACTGTGGCCGGAGTCTATTGAGAAGATTGGATGCTGGCCACAGCCCACGCTCACCTGATTCTTGGACCCGAGTGTGTGTTTGCACCTGAGGAGAAGCAGTGGTCAGGCAGTCAGGGACCCTGCCCGTGGAAGCGCTCTTACATTGTTAGGTGTCCTGTTGGTTGTGGGTGCTTGATCAGTGGCGCGAGAGTGCCAGTTATGTAAGTTTCACCCTTTTTTTTACATTCACCCCATAAAACGGATTAACATTTCCCTTCCTCTTTTGGGGAAAGAAGTGTGTCTTATTCGAAACAGATTGATAAGCAGGCCAAGGTTGGTACAGGCAGAACAGATGCAATGTCCAATGGATAGTGAAAGTCACAACAGGAAATCAGTGCAAGATCTGGGTACAGCAGGGAACATGATTCCAGATAAGCAAGGTAGTGCATGCTTGCCAATATGTGAAGGAAACTGCGCACGCACGTGTACAGCAAAGCGCCATATCACATGATTACCATGCCATTCTCAGAAACATCAGTGGAGGTTTGCATCTTGGATACTATTTGTATGTGTGCACCTCAGCAAGAAGCCTTATAACCCTTCGCTCTATTCCTTTTGAATTGTGTGTTTGCTATCTGCCTCTATGAATAAATACATTATGTTTGTAAGCTAAATACTGTACCTGGTTAAAAAGCTATTCAGAAGACTTTTGGATCTACGTAGGTATGACTATGGATCTTTGTGCTCCTTTAAATTTGTGCTGTGAAATGCGAGAATGGGTAGCAGCCTGGGGCAACAGTGACACTACAAATTGTTTTTTTTTCATTCTGCTGTATTCAAAAATTAGCTATACCATAATAATTACTAGAAAGGATGGCTTTACATAGGCTTTATTACATTTTCTGAACTACCAAAATATTATGTAAACTGTAAAAAAACATAAAAGCAACGAACATTTTGTCTTTAAGAAATCATATGCTATTTAAATCACAACAGAAAAAACCCTCGCATTTGCCTGCAAATAATCCATTTACATTAAATAAAAAAATATATGAAGCAAAAACTTTGCTTTCAGAAAACCGGAGGAATGTCTATCTGTGGTCTGTGAAACCTGAAGTCAGCAACTTTAGAGTAAGTACATTGAAGCGTGCAAAGCTTTGTATGCAGGGACACAAAAGACAACGGAAGTCAAATCATGAACATGTCCTTGGTGAAAAGTCTGCGCAGAACAGGATATAAATAGGGAGCTTTATAAAGAGCTGTGCACAGGAAAATGTTGTTTCTCAGAACCTAAGGCTTTTTTTCTGTCAATAAAACAATGTATTCCGCAATATAACATGACTGAATATGATTGTTTAGAATAGGATAGGGTCATGCAATATTTTTTTTTTTTTCTGTTTGCCCATGAGTGCAAATGATAATGCAGCAAAGAAAAGATAAACTTCATATATGAGCATATAAAAATGCATTTTAAATGTAAAAATCCAATATTTTTTGTGATCATACACTTTTTGTTATGCATTGTATAATTAGAAAATAATATTCTATATATATAAACCAAAACTGATTACTACTAATACTGAGGGTTGGCCCTCGAATCTATCGGGATGCCCTGCTGTAACTGCAAAACTCAACTTGAGCTGTGCTCCCGCCCCTAGCCATTTAGATAAGCTGGGGATGCGGCCGCTTCGGCTCCCGATAAACAGAGCAGTTTGCCAAGCATTAAAGTGGACCAAGTCGGCTGAGCTGATCTATTCCCTACCCTCGGGGCATCCTAAATTGGGATGCCCGCAGTGTGAAATCCCCCAGGTCGCCCCGTTCACTCACCTTTGTTCCCACTCCAACGGCACATGCGCAGGTCGCAGCCGAATCCCCGCTATAAGTCTAGCAGGGTGCATGCCTGCGCCAGCCATTTGTGAGGGAAGCAGAGGATGCACCCACCAGCGCGCTTGGAGCTGCTGGCTTTAGACGCTGTCTTAGATGGCGTGATGTCAGCGGCTCCGAGCGTGCTGATTGGACGAGCGGCCGCGCCGTAGGACCGGGAAGAGGTGAGTTTCTTTGGGCGATCTGGGGGTTTTTACCCAGCGGGGCATCCCCAATCGGGGTGCCCCGGGGGAAAGGACCAAAATCCAGGATAGTCAAAATCCTAGGTTTTGGTCCACTTTAAATATGCACGGCAAAACGGATCAAAGCTTAAAGTGCACCTATACTCAGAAAGGAAGTTTATGTTGTCAACTTCCATCTTCAGCCCAATGGCCAAAACAGTCTGAGTTTCATTTTTTACTAAAGCCTTTGCCCAATATTGAAAAAAACAATAACAGGAAGCAGTATGATGTCCCAGTGGCTGCCATATGCTAGCTGATTCAGTTACAACTAACCATACTGGCAGCTCTCTATTGCTGAGCTGTGCATACTGTTACTGACTGGATCATCGCTGGAAAGTGTCTGAGGTGGCGCCACTCGCCCAGGGAGCAACATGGCCAACTGCATCCAGATTGTGTTATGAATATTGGGCAAAGGCTTTGGATAAAAAAAACACAGGCTGTTTTGGAGCACTGGGCTGGGGATAGATGACATGAATGCCCTTTCTGGATATAGGATCACTTTAAAGGTATCTGTGGACAAGGAAAAAAAGAGGCTCACTTCCGCTCCCCCACAGTTGATTCCACAAGGTCTGTATATTAAAATGTATGAAAACCCTAGACCACAACAAGTGTCCAAATACCTCCACCCCCTCCCTGTAGCATAGTTCAGCAGACTGCAATGGTATGTCTGCAGGGGCATAACAATAGTGCACCAAAAAGCTGCCAGTGCTGCAAATAAACATTTCAAATGGGTCCTAGTGTACATAACATATGTTAATCGAGCAATTCCCCCCCCCCCCCCATAGAGTCCACAATAGTGTACTCCTGAGAGGGTGGTAGTGGAGGGTTTGGACACATGTTGTGTCCCAGGGATTTGGTTCACTTTAAAAACTTACACATTGGAGAAATGTTTCCTTGGTTATGTGCATAACACTTGATGTTGACAATACAAATAGTTTACAAAGGCTACACATGGGTACTCCAGAGTGCACTGATTTTGCCCATCCATATTTATTACTTTTTGTTAGCTGACACAAACAAAACACATTCTCACCAATAAGTCCAAAAGGCAGGTGCACACTTACTAAGTCCAAGTGAGGGTGCCAGGTCTGTGGTGGTGGCACTTCTAATAACACTCCAAGCTAAAGTATACAAAAAGGCTTTATTCAAAGTCATACAGCACATGAAGAACAATGGAGTTCATGTTATCCAACATTTCGGGGTAAATTGGCCTCTTCATCAGGGAAGAACTGCCAAACAGATACCCAGAGATAGGTCCAATAAGTAGTAAAGCTGGAGTCCCAGTATGAAGTTCTCTTCTGACGCCATAATGATGTCAGTGAGACATATAAACGAAGCAGGTAAAGAGATACAAGGTGTAACACAATGGGAAGGCAAACAGCGAGTAAATAACTAAAATGATACTCATCTAAGTCCCCTGGGGGTTCTCTGGTGGAAAATTCACCAGTAAATGAACACTCCCACCGCCAACAGGCATGCGCCGGGTGGGCAGGCAGAGCAATCCCCACCTGTCTGAGAGACATCAGGAGTGAGATGCCGTCCAGGCGTTGAAATCTGCCGAACTGTTCAGGGAAAATGAGCTGACTTATAAGCCTGAACGTGCCACGACCTTTCTGGGTGGCTCCCTGTTCATTTGGTGAATTAGTGGGAAAGAAAGTTTCATAGATCTTTTGAGTTTAAATAGTTTGGGCAAGTTTAAGAAGTCGGGCAAAAGGATAATCCCCTGCTGAGTAGGCTTACCTCATCTCCTGAGAGTGGTCTGGAGGACAAGTTCATGACAAAGGATGTAACCCAGTAAAATACAGATACTTGTATTACCTTCCTCGATGTAGCCATTGAAAAAAACCCAGATGGAAAAGTGACAACCGGGCTGTTCTACAAACCCACGGACAGAAATACATTCTTAAGATATGAAAGTGCACATCCAAAACAGTTGATCGAAAGCCTCCCAATCTCCGAATTTCTTAGAGTGCTTCGCATTAATTTCGATTCCCAGAAAAGGGAATTACAGCTCTGTAATATATAATATATTATTATATATATAATATAATAATGAAAAATTCTAGGTCCGGGGATATCCCAAACAAGATATGGAAATATACCGGATATGGAATATGGAAAGGCCAATCAACAAACAGATTGCACAATGAGGAACGATTCCCCTTTCTCCTTACTCACAACCAGGCCTCCCCGATTATTCATTGTATTTCCAAAAAACATAGACAATTCTTATGGGCAGAAAGCAGTTTATGTCCCATTATCGAAAGGCCATTACTGAAGGTCAATCAGAGAAACAGAAACTTGAGGGATTCTCTTGTAAAAGCAGTTCCAACTGATGAGTACCAGAAGAAACCTATAAAACTATCTAACCGTACGGCTTGTTTCAGATGCAATAATTGCAATGTATGTAACGCAATAATTTTAGGATCAGAATTTTCCCATCCCCATACGGGACAACGCTTTAAGGTCCATTGCTTCTTTACCTGTTTGATAGATTTCTGCGTGTACATCAAAACAATCTGACCTTTTAAAAAACGATTCCAGCAGCATCGGAGCGATATTAGGATTAATATTGAGAAACATAAGAAAGGGAAACAGCTTAATTATGAGAAACCTGTAGGTACATTTTGTCAAATACAAACACACGAACTGAGAGGGATGGTAATCGAACATATTGAGAAACCTCGACGGGGGGTGATCCAAGGCCGTATTTAGGGTTCATGCTGCCCTAGGCACTTTTGTGCGTAACCCCCCCAACCAAGTGGGAGAGGTGGAGTGAGTGTAACACCCAGTACAGGAGGCTACAACAGCGGAGTACATGGGGGGTGCAGTGAAAGACCAAGTCAGCTAAGGTGTTGGACACTGAGATAAGGTCTGCAGGGATCAGCAGTGAGTGAGTGGACATAGATCATCAGTGCTTGAGGAGGTTCTTCTTGTTGCACTTTTAGCACTCGTGATCAGGGGTGAACCTAGCCTCTCTGCTGCCTGAGGCGATCTTTAGTTGACTGGCTAATTGTCTTTAAAGTGGACCAAAACCCACATCGATTCCCTCCGCCTGGGCATCCAAGATTGGGATGCCCCGCTATGTGAAACCCCCCAGGTCGCCCCATACACTTACCTTGTTTCCCGGTCCAACGGCGCATGAGCGAGCCACGACCACATCCCCGCTGTCCCTCTAGCAGGGCAGGGCACATACCCGAGCCAGGCATTTGTGAACGGCTGGCGCGGGCACACTCCCTGTTAGAGGGAAGCGGGGGATACGGACGTCAGCATGCTCGGAGCTGCTAGCCTTAGACAAAGGCTTAGACGACGTGGTGTCAACAGCTCTGAGCGTGCTGATTGTACGAGCAGCTGCGCATGCGCCATAGGACCGGGAAGAGGTGAGTTTGCATCAGGGATCTGGGGGCTTTCACACAGCGGGGCACCCGTGGGAAAAGGACCAAAACCCAGGATAGTGAAAATCCTGGGTTTTGGTCCACTTTAAAGAGGAATATCAGGGGAGGTTAAAACCCCCCACAAGCCTCACCGATCTGCTGCCCCCCCGGGTTTACCTTTGGGCACTATTTACTCACCTCCCTGGGAGATTCATCTTCTGTGTCCCTCAGATTTTGCCGATCTTCTGATGGGCGACACCCATAAGGCATTGCACAGAACCCCCGACCATGTGATGGGAGGGAATCGTCCCCTTTTTTTTTCCTCTTTAAGAAACATTGCACTAACTCCAGCTGTCTTGACTTGTTACTTGTTACAGAAAAAAACACAGATTAAACCAGACCTTAATAAATCACAGAATGGGGCAGTCGTGGCCTAGAGACTTGTGACCAGAGGGTTGCAGGTTTGAATACCAGCCCTGGTATGTGACTGTAGTGCTCTTAAGGAAAGTGCTTATCCCCTCGTAAGTGCTGTAATTAGGGCATCCCACCGTTTTGGGGATGTGTACATCCAATGAACGGATGGGTTAAATGTGGAGGAAGAGTACCTACGCTTGTGCCATCACAGAATAAGCTGTATCCAAATATAAAGCAGTGGGCCTCTTTTTGAAAGTAACTAGCCAAACTATTTTATCTTTTGTTGAGTTGAGTCAAAACTTTCGTAGTCTGGTTGTTAGGCAGCTTTAGGCTCCTGCTGCAAGAACAAAGCCCACAAATAATAGGCATAGTACAAGAAGATCTACCCAGACCTCACAATTAATAATCAGAACCCCAAACACAACTGGCGGCCAGTCAGTCAGTGCAGTAGCAACCCTGCTCTCACAATGATTAGCCAATTAAGCAGAGATGTGCACCGTGTGCAGGGGAATGGCCGCCCCTCGCGGGCCAGGTGAGTCACATTTTTTTATTTTTAAAGCGGACCAATCCCCAGTACAGCTGGTTCTGGACTCTAAATGACATGGTCAACTAAGTGCCCCTGCAGCATCCTAATCCTGTGAGCCCCCCCCCCCCCCCCCCCCCCCAGTGGCCTGCAAACCCTTTACATGTTCGCGGTCCCTCGCTGCCTTTGTGTGCCTCATTCCTGCTGCAAAACATGCTCCAGATTGGCTGGGCGGGGGAGCGTTCATATTCCACAGAAGAACTAGGCATGCGGCTGCTGTCGCTCCCTATGTCGACGAACAGTTCAAAACAATGGCATTATTATGCATGGCATAGCACAGGCTGGTATTCACTCACCTTTCCTGCGCATGCGTGTCTCTTTTCCAATGCGGACCATTTGCTGTGACTATGAGGCCGATTGATCAATAGCGCCAGGTAGCGACAGATGAGCGACTGTAGCGTGATTTTTTCAGCGCCAGCCAGTATTCGCTGTGCTTGGCCGGCATTAGCTTGATGACAGCGACTCAGTCGGTGTGCGGTAATGTTGAATACGGGCTGGGGGGTCGCTGTTTCACAGGTCCAGCGTTGTATGTGAGCGCCTGACAACGAATGGCCAGAGCGAACGGCTAGCTTCATATTCATCAACAAATCACGCTCCGAATGTGCTGTCGCTGTCCATTCCTTGTTTAAACCCCAGAGCGCTAGCGGCGATCTGTATTAACTAGTTTTTAACCCCTAAACAACCATATTTTTTGAATGTAACATTATACATGTTTTTAGAATCATTTTGTAAATGAATACATTAATCTCAGACCTGTTGGATGCAGAGGATTAAAAAACAATGAGAGCTGTTTGACAAAGTACATTGTCATGGCAATGGCCCTGATTGGCCAAGAGCCCGCACATGCACGTTGGAACCAGGAAGGGTGAGTGATTACTGGCACCCCGGGGCTTAAATCAGCAGGGCAATTCAGGGATGCCCCTGGGGCTGGCCCAGATGGGTTTTGTTTCACTTTAACACCTACACACACTCCACACAAATTGTAAAAGTATATCAAAACCGTTTGGGCAGCCCTAAAGTCTAAAACACTCCAAGGCCAGCCGATTCCTTCTTCTGATTTGGGATATCCCACTGTGTTAAACCCAGGGGGTTTAGAATTCGCTTTCCATTGATCCCACAGTGCATACGCAGCCACAGTTGGCATCTCTGTGGCTAAATGCCAGTGAAGGCATGCAGAGCGGGAGGTTCCTGCCACCTCATTTATTCAGAATAGATTGCAGGGTGATGCAAAATATTCTAATTTGCTGTAAACCTGGGCATGCACCATGGGAGCGAGGTTAGATTTTTGGCATTACCTGGGGTTTCACACACAGGGACATCCCCATTCAGCTTTACCAGCTTTTAAAGCGGAACAAAACCCATCAACGGCCAACCTTAAATCTAAAAGATTCCAGGGCCGGCTGCTGGCTTTCCACAGGGCAACCCAATTCCCGATGCCCCACTGTGTGAAACCCCCCAGGTACACCTTTACGCTCTCCAGCGGCACTTGAGCAATCAGAGCCGTTTGCCAAAGGATGTAAACACTGCAACGGGCTCTGATTGGATGAGAGGCAGCGCATGCGCCAATGGACCAAGGGGAGGTGATTTTTACTGGCCCAACTAGGGGGTTTCACATAGCAGGATGCCCTGAGGGCACGGAACAAAACCCGGAAAGACACAATCCCGGTTTTGTTCCACTTTAAGTAAACCAAAACCCAGGATTTTCACTATCCTGGGCTTTGGTACTTACTTAGGGACAACCACATTTGTGATACCCCGCTCTAAAAAAAACGCCAATCTTCCCAAAGACCCACCTTTCCCTCATCCCACAGCGCATGCACAAGCTCCCGTTTAATCAGCGCTTTATGCCCTGCATTTCAATGCACAGCATAAGGTGCCATTCGTACGAGAGCTGCGACACAGGGTAAAAAGAGCGGTCATATCCCTGGTCTCTGTGCGGGGTGTGGCCAGAAAGCATGGTGTGTGACTCCTGATAAGTGTCTTGGGGGGCTCACACAATGTGGCATCCTGGAAAGGGATGCCCCAAAGTCACGGCCTGGCCTGCCCTGCCGGTTGGTCCACTCTACCCCCCCACCCCCCTACTAAGTAAACCCCCACAACCCTCGGGCGGTAAGTCTTACCACGAGGTCGGCATCACTGGTATATGTGCTCCCCCATGTGCACTCATGCAGTGATCAGGCAAAATCTGATGAGGCGGGGCAGGGCTGGGGCGTGGGCACCTGGCAAGACCACACCCCCAACTTCCGCACAGCTGAATGCCGCTCCTGTATACGAAGGAGAGAGGCGACAGCTGTGAGCAAGGGCGGGGCTGGGGCGGGAAGGGCTGGGGGATTGCCCATGCTGCTGCGGTGGCAGCAGCAACGGCAAAACTAACAACCAGAAAGGGGGGGCCTGGGCACCTGGCAAGACCACGTCCCCAACTCCCGCACTTAGCTTGCACGCCGCTCCTGTAATAGGAGAAAGATGGCGGCTGCGAGCAGGGGCGGGGCAGGGGGACTGACTGTACAGTTGCGGCAGGCAAAAAGCAGAAACGGGGGGGTGCGCTCACCGCCTTCCCCGCATCGCCGACCAAGAAGGCAGCACCACTGCATGCAAGTTCATTTTTTTTAAATTAAATTGTTGCTGGCATCCGCCTCATACCCGCCCCTGGCTTTAGCTCAGCCCTAGGCACGTGCCTACCTTTGCCTAATGGCAAATACGGCCCTGGGGTGATTGCCTCCTACTCCTATTACTAAGAGAGACATTCTGAATACATAAGTTGGATACCATTTGCCAAATGGGACGCAATACCTCGTTTGGTTTCTCCTGCTATATTGCAAAACGTTACCCTGGTTTTTACCCACTACTCGCCTTCTCCCGATAACCTCTTCTCCTTTGTTGCTTGTTCGCTCTTTATCCCTCTACCTCCCCTCTATATCCCCAGTGCTTCCCTCTCCACTCATCCACTTGTGATGTGTGAGAGACCCGCTTTCCAATCTGGACACAGTCTCTACACACATCACTAGTTACCAGGCAGATTTCAACAACTGGATGACATCTCACCCCTGCTGTCTCTCTGCGCCAGACGGGGTTAATTTACTGGTGAATTTTCCACCAGAGAACCCCCGGAGGACTTAGGCGAGTGTTTTTTTCGTTATTTACTTTCCATTGTTTTACACCTTGTTTCTCTTTACCTGCTCGATTTACATGTTGGGAACTTCATACTGGGACTCCAGCTTTACTACTTATTGGGCCTATCTCTGGATATCTGTTTGGCGGTTCTTCCCTGAAGGGGGCAATTTACCCTGAAATGTTGGATAACATGAACTGCATGACATTATTCTTCATGTGCTGTAGGACTTTTGAATACAGTCTTTTTTCATACTTTAACTTGCCGGTGCCGGTTTTACTGATTTACTACATTCTCACCAATGTGATGCGATAACTGCATTGACAAGTTATCTCAGTCTGTCAAAAAAGTGCAATTGATTTCTTTTTACCCAAAAATGATCTGCAATGGAGCCTTTTTACACGCCCACAAATAATTAGCAATACCCCCATTGCTTTCTGTGACATTTTTTTTACATTTAGCATCAGTTCATATTTGGTCAGCAGAGACAGAAAGGTCACATAAGAGAACATCCGATGATGTCAGTGTGCACATCAAGTTTGGTGTGCTTAGCCTTTGCAATGGAATTACATACATTGAAACGAACATTTACTTCTCTATCCAAAGCTAAAGCATCTTTTTGCTCCAGTTTACCCATTTTTGTGCAACTTTTGATCAACCCTATTTTGTCACTATAAATATTATAATAAATAACTCACCCAGTCTTTAGACTGACCAAAGCATCCTGTACTCCTTTCTGATTGAACTTCACCATATACTGATGCATTTCAGGATAGTTGTTTCTGATATTTCTTTCGGTGCTTCCATTAGGGACGGTTCCAAACCGAAATGGGGGAGAATATTCATAGGACCGTTGAAACTAAAAGTAAAAATGGAAAATATGCTAAACTAAACATTTGGGAAGTGGTTGTGAAGCTACATGAATATGAAATATGGCCTCAACATGCTGTTCGGTTAAGATAATATGCTAGTTATGAGCCATTCAAATTGTTCAGAGCCAGATAGGGATATTATTCATGCCCTTGTTTTCACTGAAAATGCTGATCTGTAACGATAAGAGCTTTTATTTTCAAAAACACCTGGAACAGAGTATCAATATGAAATCATTAATTTTATATAATCTTCCACTGTTGCTGTGCATGTAGCTCTGGTTATTCTGCAACTGTAAATCATTGAGCATTTCATTGGACTATCTTGCAAGCCTTAGTAAGCTAAAATATGTGCATATATTATTTTGATATTTCTAATTTTTGTACATGTACAGTATTTGGGGAATACTGAATGTAGGTGTTTTCTATTTAATTAGGTTTGTATTTAAAGGATACAGAACACAGTGGGCTCAATTCAACAAAGGTAGAAATAAATTAGTGTCGCTCGAAAAAACGGATCGCATAAGTATGTTTTTAACTTTTTCCAGTGATTCAAAAAAGGGGTTGAATTAAATACTTGCACTCGAAAATGCGATTGTAAAATTTTCTAATCGCTCGTAAATTTTTCGTAAAAAAGGCGGTCGCAAGCGAAAATTATTGGAAAATGTACTAAAATTTTTCTTCTATTGTTTAGTATTGTTTTCTGACTGTTGCATGGTGTTGTAAGGATTTTTATTGGGTAAATGTAAATGCATAATTTTTTTCAATGTTTTAAGTTACCTGTGTAGCTGTATGTACATGGCTAACATTGTGGATACTTGTAATAAAGAGGCAAGGTATGCTGTAGTGGAAGTACTAATTAAACAGTAATATTTGTAAGAGGCATGTATGTTGTTTTTTTTTTGGGGGGGGGGGGGGGTCGGTTGGATTGCCAGGGACCTGTATTAAAAATGTTTCCTTTAATGCAGAAATGTGGCCATTGTTTTCTATACAAAGCTTGCTCACATAGCACCACGTGTCCTTGGGTGCAGGGTGCAGCTCTTTGCTAGCTTTAAACTCACCCCAAAACCCAGATTTTGACTCTTCTAGGTTTTGATGCCCCTATGTGTAAAAACCCAAAGGTTCGACCACTCCCATGTACCTTCACTTGTTCTTATGGCGCATGCGCGGCCTCCCATGCATTCATCCGTATAAATGGTCCAAATGCAAACTGGTCTAGGGTTGGACTCAGCTACAGTCCAGTTGAGCATAGTATACCTGAGTTTGATACAACAAGCCAGTGGATACATCCATGCTAGGCTAGAACAGGAAGTGTGTCTCCTCCAGACATTTACAAATGACTGGTGCCATGGCATACCCTGCTAAAGTTATAGCAAGGAGTGTCCCCTCACACGTCAGCAATAATGCTTTTATCTAAATAGGCAAGCCCATGGCAGTCAACAAATAAGCAAATAAATGGGCAAAATGTTACACTTGCATACTCAAACCTTTGTGCAATAACAGCAACAACAACAGAACAGCACACTTTGGGACATTAACATCAGTTACAGATTCTAAGTTCCTATAAGGGTGAGGCTAGCAAGGGGTTAAAAGGTTAGAGCTTTCCAAAATGTCACAAGCACTCTGCAGAAAGTTAGGCAATATGTTTAAACACTTACCAAGACGTCATCCACCAGATAAATGCCCCTCCTCAAATAGTCAAAAAATTTATGAATTTCGCAGAATGTGGGCATCATGGCATAATCCGGGAAAGCCAGCCACAAAGCTAAGTATTTTGAGATCTGGACCAGCAATCGTCTGTACATTCAGTGAATGTCCCATCTTGCTATTGCGGTAGATATATTTATCCACACTGGGTAGGTTAAAGCAAACATGGGGGCAATCCACAGCCCCCATGACATGTGGCATGCCAGCAATGCGATAAAAACCCCCGTTTTACTACAGTCCATTGCTGGGGTGAGGAGGGCAAATGCACATACCCTGGCAAAATGGCATGCACTGCCTTTAAAAATTTATCTACAGCACGGCATACAGAAGTTTGGGACATGCCAACCACCACACCGCCCAGGCGCTGAAATGAATCATTGGCCAGAATTTGCAAGCAAACTATTAGATTCGTCATTCCAGAAATTGTATGTCCTCTACCAGTTAATGGTGCCAAATATGGATGCAGCAGGCTATAGAGGTCTTCCAAAGCTGCACGTTTTAGCCTAGTAACCTGGAAAAGTGCTTGATCTGGCAGCTGATCCACATCCAAACTAGTCAGAAAATACTTGGGAATGCCCAGTCTGTGCCTTCTCTGCGCCACATCATCTGCAATATGTTCAAAGTCAATGCAAAGAACGTAAAAGGGCTCCATTGTGAGAAAGAGCAAAAAAACTAGTGTGAAACACTCTAATTTATATCATGTGTGTGGCTCATCAAGTCCACCTGAATCAGTAGTAACATTTTCGAATCGCAAAATGCAGTAGTAAATTTTTCGATCCACTAATTTATTTCGCACTTTTACAATCACAATCGAATTTAATTCGAGTGATTTGTGTTTTACAATGGTTCCAGGTTGCTGAATCACTCATAAAAACGATCTCAAAATCGCAACTTTTTAAGCACAAAACACACGAAAAATCAATTTTCTATCCTAGCCCTATAGTGTTGTAAAGCACCATGGGGTGCTGTAAGGCTCCATCATTACCAGTAGACAAGATGTTTTTCAAAGGGGACCTTCTGAGGAACGCTACAGAGCATACTGCTAATCATGTAATGGTCCCAGCATTGCACCCTATTAGACAGGGCTGTTTCTAGGGGAGGATGAGCAGTGCGATCACCCTGGGTGCCAAGGGCATTGGGGTGCCTTTATCCTGGCCAACTGGTTTTCTGCAGATGAGTCAGGGCCACTGTTAGAATTGCAGGCCATAGGAAAGGCTGCTCATAACCTCCACTGGGCTCAGTGGGGAGGGGTAATGCCTGCAGCTAAGGAGGAGGCACAGCATGGCACACCATAGGAGGGCAGGTTTTATTCCATTCCGCACTGAGCACTATTTTTCCTAGAAACTGCCAAGCTGTAAGGGCAAACACTCATCAGCAGACTGGCAAAGACTTTCTCTTCAGCTTGTATCTCTCTTTCCCTACTCCGCTCACCAGGTCCCCTAAGCAGTGCTTCTCAACCTTTGTATGCCAAGTACCCTCTAGCAACAAGCAGGGGGTATTTTTCCACCAGGGGTGGGATTCAGATTTTTTAACAATGGATTCCCTATAACTAAAGTTGCCGTGAAACATAGCAGTACATGTCATACAGTCTTATATTTGAAGAAAATTATTTCTTAAATGGAAAAGAAGAGAGAAGTGACTCTAAACACAGAACACTGCAGTGGTGGAGGCAGCGACATTCTAAACTGGCCCCAGCCGGGGCTACAAAGAGAGGCCAGCACTAGGAGTGTCCTCATTAATGGGATATTTTTAAAGCCCCGGCTGGGGCTAGTTTGAAATGCCACTTCTGCTGCTGCTAGAAGAAGCGGATTGGGGCTCAGGTAAGTTACAACAGTGCTTCTTCTGCTGCAACGTTAGGTGAAGCAAGTTGAGTTCGGGGGGGATGCCAAACTCGAACATGGACTTCTGGCTGAAGGACTTAGATGTTGCCAAATGTAATTTTATTGTTTTCCTGTAAAATAAATGATCTTAGCCTAAATGCACTGTAAAGTTTGTCCTCTTTGTCCCTAGCAATTATATCCTGTAACTGTAATGAAGAAACACCGACCAGCACCTGTTAAAGCGGTCCTTCACGCTGAATAAAAGCCTATCTTATATGTTTCTCACACCCTGTACATACAGATTGCTCACATTGAAAATCATCCAACCTGCATCTACTGCATGTTATGAGCCTTTAAACATCCAAGATGGCAGCTCATGGAACGTCAGGCAGCCTGCAAACAGGAAGTGCATCCTGACCGTGCTGCTCTGCATTCTGGGATTGCTGACCTTTTCCTGACCCCAGCTCTGCTCTGTCTGAGTAATGCACAGCTATAACCCGCCCCCTGTACTTTATCCCACTCTCCTCTCCTCAGTAAGCGTGATGCTTCTGAGTCAAGATGGCGGCGCCCGTATCCTAAAGTCCTGAACAGAATTGCAGCCCAGTGTGGGAAAGAATAATAAGTAAGTGACTAAAAACTTAAAATATATTAACTTTAGATGCTGGGGAATCGTTTATTTAGGGTTTGGGCTTTTCAATAAATCATGGTGAATGTCCGTTTTAAATCTAGCACCAATCTTTTTAGCATGCCAAAAATTAATAAATATTGTGTGTATCGCCTAAAAATGGCTGTACAGAGTGGCGCTCACTGGCACTGTTATATTCGGCATCAGGGTCCAACAAGTGCTGACACAGGCAGCACACTAACTAGTGAACCAATTCATGCTGATTATTTTACATATTAAGTTGTGACTAGAGATGAGCGAACTGGTTCGTCAAAAAACAACTTTGCTCTGAATTTCAGGCAAAATTTGATTCGGCATGGAACCGGGGGTTCGTGCTGACCGAATTTTCCCTGAAATTCACTGGCACTGGGTGGTGGGTAAAGAAAAAAAAAACTCAGCACCATCCTCTTCCAAGCACCACGCTTGGATCCAGTGTGTGCGGTGGACGCTGACTTGCACAGCTGACAGTGAAGCCGGTTTCCACACTGCTCCTCTGCTGGGCAATATACACAGCACGGGGGGGGGCTGGCTGCACTGTCAGCTGTGCAAGGCAATTTGCGCCCGCAGCCAGCCACTGGACTGGAACGACAGGTAAGCTGGCATGTAGGTAAATGAATGTGTGATAGACACCGCGTGGTGGGAGTGACGGAAGCTGGACTGGCCTCCCCCCGCTCCCACCGTTCTGTGTGTATTGACAGAAAGACACTTACCTACATGCTGGCTTCCCCGTTGTTCTGGTCCATTGGCTGGCTGTGGGCGCAAGTTGGCTTGCACAGCTGACAGTGCAGCTGCCCCCCCATGCTGTGTGTATTGCCCAGCTGGGGAGGAGTGGGGAAACTGCCTGCACTGTCAGCTATGCAAGCCAACTTGCGCTCGCAGTCAGCCGCTGGACCAGAACGACGGGGAAGCCGGAATGTAGGTAAGTGTCTGTGCAATACACACAGCACGGTGGGAGCGGGGGAGGCCATTGCAATATCAGCGCGCGAGGGAAGAGGACTTGCACAGCTCCCAACGTGCTGTGTGTATCGCACATTTTACTAGAGATGAGTGGGTTCACTCATCTCTAGTTCTGACTTGCAGTGCTATACTGTACAGATAACAGTGCCAGAATAGAAAAGATGCCGGCACTCAAAAACAGGCTGTATGCCTGCAAAACAGCAAACTTTTTAAATAAGGCCCTTTATTTTCCCTGCACTGAGATGCTGAATAAAAATCCAGAGATTGAACAATTGTTACACACCAAATACTTTAGTTTTAGTTACAGCACAATAGTAATATTAACTATACACAATCTATTCAAGCAAGTTGTGATAGTGGGGCCCCACGGCCGACCAATCTGAAAGTTAGGTTTGTTTATATTTGTAAATACAAGCATTACACTTGAACCATGTAAATACAATGAATTGTAGACTTGTGAAATGAATTTTAAGTATTTGAGTATTATGTATGTATGTATTTTGTATGCATTTTTTTAAATATTGTACATGTACCCAGAGAAAATTCAAATAATTAAATGATACTTGTTATATATTGTGATTTTAAATCCACTCAATGATGACCAAGGGCAATATGCCAAAACATGTTTATTCTGTGGATGATTTATTTGGATAAGCATTGACATCTGCACATATGAAAGAAACACAAAGAATAATTTAATAGAAGATAAATCCGGTATGTTATTTGCAGACAAGTCAAAATAACATACTTCACATGGTGTTTTAAGCAACTATGGGCCTTATTTATCAAGGAATAGCGACAGATAGCGACAGATAGCGACTGGGGAGCCGGCCAGTAAAGCCAGGTACCACAACTAGAATGCCGACTGCCCTCCACAATCACACATTTATCAAGCCGATACTGCTTAGCGACTGAGATAGCGCCACCTAGCAACTCATTCATCATTATCCCAGCCTCATCCCACAGCGCCAGCGAACATCCTTGAACAGCGACAGATATGACCTCTCGCTACCTGGCGCTCTCCAATGCATTTCAATGGCAGAATGTTTTTTAATTAATAATTATTTTTTAATATATTTTTTTTTTTTAATTTTAAAAAAAAATTCTGTGAACACTTCTTCCTTTGAAAATGTATTTTCTGGGGATTTAAAAATTTTTTTTTTTTTTTTTTGCATTATTGATATTACAGGTCTGATTTTAAACTATTCAGTTTTGAATATTATTTCAAAATCATTCCATTTTTTTTTTTTTGGGTGCTTAGGGGGTTAAAAAACTACTTTTAACACATCGCCTACTGCGCTCTGAGATTTAAACATGCATTTCACAGCGCTAGGAATTTTTATGGCTGATTTTTTAATGAATATGTTGGGTGCCGGTCGCTATGTCCAGTCGCTATCATGCGCTCCCATACAACAGTGAACCTGTCACATAGCGACTCAGCATCTTGTATTCAACATTACGGCACACCGACTGAGTCGCTATCATCCACCGAACAATGGCCAAGCACAGCGACTACTAGCGGTCGCTGTCAAAATACCGCTACAGTCGCTCAACAGTCGCTATCTGTCGCTATTAATGAATCAGCCTCCCTGTGAACATATCGGAGTGGATTATGACAATTTGTCTAGGGGATAGAAGGAGTGTATTTGGTGGGTAGCCAGAGCTGTGGTTGGTATGTTATTTATCTGTGACCCCAGACTAAGGTCCATATTTATGAAGTGCACCGCTGAGCATAATTTTGTAGGCATAGGGGTCTGCTTTAGAGCACCCACATCTATTTATATTTTAGTGCTGTTATTTTTTCAGAATGGTACTGCAAGCAACAATGCCCGATGTTAAATAGTCACCTTGGATTGGTGCCATAGGTATTGGCCACTCTGTGTCAGTGCCTGTTTATCCTTATGCCAATTAGAAGAAAGCTAATGCACTGCATGCCGTATTTTAAAATTTTTTGTCATGCTGAAAAGTTTGGTGCTGTATATAACAGGTTCTGGTCATCTTTTCATTACAGGTACAGTTTATAATTGCAGTGAACAAAGGGGACAAGCAGTACATTGCTTACAGTACAGTAATGGAAAAACACCGATCTTAGGTAAGGACGACTCTCCGAACGAATGCTACAACGTGCCAGACTTTTCTATTCCGCAAAAAAGTCCTAACAATAAACAACAACAGAAAGGCACAGAGCAGAATAATAGTTTTTTACAGTACAGTACTTACAGTGCTTTTAGGCTATGTTTTAGTTGCTATGACCCAAAGTACACATATGTAAGAAAAATAAGCCCTCAAAAGCGATTTTTCAAGAAAATAATAAAATTACATTTGGTAACATCTATTTCTGAGTTTACATTATGGACAAGTCACCAATGGCAGTTCTGTAAAAATAGTTGTGTTTAATATTAATAAAAGAAGAGACCATTTAGTACTTTTCTGCCTATTGTGGTCTATGGGATCTAAATCTATAGCTCCACAATTAAAGAGCGCAGGTCACTGCAAACTGTATGGTACCAGTGATAAATTAGATGCAGGCTAGTTGACACATTGGCGTTGACTGTTTTTGGTTTGTTTAATTGGGCACTGAGTGGCGCTGAGGCTAAATATTGGCACTGTAGCCCATGGGACTTGTGAGGTATAGAAGGTGAAATTTTTTTTTAATCCAATTGCCTTTTTGCTGTTCACGGAGAGATCAACTGTGCTGGGGCAGAGGTACGCATTTTATCATCATCCCACAAAAGACCTTTAAGAGGTTTTCAGTTATTATTATTATTATTAATAATAATAATAATAATAATAAGAATAATAATAATAATAATAACTGATTTCTGATTAAGCCTAAACTGTGAGATCTGATTGTTCAGACTGAATGTAAAAGATTCCTGGGCCAGCCGCTGGCCTTTCCCCGATTCGGCATACCCTGCTGTGTAAACCTCCCTCCCCAATCGCTACAGAACTCACCTTTTCTGGCGGCTTCCTCTGCTATGATAATAATCGCGGTCTTGCCCCCAACATATCTGCTCTGCAGCCCATCAACCAGCTTTTCCATTTTTGGTCTGGACACTGATTTCAAACACGGACATCTAGCTGAAGTTTATGTTCAGGTTTGGGAACCGGAACTTGCAAAGTGTGGTACGAAACCTGATCTTTGTGGTTCAGGTTCACCCATCTCTAGTTGTATTCCATTGCCTCTGTTAGACACCTTTGCAATGGAAAATTACATCTACACTTACTTAAAATCAGGCAAATGTAGGTTCATTCAGGCATTCCATCAATTTCAACACAGGAAATTTTGTGTAAATTCAAATGTCCTAATATACAAACTGATTTTGTTATCCTTGGGGTTGCAAGGTTTCCTAGTGCTTTCATCATGATTACAGCAATTGCTTTCAATTGGAAATGGAAGGCCAGATTTTGACCTACACATTCACTATTCATTCCAACTTTTTAGTGAGAGAGGGCAATCATTTTAAATGGTTTTGAATTTTAATTCTTTAACATGCAAAAGGGCTCCAGCTCACTAATAGGTCACCCCCTAGGGGTCATGTAGTCAAGCTTTCAAACTGCATTTAGAACTTGTTGCTTTTAGAAAGGATCAAATGAAAGTAATTATTTTAGATGCACTACACCCAGGTTTAACCTGTATTTTAATATGACAGGGAAATTAGCTTTAGACTGGTTTGTGCTAAATACAAATAATGCAGTTTAATGTAACATTGCTAAACTTAAAGAGCAAAACCCAGGATATTCACCCTGCCAGGTTTTATTCCTCGTCCTAGGGGAATCTCGATTTGGGATGCCCCACTGTGGGAAACCCCCAGGAACACCCGCTTCCCTTGCATCTCCAGCGAATCCTATTGTGCATGAGTGGGCTCTCCTCCAATCAGCATTTAATGCTGTGCATAATAATGAGTGCCATAGAATACTGAATGAAAGGGGAAAAACCCAACCCAGAATCCCTTTTTTCAATGGCCCTAGAATCTTATAGACTCTTAGGCTGATTGTTTCTCCTCTTCAAATCAGACCTGCATTCATAAAGAGTATTTGTATAGTGCCAGATAAGTTTCCTTTTGGCAGTGAAAAATCCCCCACCCTTTTGCCTTCTCTGGCATACTTTTTAGCTTTGGGTCTCCTCTCCTCTGGGGGAACAAATGTTGCTCCATACCGGAAACCCTATCTTTTAATGAGGGTTTTTGGTGCATTTGTAACCTCTCTAAGTGTGCTTCAATACAGTTAGGTCAATAAACGAAGGCTAAAGCAGATGTACAACCACACCCAAATGGAGTCTGGGGATGCCTATATTTCCATCCTCCTTATTGAAAGAAATTACAAATACTGCAGATTAAGCTAGGGCATGGAAGATATAGAAGAATTCCTGAGGTGCTGGAACTTGGAAATGGAGTATAACATTGTTAATGTTGTTATATATTGAGGCTATTTTCACACAAGGTTGATAAATTTGCACTAGTAATTCTCCTATGGAAATCACAAGCACAAATTCAATTGCAATTTCACAGTGATATAATTTGTGATTGTCATTCACTGGAATGCTATTGCCACAAAAACGCAGCATGCCAGAATATTGCGGGGTGAGAACACTGCTAACATGTGAGCACATAGATTACTAAAGGCAGAGCCACAACAATTTTGGGCAAGTTGCAAGCAGATTGTGTACTCCCGGAAATTGCCTTGTTGTGAAAGTACACTCAAGGTTATAATGGTTTCCCAATATGTAATTTTATTTAGACACAAGTAAATAAGTTATAAGTTATAATAATAGTTAAACATTGCATTACCTTCTTGTCACTAAGTCCAGTCACCTGATCTACAAATTCTTCTTGGATCATAAATGCAGCCAGATTGGCTGTGTAACTTGCCAAAAAGATCACAGCAAAGAAAGCCCAAATTGAAACAATAATTTTGCTGGTTGTGCCTTTTGGATTTTGAACAGGTACAGAGTTGTTGAAGACCAAACCCCAGAGTAGCCAAATAGCTTTTCCAATCGTGAATGAAGGACCATGTGGGTCTGTAAGAAGGAAAAGTAATTGTGTTTAAGCGAAAAATGTTAAAACGAAACAATGTCAAGTGTAAACAAGAATAATAATAATAATAATAAATACGTTTATTACATTTCCTAACAGGGTGATTACTAAGCAACTTGCTAGACATTCTCTGGGCATTCAACGTGTTTTCACTGTTTGCCGCATTTACTGAGCGAAATGTGATGCGTGTCATCCAGCAGTGTTTGCTGAAATTTAATCGAGCTCATTGTAGCGAAACCAATGCCGGCAACATCTTTTCAGTTCTCCAGCTTTTAGCAGCGAACCACGTAGGAATTAATGTTATTTTAGACGGTATTGTCTTTTTAGCATCTTTAATTAGGAGGTCAATTTATCACTAGAGCCTTGTAGCATCACTTGAGCATTTGCGGAAAGACGCTATTAGCTCCTCAGCCTCAACGCTGGCCCAGGCAGACGATGCTGTTAGTGTTCGGCACTGTAGGCTACTCGTGGTGCTGTGTCTTTTTTTTTTCCAATGGAGCTAGTGACAGGTAGCGCTGGAGGGGAGCTAAAGAAATAATTTGTATATAGCATGTAAATGAACAGCTCCAGCATGGGCGCCGTGAAACCACAATATTTAGGCATACAGTGCCAGGTGCAATACAAAAAAAGTTTTTAACTGGGGATGGCTGCCCAGTAATTAAGCATAAATACATGAAATGACATTGGGGACATACAAATGACATGACACATAATTGGCAGGCTTGAAAACGCAAGTTAGCAGTGGGTAACCAAAGTACAATAATGAATGATAAACGAGAAAAACACTGAGCGCCTGATGTGATGCGGTACTGTAGGGGACAAGGCGCTAACAAAGCACCCGGTGCTAAGAAAGTACCTGGCACTCTTGATACATGGAACACTACATGGCGCTAGGAAAGGCACTAACAGTTTTTTGCATCTTAAATATGAGTTGCTGATGGTGGTCACAAAAATCTCTTGCCGTTACGTGTCACTACGTGGCAAATATGACTTGCTGGTGGTGGTCACAAAAAGCTCTTGCCACTACGTAGCATTAGCGTTTCTTAAATAAACCCCTTATTTTTTGAGCATGAAGGTCAGATAGTTAAATAGTATTGGATAAAAACGAATTATACAGTTTTCACATAACTTTTCTATTTTTAACTCAACTTTTTATTTAAGGGCTTTCAAACAGCCAAGACACTTCTGAGGCACCATACATATATTCTGAGACCCATCCCATGCTGATATATGCTGCAAAAGTGTGTTTTCGGATATTCATTTTTTTCTTAACCAAATCCACCACAGCAGTTTGTCTGACTTGCCAAACCATTTTTTCTAATAAATTGCACTCTCCCCTCTCGCAGCACACATGGTGCACGAAAATCACAAGAAGCTTTGACCATAGTAAATTAGGTCCATTGAGGTCAATGTTAATGTTTTTCTGTAGGTTTTTTAGAGATCTAAATGTGCCTTCTGCAAAAGGCTCATCTATTAAAGCACACACAATATTACTGTACAATGATTGTCTAAATACAATAGGATTTAAAAAATCTCTTGCATGCTGTATACTAATTTTGACCAAGTTTTAAAAAGTACACATGCCTGAACCTATTATGGTATATATACATATATGAGATGTCCATTTATATAAAATACAGAAGATTTAAAGATACAAAACATGCAGTGGTTAAAATTTTTTTTTTTTTTTTACAAAATATAGTTTGGGGCTAAAAAATGATTGGTATAGAGGTAAGGTTTGTACAGAATGTTTATATTATCATTTGGTATTATGAGAAACACAAATTTGAACAGAAGGAAAAAAACTGGACTAGTAATACTCTTAGGGTAAGTCCAGTGTTAGCGAGGAGGGGTCCTCAGTTGCTTCACTGGGGATATGCTTCTTTCTGTTATGAAGCACCCAGTTTCTCTCACTGCCCTGATGCATTTCGCCAATGGGCGTCATAAGATGGTGGGAGGATTCATTCTGCTGGTGTGAATAATACAACTCCGTGAAGTACTCACCTGTAGAGTTGGTATTATACGCATACAGCACGTCCTGCTCCAGAATAGTCATAACATGTGGGTAATCCTCCGCCTCCGGCCCCGTGCACTGCAGACATGTAGAAAACAAGCTCCTCCCGGCCCTACATATACCGGAGGACCTCCCACAAATACCCAGCATTGAAAAGCAGTGAGAAGAGAGGCCAAAAGGAACCAAACCATCCAGAATAACTGGTAGCAATATCTGAACGATAATAATCACCATACAGGGGATCCAGAATTAGTGAAAACAGGGTGGGGTGGAGCAGGACGTGCTGTATGCATATAATATCAACTCTACAGGTGAGTACTTCACAGAGTTGTATTATTCTAAGCATACAGCACGTCCTGCTCCA
Source organism: Gastrophryne carolinensis (assembly GCA_027917425.1). Taxonomy (NCBI): domain Eukaryota; kingdom Metazoa; phylum Chordata; class Amphibia; order Anura; family Microhylidae; genus Gastrophryne; species Gastrophryne carolinensis. The sequence continues at coordinate 109,022,437 of CM051240.1, read as the reverse complement.
GAATAGTCATAACATGTGGGACATCCAATAGCAGTGTCCATAAGCAGGGTGGGATCCCCAGAAAAGGCAAGGCACAGCGGACAGTAAAAGCGCTGTCACCCGCAAAACTTGCAACAGGCATGACAAGAGCATAGGCTCCAACATCAGTCTCATAACGGAACCAAGCAGGTATGAACAGAGACAGGCCATAAGGCAAGTCATTGAACCAACAGAGAAACAAAACCATGGTGCCGAAGGGAACGTGATACCCAAGCACCCATGATAACCAGCTCACAGGCAAGGAAGCCTTGTGACAACTCTAGTAACACCCTCACGGGGAACAAAAACAGGGCACCCAACCAAAGCGGGAATACAACCCCTTAAATACCAGGAAGCCAAAGCTTCCCCAGAATCAGAGAGCATCCGGAAGGAGCGCTCCAGGGCGCAATGGCGCTGGAATAGCTATCAGGCGCATACCAAGGAGATGCCCGTAGACTTGGGATGGGAAGAAGTGCAAAAACCTGAAGAGGGTTGTACCTGTAGGCCCTCACAATTAGTATATTAGTAAACAGCCCATGGCTATACAAAAGGGTCTGAACCAAGGGTCCGACAGACCACCTGGGCCAGAAGCCCAGGATAAAAGGAAACACCCCCAGGTATGGGGGACCTGCAGCCGCATATAGCCGTACATGTATATATGAGTATACATAGCCTTCAGGGAATAATTAGCCAGAACCATCGTCTCAGGCCCAAGGCCGACGGAGTCAGGAGGCCCCAGAAGAGCGGTCCGGTCTCCAGGGCAGCCGATACCTTATCCAAGCAGGATCCCCAGGAAGTCCTCAGGATAACAGGATGAAAGGTTTGATCCCCACAGGGACTTATGGAACCACTGGGGAGGTGCAGTTAAGCAACCCAAAGAGAATACTCTACAAGGGTGATAGAACCAGACTGCTGTAGGAAAAGCCAAGGCAGGCCTACACCATCAGAGTCCCCAGATGGGGAGCCATCCCTAACATAGGCTGTAATGGCTTTAAGGCCCTGGGGACCGATAACACCTCACAGGGGAGAGCCTAAGGCCCCTTCCAGTCAATATGGGAACAACCCAGCCATTATAGGTGGAATAAAGGGAAGCTGGGGAGCTAGCCCCCAAACCTCCACTCATACTAGGTCACCCAGAAGATGAGGCCCGCCCCCAAGGGAGAACGAGCAATCAACCCCCAGACGGGAGGCCTTTGATTGGAAACAGGAAGAGACCTGATAAGGACAGGACCACACCCTGACTGGGACATCCAACTCCGCCGCCCCCAGCAGAGGCGTCTGCGAACCATTACTCCCAAGACCGCCTAGGCCATAGATTCCATGGGACTCACTCTCCAGCCAGCCATGCGCAGAGCCCAAGGTAGGTTGGTGAAAAGACGGCATGAGAAATAATAAGGCTAAGCCTAGATACTCAGGCCCACCAACAGGAACCAGAATATTCTGGGATCGCAGGGACAAGGTCAGAGACCCTGTGTCAGAAGGGAGACCCCTCAGGGCCGCTCTAGGCTCCCTGGGCAGCCCTGGATGGCAAAACTAGCCGCTAAGGGCAACCACAGAAGTGAATACCGCTGAGAAGCAGGGGGGGGGGGTAGAACCCCACCCAGGCCAGGGACAGGGGCCCTCCAGAGGTAGCAACCTGTCACAATCATTAATCAATAACACAAAACCTGCCCTTGTCTTGCAACAGGCCAGGCATCCCTCATGAACCGACCGGTCCTAAAGGAGGGGGAGGCCCACCCTATAGAATCAAAGGGGGCCACCGAGAGCCCAGCAGATAAGATGGACCCTCTAAGGGCCCAACCTAGAACCCCTTGGTTCGTGGGCGAGATTTGGCTCTCCCTCTCCAAACCTGCTAGACTGGCACCCAGGAGGGCCATACTCTAGAAGATGCTAGCAAGGAAGGGAGATGCCCCCCTGAAGGGGCCCTTGCCAATGGGAAGTTCCAGAGGAACCAACTTACCAAGAAGGCCTGAGCCCAGACCAAGCACCGGGGTGCTGGGACATACGAGGGCTTAATAACCTACTGCGCCGAGGAGCCCAAGAGCTCTGTATATAAATGACATAATCTGGATGTGCCACCGACAGACCCTCCAGCTGCCATCCCGCTTGGTGAAGGTAGGGCGCAAGTAAAGGAGGGCAGAACCCCCGAACCAGGGGTCCCCTAATGCCAGGGAAGAAGGCAGCAAGCCTGAACCGATTTCCCCGGGACGGGGAAAAGTGAAAAAATGACGGTGAAGGGATGGGGAGTTTAAGCAACCATCCAGTAGCTTTTTAGGGGACACTGTGGGCCAACCGGCCCACCTTGTCTGATGCAGAGGCAGGGGAGTAAAGAAGACGACCCGGTAGGTCCTAACGCCGAAGCCCCACCTCAGGCACATCCCCATACCCGCCAGGCTAGTAGCCTGGGCACGTAGGGAGGCCCCTGCAATTCCTCAAGCTGCAGGGTTGATCCTGTGACACTGGCTATGATAGTCTAAGGCGTGCCGCAGACCCCAGAGAAGCTGAAAAGTGCTAGAGCCACGCCAGATATTTCATATATGGATTACTTGCAAGGGCAGAATATCTAAACCTGCCGTAGGCACATGGGATCCAGCCTACCTCGTACTGATGAGGGGGGAAACAATTGTATAGGGGCCATGGCCCCATCCCATTAAGGCAATTGCCAAGGCGCGCTCAATACTGCAGGCCCTAGTCCGGGCTGCACCGGGTTCAGAAGGGAGAGCAGGGCTAAAAATACCCTGACAGGAACTGAGGGGGGGGGGACCGCCAGCGAGAACCCATCCTGAGCCCAGGTGGGCTACATCCCGGAACCGCCGTAAGGAGAAGGCATATTCCTGGATGTGAAACAGCTGTGCAGTCGCCCCCGCGCCCCTTCATGCTTGAGAGGTTTTGGCAGATGTGGACTTGGTCCTGCCAGAAGGCCCAGGGCGCTGCCTGCCCGTGCCATGCTTGAAGTCCACGCCAAATAACTGGAAACACACCTCAGATTCACATTTAACACTGACGTAGGGGGGCGGAGGGGTGCCCCTGCCTCGTGGAGGCCGGAGCGGCCTTCTGCGGGAGGGTGCTATAGCCTTTTTTCCAAAGAGGTCCAAGCGGGCCCCAAATAACCTCCGTCCTCTGAATGGAAGGCAAGTGAGAGCCTTTTTTGTAGCTCCATCGGCGCCCCACTGTCGCAGCCAGACCAGGCGGCGAATGGTTACCGCAAGTGCTGAACTCCTAGCACACATCTTAATGGTGTCATCCAGTGCCGACAGAATAAACTTCACAAAGACTTCGCAGTCTGAACACCCCCCAAGGAAGATCCTCAGGGCGGTGATCCAGTATCTTTCTGACAAGAGTCCTGGCGGCTACCGCAGAGATGGCCGCGGCACAAACCGGGCGCAGGGCCGTCCCAGCACACGAGAAGGCGTGTGATGCCAGTCTGTCAATGCACCGGTCCTAAGCATCCCGGAGGGTACGATAAAAGGGGGCAGTCATAAAAGGGGGGTTTGTGACCCCTATGACCGGCGCGTCCACCACCAGGGGAGCTGACCATAAATTGGCCACATCAGGGGGAAAGGGGTATTTCCATTCCCAGACCCCTGGAATCCCTTTCAGCTTACCAGGCGATTCCCATTCCTGGAAATAATATTCTGGAAATGTTCCTGTTCTAGGAACTCCAAGCGCGTCAGCGCTGTATGGAAGGTCTCCTTTTTAGGCTTGGGAATCTCCCCAGGGGGGGAGATTGACAAGACCTCAAAGATTTTGATCAGGATTTCATCCGTGTCACACAGACCCCAGGAGCCAGGCTCGGATTCCTCACGGCCCGCGGGGCATCCCATGGGAGGAGCCCGAGTCTGAGAATAGCTCTGCTTCCTCAGAAAGGTCAGGGTCCTGAATATCAGCAGAATCATCGGTATCCTTAGGGACCGGAGAACCTGGGGGCGTCAGGGACCGCTTTTTACCAGGGCCCATACGCTCCGCCAATCCAGAGAGCACCTGCACCGCCGTGGGCAACGCTCTCGGCACCTCTTGCAGGTCGTCCCCGCTGGGGTGGGACTCAGCATGAGCGATGTTTGGGAGCGGGGAGACGGGGGCGAGGAAGGGATCCTCTGTTAGCAATGCCTGTGCTGCACACTGTCCGCAGACCTGTGCCCTGTCAGCCTCAGCCAGGGGCTGTCCACACACTGCACACAGCCGGTCATGTCCCAGAGGGACCCCGGTTCCATAATTCTGAAATGCCTCCATATGGTGATTTTTATGCAGTATAACACAGGGAATTATGCAATAAGCAACCCTGGATGCCCTAATAACCCGCTAGTAATGTGGGAGGATTTGTAAAGAGGACCCGTTATAATATATGTTAGGCCGTGGCCGGTAACAAAGTCTTGGCTTCTGAAAGACATAATGGGACAAGGGGAGAGGAGTCAGTGCCATGCTCTGTTTGAAAAAACCTAGAAGCCATACCGCCCCGGAGGGCACTTACATGACCGAGGGAGGAGACGAGCCACGCCACGCGCGCGCGGGAAGACAGGGAAAATGGCGCCATCGAACCTCGAGGGGAGGGCCGGGCCAGGCTGTGACGCAATACTCGTCAGGGCGAGTCTCCGCCTCCCCCAAAGAGCGCGAAGCTCCAACCGGCAGACAAGGTAGAACAGAGTGGATGTATAAGTCTCATACTGACATGCTGAATGAAGCTGCCGAGCAGCAGATAGTTAGTAAAAAGCCAGCACCCGCTGTATAGCGAGACGCGACACTGACTCCCAAGCTCAGGGACCAAAGTCTAAGGGCGAAATAGCGCTAGGGCTGCCACGCATACCCCCCCTTCTTTTCTGACGGTGTCCATGGACTAATTTGTGAGGGGCACGGGTGAAAATTGCGGGAGGGGCATCCTCTATAGGCTCACCATCGGCCTGACCGCCTACCCTATGGAGGGGGATTGCGGTGGAGCATGGCTCCGTTCAGCACACCAGGTGCTACCTACCTTCCCTTCACCCGACCCGCGCAGCCGAGGCTGGGAGGCATATTTCTTCTGAAGAGGACGGGTGGAAATAGTCCCACAGGACCTTGGGTCGTAAGGCCCCCTCGCCTGCGAGAGCGTGATACTTCATGTCTTCGCAGTTCCAGCACTGCAGAGAAATCTGGGGATTTGTGGGAGGTCCCCCGGTATATGTAGGGCCGGGAGGAGCTTGTTTTCTACATGTCTGCAGTGCACGGCGCCGGAGGCGGAGGACTACCCACATGTTATGACTATTCTGGAGCAGGACGTGCTGTATGCTTAGAATAAGTGGTTTTCTGAGTGCCAAAGGGGTGCTTAAATATGCATATGCTGGCGTTGAGGTGTACACCAGACAAAGATGTCTCTGTCTGTTCAGATTGGAATCACATAGGTAGGACACGCATGTGAAGGCTTGTGTGTCCAGGTAGATGGACCCCCCTCTCTAAAACTGGGGTCTACTACTAACCCAGTTATTATTTTTAGCGCACAATTTAATGAGTGGTTCTTATAATAATGAATGATAATGTGAACATTCCATACACACCTTTGATCTATACTTGAAATGTAAATAGCATTTCTGTTTATTACTAGATGGTAAGGCCACAGATTTTAGCCCTAATTTGTACCTCCCTCCATGGTGTGCTGTCTGGCATTTAGACCTACCCTCCAAAACATTTGACCTGCCTTCATAAAAATAAAGGTTTAAATGAACTGATTAATGCTTGCCCCTGGCTGGCTGTTAGGGGCTGAATCTTTCATCCACTAGTACTTTGCATTTCCTGAAGAACCCTGATGAACTTGCTCCTGTATGCGGACTGCTCTTTCTCACTTCTACAAAATGAATGCACTTAAGAGAGCACTGTTGAAATATTCATAGACAATCATCCTCTGCTGCTGAGGAGGCCCAATAGAAAGAAGGAAGTTCACTAGGTCTTATTACGATAATATAAAGCAGGCTGAATAAAAGATGCAGTCTCTTACATTCAGAATGGAGAGAGTAGAAAACAGCCTAATTTAAGCCTTTCGGCCTTATTTATCAAGGGCTAGCGCCAGGTAGTGTCTGACGAGCGCCAGGTACCGCCAGCTAACGGCGGCTACTGAATCAAGTATGCCTGGCGGCGGTCACAATGACGCATTTATCATGCTAAATGAGGCTAGCGCCGGCGAGAGCGTCAGCTAGCGCGGGATTCATCATAGAGCCGACTGCAACGAACAGCGCCGCTGCTAATCCCATCACAACGACAGGTATGACCTTGCGCTCCCTGGCGTTGTCCAATGCATTTCAATGGAGCAATCTTTAAATAATCATAATTAATTGCTATTAATGTTTTTTTTTTTTTTTTTTTTTTTAATGTCAAAAATTCTGTGACCACTTCTGCAATGTTAGGATTTTTTTTTAAGTAAAAAAAAAAAAAAATTGTGCAGAATTGATATTACAGGTCTGATATTCATGTATTCATATTACAAAATGTTTAGAAAAACTTGTATAATTTTTACATTAAAAAAAAATGGTTGTTTGGGGGTTAAAAACTACTTTACACACATCGCCGCCAGCGCTCTGGGGTTTAAACAAGGAATTCACAGCGCGAGAAATTTTTGAGCGTGATTTGTTAATGAATCTGCAGCAAGCCGTTCGCTCTGGCCATTCACTGTCAGGCGCACCCATACAACGCGGAACCTGTGAAACAGCGACCCCTAACCCCGTATTCAACATTACCACACACCGACTGAGTCGCTGTCAACAAGCAAACCCCGGCCAAGCACAGCGAATACTAGCTGGCGCTGTGAAAATCACGCTACTGGCGCTCATCTGTCGCTACCTGGCGCTATTAATGAATCGGCCTCTTTGTCTGAAATGCCCCATTTAAAGTTCATGTCCTGCAATAACATAGAAAGTTATACACTCACTTTTTGTACTCCGCAGTTCCTCTGTGCAGTGCTGGCATCTTTATGGAGCCCAGCCGCTCGCACTCCGACCGGAAGGGCGTCAGGCCAGAAACACAGCAACAGCGGCTTGCGCTCCAGCTGAAGAGCCGTGCGGTCTCCCGTGCAGGGCAGGATGCACACAGCTTGTGTCTACTCGCCACGGGACAAAGTAAGGCTATTCAAGATAAGTATAGTGATTTGATAATACAAGATAATGACCTATACAGAAGTGGGGAAGTGGGGACGGACCTGGCAGCCAATGCCACAATTTATCAATGTGCCCATATTTGCACATATACGTAAAATCTTTTAAGATCTAATTATTCTACCTTTAAGAAATTATTGAATATGTTTCTTACAACCCAGTACCTATTTTGTCATTATTGTATATTAATCAAAATAGACTACATCTAGCACAACAAAATAAATCCCCATCCTATCCCTAAAGAAGAGACCAAAAAAAAATAGTGTCATGGGTGGCACGCACATGGCGCTGGTTGCCCCAGCTGCTCAGGAGTATGTTTCGGTATGTTTAGGTCCACAATGCTTCTCTTTCCTGTATTTATGTCAAATAAATGGTTCAGCTCTCCTAAACTTGCCAGTCCTTGTTGAGGATACTAGTCCTTGACTCCACAGCAACATACGGTTAAAAACAGGTGCAAACTTGGCTTCAGAGATGAGTTTGATACCCCAAAACGTAAATGCTCAGCTAAACCGCATGCACACGCAAAGCTCTTATGATCGTGTATGCATTGCCGAAAATTTCTCTGAATGCAGCTGTGAATAATATGAGCAAAGAATGATATTAATAAACATAATTGACTATTATTGTTCAAAGGTTTTTTGTTTCGCTTCATATAAACCAAAATGTAGTGGTGGTTTGCAGAGGCTGACAGGGAGTGTCATGCTAATTATTTGATGAATCAGTGTGCATTGTGGTGTGGATTGCAACCTGCATCCCCGGCTGGGCTGTATTTTTAAATAGACACGGGATGACCTGTGCCTTGAGCAGTTTTCTCAAGGAGATCTATACTATGGTATTATAGTTTCTTTCACTTTTGGGGGATCTCAATTATCCTAATATTTAATTTAATGTACATGAAAGGCAGACATTTTTCATATGTAAAAGTCATTTCTGATGGCCCCCCTAGCACCGACCCCCATCAGCAGCACCACCCCCCCCACATTCATTTAATTCATTTACTGGCAGGTCGCTACTCTCGGCCACCCCGCCAGACACTCACCAGCAGGTTGATAACCACATTCAGCCCCCACCTCTCCCCCCACAAACACTCACCGGAGGGTTTGCTGTACACAGGCAGCGGGGGAGAAGCAGGGAGAGATTCGTGGGGCATGCATGCAGCAATGGAGATCAGGCCCCACATCCTGTAGTGCAGCCAGTGGGAAGAAGGCATCATGGAAGAGGCATAACTAGATGTGCAGGTACATATCACAGAGGAGGTGGAGGCAGCATGCACCAGGCGCCCTTTTTCCATGGGCCGAGGGGCACGTGCCTGCTCAGTCCCTATGGTATGTACGGCCTATATGCACTAAAGCAACTATGAAATCTTTCTTGTATGACTTTTTAAAACTCGTATATACCAGAAATCAAAGTAAAATTGTACACCAGTACTGCGAGGCAGTTAGCTGTTTAGTCAATGCTTTATTATAGAAAGAACACAATAGCAGATCCCCTAATTGCATTCCAGACTGTAACTAAATTATATAACCAAATACAAACGATTTGAGGACTATCTTGCCATGTTTTAATTATACTAATGATCTAATTAAACTCATTTTTTGTACATAGAGAAACAACAAAACAATCTTTGTGGCAGCAAACTGAGTCCGCTATTATTGAAAACAAGGGAGCAGCATATTTATCTTGTGGGGACACCAATATTTCAACCTAAAAAACAAAATAACCGAAGCATAAAGACATCATTTCAACACTGAAAAGCTTTTTTTTCAAACTGTTGGGCACACCTCTAACTAACTGGAAAACTCAGAGTATCTGGCAGCCTGTGGCAGCTGCCATTCTCCCGCCCCAAGGCTGGAAGGAGGGGCGGGCTGGCCATCGGGAGAACCGGGCAAAATCCCGGTGGGCCGCGCTTGCCCCACACTTCCACAATGTGCAAACATCAGTAGCTCAATGGTTAATTGAGTCTTGCGTCCTGGCGGTACCTTTATCCTTCATAGTAAGTCAGCAGCCATCGGCCCAGCCATTCAGTGTCTGAACAGGGCACCCCAGTTCATATGGGTCAGGGAGAGGAAACCAGCCAGCCCTGGAGTCTCTTAGACGCCATGGTCAGTTTTGGTCCACTTTAAGGTAAGCGTGCGGTCACAAACGCAGCATCCACTAAATGTTTGTGTTTGTATGTTGAAGCACACACGTACTGCACGGCTTTAATTCTGTTTTGCCTCTGTCCTTCTCTTTTTCACCTTTCTTCACATTTCCTGTCTCTCCTATTCTCAGCATTCTGTCCCTCCTCCCTCTCGCCTCCACATTCCCAACATCTTTCTCTCTTTTTCATATTTCCCCCATCTTTTGTTTTCTTTCCCCATATTCTCTACCTCCTCCCTCCCCTTTGCATACTCTCCATCGTTCGCTATTACATATTCCCTCACTCTTGCTCACTTTTTGTATTTTTCACCCATTTTTCTTTTTACCACATTCCTTCATTCTCACTTTTTCATATTCCCTCCAACATTTTCTTTTTTCCACTTTTCCTCAGTGTTTCTTTCAATTCACATTGCCTTTTTCTTTTTTGTCTCTCCATTATCAAATGTCATTTTTTGTTTTCTTTTTTTACATTCCTTTCTCTCTCTCTCTTTTCCATGCTCACGCCATTTATTTTTTTTTTTCAATTTTCTCTCCTCCCTTTTATCTCTTTCACATTATCCCCATTTCGTTCAGTTTTACATGATACCCCTGACCTCGGCTTTTTATCCTACACCATTCTGGCAATACCATCTGTACCATTAAACCACTCTTTAAGGATGCATTAGGCATATTTGGGATGCCTGGCTAGGTTATAAAATAACAAATAGCCCTTCTAACCAACCTTTTTTTATCAGAGTTCTGGGGGCAGCTGATTCCACAGCCGAAAATTATTGTGTGGCATCCTCAACACCATTCAGCATGTGATCACCCTGCTGTCATAGGTTAGAGGCAGCGTGTGTACAGCTGGAGGGCACTTAGAATACAACACACTAGAGACCCAGGAGTGAGGTACGTTAGCTGCCCAAAAACAGACTGTTTTTTAAATTAGCGAGGCATCCCAAATAGACATGCCAACCTGAAAGGGTACCAAAGGTTGGTACTCTTGAATCCATCTTTTCATATCTACTCTCTTTCTCTGTAGTTATTTTGTGTGAATATGTGTTTTGGGGTATCATTCTGAAGTTTTACACAGGGCACCTCTTAACCTGGGTAAAACAAAGGAGGGGGAATGAAAGAGAGCTGGCAGAAGATATGTAATGACAGGAGAAATGGGGTAAACAGAGAATTAGGGTTAGATATTTAAAGTTAAAGTGTACCCGAGTGGACCCTCCTAGCTTTCTGCAGCGAGTTGGGAATATACTGAGCAGTCATCTGTTGATGCAGGGTCCCTTCTGCATCCAGTCAATAAGAGAGCCTGCTCCCTCATGACTCCCAGCCATGGCTCAGCATAATCCACTTCCTGGTCCCCATAGTGGTGCCAGGAGGAGTTGATAGCAGCAAAATGCCAGGGCTGTGGCATATATATATGCCACATATGCTATATATATATATAGATATATATACACACCTATATGCACAGTGCTGCGATTGCAAAGTGCTAGCGATTTAAATCACTAGCACACATGCGATTGCATTAGAACAGTGATCAACAAGCTCTAATGCTTGCGATTACTGTCGCAAAATAGCTAAATGCAGGACTTTTTGGATGCAATTAAAATCGCCAATCGCAGATATGAAAGGACCTGGGCTAGGGCCAGACACAGTATAGCAGGGCCTGTGTGACCAGAAAATTCCCGGCATTCCTAGGACGTTCCGGGTGGCGCACAACATCAGCATGAGAGTCCCAGCTCTGCCAGAATTCTCATGCTGCTGCTGTGTTGCTGCCCAGGAGTCATAGGCCACTGCACAGAGTCTTGGCCAGCAGCGTTCCTTGGCTCATGGTGACGATGGCATCCCTGAGGCTCCAGCCGTGGCAACCCTGGCTCCCAGAGGTGGCATCCCTGGGCTTGCCTTGATGAATGATGATTCAATATTTGTGTAGAGAAACTAGGTTGATGGGAAGGCAATCATCTGTATCTTGTCAAGTGTCACAGTTATTAGGCATCTTGAATGATACCCCAGCCTCAGCTTTTCCTGGAACTGATCAACTGAAACAAGATAGTACTCATATTGCTAGATGGAGTGCATTAGATAGGCACCATCGGAATCCACATGAGAAGCCAGCTGGGAAGCACCATTGCCATATGTTATTCAGATTATCTCTACTGGCTATACTAGGGATCAAGGCATGGTGTCCCATGGGTTTCACGCCTTATTCATCATAAGGAATGTAAGCATGTCCACATTGGCTATGGATAGGCAGACCCTCCTGTCGGTGATTACCCTGAATTGTTGAACACACGTTCCGATAGGATACTTGCTGTAGGGCAGGCCAGCACCTCCAAGACATAGAGGGAAAGCTGTCGTGTCCAGTTTAGTGACCCAGAAATTGCACGGGAAGGACCCATCGCTCAGTACCAAAAGACGCATAGACAGGTAGTCATCCACCATTGTGGCCATGCTCACCCTCGCCTGTGAGGTGGTGCTGATGCCCCTGCTTCATTGGCGACTTGCTGCTCATCCTCGGCCTTGTGCTGCTACTAAGCCCTCAAATTCAGCTGGGAACTCCACCAATAGTGCATCCATCATTTTGCGATCCCCCTCCAGTGCTGGTGTCAAGGAAGTGATATCGTCCTTATAACGGGGATCCAGCAGAATGGCCACCCAGTACTGTCCTCAGAGTCCTCCTCCTCCTCTCCCTTCTCCTCCTCCGAATCCTCCAAAACTGAATAGTTTGGATATTGGCATACATGCACTCCCCTGATGCCTGGGAAAATAGGCCTTCCTCCTCCACCTCTGCTTCCATCACATCCTCCATCAGGGTTTTTTCAGCAGACAAAGGATGGGGATGGTAGCACTGAAGATGGCATCATCAGTGCTGACCATATTGGTGGCATACCTGAAGCACTGCAGCAGCATGCAGATGTCCCTCATGGAGGCCCCCTTCATGCTGTTGGCACTTCAACTCACCTGGCCATTTTGGAGCACCATTTCCAGCATATACAACATGGAATTCCACCTGGTGGAACATATGAGGCAGTGGCTGGAAAGTCCAAAGTTCCTCTGCAGTGCAAGTGGCAGCAGGGTGGGAATGCCGAAAGTGTGAGCACACACTATGAACTTTATGCAGCAGCTCCAATGTGTCTGGATATTGGCCCAGGAAGCTCTGCGCCACCAAGTTAAGCACATAGTTAATACAGTTGAAATAAGACATATGTCCATCAAGTTCAACCATGCGCCAGGCAAGGGATGTGCATCAGTCTGGCTCAGTTCAAGGCTGCTACAAGGTTAAACCCATTGTCACACACCACCTTGCCAAGCTTTAAGTGCAACAGCAGCAGCCATTGTAACAGCAGCCATTAATTTGACCCACAGGCCAGTTAGAGAGATGTAATAGCCCTGCCCATGCCTACTTGTCCACATGTCAGTGGTGATTTGGACAATGGAACTAATGGCATTACCCAGTGATATCTTATTTTTTCCCCAACAGGGCAGGGATGGCCTGGCAAGAAAGTAGTGGTGGCTGGGAACAGTGTATTGTTGAACATTCACTGTCATCAGCTCCTTTAAATGGAGGAATGGAGGAAAAGATGGAATGGGAACATTTCAAAATCAAGCAATTTCGAAATGCTCACATTCAGGGCCAGGGGTGTGGGATCATCTTTCTCTCCAAAGTTGAACGCTTCCCTGGGCTGGTCTGGACTGGCTTGGTGATGGTGGAGGTGGTGCTGCTGATGGTGCTGGAGATGGTGTTGGTGGTCTCACATCCTCCCTTTGGTGGGAAACAGGTAGCCTTGACATTGGAGAGGCAGTGGTAGCGACCAAGTCAACTGAAGTAGCAGAGGGAGCCTCAGGTGTTTCCACGTTTTTTTGCAGCCATTGCAGCTCGTATTTGGATTGTCTGATCATGGACCTGGTGCTGAGTGTCATGGATTTCTCATCTGAGAAATCTCAATAGTAGTAAATGACCAGAATTTGACTGAGAGACCATGTTTAATAATAACAAACAGTGAGTACACACAAAGCAAGCTGCTATATACATATATACACATAGATAAACCAGGAATCGGAATCATGAAATGCACTCAGATTGCTGAGAAGTCAGAAAACATACATTCTTAGAAGTCCAAAGTCCAACAAAGGCTGAAGCTGTGGCGAAGGCTATGACTGAGGCTGGGGCTAAGGCAGGAGTCCTGGGTACAAAGTTCAGGTTACAGAGTTCTAGGGTTTAGGTTCAAAAGACAGATTAATGCTGATCCGCCGAGGCCATGTGTAGATCAGCTTATATAAGCCAGGAAGTCCCACAGGTGCTGGCTGATTAACACAACTCAGCAGGACAGAGCCATCTGCTGGTGGAGCAGCATAATGCAGGGGAAATCAAGCTGTGGAGGAACTCCAGACCTGACACTGAGATTATTAAGAATCTTCCTTTGCTTCAGGCACTGGTGTCACAGCTTGCCAATGGCCTGTGCCTTGTGCTCTGTAGACTTCTTAATAAAATGGCAGGCTGGTGAGTTCCTTTGAGCCTTGATACTCAGTCCCTGGCCATAGTGGGCAATTGCAGCAACGTGCTGACCACTGGCACCCTTCTCCTTCTTTTGCTGGCTTCCTGGGGCTGCATGATCACCACCTCTTCCTCTGAAATCTGATGGGTTTCATTCCACGCTGGGTCTAGGACCTCGTCCTGGCAGCCTCTTCCATCCACTCCCCCCTGCTAGCCTCCCTCTCAGCCTCAACATTGCAGAAAGCTGTATCAGTCAGCACTAGGGTTTAACCATCATCGAGGGTGTCCTGTGTTGGTATGCAGGCCGCGTCCTCATCCTCCAACATAAGTTGTTGGCCATCTGGAAATCCTAGGTCTGCAACTTGGGCAGGGGCAAGTGTATGGTCACAAGAAAGTTTTTCAGCTCAACCACTAGTTCAGTTGGGCTGCTCGATCGTGAGTAGTTCCAATCCACACAAAATCAATAGAAAAGAGTTTGGTGATCCGCACAGCTCCATATAAAACTTCACTTTTAATTATCACCCATTAAAAACATCTCCATAATAAAGAATCCATAATAATACGTTTCCAACCTTAAAATCAGCAGTAGATAAGTCCTGGTACAAATGGTTAAACAAGATAGCCACTAATGCGTTTCGGACGGCCAGTACTTAATCATAGTTAATATGGCAAGCATCACTCCCGTTTATATATAATACCACAATAGATAATTAATATGGTATTAGGAATCAAACTTACCTCTGTGTGTTTGGGATCTGTCGGGTTTATTGGAATCTATTTATTGTTATATGTATAATAATTTTGCCTGACAAGGCCTGATTGCAGAGCTTTTGGTCACCATTTTTTGCATAAAGGGATAATATTTCATGTGATACTTGTGGGATTGTGGGTAATAAGTGACATTTATTATATGAATAATTTAATTTTGGCTTGAGGTTAATATTATGAATATCAATTATCTAACTTTGTTGATATTGTTTAGGTTTAGGTATTTGTGTATTATTTTGAAAGTTTAGGATCTGGATCATAGGCAGGGATTGTTATCTAGGTTTGATAAATAAATTAATTGTGTTATTGTGATGTAACATTATTGCTGCTTTTCTCTCCCTCTGCCTACACATCTCTCTTTATGTGTGTTTGTGTGCTGTGTATGTAAAAAAAGTGTTTAATGTGTCATGTATCATGTGTAATTGTAGAATAAAGATGATTTTTTTTTCGTTGGTTGTGCCCCCTTTGGCTTATGTTTGGTCAATGTGTAATCTGATTTTAAGGTGGAAGACTCAACACTCTCGGCAGAAGTGGAGTGGGTGAAAGACAATCCCATTGAACTGGTACCACTGTGTGCCATAAAATGTATGACTCTAATCTGCCTCAACTTGTTCTGGCCTCACAACTCCACCAGCAGTATTGGGGCCTACAAAAATGCACTTTAAACCCTAGCGCCTGCTTGCACCAGAAGTGTACAGGTGTAGCAGGCAAGGATGAAACATATCTTCTCCCTGCAGCACCAGCTCTGTTACCAGTAGCATCACAGCCACGTCCCTGTATCTTATTTGCTGCTTTCTGCATTGTTAGACACCTGCAGTTACAGGGGCCCAAAATGGACAATTAAATAAAAAAATAACAGGAAAATTACCCTTAATGCCCTGAACCAGTGGATACTAAACTAAAAATTGGTATGAAAGAGTAGTGACACACAAGTGCCCTGAGCAGTTGATATTAAAAAGTAGTGAAACATTAGTGGCCTGAACAATTGGCATTTCACTGTAGTGACACTCAAGTGGCCTGAACGATTGGTATTAAACTATAGTGACACAAGTGCCCTGAGCCAATGAATACTCTACTACCAATTGTTATTAAAGAGTAGTGAAACACAAATACCCTGAACAATTGGTATTAAAGAGTAGTGACACCCAAGTGCTTTTTGCAAGTAGTATTAAACAGTACTGGCACACAAGTGCCCTGAACTAGTAGATACTCCATAA
Organism: Gastrophryne carolinensis; assembly: GCA_027917425.1. Lineage (NCBI taxonomy): Eukaryota > Metazoa > Chordata > Amphibia > Anura > Microhylidae > Gastrophryne > Gastrophryne carolinensis. The sequence goes on along the minus strand of CM051240.1, from coordinate 109,006,700 downwards.
ACAATTGCTATTAAAGAGTAGTGAAACCTTAGTGGTTTGAGCAAGTGGTAGTAAAGAGTGCTGACAGCCAAATTATTTGAGCAAGAGGCATTAAAGAGGATTGAAACACAAGTGTCCTGAACAAGTGGATACTGCATTAACAATTGAATTAAAGAGTAATGACATACTAGTGGTTTTAGTAAGTGGTATTAAACAGTACTGACACACCAGTGGTTTGAGCAAGTGGTATTAACAGTACTAACATATCAGTGGTTTGAGCAAGTGGCATTAAAGACTACTGACACACCAATTGTTTGAGCAAGTGGTATTAAAGAGTACTGACACACCAGTGGTTTGAGCAAGTGGTATTAAAAAGTACTGACACACCAATTGTTTGAGCAAGTGGTATTAAACAGTACTGACACACCAGTGGTTTGAGCAAGTGGTATTAAAGTGGACCAACACCCTGAGGTGATCGGCCCGGGAATCTATAAGATTCCCGGGCCGATCACCTCACACACCGCGGGACATCCGAGATCGGGATGTCCCGCGGGGTGAACCCCCCCTGAACACCCCAAATCCACCTACCTGGTCTCCGGCGGCGGCCGGCCGCCGCCGCCTCCCTCGCGCCCCTCTAGGCGTGCGCGTGCCCGCGCCGGCCGTCTCTGAATGGCTGGCGCGGGCGCGCACACGTCAAGAGTGACGCGCGGGAGGTGCCGACGGGCAAGCTGCTTGTACGTTGCTGTCAATCAGCTTGTCCGTCGGCGCCGATTGGACGGCGCGGCCACGTGGGAGCGGGGAGAGGTGAGTTTTGGGGGCTTTCTGGGGGGTTCCACACAGCGGGGCACCCCCGATCGGGGTGCCCCGGGGAAGTGGACCAATACCCAGGATAGTCAAAATCCTGGGTGTTGGTCCACTTTAAACAGTACTGACACGCCAGTGGTTTGAGCAAGTGGTATTAAACAGTACTGACATGCAACTAATCTAGCCCTCACTCTAGTCGCTTTCCCTGAATAAATGTCTTGAAAAGGTCAATAGTGTACTTAACATCCTATCTAGCCCTCACTCCAGCTGCTCTCCATAAATAAATGTCCTCACTAGAGATGAGCGAACTTTTGAAAAGTTCGATTCGGCCGATTCGATAAATGCCGGCATGGTGGGAGCCGGCCGGCGGGCCGGTAAAGCCGGCCGGCCCGCTCCCACCATGCCGGCATTTAAAAAAAAAAAAAAAAAAAAAAAAAGCATTTTTGCCGGCATGGTGGGAGCGGTGTCAGCGGAACCGGCCGGCCCGCTCCCACCATGCCGGCATTTCAAAAAAAAAGCAAACACTTACCTGCAGGTCCGGAGCGTGGAGGCCGGCGCCGCTCTCAGCTGTCATCTGAGGGCGCGTCATCATCAGACAGCGGAACCGGCCGGCCCGCTCCCACCATGCCGGCATTTTTTTTTTTTTAATTTCAGGAAAAATTCGATCGGCACGAACCACAAAATATTCGGGTTCGTGCCGAATCGAATATTTCCTGAAATTCGGAGCGAATTCCGGTTCGTCCGAACCGGTTCGCTCATCTCTAGTCCTCACAAAGACAGTTTTTGTGAAAACATGTTGGTGCCCAGGCTGGTTATACTGAGAAGCGGGGGCCTAACACCATTTTTTCAAACACATTTTTAAGTGTTTTTAACTCAGGAGGGGGACCCTTTGTCTTTTTTTTAATTAATCCTTTATGTCCTGTCACCCAGCCAGTATAAAAGGCTTCCAGCAGCAGCAGGAGTGAGAGCCGAAGCCAAAGTGATTGGTGTGGGACAGAGGTAAGTATTAAAAAAAAAAAAAAAAAAAAAAAAAAATATATATATATATATATATATATATATATATATATATATATTCTTGCGGTGTGTGTGTGTGTTTTAACATTTTACCCTTTGTGAACTGGTAAGGGGTCCATAAGACCCCATATACCAGTTCACAAGGCTTGAGGGGCTGGCAAGTCACCTCTGGCTTCTATTACTTGCCTCCTCAAAGGCCGGGGGCAGAGGAGCCCACAGCCCATTAAGGCTATGTTGGCTTATAGCCTTTCGGGCGTCGAGGCTGGCCTCCACTCCTTGGTCTACAAGCCCCGTATAGCTGGTGCCCGGACGATGTTACTGGGAAGAAGGGATCCCACACCAATGTTTTTTTGTTTAACACTTGACAGTGTGGAGAGTAGTTGGATTTTATTTGTAAATATTATAAAGTGCTCTTTTCAGTTTGGGAGGTTTACTGCGCAGAAACGGGGGGCTACCAATACATATGTGGTACCGTTGTAATTGGGAGAAATTGGGTTTTTACAGTCAATATATTTTTTGGGATAAAATAAATGTTTTATTTAAAATAAACAAGAATATATATATATATATATATATATATATATATATATATATATATTAATTAATTTTTCACTCAAGAATATTTAAAAAAACACTGGAAAGATAACAAACAAAACATTTCATGTTAAAGCTTAAACTCGGCATATATAGGGTGACAAATTTTCCAGGTATAGCATCACTAAAAAGGATGTTGTACCAACATATAAACAGTGTACCCCAAGCTGCTTTCAGTACTTTCAGTGCTAGATGAAGAAGGCTCCAGCTGCCTTATAGAAGAATAGGGGAGGCCTGCGGGCCCAGATTTGGACAGACTGTTAGACCAGCAGCAAGAGCAGTGATCAGCTGGCAACACACTGGAACACAAATGTGAGTTCTGGCATCAAACTTAATGCAAACCAATATACCAGACAAGGTAACAAAGGTACAGGTCGGAGGCCAGCAGCAAGAGCAGTGATCAGCTGCCAACACACTGGAACACAACACAACAACTGGGAACTGGGAACTGTGGGTCCCGCTGGCAACCCACATGAACACAGAGGGGGGATCCCCCATAGCAGACCGGCAACCCACTGGAACAAAGAGGGGGTATCCCAGCAATAGGACGAAAAGAGAATGGCTGGCAACCCACTGGAACAGGGAGGTGGGTTCCCCAAAACTGGAAGAACCCAGCGGCAGCAGTAGAGTGTTCAAGAGATTGCTTGACAGTGGATACAATCAATGGAAACTACACAATATCTTGCTAACTTGGCTTTGAGGGTGGCCCTTATTTTAGGCCCCGTTACCAATTATCACAGGTGAGGGCTAATGAGTGTACTGGCCGGGTAGCACCAGTGCACACCTGCTGCTGGCTGCTAAAATAGCAACTGTGCTAAATAAAAGCACAGATCCCCCAGCAAGCTGTCAGTGGAACTACTCAACTGTGACCATGTTATTTAAGAATGCAGGTGCTATAAGGTCCTTTAAAAAGGTTATTAATATTTATTTTACAGGGTCACAAATGTTAAATGCATTGTCCAGGCGAAGTGTCAAAATGTCCTTACTTCCCATGTAGCTGATTAATCCTGTTATGCTACTAAAGAAAACAGTTAAAACTAAGATCAAGCCTGTGTGTATCATGCCCAGCCCTCAGATCATGACATTCATGACTCTCTTTTTATCGCTGTGAGTTAGACCTATGTCAATCCCTATTTTTCTGCTAAGCTTTTTCTTTTAGTTGATTATAAAGTAAACTGTCCTTCATACACAGAAATGTAATTGTCTGGCAGTGCTGACACAGACTTTTGAAAAGAGAGATAATAACCCAGCAACAAAACTTTTCAGACACAGCCGACTGGCAGACATCAGCTTACTGGGAGGTAAAACATATTTGCTTTCTTTTTACAGTTAGACTGCAGTGTTCCTATCACATTGAAGTAACTTTTACAATACTCCCTTTTCTGTGCTTAAATAGCTTTTTGAACATTTCCACAACCTTTTAAGTTCTTATCATATAGTGGAGAAATATGTAATATGAAACGTGTTTCAGCATCCCATTCTTAGTAAAGGCGTTTCTTAAAACCTGCTACAGTATGTTCAATTGCCTGTCAAAACGAAACTTTTTTATTTTTCTGTTGTACTGTCAGTGTTTAACCTATGGCAAAACCCAACTAAACCCAGTATAAACCCACTCTGGATCGGATGGAGTTGTAAATTAAGGTACAGTAACACAACAGTAGTGATGGGCTAGAGCGTAGATCTGACCCAGGTCTGTCTGGCACAGCATTTGGGAAAGCATCTGATCTGATTATTTTTGGCCCCCTATATAATCTTGCCTGTAAGGGCATTTTTTCCATATTGCTGAGTTACCATATTTTTTTCCTCCATATGACACCCCCCATGCTCATGCATTTTAAGAAGCAAATGTAAAAAAAATTACATTACAGGCACCTCCGAGGTTGCTGCAGCAGGCCGGGCTTTCTTCCTTCGCTTCAGTGAATGGGTGTGGCCTATGTGCTGGGGCTTGACCTAGATATGGCTGGGCATGGCCTATGAACGCCCAGCAGTCATTCACAAACCTGGCCCGTAAATAGGCTACGCCAACCTGCCGAAGCGAGGAAATAATCTGCCCGGGAGCCTGTAGGAATGCCGCTGCGTGTGTGTATGTGTGTGTGTCTTTGTCTGTGTGTGTGTATGTGTTTGTGTGCCACTCACTGGCTGTGATAGGGGATGCCACCTACTGCCTGTAATGAGGGATGCCGCACACTGCCTATAATAGGGATGCTGCTCACTATCTGTAATGGGGTGATTTGGTGGGGTTGTGCACACTGCCTGATGTGGGGTGATTAAAAGGGGGATTTTAACATTTGATTTACTAATGACCAAGAATCTTGCTTTTTGCCGACATGGCATTAAATACTAACTTATTAAACAGTAGGACACTACCCTTTTCCCTTCACCCCATCCCATTTTATTCAACCTTTCCACCTCTCATTGTTTCTCTTTCTTCCTTTCCTGGCTCTCTTTTTTACTGTTAAATAGTAAAAATCAAAATCCCTGGTCTTTCAGATGACAGACATTCATCTTATATAAAAATGTAAGGCTAACATGGATCTGTAAAAATGCATCACTTGTATTATTATGTATTATCATACTACTTAATTCTTCTCAGATCCTGTACCTGCCTGTGGAATTTTTCATATATATGTACATACTCCATACTGGTTTTGTTGGGTGCAGTTTATTCTAAAAAAATGTAAAATGTTGTAAAAAAAAGTAAATAATGCAGCACGCCAATTAAAAAGCAGCTGTACACCCAGTGCACTCTGCTACCTGTTATTTTTTGCTATTTCACATGGTATTTTACATAGAGTCTGTATGAATAGAAATACATGGAGGAAAAAAAACAAAAATAAAATACTGATCAGGGATTGCTACAAGCTACTAAATATATCAGAATCCACAGAAGACTTGCTTCTAAGGCAAATACATAAAGCCACTAATTTAAATAAGGTAGGTATTATGGGGGACCTTAAAAAAGGACAACACACAAGAATTTCACTTTCCCATGTGTTGCCCCTCTTAGTGGGTTCTGAATTCGGGTGCCCCACTGTGTGTTACCCCCCAGGTCACCCAATTCACTCACCTTTCTTTTGTTCTCACTGATCAGGTTTGGGTGAAACTGAGCGGCTCGCTCAGCCAATCAGCATGCTCATTTTTGCCTGGCTCCCTCTGGCTCTGTCAGGGGCTAAGCCACCTGAATTGCTACGCAGCCTAGCAGAGATAAAGGAAGTCGAGTGCGCTGCCTGCTGCATCCCCCACTCAGCTTCTAGCTGCCTATTCAGGAAGGCGAGATGTGGGTGCATGCACAGATAGAGGTGAGCGAGTATGCGGCCGCAGCAACGACAGTTGGCAAGGGCTCCGGTTAGAACCATAATAAGAACTCGGATGGCCCAGGAGTCTTTTGGACCCCAGGGCCTCCGAAATTCCTCTTTAATTACCCAGATATAGATTGTGAAGCTGAAACCTGTGTTTTATGTCAAAAACAAAAGCTGGCTACCTTTCCCAACAAGTGCAAGCTCCAACTAGAGGGAGGGCTATTTTGGACTTAATACTAACCAATATACCAGACAATGTAACAAAGGTACAGGTTGGAGGCCACCTTGTAAACAGTGATCACAAAAACGCAGAACATAAGAAAGGCAAAGTTTGACTAGCTTGGAGATGCCTGAAACATTGACTGGGAAATGTGCTCAAAAACATAAGCATGGACACTAGTATAGAAATCCTTAATATTCATTGTGCTAGATATAATTCTTACAGGAATAAAAGGGGTAAACCTATGTGGCTAAACAAAAAGTTTAGGGGACTGCCAGCCTGCTGCTCCTCCATCTTCTGCCCTCCCGTGGCTGTGGCGGCCTGGCCAGCAACGCATGAATGATGGAAAGGTGAGTTTCCATTTTCCTTTTTTTTTTTCACATTCGCTTGATAAGACTTCACATTTGGAGTGCATCTTATAGGGTAAAAATATGGTATTTACTTAACGTCTTCTTTGCTTCTCTATTCACAGAGGAACATGATATGCCAGGTGAAGTGCAGAGCAATAACCCAAACCTTCCATTAAATGTCACTTGTCCAACCAAAGAAGTGCAACACCACCTTAAACAAATTAAAATAGACAAATCTGCAGGGCCAGATGGCATTCATACACTTTATAACCACTTGCTTAAACATATTATTGTTTTTTAAGGGATTTATATAAATAATAGACAAGTATATTACTTGCCTGTTTGTAGATTCAATAATGATGTAGGGTTGTTTCACAACATTGGCACTTAGCAAATAATTAGCAAATGTGGTGCCAATATTTAAAAATGGTCTAAAGGGGAACCTGGGAACTACAGTTTAACATCTATGATGGATTTATGAGGAATCACTCCTGCTTTTAAGAGGTAGTAAGTTCAAGACTGAATCAGGGTGAGCTATTGGATGTTATATATCTTGATGTTTCTAAAGCATTTGATACTGTGTCACGTAAAAGGATGGTACAAATGATGAGAATACTTGGACTGGGGGAAACATCTGTACATGGGTAATTGCCTTAATGATAGGAAGAAGAGGGTTATTATCAATTGTACATACTCAAATTGGATCACCCTTACTAGCGGAGTACTGCAAGGGTCATTTTTAAAGTGAAACAGTAAAGTATCAATCTTTGCAGATCATGCTAACTGCTAAGCTAAGTAGGCAGCTACAAACAGATTTAGATAAATTGGAAGCATGGGCAGTAAAATGTCAACTAAAGTTTAATACAAATAAATGTAAGGTTATGCACATGGGCAGGCAAACTTTGTGCCATGATTACATGCTAAATAAGGAAATGCTTGGCAAAACTAAAATGGAAAAGGACCTAGGGATTAACAATAAACTTAACTGTAGTGTCCAATGTCAGGCAGCAGCTGACAAGGTAAACAGGATCATGTGGTGCATCATGACCAGAGCATCATTTTAAGTCACTGGTCAGATCCCCTATGAAATTTTATGTATAGTTATGGGTAGAGAGGAGCGAATTTATGAAAAATTTGATTTGGGCGATTCGCAGAATTTTCCGAAAAAAATTGTTTTGGTCCGAATTTATTTGCGGCAAACCGCTATTAATAACGGCTATTTCTGGCCTTCCAAGAGGCTCAGTTGGGTTGTAGAACATTTTGCCTTGCTGTAACACGCATAAGATGCGTGCTGGGTTAGTGAAATAATACTGTAAAGAAGTATGACATGCAGATCAGAGGCATCGCTATCAGAATCACTCTCGCAGAGCGGCACAATTACTGAGCCTTGAGGTGGCATCTGCATAAGGAGCCCATATATTGCTTGAAAGACACATTGGAGTTGGCAGCAGCATAAGGAGCCCATATATTGCCTTAAAGACACACCCTCGAGTTGGCAGCAGCATAAGGAGCCCATAAATTGCCTGAAAAACTCATCCTAAAGTTGGCTGCAGAATGAAGAGCCCATATATTGCCTGAAAGACACACCCTGGAGTTGGCAGCGGCATAAGGAGACCATTTATTGCCTGAAAAACACATTGGAGTTGGCAGCAGCATTAGGAGCCCATATATTGCCTGAAAGACACACCCTGGAGTTAGCAGCAGCATAAGGAGCCCATATATTGCCTGAAAAACACATTGAAGTTGACAGCAGCATTAGTAGCCCATATATTGCCTGAAAAATACATTGGAGTTGGCATTAGCATAAGTAGCCCATATATTGCCTGAAAGACACACCCTGGAGTTGGCAGCAACATAGGGAGCCCATATATTGCCTGAAAGACACATTGGAGTTGGCAGCAGCATAAGGAGCCCATATATTGCCTGACAGACACACCCTGGAGTTGGCAGCAGCATAAAGAGCCCATATATTGCCTGAAAGACACACCCTGGAGTTGGCAGCAGCATAAGGAGCCCATTTATTTCCTGAAAGACACATTGGAGTTGGCAGTAGCATAAGGAGCCCACATATTGCCTGAAAGACACACCCTGGAGTTGGCAGCAGCATAAGGAGCCCATATATTGTCTGAAAAACACATTGAAGTTGGCAGCAGCATTTGGAGCACATATATTGCCTGAAAGACACACCCTGGAGTTGGCAGAAGCATAAGGAGCTCATATATTGCCTGAAAGACACATTGGAGTTGGCAGCAGCATTAGGAACCCATATATTGCCTGAAAGACACATTGGAGTTGGCAGCAGCATTAGGAACCCATATATTGCCTGAAAGACACACTCTGGAGTTGGCAGCAGCACAAGGAGCCCATATATTGCCCAAAAAACACATTGGAGTTGGCAGCAGCATAAGGAGCCCATATATTGCCTGAAAACACATTGGATTTGGCAGCAGCATAAGGAGCCCATATATTGCCTGAAAGACACACCCTGGAGTTGGCAGCAGCATAAGGAGCCCATATATTGCCTGAAAGACACACCCTGGAGTTGGCAGCAGCATAAGGAGCCCATATATTGCCTGAAAGACACATTGGAGTTGGCAGCAGCATAAGGAGCCCATATTTTGCCTGAAAGACACACCCTGGAGTTGACAGCAGCATAAGGAGCCCTTATATTGCCTGAAAGACACGTTGGAGTTGGCAGCAGCATTAGGAGCCCATATATTGCCTGAAAGACACACCCTGGAGTTGGCAGCAGCATAAGGAGCCCATATATTGCCTGAAAGACACACCCTGGGGTTGGCAGCAGCATTAGGAGCCCATATATTGCCTGAAAACACATATGAGTTGGCAGCAGAATAAGGAGCCTATATATTGCCTGAAAGACACACCCTGGAGTTGGCAGCAGCATAAGGAGCCCATATATTGCCTGAAAGACACATTGGAGTTGGCAGCAGCATTAGGAGCCCATATATTGCCTGAAAGACACACCCTGGAGTTGGCAGCAGCATAAGGAGCCCATATATTGCCCGAAAAACACACCCTGGAGTTGGCAGCAGCATAAGAAGCACATATATTGCCTGAATGACACATTGGATTTGGCAGCAGCATTAGGATCATATATATAGCCTGAAAGACACACCCTGGAGATGGCAGCAGCATAAGGAGCCCATATATTGCCTGAAAGACACATTGGAGTTGGCAGCAGCATAAGGAGCCCATATATTGCCTGAAAGACACACACTGGAGTTGGCAGCAGCATAAGCAGCCCATATATTGCCTGAAAGATACATTGGAGTTGGCAGCAGCATTAGGAGCCCATTTATTTCCTGAAAGACACATTGGAGTTGGCAGTAGCATAAGGAGCCCACATATTGCCTGAAAGACACACCCTGGAGTTGGCAGCAGCATAAGGAGCCCATATATTGTCTGAAAAATTGGCAGCAGCATTTGGAGCACATATATTGCCTGAAAGACACACCCTGGAGTTGGCAGAAGCATAAGGAGCTCATATATTGCCTGAAAGACACATTGGAGTTGGCAGCAGCATTAGGAACCCATATATTGCCTGAAAGACACACTCTGGAGTTGGCAGCAGCACAAGGAGCCCATATATTGCCCGAAAAACACATTGGAGTTGGCAGCAGCATAAGGAGCCCATATATTGCCTGAAAACACATTGGATTTGGCAGCAGCATAAGGAGCCCATATATTGCCTGAAAGACACACCCTGGAGTTGGCAGCAGCATAAGGAGCCCATATATTGCCTGAAAGACACATTGGAGTTGGCAGCAGCATAAGGAGCCCATATTTTGCCTGAAAGACACACCCTGGAGTTGACAGCAGCATAAGGAGCCCTTATATTGCCTGAAAGACACGTTGGAGTTGGCAGCAGCATTAGGAGCCCATATATTGCCTGAAAGACACACCCTGGAGTTGGCAGCAGCATAAGGAGCCCATATATTGCCTGAAAGACACACCCTGGGGTTGGCAGCAGCATTAGGAGCCCATATATTGCCTGAAAACACATATGAGTTGGCAGCAGAATAAGGAGCCTATATATTGCCTGAAAGACACACCCTGGAGTTGGCAGCAGCATAATGAGCCCATATATTGCCTGAAAGACACATTGGAGTTGGCAGCAGCATTAGGAGCCCATATATTGCCTGAAAGACACACCCTGGAGTTGGCAGCAGCATAAGGAGCCCATATATTGCCCGAAAAACACACCCTGGAGTTGGCAGCAGCATAAGAAGCACATATATTGCCTGAATGACACATTGGATTTGGCAGCAGCATTAGGATCCCATATATTGCCTGAAAGACACACCCTGGAGATGGCAGCAGCATAAGGAGCCCATATATTGCCTGAAAGACACATTGGAGTTGGCAGCAGCATAAGGAGCCCATATATTGCCTGAAAGACACACACTGGAGTTGGCAGCAGCATAAGCAGCCCATATATTGCCTGAAAGATACATTGGAGTTGGCAGCAGCATTAGGAGCCCATATATTGCCTGAAAGACACACCCTAGAGTTGGCAGCAGCATAAGGAGCCCATATATTGCCTGAAAGACACACCCTGGAGTTGGAAGCAGTATTAGGATCCCATATATTGCCTGCAAGACACACCCTGGAGTTGGCAGCATTATAAGGAGCTACCATGCATCAGCTACTACCATGGATCAGGCATTGGTGGGTGGAAATCCTGGCTGATCTATGCCTGATTCATCTTCACAAAGGCGAGTCCCTCCACATTTTTTCGTGGACAGACGAGTTCTCCTCGCCGTAACTATGGCCCCCGCCGCACTAAACACCTGCTCAGATGGCACACTACTGGCCAGGCAGGACAGCTTTCCCAGTGCAAACTCTGCCAGTTGGGGCCACAAATCAAGTTTGGCTGCACAGAAGTCCAACGGATCCTCAAGGTGCGTTGGGACGGTCTTGTCAAGGTATGACATGACCTGCTGGTTCAGGTCCTGCTCAAGGTCTTCCTGCTGCTCATGAGTAGCCTTCCTATGCGGGTGAAGAAAGCTACTCATTAGCGACTGAAGACTCAGGCTGCTGCTGATGGAGCTGCTGCTGCTCCTGCCACCCCCCCAGCAGCCATGGCAGTGGAAGGTGAGCACAGAGGTCCCCCCGAGTAAGACCTGCGAGAGTATGGACGATGGCGCAGATAGGCGCATCAGCTAACTGACTACGTAGAATGTCTTTGTAGTAGGTCAGTTTGTCCTCCCTCTCAGTGGGTGTAAAAAATGCCCCCATCTTGTGCCTGTAGAGAGGGTCCAATAAGGTGGAGAGCCAGAAGTCATCCTGCTGACAAATGGAGACAATTCGGCAGTCACTATGCAACCACGTGAGCATCGCACCATTTGTACAAGTGACTCGGAGGGACTACCTGTTTCCATCTCCACTGCATACTGCCACGGTGTGTCTGGGTCCTCTGTCTCGCCTTCCTCACAACCCTCTAGCTCCTCTGGCTGCTCCTGCTCCTCCTCTTGTCAGATGACTAGATAAAATGGCCATTTTGTCAAACCTAAACTTCCCTGTGCCCCTCCACCTCCAGTTCAGCTCCCACGGGGTTCATGTGGCCGTGAGATGTAGGCACCATGTCTCCAGTGCCCTGACCAGCCATGGTTTCCAACATGTGTTGTAGTACATGAAGCAATGGAATCATGTCGATCATCCCGTAATCCTGGCGACTGACAAATAAAGTGGCTTCCTCAAAGGGCCTGAGCAAATGGCAGGTGTCACGTATGAGCTGCCACTGGTTTACATTAAAGTTACACAGAGGAGTCCCCGATCTGCTTGGATCATCAGCAGATCGGGGACGGATTTTCTCTGTTCGTATAGTCGATCCAACATATGGAGGGTGGAATTCCAACGGGTGCCCATATATTGCCCGAAAAACACACCCTGGAGTTGGCAGCAGCATAAGAAGCACATATATTGCCTGAATGACACATTGGATTTGGCAGCAGCATTAGGATCATATATATAGCCTGAAAGACACACCCTGGAGATGGCAGCAGCATAAGGAGCCCATATATTGCCTGAAAGACACATTGGAGTTGGCAGCAGCATAAGGAGCCCATATATTGCCTGAAAGACACACACTGGAGTTGGCAGCAGCATAAGCAGCCCATATATTGCCTGAAAGATACATTGGAGTTGGCAGCAGCATTAGGAGCCCATTTATTTCCTGAAATACACATTGGAGTTGGCAGTAGCATAAGGAGCCCACATATTGCCTGAAAGACACACCCTGGAGTTGGCAGCAGCATAAGGAGCCCATATATTGTCTGAAAAACACATTGAAGTTGGCAGCAGCATTTGGAGCACATATATTGCCTGAAAGACACACCCTGGAGTTGGCAGAAGCATAAGGAGCTCATATATTGCCTGAAAGACACATTGGAGTTGGCAGCAGCATTAGGAACCCATATATTGCCTGAAAGACACACTCTGGAGTTGGCAGCAGCACAAGGAGCCCATATATTGCCCGAAAAACACATTGGAGTTGGCAGCAGTATAAGGAGCCCATATATTGCCTGAAAACACATTGGATTTGGCAGCAGCATAAGGAGCCCATATATTGCCTGAAAGACACACCCTGGAGTTGGCAGCAGCATAAGGAGCCCATATATTGCCTGAAAACACATATGAGTTGGCAGCAGAATAAGGAGCCTATATATTGCCTGAAAGACACACCCTGGAGTTGGCAGCAGCATAATGAGCCCATATATTGCCTGAAAGACACATTGGAGTTGGCAGCAGCATTAGGAGCCCATATATTGCCTGAAAGACACACCCTGGAGTTGGCAGCAGCATAAGGAGCCCATATATTGCCCGAAAAACACACCCTGGAGTTGGCAGCAGCATAAGAAGCACATATATTGCCTGAATGACACATTGGATTTGGCAGCAGCATTAGGATCCCATATATTGCCTGAAAGACACACCCTGGAGATGGCAGCAGCATAAGGAGCCCATATATTGCCTGAAAGACACATTGGAGTTGGCAGCAGCATAAGGAGCCCATATATTGCCTGAAAGACACACACTGGAGTTGGCAGCAGCATAAGCAGCCCATATATTGCCTGAAAGATACATTGGAGTTGGCAGCAGCATTAGGAGCCCATATATTGCCTGAAAGACACACCCTAGAGTTGGCAGCAGCATAAGGAGCCCATATATTGCCTGAAAGACACACCCTGGAGTTGGAAGCAGTATTAGGATCCCATATATTGCCTGCAAGACACACCCTGGAGTTGGCAGCATTATAAGGAGCTACCATGCATCAGCTACTACCATGGATCAGGCATTGGTGGGTGGAAATCCTGGCTGATCTATGCCTGATTCATCTTCACAAAGGCGAGTCCCTCCACATTTTTTCGTGGACAGACGAGTTCTCCTCGCCGTAACTATGGCCCCCGCCGCACTAAACACCTGCTCAGATGGCACACTACTGGCCAGGCAGGACAGCTTTCCCAGTGCAAACTCTGCCAGTTGGGGCCACAAATCAAGTTTGGCTGCACAGAAGTCCAACGGATCCTCAAGGTGCGTTGGGACGGTCTTGTCAAGGTATGACATGACCTGCTGGTTCAGGTCCTGCTCAAGGTCTTCCTGCTGCTCATGAGTAGCCTTCCTATGCGGGTGAAGAAAGCTACTCATTAGCGACTGAAGACTCAGGCTGCTGCTGATGGAGCTGCTGCTGCTCCTGCCACCCCCCCAGCAGCCATGGCAGTGGAAGGTGAGCACAGAGGTCCCCCCGAGTAAGACCTGCGAGAGTATGGACGATGGCGCAGATAGGCGCATCAGCTAACTGACTACGTAGAATGTCTTTGTAGTAGGTCAGTTTGTCCTCCCTCTCAGTGGGTGTAAAAAATGCCCCCATCTTGTGCCTGTAGAGAGGGTCCAATAAGGTGGAGAGCCAGAAGTCATCCTGCTGACAAATGGAGACAATTCGGCAGTCACTATGCAACCACGTGAGCATCGCACCATTTGTACAAGTGACTCGGAGGGACTACCTGTTTCCATCTCCACTGCATACTGCCACGGTGTGTCTGGGTCCTCTGTCTCGCCTTCCTCACAACCCTCTAGCTCCTCTGGCTGCTCCTGCTCCTCCTCTTGTCAGATGACTAGATAAAATGGCCATTTTGTCAAACCTAAACTTCCCTGTGCCCCTCCACCTCCAGTTCAGCTCCCACGGGGTTCATGTGGCCGTGAGATGTAGGCGCCATGTCTCCAGTGCCCTGACCAGCCATGGTTTCCAACATGTGTTGTAGTACATGAAGCAATGGAATCATGTCGATCATCCCGTAATCCTGGCGACTGACAAATAAAGTGGCTTCCTCAAAGGGCCTGAGCAAATGGCAGGTGTCACGTATGAGCTGCCACTGGTTTACATTAAAGTTACACAGAGGAGTCCCCGATCTGCTTGGATCATCAGCAGATCGGGGACGGATTTTCTCTGTTCGTATAGTCGATCCAACATATGGAGGGTGGAATTCCAACGGGTGGAAACATCGCAAATCAGACTATGTTGGGGGATACCGTTCTGACACTGTAGCTCAAGAAGGGTGTGCTTGGCGGTGTAGGAGTGGCTGAAGTGCATGCAAAGTTTCCTTTCCGTTGTTAGGATGTCTTGCAGATGGGGGGAAGAGTTCAGAAAATGCTTGACAACTAGGTTGAACACGTGTGCCATACAGGGTGCATGGCTCATGCTTCCTTGTCGCAGCGCAGACACGATGTTCTTCCCATTGTCAGTCACCATGGTTCCCATTTGCAGTTTTCGTGGAGTAAGCCATGTTTTGATTTCTTGATGAATGAATTTTAGCAGCTCCTCCCCTGTGTGACTTCGTTCGCCACGGCAAACCATGTGAAGCACAGCGTGACACCGCCGTGCCCTGCACACGTGGTAGGCTGGAGGGGCACCGAGACTTGACCGAACAGTGGAGGCTGAGGAGACGGCGGAGGATGAGGAGGCAGAGTCGCACAGTGTCACAGGCGCAACGGCCTGGGAGCGTGGAGGCCGAAGCGGCGCGACCTGTCCAAGTTGCTGTTGTGGCTGTGCAGGAACCACATTCACCCAGTGGGCCGTAAAGGACATGTATTGTCCCTGACTAAAGTTACAGCTCCAGATGTCGGTGCTGCCGTGCACTTTGGTGCACACCGACAGGCTCAAGGACTGGCCAACCTTCTGTTCAACAAATTTGTGCAGGGCTGGTACTGCCTTCTTTGCAAAGAAATGATGGCTTGGGACTCTCCACCTTGGCTCGGCACAAGCCATCAGTTCTCTAAAAGGTGTAGAGTCCACCACCTGAAAAGGGAGGGACTGCAGCACCAGCAACTCGGACAGCAGCACATTTAGCTTCTGCGCCGTAGGATGAGTGGGCGCATACTGTTGTCTCTTGGACATGGCTTCTCTGATGGATTGCTGGTGGGATGAATGACTTGTAATAGGAGGAGCAGGAGCATCTGGAGCGACAGAGGATGGGTATGACGTACAGCTACCTTTGGCTGAGGTGCTGGAGCTTGGCTGAAGTTGAGAGCAGCGTGACTCTGGCTGACGCAGCAGGCTGAACCCCCACTTCGGAGCCTCGATTCTCCCAAGCCGCTTTATGGTACCAACATTGGGGCCCTGACCATGCTTCACCTTCTGTCTACACATCTTGCATGTGGCCAGGTTACCCTCCTGTGGATGCTTGATGAAAAACTGCCACATTGCCGAGTAGCCAACTTTCCCACCAACAGTCCACACCAATTCACTGCTACTGCCGCCAACTCCAGGAACCCCTGCTCCACTACCTCCCGGGAAGGTAGCCTGCCGCAGGTGGTCTACCCTGCCCCGAGCCACGTTTGGCTCCAGACATCCCAATTCTGCCACCATGCTGACTGCCAACCCTACTACCACCTTGCTGACTCAGCAACTGACTCAGGGGCAACCTGGGACCCTCTTGAAGCCCCTTCTGCACTGGACTCCAAAGTGCGATCGGCTTCATCATCATCATCATCATCATCATCGAGTTGTGTCTGCCTGTCACTGATGTCCTCCTCGGTTTCCTCAACAGTGTCTGCTG
Organism: Gastrophryne carolinensis; assembly: GCA_027917425.1. Lineage (NCBI taxonomy): Eukaryota > Metazoa > Chordata > Amphibia > Anura > Microhylidae > Gastrophryne > Gastrophryne carolinensis. Next base: position 108,990,361 of record CM051240.1, on the reverse strand, counting down.
CAGGAGCTGGAACGCTCGCCACACCACCTCCCACGCCACTCTCCTCATCAGTGTTTGTCTGCATAGCGAAAGAAGCGGCAAATGTCTCTTCCATTTCTTGGCTGGGCAGTAGCTGCTGACTGTACTCTAACACATCATCCTCACTGAATAGTGAAGCTGAACCCAAAACATTAGATACGTCAGCTGGGGGGGCCTAGGACAGAGGCAATGGAAGGACAGGGGCTGCTCCCGGGCCATGCCAACTCAGGGTTGTGTCTGAGGAACCTACCGATTGTTGACTAGGGGTGTCAGATGTCACTTGTGATGAGGTGGATGACCGCGTTATCCAATCGATGACGGCATATGCGTTGCTGGTCGAGACACGACCGCTAGCAGATACCGGGAAATCAGGCCTCTCACTGCGACTCCTGCTGCCACTCGCCCCTAGTCTGCTGCAACCTCTGCCTGACGAATCTAGGCCTCTTCTCTGTGCACATCATGGCACTTCTCTGCCTGACATTTTTACTGCGTTTAGGAGGGGAAAACAATACACTACACTACACTTAAAACTGTATTTTTGTAACAGCAGGTGTTTAGAAAAGTTAGAGCAAAATAGGCACTGTAGCTAAAAGCTAATGCAAAAAGACACTGTCAGATGGCCTTATATAGGATGCCCCTGGTCAGAGTTATTTGCACTACAGGCAGTTACTCTTAAAAGATAAATGGTAGCATTCGGGATGCCCCCCGGTGAAAGGCAATGGCTGTTGAAAATTTTATAATGTGACTTTTGTTACAAAATGCAAAAAGTAAGTAGCCAGGTACTCCTAAAAGACACATGCTAGCATTCGGGATGCCCCCCGGTGAAAGGCAATGACTGCTGGAAACTTTAAAATGAGCCTTTTGTTACAAAATGCAAAAGCAAAATGCAAAAGGTAACTAGCCAGGTACTCTTAAAAGATGAATGGTAGCATTCGGGATACCCCCGGTGAAAGTGAATTACTGCTGGAAATTTTACAACTTGACTTTTGTTACAAAATGCAAAAGGTAAGTAACCAGGTACTCCTAAAAGACACATGCTAGCATTCGGGATGCCCCCCCGGTGAAAGGCAATGACTGCTAGAAACTTTACAACTTGACTTTTGTTACAAAATGCAAAAGGTAAGTAGCCAGGTACTCTTAAAAGATAAGTGGTAGCATTCAGGATGCCCCCCGGTGAAAGTGAATTACTGCTGGAAACTTTACAATGTGACTTTTGTTACAAAATGCAAAAGGTAAGTGGCCAGGTACTCTTAAAAGATAAATGCTAGCACGCTTTTTAAAGAATTACACCAGGAAAAGGAAAAGCTAAATAGGCAGGTGTGTTATTAACACTAAATAGGCTTGAAAGCTAATGCAAATACTGCAAAATTTCTCTGTCTCTCTCTGTCACTGTCTCTCTCCTTCTCTCCCTGGCTCTATAGGCTCGATTCAGAGACACATTCGTCTGGACTTCCGTAGCTGTCTGTGAAAGTTTTGGTGGGTGTTTGTCATTTTTTTGCTTTTGTTCGTTCATTTTTCATTCGTACGAACGTTTGGGAATGCGCTTTCGATGAACGGAAGCAAATCGGAACATTTCCGTTAGTTCGGATCATTTTCCAAACAAAATCGGAAACTTTTCGTTCATTCAGATAACTGACGTTGTTGGGATGGGCTTGCGTCTGATTCAGAGAGCTGATTTCCGACGGACCACAACCCTATAAATCCGTTTAATTTCCGATCCACTTACGGGACCTTTGAGGGCTCGGATTGCTATTGTTGAACATGTTTTGAGGCTATGTGGAGGAGTCTGCGCGCCTTTAGCACCAAGGCATTGCATGTATCAGCATGGCCGAGGCCATACATTGTATAGCAATGCATACCTGAATCAATACATTTCATGTATGCCTTATAGATGCATTTTAATGCTGACCTTAATTAGTCCTTAGCATGTAAACATTTATTTTCCCACACATCCATATAATTGCTATTTTTTTTAGACTTATGTCCTTTGTAAATTATATTTGGATTGTTGAACTTGAATCTAAATTTGTTGTAGGAGTTATTGTTTTAGTCGGTTACCTTTGCTTTGTGTAATTATTTTATATTTGGTTGCAGGAACCGCAACATGTGCCACTCACACAACATACAAGCAGTCTTTGGTCCAGATATGCGATTCCTCAGTGTTCTTGCAGGGCATCCAGGGTTGTCCCATGATGCTTATATATTGCAGAGCTCTGGCTTATTTCGTCAGTTTGAGTCAGGAGAATTATTTGGTAGATGGCTCCTGGGTAAGTTTGCTCACATTCCATCAATCCATTTTCACTGTATGGCAATGAATATAGTTGATGACTCATGACTTAACCTATTGCTGTTTTTAGCCCTTGATGACATGTTAAACAATATTGTAGCTTAGAATGTGTATTTTATGTTAGTATTTTTAAATTCTTTCAGGGGATTCTGGATATCCACTCCTGCCCTTGCTCCTGATGCCCGTTCTTTGCCTGCAGAATGCGGGCCAGGGGTTCTCTAATCGGGCACTATGCAAAACCCGGCCCATGTTGGCGAGGGCCCTCTGGCTTTTGAAGTCCAGATTTAGGTGTTTGGACCATACGGGGGGGGGGGGGGGGGGCACTGCAGTATGACCCCAACAAGGTTATACCAATATTTTAATTTACGTTTTTTCACAGGGACCACACGTGCCAGAGTGGCACAACTGAGTGTCAGGGTCCTTCAGTTGGTGGGCGAGATGCAGGAGCTGCGCAACTCGTTAGGGACAACAGATGAAGAATAATGTTTTGTGGCCTGCCATTGCTATGTATTTTGTTTTTTATAGTTTTAAAAATTTGAAATTTTCAAAATGTTTAAAAATTTTAAATATTATGATGGAATCCAAAAAAAAAATGTTACAGTGTCATTTCATTTACAAAATACATTAACACAAAATGGGCCCAGAAATATTTAAAGATGAATATTCACATGACCGAGAAGTGATTTGGGTGAGCTTTAAAGTGGACCAACACCCAGGATTTTGACTATCCTGGGTCTTGGTCCACTTCGGTGGGGCACCCCCGATCGGGGTGCCCCGCTGTTTGAAACCCCCCCAACCCCCGAAAAACTCACCTCTTTCCACTCCCAGCGCCGACGTACAAGCCTGGTCCAGGAACGTCTAAGCGGCTGCCGCCGCCGCCGCCTCCCGCGCGTCCCTTTTGACGCGCGCGCGCCCGCGTCGGCCATTCGCAGACGGCCGGCGCGGGCGCGCGCACGGCTACAGGGGCGCGAGGGAGGCGGCAGCGGCCGGCCGCCGCCGAAGATCAGGTAAGGTTTTTCGGGGGTTTTGGGGGGGTTACACCCCGCGGGACATCCCGATCTCGGATGTCCCGCGGGGTGGGGGGTGATCGGCCCGGGAATCTTATAGATTCCCGGGCCGATCACCCGTGGGTGTTGGTCCACTTTAAGGGTCCAAAAGGGAAGATGGAGGATAGTGCTAAGTGGTTTGGGTGAACTTTAAGGGTCCAAAAGGGAAGATGGAGGATAGGGCTACGTGGTTTGTAGTGCGCAGGCGCTAGATCGTAAGGATTTCCATCTGGACGAATATTTATTGAAGATGGGAAACAGAATCGAACGGGAAACGTAAAGGATTCGTTGGAGGATACGATGGGAAAAGGGCAAAAACGAAAGTCTAAGTTGTAACATGTGAAAATGAAACGGAAAAGTCACACTGGAAAATGACATCCTCGTATTCGTAATCTGCCGTACGAACGGATGGAATCTTTACAGAAGGTTTTCAATGCATGCATAGAATCGCTCATACACTCATACGAGAACGGAAACATTTCACAAAAAAAACAGATCGGCACTAAAACTGAAGCTTTTTTTGTCTCTCTGAATCTAGCCTTATCTGTCCCTCACTGCATCTATCAGATCTAAACAGATCGGCACTAAAACTGAAGCTTTTTTTGTCTCTCTGAATCTAGCCTTATCTGTCCCTCACTGCATCTATCTGTCCCTTGTTCTTTCTATCTCTCCCTCGCTATCTATCTATCTATCTATCTATCTCTCGCTCTGGCTCTGCGTGACCCGTTCTCGCCGCAATACAGTGCTGAAATGAGCTTCCGCAAGATGGCCGCCGCTTATATAGGGCTCTGACAGCATCGGGAAGTCTGGCTGCTGATAGGCAGCATGTGATGCCTACCCAGGATTCTTTGCCCCATGGGACAAGTCCTGACATGTGGATCCACCACTTTAGATGGCCTGGACCGCAGTAAATAGAGTTTTAAGGAAGTGATTCGAGCGATCGAATCGCAGTGATATTCGGATTCATTTAAAATCAAATTTTTCCTGAAATTCGTAACAAATTCGGATTCTGCAGATTCGCTCATCTCTAGTTCTGGGAACCAGTGCATAAGACAAGAACAAACTGGAGCCCATTAAAAGGCAGGCAACTAAATTAATATAGGAATGCAGGGATTAGAGTACCTTTAAAGATTGTCAAAGTTATTTTGTTTTGCAAAGAGATGCCTACGGGGTGATAACTTTGTATGAATATGTCCAAGGTCAATGCAAAGATTTGTCCCACAATCTATTTATACCTTAGAGTGTAACCATAACCCAAGGGCATCCAGTAATGTTAAAGGAAAGGTGCTTTCTCCACCCACATAGCAGGGAATTCTTATCTGTTAGAGCAATCAGACTATGGAACTCTCTGCCAGAAGAGGTAGTCATGAAGAATACACTAAAAGAGGCAAAAGGTGGCTTGGATGCATTACCAGCTATGGTTACTAGACCACTGGAAAGAGAACTTCTTCTCTATACAGGTTGAACTGGATGGACTAAAGTCTTTATTCAGCCTTACATACTATGTTACTATAAAATGGAAACAGCATGAGAAATGTGCATGGGGGGAGTTTGAGGTGGGCAGGGGGCAGACAGGTAGGTTAGTTCCACAAGCAGGCACTGCACAATCAAGCGGTTCTAAGGTTGCAAAGCTAGCAACAGACAGGGCAGCAACAAGTTGAAGAGGTATTAGAGAATTGTCTGGTGCAGTCTGGGCCGACCACTGCTTCCTTCTCTAATCTAAGACCAGCCTGCTGATTGACCAAGATACATCAACATGGTCCCACTACCGCCATATCCTTATGAGTCTCAGTATTATTAGATTGTGATCTATCTAAGAATATTTTCCACTATAACTTGGGTCTAGAGGCAGCAGGGGCTTTAAACCAAAACAGGATGAGGATGAGACTCAAATCCCATGTACCGATACCGATGTACCGATACACAACTCTCACTTTCCTCTGAGGAGGAGAGGCAGTTACAGTCAGGAAACAAGGGTAGATTTAGTTATGCACCCAAGACCTGAGGTCATGCCTAAGCAGCAGAAAGATGGTAGATATGCAGCATATCCTGTTGCCAATGTTCTATTTGAGTCTACTGATGAGGAGATGAAGAGGATGGAGATGAGTCACCAGAGCAGAAGTGAGTTGAAGGAGGAAAGAGAAAAAGACTTCAAGGCCAAGCGTCACCACCCAATGGCCAACAGCAAACAACCAGGAACGGTTTCCCAGCCATATGAACATTTTTTGTCACATCGCAGGATGAAAGATCAATGGTCAGCTATAACATCTGTGGTCAGTGCTTGAGCCAAGAGAAGACCAACAAGAACATATCCTGCCGCTACATCCTGCATGACTGCAGACAATCCACCAGGCTCTGCAGGATCCCCTTAATGTCAGGGTCCATCTGACCACAGATACTTGGTCCAGAAAGCATGTAAAACAGGCCACTGGGTAAATATAATGTAGGTTAGGCATTGAGTAGCAATAGGTGCACCATGTAAGATTCACCTGCTTGGCCACTTCCTCATCCTCCACCTCCTTCTCATCCACTATTTTATGAGCCCACCAACAGTTGTAAGAACTCAGCACGGCCCAAGGCTGTACAGAATTGCATGAGGGGAAACCACGTACCTTGCCTGGTCCATGTGCTGAACCCAGTGATTCAATGTTTCCTCAACAATAACCCGGTGGTTAAATATTTCCTTAACAATTATCCAGGTAAAAACCACTCCTGGAGAGTCTGCTTTCACTTTTGGTGTTCTTACCCCTCTGTCTTCCATTTAGGGTCAAAACTTCCTACCTATGAACCACCTACACATTCAAATTCCCCATTATGTGAGCTGCAGAGGCTATATCAACAAGAAAACCATGGCAAAGTAGCCGTTAGAGCAGGCCACTGTCACAGCTTTACATCTAGAGAAGGTCCAAAGATGCAGGATGTGTATGAAACTCTATGCCCCTTTGAGGAAGGTACAAAAAGGATCAGTATTGACAAGGCAGTCAACTTTAAGCCCCTGATTCTTGTGTGCCTAATAGAAAAAGCACTCTTGTAGCACAGGGCCTGCAAGAAGAAGCAGGAACAGCCAATCATCTTGCAACATGAATAACATATAACCATGCAGAAGAAGGCAACAGAGTAAGAGGATGAGGACTTTGGGGACTCGCAAAAGGTGCCAGTTATGGTCTTTGGATCAAAGGACCAGTTAGAGGACACCATAATAAACACACAGTTCCCCAAGCCACAGGACTTAGAGGTGAGAACGTCTTTATGTTGCAGGATCTCCGCATAATCCACATCAAAGAAGCAATTCATTACTGGTAAACTGCCCTTCTTGATAATTGAGCCATCTGTCATGAGGGTACCTAGAATGGGACATTTAAAGGAAAAACATCTTGGATGAAGAATTTACCTATGGCAATGGATGATTATCTGAAACTCCCCACACCTCTAGCAGACAACAAGGTGGAACCAGCAAGCTTGCAAGTCTAAAATCAACTTGGCAACATTTTGACTATATGAAACACCCAGAAGTACCAGGCGGTATCACTCACAGGGATAGTCCAGGAGTACATGAACTGCAGCTGAGGTCCCAGCAGCCTCATGATCCAAGAGTCCCTGGACTGTTAATTGACATGGTAGATGTGCTTGTTTGTCCTACAGCTAGGGTTTATCTGAAATGCTATTTAGCGGGGAAGGTTTCTCTCTGACAAATGTATCTGCCTCTCCATAGGCATGTGGATCATCTGATTTTTATGAAAATGACCAAGGTTTGGCTATCAGGACACTTCCTTTCCCTGCCTGTAGATTTTCTGAAATAGATACCTGTATCTTTAAAGATGCATTACAATAATCTCAGCCACAGTCCCCTACAGTTTCTGCTGGTGCCACTGCAGTCACTGCTTTGTAATAATTGGGGAGTCCTGCAAGACTTCTCTACAATTTCATCCTCAATAAAATGTATGGAAACTTTTGTGGGCAAACTGCTGGCTACAGTGGTCCTCTGGCTGGACATAGGCGGGATGCAGCCTCGTTATTGAACTAGGGGAGTCCTGCCAGGACACTTTGCACTTTCATCCAGTAATCTAAAATGTATGAAACCCTTTGTAGGGAATCTGGGTGAGCCCTGCTAGGGCCTTACACACTTTCTTCCTCTAATATAAAATGTATGAAAAACTGTCTGGCTGCTGTGGCCTTCTACTTTACCTTGGCAGTAGGCGGGCTATTTTTAAATTAGGGGGAACTCTGCCAAGGCGTTTCATCCTGTAATGTAAAATGTATGAAATCCTTTGTAGGAACTGTGCTGGCTACCGTGGACCATTGTCATAACTGGTGTGTGATGGCCTACTTTTTGGACTGGGGGTGCTCTGCCATGGTTCTCTGCTCTTTCATTCTCTGACGAAAATGCATGAAAACCTTTGTGGGCCTCTGCCTTTATTGGGGCAGGAGACAGTCTAAATTTAGGACAGAGGGAGTCCTGCCAGGGCCCTTTGCACTTGCTGGCTGCTGTGGCCATCTGCCTTCACCTGGGCATAAGGTGGCCACATTTTTGGACTGGGGGAGTCCTGCTAGGGTATTCCGCAATTTCATCCTGTAATGTAAAATGTATAAAACCTAGTGTGGGTTGTGTGTAATCTGCTAGCTGCTGTGGCCCTCTGCCTTCATTTGGGCAAGAGATTGCCTAATTTGTGGACTGGTGGACCCCTGCCAGGAACCGCCACACTTTCATCCTGTAATCTTCTGGCTGCTGTGGCCCTCTTTGCCTTTATTTAGGCTGGAGACTGCACTGAGGAAGCCCTCAGAACTTTAATTCTGTAACACAGAATACTACTTTCTGTAGCTTTTGTACATCTGGGCCCAAACAAGTATCATCATGTTAATGTGTAAGTGCTTTGTTGTTAATTTTTTAGGAGTACATACTAAAAGCCTTATTTGCCTTTATGCCAAAAAAGCTGTATTTGGCCAGAGGTCAAAAGGTCAGAGGACGTGTAGGTGTGAGCATCAAAATTTACTATTAAAGAAATGCCTGTGGAGTAAAATGAAATGTAAATGCTGCAACAGTGGGTCTAGCAGTCATAATTATTTCACACTTAAAAATGTAAATAAAAAAGCGTTGGTATGTATGTTGTAAAATCTTACCTTTCCCTTGTGCTAAGTTCCTGTTATAGCCTACTGGACTAAAGTACTCAAATATGAACACAGCAACTGCGGACACAAGGAGAAGCATCACAAACATCATCACCCAGACAGAAGCACTAAACGGTTCTGCAACAATATGAGAACAAAGAAGAAAAACAGTCATCATTTAATAACTGAAGCAACTGAAACTTTTTAACTAATTAATTATTGACTTTACAGCCGAGATAGTTGAGGCCTAGAGCTAAAACAGGTGTCATACAGTAGCAGCTTTGTAATCTTTGTAAATTATTAAATAATAAAAACATTGACTTTGAATTGTGGCCTGAATACCTTGGGGTTTATTCATGTTGTGACTAACTACAATAGTTACACACAAATTTGCTTGCACACAAGTTATACAAGTTATACAAGTTAAAGCGGTCCTTCACTCTGAATAAGAGCTTATCTTATATGTTTCCCACACCCTGTACATACAGATTGCTCACATTAAAATCATCCTACCTGCATCTACTGCATGTTATGAGTCTTTAAACATCCAAGATGGTGGCTCATGGAACATCGGGCAGCCTGCAAACAGGAAGTGCCTTCTGACTGTGCTGCTCTGCATTCTGGGATTGCTGACCTTTTCCTGACCCCAGCTCTGCTCTGTCTGATCAAAGCACAGCTATAACCCCCCTGTACTTTATCCCACTCTCCTCTCCTCAGTAAGTGTGATGCTTATGAGATGGCGGCACCCGTATACCAGAGTCCTGAACAGAGTTGCAGCCCAGTGGGGGAAAGAATAATAAGTAAGTGACTAAAAACTTAAAATATATTAATTTTGGATGCTGGGGAATCATTTTATAAGGGTTTGGGCTTTTCAATAAATCATGGTGAAGGTCCGGTTTAATGTTACTGCACTGGTGTTACCTTACAATGAGCACAAATTTTGGAAAAGGTGTCTTCAGTAGTGATAAGCGGACCCGCTGAAGTTCGGGTTCACCAAGTTTGGCTGAACTTGCTTCTAAAGTTCAGTTCGGGTCCCTCGAACCCATTCCAAACTCAAACCCCATTGAGGTCAATGGTGACCCAAAATTGGGGGCCCAAAATATAAAAAATGGGGTTGTTCTTCTTCATGCCTAGGGGGGTTATTTCCTCCCCCCCCCCTCTCCACAATGTCTCATGTAACTGACAGTTCAATGAACCACAGAGGGACCATGGTATGAGAGCCCGGATTTTGTCCCACCTTTTTTTTCCTTCTTTCTTTCTTTTTCCTCATAGCAAATTGTCTTTTTGTATTCTAATGATCAGAATGACAATAAAATGATCCACTCACCATAGTTAGTTGTTGCATCATGTGAATGAAACAGGCAAAATATGTACATAATGGTGTGAGCCATAGTAGTTTATATACACATGTCATAATTATATAATGATGTTGTAAAAATGATGTATAGTCAGTTAGCAAGTATATGCACTGCGATTATGTTTTGTTTTTTGTATAGTTTGTGTTTTGTTTTGTCGAAATATGCTCGTTGCCCACGGGAAGTATTCACCTTTCATCATGCCAGTCCAACGTCGAGCGCACTGTCAGTGAGCGGTGCGCCTGCCTCCCCGATCTCGGGGGGGGGGGATGATGCGCCACTGCACTGCCAGGCGATACATCAGCAGTACTTCCGCACTCCAGCGGGGTGCGCAGATGACCGCTTCCTGTCGGGGCAGCTGACGCACTTCCATCCGGAGTACGTCGGCCAATTGCCGACAGCTGACTCGGGCGGGGGAATGGCTGGGTGGTGAGTATAGGCCAGGAAAAGTACTCAAAACAATAACAGAAAGCTAAAAAAATTCAAATCCCAAATCAATCAATATATACATAAATAAATAAATATTTGCATCATTAAATATATATTTACATAAATATATACATAAATAACTACAAAAATACATTATTCAAATATTAGATTTTTTACAGCTGTCACTGTCCAGTGGGGAGGGCGGTGGTGGTGGATTTTGAAGCTGGAATTCCATTATTGTCTTCTGCTGCTCACACAATCTTTCCAGCATGTACAACATGAAATTCCACCTGGTGAGCAAGTCATATTTGAGGCAGTGGGTGGGAACGACGAAGGTGCAAGGAATTTCTGGATAATGGGCCAGGAAGCTCTATACCACCAAGTTGGGCACAGGCACCAGGCAAGGAATGTGTGCCAACCTGCCTCAGCTCAAGGCTGATACAAGGTTCCGCTCATTGTCGTCCATCACCTTGTCAGGCTTCAGGTACAATGGCAGCAGCCACTCATCTGTCCAGTCCTGATGCCGATTCACAGCTCCTGATGAGCTTTATGATGAGATGAGTTTTAGCACCGCATGCTGCCATTTCCCCATGGCAGTGCTGAAAATGATGGTGCAGGGGCTGCGCTGACTGCCTGAGGAGGAAGCAGAGGAGGAAGCAGAGTAGGAGGCTACAGGACGCACCGACTGATGTCGAGCAAACCTGGGTGGTGGAAGAACATGCACCACAGTGCTTCCAGCCATCCCAGGTGCCACTACATTGACCAAGTGGGCAGTTAGAGCGATGTAATGTAAATGTATAGGTGGTGAGATGGACACTGAAGCTGAGGGCATTGCACAGTGAACATCTTATTTTATTCACAATCTGTTGGTGCAGGGCAGGGATGGCTTGGTGACAAAGGCAGTGGCAGCTGGGAATGGCGTATTGTGGAACCGCCTCCACTATCAGATCTTTTAAACTGTCTGTCTCCATCAGGCGGAATAGGAGCATTTTAAAGACCAGCAATTTTGAAATGCTCACACTAAGGGTCAGGGCTAGTGGGTGAGATGGGCCCAACTTCCGCTTTCTCTCCAGAGTTTGCAGGATGGAAAGCTGAATGCTTCTCTGCAATGGTGTGGACAGGCTTGGTGGTGGTGCTGCTGCTGCTGCTGCATGCTGGTGCTGGAGTGGATCCCACATCCTCCCTTTGGGGGGAGACAGGTGGCCTTGTTGTTTGGGAGGTGGAGTTGGAGGCTGAGACAGAGGAAGGTGTTTGTAGGTTTTTCTGGTGGTTTTGCCACTGCAGCTCATGTCTTGCAGATTGCCCGATCATACATGAGGTGCAGAGATGATTAGCAGTTTTCTCTTGCTTCCGTGAAAGTTGTTTGGCACAACTTGCAAATGACCTGTCTTGTCTGCTGTGGACTGCTTGAAAAAATGCCACACTGGTGAAATCCTGTGAGCCTGCCTTGGCACGCTCAGTCCCTGGGCTTGGTGGGCAGTAGCAGCAATGGGCTGACTGCTGACCACTGGCACCATTCTCCCTCTTCTGCTGGCTGCCTATGGCTGTGTGACCACCACCTCTTCCTCTGAACTCCGATTCCCTTTAGTCCATGTTGGGTCTAGAACATCATCACAGAGCATTAGGGACTCCGTGACTTCTGGCTGAGACTGCCTTGCAGATTGTAGGAGAGGTGGTGGGCTCTGCGCCCTCAACAGCAGTGGAGTGGGTGGAAGAAAATATCATGAAACTGGTAGCATTGCATGCTATATAATCTATGACTGCCTCAATTTGTTCTGGCCTTACCACTCTGACCCCGCACCGGAGAAAGGTGTAACAGGCAAGGATGAAAGACATACTCTCCCGGCAGCACCAGCAACCAGACAAGAATCAGCCCCATTACCAGCAGCAGAACATGCACCATGACCATGTCCCTGTCCCTTATTTGCTGCTTTCTGCATTGTTAGACACCTGCAGTTACGATGGCCTTAAAGCTAGTTGTGGGATAACAGGGTACACTCACCCCAGTGCTTGGAGAAAGTTGTAGTATAACAGGGTACACACCAGTGCTTAAAACAAGTTGTAGTATAACAAGATACACTCATCCCAGTGCTTAGAGCAAGTTGTGGGAGAAAAGGTTACACCCCAGTGCTTGGAGCAAGTTGTGGGATAAGAGGATATACCCCAGTGCTTAGAGAAAGTAGTGGGATAACAGGTTACACCCCAGTGCTTAGAGCAAGTTGTGGTATAACAGATTACACCCCAGTGCTTAGAGAAAGTTGTGGGATAACATGTATTCCCCAGTACTTAGAGAAAGTTGTGGGATAACAGGTTAAACCCCAGTGCTTGGAGCAATTTGGGGGATAACAAGTTACACCCCAGTGCTTAGAGCAAGTTGTGGGATAACAGGTTAGGGGATCAAAGAAGGATTACTGGCTGATGTGCAACTAATTATCCTTCTTCTGGTTTTCCGGCCCAAACACCGAACCCCTGCATGGGATGTGCGGGTTGGATCCGCTCATCGTTAGTCTTTAGTTACAATAGATATTTTGAACGTAAACAAGCTTAGAAACTCATGGCCACTTGCTTCACATCTACATTAAGATCCTTATTCACCTGGGTTGTACTGGTCCAGGATAGGTTAGTGCAACGCAACATAGCATTTACAGAAAAGTTGCATTTCTTATCTATTTTTTTGACCTTCTTGCCCACTAAAGGAATTGCATATTTACTACCATATCCTGCACACTGAATACAGGTCAGCAAGCTATTCAACTGACTCCCATTGGACAGGCTATAAAGGCTATAAAGCACATTAATTACATTTGCAGAAGGCTCATACACACAGCAGAGGATGACAGCAGCGTGACTCCGCAGCCTCACACCTAACCTGTCCATCGGCAATGATTGCGGCCCCAACAATCCAGCATGGCTTTAGCCTTCCCCATTCTGGCATGTTGGAATCTTCGCCACCAGGCCAGGAGGGCAGTAAACATCGGGGAGCCAAGCCAGCTGGCAGTGAATCCAAAATGGCGGCGGGCCAGCGCAGCTCACAACCTGGGGCTTCAAGTCCCTTTCAGCGGCTCCAGCTACAGCTCCTAAAGGTAGAAGTGTCCAGAATTTGCTCCCCCTCGATTTCGGTGCTTCGTCGGATTTAAATATTGCTGACAGGCCTGAGTCTCTAGCTTCCTCTACAGACCTGGCGATGGTGGGATTTCCATGAGCCAGTCACTTTCTTCAATTGTGCCAGACTCTCCAGCACCCAAGGAACCAGGGGGATCTATCTCTTGTGGGAAAATTATAGCAGATAATAACAGGGACTTTCAATCCTTTGGTCAGAGGGTGGACCAGGTTGAACATAAGGTGGATGACATGGCAGCCCACCTAAAACAGTATGCCTCTCTAATTACATCTCTGTAAGAACAATTGGACTTTGATCCCCTTGATCACGGGGATCTGCTTGCCTCATGCCTCGGGGGTAGGGAAGGAGTAGAGGTGGAGGAAGGGGTATAGCTAGGGTGGGCAGGAGGGCACATGCCCCGGGTGCAGCAAGTTGGGGGGCGTCAAAGGGGGACCTGAGCACAGAAGGGGGGCAACATTTTGAATCTTTGCCCGGGGTTCCATAAAGCCTAGCTATGACTCTGGGCAGAGGTAATCAGAATCAGAATCAGAATTTGCTCCCCCTCGATTTCGGTGCTTCATCGGATTTAAATATTGCTGACAGGCCTGAGTCTCTAGCTTCCTCTACAGACCTGGCGATGGTGGGATTTCCATGAGCCAGTCACTTTCTTCTGCTGTGCCAGACTCTCCAGCACCCAAGGAACCAGGGGGAGGAAGGGGTATAGCTAGGGTGGGCAGGAGGGCACATGCCCCGGGTGCAGCAAGTTGGGGGGCGCCAAAGGGGGACCTGAGCACAGAAGGGGGGCAACATTTTGAATCTTTGCCTGGGGTTCCATAAAGCCTAGCTATGACTCTGGGCAGAGGTAATCAGACCCTAGGGCCACTTTAACATTTTCTGGCCCATATGGTTCGTTTAACGGTTTCTAAATTAAAGGTGGGCCAGATGGAAGAGTTTTTATAGTCTGGTCAGTGGGAGGTAATGCTTCTTATTAGGTTCTGGTTGGGTTAGTGGTAATAGATCCAGTTCCTGCGTAGTGGTTTAATCCTGGGATCTAATTAGGGCCTAAGATGGTTATTTTTTTGTTTATTCACTATTCTGTGATATGTATCATTGTTTCTCTTATTTTCTTCTTTCTTTACTTTTCCTCTTTCTCATTTTTCATTCACATTTCTGCCTTTCTCTCTTTTTTCTGTGTGTTGGTGCATCCCTTACCCCTGCTCTCCCCTTGCCCTGCTATCCTGGGGCCACCAATGTGCGTTCATATGAGAAGGTTATCCATGTTTGTTGGATAACATTAAAGCTACCTACAAAATGGTATCCCATAACGCCCAGGGGATGCACTCCCCTATAAAGCGGGTCAAAGCTTTTAAATATTGTGAGTCCATTAGGGCTGATATTTTTATGTAGGAGACACACTTTTGAATTCTTCCCATCCAGCTTATTTCATTTCTACATATAGACCCTTCTTTTTGGCCAATGCTTCCAAAAAATAGAGAGGAGTAGCTATTTACTTATCTAAGGATGTGTTGTTTAATCATTCTGATATACTGTCTGACCCAGAGGGTATGTTCATTTGTATTAATGGTTTAACGGATGACTCTAAGGTAACCTTTGTGTCTATTTATGTATCTAATGAAGGCTAATAACCCTTTTTCCGGATGTTGCTAGTGAAGGTGGACGAATGGGCAGAAGGTAATGTGATAATGGGGGAGACTCCAATGTAGCTTTGGATGCAGTCCTGGACAAGTATCCGAGTGTTTTGCCCAAGTATAAAAAAAAGGTGGGTTGTAGACTCCCCAAACTATTGCATGCACATGGGCTGATTGATTGTTGGAGAGAGGATAACACACAGCACGTCTCTCTTGAGGGATCCAGGGGTGTGTGCCAAACTGGAGAATAAAAGTTTTTTAAGTTTAATGATCTGGCTGATACTTCCCATGGGATCAACTGGGCCACCCATAAGGTGATGATCCATGGATATTTGATCCAAGTGGGCAGTAGACAGAAGCGAGAAAGGGTGGCCGTCCCTGAAAACTAAGGTGGCTCACCTTTTTTTATCTGCCTAATGCTTACAAGAGAAAACCTCACTAGAGTCTTCTGGGGAAAAACAATAGTGATAAAATGGATTTAAACATCTGCTTGAAAATTTAAAAATGGAGAAGGCACAAATTTTATAGATCAGGAGACAAAATCGAATCCATACTGGCCAGAATAACTTCCCCTCATAGCAAGTTGTTTGCATTACCCAAAATCCACCTTTCGCTCGGGGCACTTGACGTGTAATCCTGAGAAAGTGTTATCTGAATTTGTCTCATTTTACAAAGATCTGTATCACCCCACATAAATTCTCTAGATCTGCAGACAATTTATTTAGAGATGTGGGTTTCCCTTGCCTCTTGCTTGGTCACAAGGAAAGTTTTGAGGGAACCATCACTCATGATGAGGTGGCTTTGGCTATTGAGGGGGCTCAGGGGCCTTTATTATAAAAAATTTGGAGTAGTGTTGGCCCACACATGGCAGCCTGGTACAACTCTCTGGGGGAAGAGGCTTGTCTTCCAGGAGATATGAATTTTCACCCCATCTCATCATTAATGTAGTCAATAGTAATCTAAAGATCCTGACCAAAATCTTGGCCAATAGATTTGACCCTTTCTTGTCCCAATATATCCACACTGATCAGGTGTGTTTCACTCCTGAAATGCAGACCCCTGATCAGATCCATAGAAATCTGGTTTCAGTAGGGGTCTGGGGTTGGGATAGGAAGGATACTGGAAGTGGAATGTTATTATCATTAGACTTGCAGAAGGCATTTGACACCCTGTCATAGAAGTTTTTATTTTACGTCTTAGAGAACCAAGGCTTTGAAAGGATCTTCCTTAACATTTTGAAGGCACTCTATAAAAACAGCCTATCTGAACATTGGGGGTTTCATTCAGATCCCGGGCGGGGGACTCGGCAGCAGTGCCCCTTGTCTCTGGTTCTATTTGAGCTGGCCATTGAGCTTTTGGCTAGACTTATTCTATCCAACCAGGAAATAAAGAGGATCTTTTAATGTTGGTAACTGAGCATCTTGTGACAAATCTGTTTCAGACCCTTTAGGCCTTTCCAGGCAGAACTTAATCGGAGGCCCTGAGTTTAAATATGCCTGATGACGTGGTGGATTGGTTGAAGGGGATTTTCAACTTTAAATGGAATAATTAAAATACTTAGGGTTCAATGTGATGGACAATCATCACTCCCTTTATAAGGCAAATCCTCCTCTTTTCCAAAACTTGTCCTTGGATCTCAATAATTGGAGGAGCTTGAGCTTGTTTTGGCAGACTTCATTCGATTAAAGATTTGAAGTCCCTCCAATTAAATATAAGCAGGTTATTTGGGGGGGAAGCAAACCTTTATCATTGCTAACCCCCAGAACTCTTGGGGGGGGGGGAGTTGGAAGCCCCTGATATTCGGAAATATTATTGGGCCACTCAACTCCAACAATTAGTGAGCATTTTCATAGGGAACGCTAGACCGAACTGGGTGGCAGTTGATGAGAAGGCCTGCAGCAGATTCCCCTTAGATCTGCTTCAGTGGTCTAAGGCGAGAGACAGACCCCCTGTACTGTCACTCTTTATTGCTTTGGGATAAAATAAATAGGACCTGCAGTTTTATGTCCCCCATGTTTCAATGGCCCCTATCCTGGAAAACCCTGGCTTTAAACCAGGGTTGGATGGGAGAGGGTTTAGTTGGTGGGTACAGAACGGTCTCAGGAGGGTTGGGGATTTTCTTGGTGTGTCCGGGATTAAACCTATGCAGGTGTTGGTGGGCATGATGACTTCCAAAATTCTGAGCTCTTTAGATGGGCTAGGATTTCACATTTTATAAGATACCTACTCCCCCTACGGGCACGGACTTAAGCAGGACCCCTTTTGAGAAAGGGGGCTATATCCCTAGATACAATTATATACAATTACTTTTCTGGTTCTGAGGATAAACTGACCTATATGGAATCTTTAGAGTCAGACCTGGGCAGGGTTTTGGAGAGAGAAGTGGAATAATTTAACTGTATCCATGACTAAAGGCCGTTAAACACCTCTATTTGGAGGCCAACCTTAAAGCTATGATGTGGTGGTACATGGTACAGGCAAGGCTGCAAATGGAGATGACTGAGCCCCCCTTAAGCTTAAGCTGTAAAATACATTTTCGTGGGACCCGAAACAGGTCCCCATTGAAATCAATGGGGACTTGAATTTGGGGGGGGGGGGTGCCTCTGGGGGGGGCTACAGAGTGTGCAGCAGAAGTGCTGCTGTAACTTATCTGAGTCCCAGTCCTCTTCTTTCAGTGGCGGCAGAGGTAGTGCTGGCAGCGGCAGCAGCAGCAGCAGCAGATCGGGGCTCAGGTAAGTTAAAGCAGAACTTCTTCTGCTGCAACCTTAGGTGAGGTTGGTTGATGGGCTGCAACCAGCTTTTCCGTGTTCGCGCTGGACACTGAACTCGAACACAGACCTCTGGCTGAAGGGTTTCCCCATTTCTCCTTGCAAAGGCTTTCCCGAAAGCATCTTCTACCTGCTTTTGGAATTGTGGTGCACTGGGCGATACCCTGCATGACTGGTGGACCTGCCCTAGGGTGAGCTTATTTTGAAACAAAACCTTTCGGTTGCTTCCGAATGTAGTGGGTTCCAGGTTTCTGAAATCTTTGGAGATTGCTTTGCTGGGGGGATAGGCCTCCGGACATGTCAAAATACTCCTCCACCCTTGTGGCCTTCGCTTGCCTTTGCCAAATGTTGGAAGAAGCGGTTCATTAGCTTTCGTGTGTTTCTCAAAAAAATTGATTGGATATGGATCAATGAAAAGCTTAGTAGCTTGGTACACAACATGGGATTGTAGGTTGGGGAAATTCGGGATAGCTGGGAGGTTTATTGGGAGCGCGTTGGGGGGTGGGGAGGAAGGTGGTGTGAGATGTGCATCTGTTTTTCTTTTTACTTTTCTTGTTTATCTTTTTTTCTCTTTGACTTTTTTCTTTTGATAGTGTAATTTTTAGAATGTTAAGATGTTCATATTTAAGTTGCACATCCTTTGTTGTTGCATGCTCTAAGACCCCTTCTTGGCTTTGGGGGGGGGGGGGGAGAGCTTGTAATGTGATTACTTATCCTCTGTAGGGAAAGTGGAGGTGTTGAGTGGAGGGGGGGTTGGGATGGTTATGGCATATGATTGATGGCAGCTTAAGCATTTATATATCTTTATATATCTTTTTGTCTTTTTTTGTTTTTTATATATCTGTCTGCTCTGCATTGTGATTTTTTGGTTAGCTTTTTTGCTCCCCGTAAATGATATGCCAAAGGGGCAAAAATTTGTAATATGCTTTTTTATGTCTGATTTCTTTAAATAAAAATATTAAAACATAATTTAATTTGCAGTTCGATGGAATTTTTTTTAACCAAAAATAATTTTAAATGTGTTGATCATTTTACTAAAACTCAAAAAGAGATAAATAATAATAAAAAATGTTTACAAAAATGTATGATTTCTATCATCATTTAATCATTATTTAAATGTCCTTTTTCCTCAGACAGACCTATTAAAAAATCTGTATTTCCTAATAAAAGAGAGCACGTTATTGGCTTGAAAAACTTTATACAATTACAAACTATGAGTCACCTTTTATATATTGAGTGTTATTTACTATGAGCTAAGCCTCACTTTGCCTAAACAAGACTTAAAGGGCCAGTCCCACCAGACTCCTCGATCTTAAACCACCCCCCACCCTGCCTCCCTTAACAAGCACTAAAGCAGTGCTAATGCGCAAAATAAAAAACAGACACTTACCTTGGCTGTACTCTAGCAGTGACCATTGCGCGGTTACCACGCTGGGCGCTGCCATCTTCCCTGGGCTGCACAGTGCCACCAGACCGAAAGCTCCCTGTGTCATACGCACTGGAAACGCAGCATACAGGACTTTTCCAATGCAAAGAGCTAGGTGTGAAAGGGGCCTAAGTAAATCAAATCTGAAGTTCACAAACTTCTAATCAAAGCACTTGTATATATTCAGACAAAAAAAATCAGCTGTACGATTGTACAGAAGGGTTACCCTGGAAAGTATGTTGTTAAGGTTAAACCCCGATCGGGGAAGTCTCGCCACGTGAAACCCCCCAGGTCGCCCAATCTGACTCACCTTTCCCTAATCAGTACGCGGCCAATCAGTATGCTCGGATCCACTTGCGTTCCTTTCGCCTAGGAGTTAGTCTAAGGCTGTCTTATCTGAGCATCCCGCATCCCCTGCTACCCTCTAACAGGTTGTGTGCCCATGCCGGCCATTTGCAAATGCCTGGTGCAGGCACGCACTCTGCTAAAGGAAGTGCAACCACTGCTCGCGAATGCGATGTGAGTTTCCAGGCAACCTGGGGGGGGTTTCACATAGCAAGGCATCCCAATTCTGGATGCCCTGGAGGGATGGGATCTAGCGGCCCTGGAATCTTTAAGATGGGACATGGGTTTTGGTCCACTTTAAGCAGACACAGAACTGGAAAGGAACAGACCACATTATGTATGAACACAATAGTGTTAACAGCTACATTTATATTTATCAGAAAATACATTTACAACAATATTGTAGATGATTAAAGGTGTCCTTGGTCATATCTGGCGCCTTTTTTCCTGTACAATACCATTCACTAATTAAACAGGTCATTAAAATGAAAAGCTACCACAGTTGTTAAAGAGGAACATCAGGCGGCCACTGAGTCTTAAAGACTCCAGGACCATCCGAGTTCCATTCCTTGGGGCATCCTGAATTGTGATTCACAGCGGGTGAATCCCTGCACCACGGCCACATTCTGGCTCATATTTTGCTTTGCCCCCTTTCTGAATGGGCGGTGTGGGCACACAATGGCTAGGAGGTGAGGGGAGTATGCAGCCGGCTGCGCACTCGGCTAATTTCGGAGCTGCTCAGCCGCTTAGCTGTCCAGGTGGCTTAACTGTCAGTGGCACCGGAGGGAGCCAAGTGAAAGTGAGCACGCTGCTTGGTTGAACAAGACGCTCAGCCAATCAGCACGCTTGTTCTCATCTGAGTCTGTGCCATGCATGCGACAGGAGGGTGAGTGAAGGGGCAACCTGGGGGGGGGGGGGGGGTTTGTATAAAACTGGTGATTGATGATTAAGTTAATTCATGTGCATGGAGCTTTATTTCTCATTCGATCTAACCATTTAGGAAAAAGAAAATCCATTGTTTGGCAGTGAACAGACAAGAGCTGTATAGACATTCTATCAGAGTTGCATCCTAGGTCACAGATCTTCGATTTATATATGATTTATGCTTAAACAGTAAATCCAATTTTGATAGCACTGCTGCATCTGATTAAAGTATCCTGCCTTTCCAATTTGCATCTTAAACGCCTTCATTTATAACTACAAAAGCTTTTAACACAATCTTATTGTGTCTCACTTAGATAAACAACGCAAATAAAAAAACCCTCTACAGATATTTTAGTATTTGTTTGCAGGGTTAATGTACAGAATTGACATATTAAAAGGACCAACAGTCATTTTATAATAAGAACCATTGGTTCCGCTAAGGGAGGCATCCTGTATGATGACCCCCCCCCCCCCCGCTGCAAGAACAGTTGACACATCACGAAGAGGGAATCAGGTAGCTGCCTTATTTTGGACTTGGGTGGTATGTATGGAGGAGCATTCTTATATAGGATGCCCCCATTTTGCTGTAAAGAGACTTCATGAATATACCCCTGGCATTATGAAAACCAATATGTAAAAATTAAATATTAGCCCATATTGAATTATAACTGCATCTCAATATCGTTATTTAATTAACAATGGCATTGTTCATGTATTTTCGCCCCCCCTCCCCATTCCAGTGATGTAGTTTCAAGGCTCATTGCTTACAACAATAATGTAATTGACTGCATGCTTTTCACATCCTGCCTTCTGTTTCTAAGGTAAAGAAGAGCTGGCTCTGTCAACATCTCTCTTATTTGAGAATCATGCCTAAAAAAACCTCTGCCATAGGTGTAGACCTGTCAGCCATAAATAATAACAATTAGTGAACTCGAACTCGCAAAGTTCAGGTTATCAACCCTGAACACTCACTTCAGGCAGAAGTCCATGCTGAGCAACCCATCAACCATCGTCTACCCTCCCTGCAGCCAATCAGGTCAGCCAGCAGAAAAGGGGGTAAAAGGGGGGCGCCGCAGGCTGGGACACTGTCACAGTCAGCTATAGAGGATGATGGGGGTTCTTCTGAAACACAGTCTGCTATAGGGATGATGGGGGTTGTTCTGCCACACAGTCAGCTATGGGGAAGATGGGGTGCTCTTTCACAGTCTGCTATGGGGAATGACAGGGGTTGTTTTGCAACACAGTCCGCTATGGGGTGATGGGGTATTCTGTCACAGACTGCTATGGGGGGTGACAGAGGTTGTTCTGCAACACAGTCTGTTATGTGGCGATGGGGGGACTCTGACACAGTCTGCTATGGGGTGATGGGGGGGATTCTGTCACAGTCTGCTATGGGGATGATGGTGGGTTCTTTTTATTTTTTTATAAAGGATATATAATATTTGTACTGCCATTTTTCGCAGTACTATTTGGAGTACGTTCATTACCCCATTTTGTGCAGGTCATCTTCCTGGTGTTACCCCATCGATTTGCCCTCTGACACCCGTAAAAAAAAGAAAATATTTATGTATGTATTTATTTAATGTTTTTGTTTAGTGTTATTATTTTGAGCAGGGTAGTCGCAGTCGTAGTTGCTACCCCCATTTTACATCCATTTTTGGACCCCCAAGTTTAGGTCTCCATTGATTTCAATAGAGCTTGGAATCGGGTAAAGTCCGGGTACCCAAAACAAACTTTAGCAGCAAGTTCAGCGGAACTTGACGAACCCAAATTACAAGCTTTGAATCCAGGGAGGATATTCAAAATGGGCTGTGAGTGTACGGCAGCTGCTTGCGCTAAACATGTCAGTGCATATGTGGGAGTTATAGTAGTACAGAGGGAGCTGTACATGCACATGCACACAGAACATAGTAAATGATTGCAAAGGGCACCCAAATTAAGTCTGAAGTACCGTACCATCTAGCAATCACCCCCCTCCCCTGGCGCTGAGCCAGGATGGGATAGTTACAAGAAAAAAATAAGATTTTTACATCTGTATCCAGCACCACTGCTGGAGCTCCTGCAGCAGCCGGGTGCACAGAGCAGCATCCCATGCTCTACGTGCGCTCCCTTCTGCCCATTCAATTGAATGGCAGGACATGGTCGCAGATCAGAGGATACACTTTGTGCATTCTGTCTAAGATGGCTGAACCCAGACCCAAAGGACTGGAAGCACAGCATAATCCTGGCCAAGTTAGGTTTTCTTTCCCGTAATCCCCCTGTGCCCCTGCCTCAGTGGGAGGGAGGCAGGGCTGGGGGGGTGATTGCTAGACTGGACTTCCACTTTCAAGAAAACAAATTAAGTAGGGCCGTGTTTTTTAGAAAGAAGTTTGGATGCCTGTGCTGCGTAAGTGTTTCAGTCAATAGTAATTTAAAGAGAAAGTCCACTTTCAATGGCATTTTTGAAAGTCCTGCACAAACAGGACACTGCTTTTGGGCAGTGTTAATGAGTTCCCTCCAGCAGTGGCCATACCAGAAGTTCTGTGTGTCTCCTCTTGTAGATCTTGGTGTACAGACCTTGTGTGCAGTTTCCAACAGCAACATAATGTTTTGTGCCCTTAAAAAGGTGTCACACAACGTACCAAAATGTTGGCTGTTGTTAGAACAATAAGGATGGAATTTGGAAAGACAAAGGCCAGTGAAGATGCATTTTGGATACACTGTGAATGTTTCTATTGGTTATCTGTTCACTTCTGCACCAAACACAATTAAGGTGTACAAGCCCACAGCCTATGCACCATTATTTGCACATATTTAGGGTTTGAAGGTCTTACCTAAAAAAGCAGAGGGAGAAACGGTGCCATTGCTACGTGATACCATAACACTAATTCCAGTTTCGACAAATGGAACTGAAAAGTCAACAACTTCTGAACGCTCCTCATTAATTGTGAGTGAACCCACTGCCATAACTGCCCGTTTGTAAACCACCTGGTGCATTAATAAAAACAAGAAAAAAGAGAGGACCTCAATGTCAAGTAATGTTACATAGCTCAACACACCAAAGACTTAAGTTCTTACTAAAGAGCTCTTTTACCTAACAGAACTTACTTCACCAATCATTCCATTCCATACGTTATTGATTTTTTTGCCATGCTTTCCATTGGTTACGAGATAAAGGTCATATGTGAATTTCACAGTCTTTGAAAGCTTCTTCAAGATATCTATACAGAATCCTTTACAGCATTTTTTCACATATGTCCCCTCTGTTGTTGAGTTGCTGCAACAACAAAAAAATATAAAAAGAAAAACTGAAATATAAAATAAAAAAGAGAAACAAATAATGGTAAGAAAAATGTAGCTAGTACATAGTGCTTTTTAATAGGACTGCTTAGATTACAGAAACTAGAGTAATTCACTTAAACAGTTTTTGCAGTGGAGGATCCATATTTTTATATTCCACGCAACCTTCTAGAAACAAACAATAGGGTTGTCCCTGCACCACCCAGTAGATTGCTAATGATAGATTGGTGTGCAATAAAATAGTGACCAACAAACAAAGCAATTTGTAAGCATATATGGTATGTGGCCCAGTACCACAAACAAGGGCACCAATAGTCTGCACCACCAATCTAAATAATCACAGAATCAGGCATGTGTTATTAAATTCCAAATTCAATCATAAGTTTATTTGAGACATTAAAAATATAGAGCTCATACAAAAATCATTAAAACCCTGAACCATCTCTCCATGGGCGACTACCAGGCCAGAAAAAGGTGTCATCGTGCAATATTAAAGTGCTAAATAGTGCTAATATACTCTCACATTTATAACTAAGACAACATTCAAATGACTAATACATTTCATAAAATCCATAAAGTGCCAAGTGCAACACAGCAAAATATAGCAGCAAAATATTATGTACGTGCTAACTAAAGCCACTACCCTTGAAAATACATATAGAAAAACTAGAAATCTATCACCATGTAAAGCCTGGCTGGATCTCCCATTGAATCCTGGTGCCCCTTTACCTACGTAACCTTCTACTCGCATAGTGACGTGATCTGATCTATTTGTATAAAATACCATGATCTGGGTGAATGAGCACATTCAGAGACACTATCCCCTCGATTCAAAGAGCAAAAGTTAATTGATTTCGGATCGAGAATCGTAAGTTTGGGTGGGTGTTAGTCATTTTTTCCTGTTTTTTTGGCCATTTACGACTCGCACGAGCCTACGTTCGAATGCGTATATGCTCTTACGATCATCGCAAGTTCGTTCCTAAATTTTAGGATCAAAACGTAAAACTTAGGATCAAATCCTAAAACTTAGGATCAAAACGTAAAACTTAGGATAATCGAATGGGTTTTGGTGTGATTCAGAGAACAGTTTTCAAACCTCTAAAGACGTTTTAAAAGAAAGCCACTGCCGACACCTTTTAGCAGTCGGATTGCTGTTCTTGAACAGGTTTTTTGGCTATGTGGAGGAGTCTGCGCGTCTTGAGCTCCAATGAACTGCATGTATCAGCATGGCCGAGGCCATAAATTGTATGGCAATGCATACCTGATTCATGTATGCCTTATAAAAGCATTTTAATGTGGACCTTAATTAGTCCTTTGCATGTAAACCTTTATTTTGCAATCTATTTGCGTTAATTAAAGAAACTTATGTCCTTTTGATGTACTAGAATAATATTTTTAGATTGCATTTATTGGTGTAGTTGTTTACCTTTGCTTTGTTTAATTATTTAAGCACATCTTTGGTCAGATGCATCACACTTACTGAGGAGAGGAGAGCGGGATAAAGTGCAGGATGTGGGTTACTGCTGTATTTTGCACAGACACAGCAGAGCTGGGGGCACGGAAAGGTCAGAAATCAAAGAATGCAGAGCAACACAGTCACAAGGCCCTTTCTGTTTGCAGGCTGCCCGCTAATACCTGAGCCGCCATCTTGGCTGTTTCTAGACTCATAACATGCAGAAGTTGCTGGGTGTTTTTTTATATTTGAGAGCAATCTGTATGTAGAGGGTGTGGGTAACCACACACAAAATTTTAAGTTGTACCATTTGAAGCCAAAATATTAAAATTAAATCCACAAGTAAAAAATGCAAGTTAACTAAAAATTAAACAAAGTAAGATTTACTTATGCAAATGCATTCATTAATGGTTGGTTACTACAAAATGAATGAAATAAAGAAAAATAAGACCAAATATTTAGAATGCACTTTAATGAGGTAAGTTTGTAGTGCGCAGCCGCAAGATCAGAAGGATTTACGTCCAGACAAAAAAGGAAACAGGGCAAAACCAATGTTGCAACCTGAGAAATGAAACGGAAAATTCAGGATGGAAACTGACATAGGTCTGATTCCCGAACTGCCATACGAACGGACGTAAATTTTAGGATAGAAACGTATTTGCTTATAGAATCACTCGCAAGTTCATACGAACGCACGAGCGCACGGGAAAAATAGGATGATCGGCACCAAAATCCAAGCTGTTACATGTTTCTTTGAATCGACCCTTATGATTCTTTTAATTACCTGACACCCAATATTATGGCCCATTTAGCAATGCCGGCTTATCCTCTTGGCAAACATAGAAAATCATAAGTATTTCAGTGCATGTCCATATAAATATAAAACTTTATTTCTAGATGTATATTTGTATCTCCATAAACGTATCTTTGATCTTGTTGCAGTGAGACAATTGAGGTGAGCTACAAACTTTTTCTTCTTCTTTTAGTCAGCCCTGAAAGGAACTGTCCAGTCCAATTAGTGCAGTCCATGCAATGGTGCGCCCCATTTGCATCTTGTTGTTCTTTTTGTCTGTTAACCCTTTAAACTCCTGCAGTTAACTGCCAGCCACGTAAATTTTACGTGCCTGACTTTCCCCACTAATAGCATAAAAAGTAAAAAAAAAAGGTCACTTACCTGACCCCTCGTTTGATTCGGCCGGGTCTCCTCTTTAAGATGGTGGGCTCCAATCGACCGCCGGACCTCCTCCGGCTGCAGGGGAGGGCCCGGAATAGGGTGACCCCCCCGTTTCAGCTGCCACTGGCTTTTCTGTAAAAAAAAAAAAAATAAATAAAAATAACATTTACTTACCTGCATGTGCGCTGGCTCCGGCCGACCCTCCTCTTCACCTGGGGGCCTCCGATCCCCCCCAGGACTTACCGATCTTCAGGAGAGAGCCCGGGAGGCTCTCTCCCCTTTCCTCCTCGATGGCGGGCGCCATCTTGCCACCCTTGGGGGCGGGGCTAATGACGTCATCCCGGCCCCGATCACCGGCTTCAGCGCTCTCAGTTCTCAGATGCCGGTGATCGTGCCCGGGGAAGGAGGTGGCAGGAGATCCTCTGATCTCCTGCCTCCCCCTTCTCTGGATGCCGATCACCGGCATCTGTCATCAGAGCGGTGAGGGACAAGAGCTTACAATCGGAGGTAAGTACAGTAAAAACATTTTTTTTTTAAAAATAAAATCATTTTGTGTGTGAGCTCACAAGGCTCTGGGTCTGGCAAGTCACCTGCGGGCTAGCGGGTGACTTCCCATTAACCCCAGCCCCCCATTACCTGCCTCCCCAAAGGCCAGGGGGGGGGAAGAAGGGCCCGGGCCACCAAGTGGCTATGCGGGCTAGTAGCCTGCAGGGCCAGGGGCCCCCAACACTGGCCCCTGCACCCTGTTCTACAAGCCCCCATGATTTTTAAGGGTTTTTAACCCTTAAAACTCCCCAAAAAATGTGGGGACCCTATGTCAATTTTTTTTTTTAATTAACCCCTTATGTCCTGTCACCCAGCTGGTAATAAATGCTTCCAACATTTTGTGGTGTGGTGTGTTTTTTTTTTACATTTAAAGTGGACCAACACCCAGGATTTTGACTATCCTGGGTATTGGTCCTTTCCCCTGGGGCATCCCGATTGGGGATGCCATGCTGTGTGAAACCCCCCCGATCACCCACAATAACTCACCTCATCTAGGTCCTACGGCGCATATGCGGCCGCTCGTCCAATCAGCGCGCTCAGAGTGGCTGAGTTATGGACGTCTAAGAGACATCTAAGCTCAGCCGCTCTGAGCGCGCTGGTGGCCGCATCACCCACTTCCCTCTAACAGGGAGTGTGTCCGCATAAATAGCCGGCCTGGGCACGCGTCCCGCTAGAGGGATAGCGGGGATGCGGCCCGCACATGCGCCGTAGGACTGGGATTCAAGTAAGTGGTAGCGGGTGTTCCGGGGGGTTTCACATAGAGGGGCATCCTGATTTTGGATGCCCCGGGGGGAGGGAATAGAACGGTCCAGGAATCTTATAGATTCTGGGGCAGTTCAGCCCTGGGTGTTGGTCCACTTTAACCCATTGTGAACTTGTAAGGAGTCCATGAGACCCCTGTACCAGTTCACAAGGCTCGGGGGCTGTCAAGTCACCTGCGGCTAGCGGGTGACTTGCCATTAACCCCGGCCCCCCTTTTTCCTGCCTCCCCAAAGCCCAGGGGGGCAGAAGGGCCCGGGCTGATTTAGGCGGTGCGGGCTTGTACTTGGCAGTGCGGGGGGCCACCAAAGCTGGCCCCTGCACCCTGTTCTACAAGCCATGCATAGCTGATCCCTGGGCTGGTTATGCTGGGTAGGGGGGACCCCATGTCATTTTTATGGGAATTTTTAAGGGTTTTTAACCCTTAAAATTAAAAGAAAATGGGGATTACCCCCCCTCCCTTGGAAGGGGAACCCCACACCAATTTATTTTCTTGATTTCACCCTTTATAGTGTGGATTGTAGTTGTATTTTATTTTTACATGTTATAAGGTGTTTTTTCAGTTTGGGGGGGTCTTCTGAACAGTAACAGGGGGCTACCGATACATATGTGGTATCGTTGTAATCGGGAAAAATGGGGCTTTCACATGCAATATGGTTTTCTTTAATAAAACAAATGTTTTATTTGAAATAAAGGAGACAATTTTCTAAAAAAAAAATGTTTATTTTGTTTTGTTTAATTTACTCAAAAAAATTAAAAAAACATTTAAAAATACATTTCATGTTAAAGCCTAAACTCTGCCACAAAAATAAAATATATGATTTTCCTGGAAATTGCTGCAAAAATCACAGTTAAGCATAGCGCAAAATGGCGAAAAATCAAGTCAAGTCAAGAGAGGGTGACAAAGCCTCAAGTAGGCTGGCAGTTAAAAGGGTTAGTAGTACCTATGCATGTTGGGTATCATTCTGCTCTGGGGATTTTGTGCTTACAGATCTAGCTTGTTTTTTCTTGTTTGCATATTGATATTTTAGGAAAACTCATTTTTTATGCTGCTTTATTATACATTTTTTAAGGAAACCCTGTGCGACCAAGGAATTCTTTGAGGGATTACTTCCAGAAAGATGGGCCCATTACAACTATGCTTAGAAAGCTTATCATGTGCACTTTCAGGGAATGTGTGGTTTGTGGTGGGTATTCCAAATGTAAAGGGTTGTTTTGGTAGAAAAAGCGCAAGGTGCCACTTTGTCTGCAGAGCTGAAATTTTCAAGCAAAATTACTGTTGTGCACAAGCTTTACTTTGGGGTGTTTGGCAACTCTTCCCTTGACAGTAGCAATGCATGTTGGGTATCGTTCTGTTCGGGGGATGTTGCTTTTTTAGATTAACTTGTTTTTTCTTGTTTGTATCTAGTTTTCTTTAGAAAAATGTGGCTTTGATTCTGCTTTTTTAGGGAAGCTCTGTGTAACCAAAGAATACATTGAGGGAGAACTTCCAGAAAACTGTGGCAACATCAACAAGCCTGGTATGCCTAAAAAGCTTGAGGTGTATTCCAGAGAATATATAGTTTGTGGGGGGTATTTCAAATGTAAAGGGTTGTTTTTATTGAAAAACTGCAAGGTGCACACAGCGCTTAGCATAGCTGTATTTGATCTGAAATTCTCTTAAAGTGCTGTTTCAGTTTGGGGTAGTCTCCTGGGCAGGAAAGGGCATCTACCAATACATATGTGGTGCCGTTGTAACCGGGAGAAATTGGGATTTCACACGCAATAAGATTTTATTGACAAACTTACATTTTTTATTACAAAAAAACACTACAAATTGTAAAAAATAGTTTTTTTTCTTTTTTTGCACATATTTCACCCCAAAATATTAAGAATACACTTAAAAAATGACAAACAAGACATTTCATGTTAAAGCCCAAACTCTGCTGAAAAAAACAATATATAATTTTCCTGGGAAATACCTGGAAAACCCTTCAAAAATCACAGTTGAACATGCATAGTGCAAAATAGTGAAAAATGGTCTGACAATAAAGTGTAACAAAAACTCCAGGTAGGCTGGCGGTTAAAGGGTTAAAAGTAGAGGGGGGTCATGCCAATGGGTGTGCATTTGGGTGTCAATTGCAACTTTCATTTTCAGACTTTGAAGGGTTTTTCCCATGATCTTTGGATAGTACTTTCAATTTTAGAAGTTTGCACATGCAAATGTCAGATCTTTTCATTTATTTCAGCGAGGGGTGATTGCATGCAAGGCAGGAAACTAACTGCACTTTTTACTGTATGCTGTAACACAATGGCCATGATTCACTAAAGGTAAAAAAAAAGAATCACCGCTTGGAAAATTGGATAGCATGCAAGAATTTTTAACACTTAGAAGTGATTCAGAAAGGCAGCTGAATTAAATATGTGTTCTTTAATGTGCTCGAATTTGTGAGTCGAATTTTTTTTCAAGCTCAGTCAAAAGTCACTTTATAGCTCGTAAGCTGGTAAAAAAGTGCACACATTTTCAACAAATAACAAAAAAACAAAATGCTATGTGTGCAAATTTTTTTGTACTGCATACTATTTTGTATTGGAGTTCTATGATCCATTGCTGCCCTTGGTTCTCTGTAATTTTTGGAGGTTTGTTTTTCCTGACTTTATAGTTAATGAGTAAAAGTACATGTCAATGCTCATCTTTAATTATCTTTATTCCTGTACTTTACATTTGATATGTGTGTAATTTTGGATTATATTTTTTTGCAGTGTTGCTTTGTATCGCTTAACTGTACATCTATTGTTGTTGTACCCACTTATCTGGGTGGTTTTAACAGTTATTTGGGTGCTTTTAAGATTAACAGTTTGCAGTTGTTATATGAATGTGAGTGTTGCCAAGAGTGTTAGTTAAAGTTAGCCTTGATATGTGGCTTGGATCGTTAGCATGCAGATAAGATAGAAAGGTGTAGCCACCACAGCCAAAGTTATTAAAATATCCACAATTCACAATTCCACAATTTATTCCAGTTATTTAAAATCATCTTAAGGCCATCATGGCCAAAATGACATAAAAATCAAAGCACAACCCAGACCTCAGATAGCTGAGCTTTTCAGCATGTACAACATGATGGACAAGTCACATATGAGGCGGTAGGTTGGAAGGCCGAAATCCCTCTGCAATGCAGACATGCGAGCGGAAGTATGGTGGGAACGCCAAAGATGCGAGAACACGCTACACACTTTATGGAGCAGCCCCAGCATTTCTGGATAATGGGTCAGGAAGCTCTGCACAACCAATTTGAGAACATGCGCCAGACAAGGAATGTGTGTCAACCTGCCTCAGCCCAAGGCTGCTACAAGGTTTGGCCCATTGTCGAACACCACCTTGGCAGGGTTCAGATACAATGGCAGCAGCAACTCATCTGTCTGGTCCTGAATGCCAGCCCACAGCTCCTGGGTGGTGTGGGCTCTTTTGCCCAGACAGATGGGTTTTAGTAGCGCATGCTTTTTCTGGTAGTTCTGCCACTGCAGCTCTTGTTTTGTTTGCAGACGCCTGGTCATGCACAAGGTGCAAAGATGATTAGCAGTTTTCCCTCGCTTCAGCGACTGTGGTCACTGCACAACAGTGCAGATGACACATGTCTTGCCCTCTGTGCACTGCCTGAAAAAATGCCAAAATGGTAAAACTCTTTTAGGCAGCTTTGGCGTGCTCAGTCCCTGGGCTTGGTGGACAGTAGGCGCAATGGGCTGACCACTGATGGTTTGCACCTTTCTTCTTCTGCGGGCTGCCTGGTGCTGTGTGACCAACACCTCTTCATCCGAACTTTGATGCCCTTCAGTCCACGTTGGCTCTAGGACCTCGTCATCACCCCTGGCATCTGCTTCCACTCACTCCTCTCTGCTAGCCTCCCTCTCATCCTCATTACATAGTTAAATAGTTAAAACAGTTGAAAAAAGACATATGTTTATCAAGTTCAACCATGGGTGCTGGGGTAGGGGAAGTAATTTTTTATTTTATTTATTTACTGATAACAGCTAATAGTAACTGTTAATGTTATTTCCTTCTAAATAAGCATCTAAACCTATTTTGAAGCTGTCAGTGGTTGATGCTGTAACAAGCTTCTATAGGAGGCTATTCCACAGATTAATAGTTCTTATGGTAAAAAAATATTGTCGCCTCCGGAGATTGACTTTCTTTTTTTCCATTCGAAGGTAGTTCCCCCTTGTCCCCCCCCCCCCCCCCCCCCCTTGGATTTTACCTGAAATTGTGTTTCCCCATATTTCTTGTATTGCCCATTTATATATTCATACAAGTAAATCAAGTCGCCCCTCAGTTGTCTACTCTCAAGACTAAACAGATATTATTCTCCTGATCTTTCCTTATAACTAAGATCTTTCATTCCTCTTAGTTTAGGGGCTCTCCTCTGCACCCTTTCCATAGTCAGAGCATCAGTCCATGAACTGGTGCCCAGAACTTGATGGCATATTTCAGATGAGGGTGCACCAGTGCCTTGTAAAGAGGCAAAATTACATCCCTATTCCACCATGGGGTATTACAACCTGTAATTATTCAGAGTAGGTATCATTAACCACAACTCTCTGCACATGATCCTTCAGCTAGTTTTCAATCCAGTTACAAACTGTATTTTCTAATCCCAAAGAACTACATTTCCCCAAAAAGCATCTATGGGGGACAGTGTCAAATGGTTTTGAAAACTGCAGAAAACCTATATCTTCAGCCACCCTCTGTCCAAGCTTCTACTCCTCCTTCTACCTCCTTCTACCTCCTTATAGAAGCCAATCAGGTTAGTCTTAGCTCCTGTCCTTAGTAAAACCATGCTTTTTTTTTAGCCCTTCAAGTAATTTTCACACAATGGATGTTAAACTTGCCAGTCTGTAATTGCCCAGAGAAGATCTAGAGCCCTTTTAAATAAATGGGGCCACATTTGCCTTGCACCAGTTCCTTGGCACTATACCAGCTGTGAGTCGTGAAGCTGAGATCTTTAAGAACTCTTGGGTCAAGTCCATCTAGTCCAGCAGTCTTATTAACATTTAAACGATTTAGTCTTTCTTGGATGATATCTATGTTTAGCTTGTTGAGTATTATACTTGGGTTATTGCTATCAGTGATCCCCTGCGTTGGCCCCTTGCTCCTCATCTTCATCCCCAGTGATCATTCCCCATTATTATTAATTAGGGCAACTACCTGTTCTGAGTTAATTTTCTTTAAATTTATATTTTTAAAAATGTTAGGGTTTGATATCTTTGGACACATCTCTTTCATTTTGTGTCAGCCTTATTTCTTTCTTACATACTTTATTTACTAATTTATACTTTTCAATAGTTGCAGCTGAGAGCCTTGCAATTTTTAATTGCCCTTTTCTTGTTCCTTATTGACCTTTTAACTGCAGGTGTCAGCCATGAGGGGTTCAATTTAGAATCTTATAAGTGGAATTAATTAAGCAACGTTGGTACTCAAAATTGATTGATAAAGCACACACATTTGGTATCTGTATCCATATTCCTCAATAGATGCTCACAGTCTATGTCCTGGAGTGCAGCACTGAACCTGAGGAACTATATTGTGGTCACTTTTACCAAGATTTTCATTGTAACCTTCCCTATCAGGTCATCATCATTTGATATTACCAGATCCAATAGAGCATCACCCCTAGTAGGTGCCTCCCCAAACTGATTCACATAGTTATCATGTAGCAAGCTGAGGAATGCTCTTCCTCTTGTAGTAGAAGCAGAACCACATGCCGAACCCTGGCACCAAGGAGACAGCTAATCATTCGGCTTAGGCGGTATTGGTGACAAACTATTCTATCAATTCATCTGACAATAGAATCCACTACTACCACTAACTGTCTATTCCTACATGCAGTCCCAACCACCTGTTCACCTGTTCACTAGCTGGGCCGTCCTCCCAGCTGTTATGGAGAGGGCTAGGTCAGCCATTTTTGAGACTGACACTCTTGCATCATTACCCTCTTTGTCAATTTTGCTAGGGTGCACAGACACAGGTATGACCGTCCTTTTCTGTGCTCCCTTTCTACTCCCTCTATCTACATTAGCTAAGCTACTTATCTGCTTATTACTCCACCCTCTGTTTCTACCCCACTTAAATGGACCAAAACCCACGGAAATTGGCCGAGGAATTTATAAGATACTTGATTCCCCCCCCCCCCCAGGGCATCCAAAAATGGGATGCTGTGTGAAACCCCACTTCTAGGAGGACAAGGAGGACAAGGCACTCTGTCCCTGTTTTTTAATGCTGGCCAGCATGTGTGAATGGGAAGGAATGGAGGGATGTGTGGTCTCTAGGTATGTCTGGGGGGCCCCGACTTTTAATTATGGAAATTGCCTTTTAATGCTATCCAGTTTATTTTGGGCCAACAATTTTTCTAATAAATGGTGTTTTTTGGCTAATTTGCCTTTGTTTGCCTTATATGCCAGCCTCGCATTTAGCCATTGTTTTGTGTATTTTGGTGTGTACAGTTTCTTGGTCGGTTAGTGAGACGCCCTATTGGTGGTTTGAGCTGAAGGGGCAGTGCATGATATAAAAAGGCGGGAACTCCCGGGAGTTTTACCTTTTTTGCTGCTGTATGAAACCCCCCTAGGTTGCCCATAAACTCATGTTCATTCCAGGTCCAGCGGTGCATGCACAAGCAGTAGGTGCATCCGTGCTATCCCTCTAACAGGGCGTGTGCCTGAGCCAAGCATTTGCGAATGGCCGGCGCGGGCGCCAGTATGCTTGAATCTGCTCATGTTAGATGAAGGCTTAGACAAGCTGACATGAGCGGAAATGAGTGCTCTGATTGGACAAGAGAATGTGCATACGGTGTAGGTCCAAGGAAGGGTGGGTGCGATCAGGCGACCTGGGGGGGTTTAACAAAGCGGAGGGGCAAAGACCAAAACCCAGAATAGTCAAAATCTTGTATTTTGGTCCACTTTAATGCCTGCTCAGTGAGCAGAATGCCCTTTTCTATATTGTCAATCTCCCTCAGTGATGCATTTTGAGCCTCTGGATCTCTAACCTGAGCTTCAAAGGTTGCAATATGCTCACATTTAACACAGCAGAATTCAGTGCATACATATTGTGCACTGAAGTAGACCTCCAATGTTGGCTAGCCATTATCCCAGTTACCAGAGCAGTAAAATCACAATTTTTAGTTGCAGCAACTTTGGCATTTAAATTTTTATTGTAGCTTTATAACATTTAGGAAATAAACACTTAAAGTCCCCCAATATAAAGTCTCTTAATAAAGTCCGCTCACTTATACTACAACCTCACTTGAAAATACAACCAGAACTCGCTTTAAAACAATCTTATTTATAGCAAAGCAATACTTTCCTTCAGCAGTGTCAATCTATGGCTAGTCTGGAAAACAGCCTCAACACTGCAGAAAGCAGCAGCAGTTAGCACTTGGGTATCACCAAGATCCAGGGTGTCCTGTGATGTTAAGCTTGCCACATCCTCATTCTCCAACAGAAGCTCTTGGGCATCCAAGAGACCTAGGTCTGCAACTGGGGCAGGGGCAAGCGGATGGTCAATGGTATCCCAGCCAGGCTTGTCAACATAGAGCATTAGTGACTCCGTGACTTGCAGATTTTGTGGGGGATGAGGTGGAGGGCTCTGCACTCTCAGCAGCAGTTGAGTGGGTGGAAGAGTACCCTATGTAACTGGTAGGACTGCATGCCATATAATCTCCAACTATTGCAGAGAACTAACAGGTGCCTTGAACTATAGGTATTGCAGAGCACTAAAGGGTGTATTGATGAGCCTTGAACTATTAGTAACCACCCACATTTATTTTTTTATTTTCCAAAAGGGTCTTAAGTGCCCTGAACTAGTGTATACTCCACTAACAATAGGTATTGAAGAGCACTAACACACAAGTGCCCTGAACAATTGGCATTAAAGTGTGGTTCACCCCAGTGCCTAGAGGATGCTGTGGAATAACAGTACACACAGATCCCAGTGCTTATAGCTTCTTGTAGGATAGGAGCATACACCCCAGTGCTTAGAGGAAGATGTGGGTTAAGGATGCACACAAAACCTAGTGCTTATAGCTTCTTGTAGGGTAAGGGGATACATTTCAGTTTTTAAAGGAAGATGTGGGTTAGGGTGGCACACAAAGCTCAGTGATTATAGCCTCTTGTAGGATAAGGGGATAGACCCCATTGCTTTAAGGAAGACATGGGTTAAGGGGGCACACAAAACCCAGTGCTTTTAGCTTCTTGTAGGATACGGGAATACAACGTAGTGCTTAAATGAAATGGTGGTATAAGGGGGCACCCAAACCCCAGTGCTTGAATGAACAGATGGGTTAATGAAGCACACAAAACCCAGTGCCCAAATGAAAAGATGGATTAAGGGGACACCCAAACCCTAGTGCTTAACCCTTCTTTTTCAAAGCATTCTAAGCATAACTTTCAAGTGGTTGTCTCTCCTGCCAAGCTCGTGATAGTTAGGTGCCTGATTTCCCCCCTGCTAGCAGGCACATAAAGTAAAACAAAACACTCACCTCGTTTGATCCAGCCAGGTCTTCTCTTCACCCGGAGGGCTTACAATCCAGCCGGGGCTCTTCTGGCTTCAGGAGAGGACCCGTAATAGGACCCCCTCAGCAGCCACCAATAACTGACAAAAATGACTCACCTGCGGCTGTGATCCCTCCCGCCAGGTCTCATCTTCACCGGGGGTGGGGGGGCAATCTTTTCCATGGTGAAAGAAGGCCCAAAAGGAGCCCTCTCCCCCACTTCCCCAGTCACCCCAGCTTGCCCCGCCTTTTGTGAGCGGGGTGGATGAAGCCATCCCGTGACATCATTCCACTCCCTGCGCCTAGCAGTCAGATGCCAGAGGTTATCACTGGAGGAAGGTTGGAGGGGTAGGAAGCTGTGATCCCCTGCCACCCCAGCCTCTCTCCAGCAATCAACCCGCCAGCTGTCAGCGGATTGCCATGGGACATGATCGCCACAGATCACAGGATCGGAGGGGAGTGTTAAAATAATAAATAAATGTAATTTTTCTCTTATGTGTGATGTCTTTCTTTACAGCTAACCCTTTGTGAACTAGTAAGGTGTTCATTAGACCCCTATACCAGTTTACAAGGCTTGGGCTGGCAAGTCACCTGCATCTAGAGCCTGGGACTACAGAGGCTTTGTTGGCTTGAAGCCTGAAGGGCGGAGGACCACAAAAGCTGGCCCTTGCACTCTGTTTTACAAGCCTTGCAAAGCTGGTCCCTAGCTGGGCTAGTTATGCTAGATAGGGAGGACCCCACACAATTTTTTCTGGATTTTTAAGGGTTTTAAACCCCATACGTCACATGTCCTGTCTGGCAATCACAGCCATGCCCGGGTTTCTAGGCAAGGAAGAATGATTATTGCCTGCTATGCAGCCAATCGGTCATCTTCCAGGTCTGGGACAAACACTGAATTTCAATTTCAAACACGATTTGTATTCGAAATCTGTGTTTGGGGTTGGTGCTCCTGGTCAACACTAATGAGGACTAAGGTGGATCCAAAATGTGTAAGATCTGATTTTATGTCATTTTGGGCATGGTGGCCCTATGCTGATTTTAAATACACTGGAATACAACTCTAATGTTTTAATAACTTTGGCTGTGCCGCTACCCCTTTCTATCTTGATGCTTTCTGGGGACACAAGTCCCAGCCTGGCACCCACAACCAAGTGGTACAGTGCTTAACAGCTTTATTTTCATTTGTTTTAGTTCATAGAGGGCATGATCAGGTAACTGTTCAATATATATGCGCTTGCTAAATACTCCAGATACACACATTCTGTGCCTTCTCCAGGGCACAACAGCATCCAGCTGCTTAAAGCAGAGAACAGCTCCATGGTTGAAGACAGCAAATAGAGTTGTCTCTAGAGCACGTGAATCGCTTGAAATATTTGCGCGCACAAATTCCACACTAAATAAATTAGATTCATGTTTTTTTCTTTGATGCATTTTCTCGTGATCGAATTTAATTAGCAGAAATCGAATAAACACAACCTTTAGAGTTTATGAATCATGTATAGAAATTGGGTGCAAAAAAATGCATTTTTTTTATTAAAAAAAACACACAAAAATATATTTTTACCTTTAATGAATCTAGCCCAATGTTCCTGATTCAATAAACATTCCTCCTCTTAATAAGAACCATTTTCACAATGTATTTCATAATAAGGCATGAGATAAATTAAAGTGGGATTCAAAGGAATGCTTAAAAGTTAAAACTCTTATGTTGGTTATTAACTTTCACTCCGTGCAGGCAAAAGGTCCAGTGACTCAAAACATAAAGTGTTTTTAGAATTTACTTTAAAAATAAAATAAAATTAGCAGTCACATTGCTCTAGCAAATGTATTAGGTGTGAATCATGCATCTAACCTACATTTTTTTTCTTTGAATCACACTTTATTTTATTTATGCCGTACTGTACCTTACTTTGAAATAGAATGTGAATACAGTTGTTATATTCAGAAAAGATTTGAAAGAAAATGACTTGAATAAGTGCCTTTGTGTAATGAAAAATTATTGGTATTT
Organism: Gastrophryne carolinensis; assembly: GCA_027917425.1. Taxonomy (NCBI): domain Eukaryota; kingdom Metazoa; phylum Chordata; class Amphibia; order Anura; family Microhylidae; genus Gastrophryne; species Gastrophryne carolinensis. The sequence continues at coordinate 108,952,173 of CM051240.1, read as the reverse complement.
GTTAAAATCAGTAAGCCCAAGTACTTACTTTAATCGAATGTATTTTCGACATGGCACAGTATTCCTTACACAAGTTCCTGTCAGGTAATCCATGTTTTCAACAATTACAAACGGTGCTTCTTCTAAGGTAACAATGCTGAGATGGTTGTCATCAGGCTCATCATCTTGAGCTCCAGAGATCCTCGGCCATACTGGGTATTTTACTTCCAGGCTTTTGTTTTCCCACTTTCCCACCTGTGAAAAAATATATGACAAAACTGTAAATTACTGATCATGTTATCACATTAGCATATTATATACACTATTTGTTTATAAATATTTTATAAATATAATATCATATATAATGTATGTCCATTAATCCACACTATGTGAATGATAAATAATGACGCAGATGGCAAAATGAAAGAGGACCCCACTCTATTAACATGTTCAAATGCTAGGTGTTGAGTCATGATGCAATCTGGATGATCCTGCAACTTAAACTTCTGCCAGGTGGGTGGGACTAATTGCCAGATCTAATGCAGGAAAATATTAGATGACAGGAAAGTGAAGCCATCCAAAGGGTACTGTCTGTGGAGTGAAGAATGAGAGAAATGTTAGTCAAAAAGATGGGTTTTGGTTTGCTTTAAGGTTCTCAATTTAAACACAAGATCAGGTTTTTTTTTCTCACACCAGATTTAGTTTTGAGGAGTTCTCTAAGTGAAGTGTAGAAGTATTCCAATAATGAGGAGAGGTTTTAATAAATCCTATCTTTTTCCCAAATAGGGCATTCACTTAAATGTAAAAAAAAATATTTACATGTTATAGAAAAATATAATTAAAATATAAAACTTAAAAACCAGATCTATTGCTAAGGGGCCTCAAGGAAATATTCTATCGTGCCAGTAGTAAAACCCTGGCTTGTAGAAGAGTATCAGCACCCCCCTGTACATTTACGTCAGTTCAATAGCTAACAGATGTCAAAAGCAGAATTACAGTCAGGCCCCATGTAACAATTTTACATTAAGCATTGTTTATTTGGTTTTTACACATAGAAGGCTAAAACAGATCTCATCTGAAATTCAGACAGACAAATAAAAATGTTCAATAAAACCGAGTGCAAAATCAATTGTGTTTACAGTATTTGTCAAATACAAGGCATACTCAGATAGATTGAATGATATTGATGGACAGCATGCTAATGTTATACTAGCGTTGATCTATAAATAATAAAGATATTACTTTCAGATTTTTCTACTTGTCCTCATTAAATTTCCATATAACATTAGAGGTTATTTTTTGTAAATGATTATTCCATGTGGCTTCAGGCCTGGATGCTAACATTAGAGGACACACACATTTACAAAACTTGCGAGGAACCTTGTGATACATATATACAAGCCCACGTTTTCCAGAATACAAGGTAGGTTTCAATAGACACGGTTGTCCCCAAGACGCAATAGTGCCATCATTACTCACTGAGCGCTAAACATGCAGTAAGTGCTCACAGGTGTTATACGGGAATTCAGACTTAGCAGAGGTTGTACACAGTGATCAGCCAAACTAGTGTCAAAGTAAAGGAATGGAGTAAAGGCAGAAACAGTAGGCTAGAAGAAGGCCATGCATGAAAAGGATAGGTTTCTGTACTAGGGTCCAAGATCATGAGTTTAGAGGTCACAACAAAGGGGTTCAGGCAAGGTGAAGTCAAAGAGCAATCCAGATAATACACACAAGACAACTGTAAGGGTTATCCAAAGCACACCCTAAGCTACAGCTATCACGGGCAGTGTGTGAGTGCTCTTGGGACATTTATATGGGCTAGCTATGGCATCTCCTATCTGCCTGACTGCAGAATAAGGCTGATGCTAGTCCCCTTCCTTTTATTTTATTTACTCTGCATGGGGCAAAATATCAGGCAATGCAGATAGATGACAGACTTCCTCTTCATCCAGCATAAAATAGAACAGAAATGCCTGTTTAAGAATTGTTGCCGAAGTTTGGTTTTGTTGCATATTTAATTATCACCTGCTTCTAAAATTCAGCTCTTACTCTTTTACCATTTGAGAGTAAAACAGCTTGATGGATCCATAACAGCTCATCAGCTACTTTGCTTTACTACATAATCTACATAATATAACTTCACAATATTACAAAACATGTGGTACTGCATATGCAGTTTATTAACGCTTGCCTATAGTAGCTCCAGTTACACCTGCATTTTAAGCTGACTTATATCACTATTAACTTGATAAGTACATTGGTATGAATTTAATTGACTGAAAACCATCACCGAAAATCAAGACAGAGGAATGCTGAGGCTTTTATTAACTTCAGTGCCTTAATGTTCTAATGCCAGTCAAAGTATATCCTTATTTATAATTACAGTATTGGCCGATATGTTATTTTGTTCTGGATAACATAATAACTGAGATGTCAGTCACCATTGGACATGATTTAGAATAAAATAGATATAACCAATTTTAAGCACTTTTATTTTCAACAATAGAAAAAGTTTCGCTAAACCACTTTTCAGAGATTTGCAGAAAAACATATTCGCTGAGACGCTGACTATGGCTGATTGTTGAGTACATAATCAAATACAATTATTTTGATAGTGAATACAAAAATAATTTAAAAGTCCTTCCCCCTTATAAACATATAAGCTAGAGACCACATTTCAGTACCAATAAACAATCAGGAAATAGTGATAAGCAAATCTTTCCAGATTTGTTTAGTTTTTAACAATAAATCTTTATTGAAAAGAGCAAAGGCAAAAAAACAGATCATAATTAGCTCATTAGACATTTCGGTCACAGCTACCGAGCATTACAGTCATAATATAACTTTCAACTTCTACATTGCAGCATTTGACTAAAACTCCAAAGCGCATGGCCTGTTAACTAGCACTCAAGGTGGGGGGAAAGGGGGGGGGAGATAAGAGAAAGGAGCGAAAGAAAGCCAGAATAGGAGGGGAAGGGAAGGTTGGGGGGACAGGCATTAGGATGGGGAGGGCACAGGCAGCCTTGAGTCCCATAATACCCCCACCCCCCCGGCACCCCCCACCGACGAAGGGGAAAAAGTCCCCCACTCCCCCATCCACGCCCCCGCAGGGTGCATCTGCGTCCCCGACCCCATGAGGGGCCCAGACCGGGGAAAGGTCAGGGGGGCGGCGGGGGAACGGGGGGGAGGCCTAGGTCTCCACGATCAGGTGGAGAGAGGGAACTGCCAAGGGCAAAGGGTCATATCACCCGGTCCGGATCAAGCATTCCCGCTCAACAACGGTCCCCAGATGTCTCCCGGCTACCTCAAGTCTCGTCCCTCAGGGTCTTGCCTTCAACCGATTCCATGAATAAAGACCACTGCATCCACCGGAGTCTATGTTTCTCCTCAGTGCGCTGAAGGAGGGCTGTCAGGTCCTCCATTTGTCTGATGTCTTCTACCCTCCTAATCCAAGAGCCAATGGTTGGCGGGGTAGTCGACTTCCATCTGGCGGGGATACATGCTCTGGCAGCGTTTACCAAGTGAACCGTCAAGGATTTCTTGTATTTCCTTACCGAGGCTTTGGTGGAATGCAGTAGGAGGACCTCCGGGGAGAGTTCTATGGGCTCTCCGGTTATCTCCTCTCAGAAGCCCCTTATTTTTGCACATCCCCAAAAAATGTGTGAGAGGGAGCCTGTGTCTCTCTCACATCTCCAGCATAGGGAAGGCACTGACGGGAAAAAGCGATGTAGTGTCTGTGGTGACCTATACCATCGACTCAGTATTTTGTAGCCCACTTCTTGATACTGGTTACTTATTGAGGCTCGTTGTGCTAGCTCCAGCATTTTCTTTACCTGAGGTGGAGTAAATGTGACCCCAAGCCTCGTCTCCCATGCCGCAATGAAGTTCGGTATGTGGTTCCTCGGGCGGTGGCAGGCTTGCCAGGAAGTGCGATACCTGTAGTGCCCTCCAGTGAGACAAATGGGGGGCGTTCCCCAATTCATCAGTTCCTGCAGGGACTTCCAGTTGGAGCCGCCAAGGAACTCGTAGGCGACACCTCGGCCAGGCACCTTCCACTTCGTAAAATCTGCATCAAGCCAGTTCGGAAAGAAGTCCAATGCCCCTGTGATGGGGGGAAGCGGGGAGGGCATCGGGGCTATATTCTCTTTGACATGTGTCTTGCCCACACCCGGAGGATCGGGCCTATTGTAGGATGAGACCTGAGCGAGCCCGGCAATTCCCCAGAAGAGAAGACCAAGGGAGGCCCACTAGTGGAACCGGAGCCCACGATTGCTCCAATTGTACTCATCTTTTGCAGCTCCTATGACGGTTCCAGTCAATGATCCTGTTTAGATGCGCTGCTACATAATACATTCCGATATCAGGGAGTCCCACCCCTCCCCTCACCTTCGGCAGCGTCAGTGTTTGTTGGGCGATTCTCGGGCTCCTGCCCCCCATATAAACTGTATAAATTCAGATCGGATATCCCTCAGAAAGGCAGATGGTAGGTGGATGGGTAGCACCTGTATAGGGTAGAGCAGACGTAGCAAGACGTTCATCTTCAGTATGTTGCACCTACCAAACAAGGATAGTGTCTTGTCCTTCCATGTATGGAAGTCTCTCTTAATGGTACTTAGGAGTGGAAAGTTTCTGGTGAACAGATCTTTGAGTTGGGGCGTTATCTGAACCCCCAGATATTTGATCACTCCGGATGCCCATCGGAAGGGGAAATTGGCTTGTTTATTATCCAAGTGTCTCTGTGAGAGGGAGACATTGAGTGCCTGGGATTTCTGTAAGTTGATTTTAAAATTCGACAGCTCCGTGTACTCTCTCATTTCTCTCAGAAGATTGGGGATAGTCGTCACTGGTTGGGTGATGCAAAAGAGCAAGTCGTCGGCAAACGCCGCAACTTTATGTTCCGTACCACCTCCTGACAGCTCCTTAATGTCTGGATTCGCCCTAACCTTCCTGAGGAAGGGTTCCAACGTCATGTTGAAAATAATCAGGGACAGCGGGCACCCCTGCGTTGTGCCGTTGTTTATCGGGAATGGATCAGATAGAACCCCGTTGGCTTTGATGCATGCCGAGGGAGAGGAGTACAGAGACATAATCCAAGATCTCATATTCTCCTGTAAGCCTATGTGTTCTAGAGTGGCCCGAATAAGGTCCCAATGAACCCTATCGAATGCTTTCTCAGCGTCTGTGGAGAGCATCATAGCAGGGATCCCTTTCTCATGTGCCAGGTGAATCAGGTTGAGAATTCTAGTCACATTGTCTCGCGCCTCTCTACCTGGGGTGTACCCCACCTGGTCCAGGCCTATTAGGTTATCCAGGTATGGTAAGAGTCTGGTCGCCAGGACTTTCGCGAATATCTTGAGGTCCACATTAAGTAAAGATATCGGCCTGTAGTTAGAGCAGAGCAGCGGGTCTCTTCCTTATTTAGGTATTATCGCTATCTGTGCCCTCAACATATCTACTGGTAAAGCTTGCTCATAAGATATAGAGTTAAAGGCCTCTACTGCTCTTGGGGTCAAGATGTCCTCCATCCATTTGTAGTAGAATAATGTAAATCCGTCAGGACCCAGGGACTTTCCCGTTTGGGATGATTTTATTGCCAGTGACCACTCCTGCACAGTTATGGGCTCTTCCATGGCTTCCACCACCTCTCGGCTCAATGTGGGCAAGCCTGACGTCGCAATATACCTTTTGGCTTCCTGTAGCCCATTCGGCCAGCCCCCCCACTCCCCCTCAGGTTGTAAAGCTTGAGATAGAAGTCACTGAAGACCCCGGCAATGTCTGCCGGTTTAGAAAGCAATCGCCCTCCATTCCCCAGTATCTGAGGTACGAAGTTGCTGGCTCTCTGCTCTCTGATTGCCCTAGCTAACATGCGGCTACATTTGTTCCCATTTTCATAAAAGGAGTGTCTGGCCCTTACGAGTGAAACCTTCGCTTTGGTTAGCAGGAGGTCTCTTAGTTTTTCACGGGCCGCCGCCAGCTCCTGCCTGGTCTCCTCCACTCGCTGTTTTTTGTGCTCTGAGTCTAAACGAGCGATTTTCTGTATTAGATTTACCATCATTTTCTCCCTCTCCCTCTTCTTTCTGGAGGCCATTTTTTGATGATGCCTCTGATGTAGCATTTGTGTGCTGCCCATAGGTTTAGGGGAGACATCTCTGGGTTAGCATTGATTTCAAAGTATGTCTGTAGTTCTTTCCTAACCTCCTCCTTTAGGATCTGATCCTGGAGTAGTGACTGGTTGAGCACTCAGGTACTTGGCCTTGTCAACCGCTCGGGGAGTTTCACGGACAGTGAAATCAGGGCATGATCAGAGATCAAGATAGGGTCAATCTTCGCTTTTTGGACAATCTCCAGATGTCTGTGTTCTAAGAAGAGGTAATCTAACCTTGAGTAGGAGTCGTGGGGTGCCGAGTAGAAGGTATAGTCTCGACCTCGAGGGTTTTGTAGACACCACGGGTCCATGAGTTGAGAGAGTCGCAGGGAATTTTTTAGTTTCTTAAGAGCTGAGAACCATAGATGAGAAGGCTTCCTGGATGCATCCAGCAATGGGTCCCAGGGCCACGTTGAGATCGCCACCAAAAATCAAGACGCACTCAGAGAACGTCTGAAGAGCATCAAGGACACGCTCAATAAAGCGAATCTGATCTGAATTGGGGGCATATATGGTAGCGAACGGGAATACTTGGATACCTATTTTCCCCTTAACGAAGATGAAACGTCCTCGTCAAGTATGTTATCTATCAAGGTCCATGGAAGGTTGGCCGCGATCAGAATGCTCACTCCCCTGGATTTTGAGACAGGCGAGCAGGAGTGCCATCCCACTGAGAAACGCCTGTCCGAAAATTTTGGGGCTCTCCCCTTCCGAAAGTGCGTTTCCTGCACAAACACTATTTGCGCCCCTTTTTTCCAAAATAGATTCAAGCATACTCTCCGCTTCTCCGGGACGTTGAGACCCCTGGCGTTTAGGGAGACAATCTTGAGGTCCATCGCGTCACCTACACCCGATCCGGACCACCCGCCACGGCCCCGTAGAGAATAGCCCGAAGCCACTGCAGCTGTAGACGGGGGATCAATGCACCCTCAAGGGCAGCAGGGGTGCGGCCGCCCAGCCAAGAGGTAGGGAAAGGGTAAGAGAACGGGATGGTCAACCAAGACCGGAGGGAAGATGGGTTACAAGGGGAGAGGACAGAATGGGGGGGATTATGAAAAGGGGGAATGGGTGAAGGACGGCAAGAGGTTTAGAGGAAAGAGGGAAAAAAGAAATAATAATGAGAGAAAATGCCCACCTAAGGCCGAATTAGCCTAGGCGCGCAGGCTTATGTGGGGTAGAGAAACTGTGGCGCTGCAAGGCTACGGAGGGCTCCCGCCTCCCCAGCCCAACTCAGCCCCTCATACGAGGGACGGTCCAAGACTTGATTTCCCCCCAGGGCATTAAACGAACAACAATCAGTAAACAAGCAAACAAACCAGGGCCTTCTTTAATTCTATAGTAGCACTCTATGACAGTCTGATAAACTTGTGATCCATGCCAAAAACACATATGCAGTAACCCTCCCCGTCCCGGGCAACCATCTCGCTGGTCCACCCCCCCAGCCAGCCAGCCAAAACGCCCCCCCGCCCGGAACCCGCATAACGGGTGCCGACGGGGGCCGGACAACCGCTCCCGCGGGACAACCGTAGATCCTGGCCCCCCCCCCAGGGTGACCAGATAGCCAGACACAGCTCATTGCACCCCCCATCGGGGGGGGCGGCCGGCAGGGGGGGCAGGGGCAACCAGACCGGCCAGGACCGCCAACCCCGCGACAAGCCTCACACACCCGACCGAGGAACCGTCCACCACGCCCCGGACACACCAGTGGGCTGTCTCCCACCCATCCAGACACCCTCCAGAATGACCGAGCAATCTTGATAGTAGAGCGTGGAACCGGCGGCACATGTCCAAGAGTCACCGCCCGCCCCCCCCCACCGCCATCCCACGGATGAGGGACCGCCGAGGCGCCAAACCCAACCCGAGTCCCACGCCCCCCCACCAAAGAAGCGGGGGGGGACAGGAACCCAAGAGGCCAGCACCCACGGCCCCCACAGTCTACCGTCAGAGCAAGGCCGGCCCCGGTCCCAGCCGGCCGTCACCCACAGCACCCAATCGAGCCGTCGCCCGGGCACCCCGGCACAAGCGCAAAGAATACCGGGCAGCCCTAGCCCCGAGGGACCACGGAACCGACTGTCAAGGGGGAAGTCAGGCCCCGACCCCCCGAAGGGAACGTGTGTCCACCCACTCATGGCCCCAACCAACTCATCCGCCACCGCCCTAGGACCACGTGCGGGCCCACATCGGGCGCCGGCTGAGGCAGTCAGCGGGGGCCCCGGTTCCCATGAACGACCGCAGCCCACCACCCGGTGCAACAAAGCCGCCCCCCCCGCACCCACAGGGTAGAGTAACAACAGCCCATCCAAGTTCACCCATTCAGGGGCCATCATAAATTCGGCTCACCTCCCCCACCCCCGCCCCCCCCGGGGCGGGCAACAACCCAGCCAATGCGGAGGGCGTCCGGGTAAGCACCACAATGGCACCACAAGAACGGAAAGGGGAGGGGCACGAGCGGGGGGGAGCCTGAGACCCATAAAACATGCAATCATTATTTCCTAGATGCTCTATTCAAACCCTGCAGCTGGGAGCGTTGATCCTCCTCGATCACATGTGTGGTAGAAGGTCCCAGTGGAAAGAAGGCGAAATTCCACCGGCGGCCCATTTTGAAGAGGGAAGAAAGTCCGGGCGAGGGGGTCAGGTCCACTGCAATGCGTCAAGGTAGTCCCGAATGTTATTCGGCCACTGGGGGAGGAGTGTCTCCCCGTCGCGGCCGGCCGCGGCCAATCGGGGCCCTCCCACGTCGAATCCTTTGCGGCAAGGGCTGAAACGTAGGGAAGTCAAGCCAATTCGGGACTTCTAGAGGGGCAGTGTCAAGGAACGCAAAAAGATTGTCCAGGTCCCCGGGGGCCCGTAGTGTAAAAGAACCTCCATTTTTTCTGACAATGAGATGAAAAGGGTAGCCCCATCTGTATACTGCTCCACTATCTTTTATCTTCTGATGGAGTGGCTCAGTTGTCTTCTCATCCAGAGCGTGGAACGAGCCAGGTCCGGAAGGATAGTTATGTGTGCAGAGTCATGTACGATTTGCCTCGCCCCCCATGCTTTTTTAAGAATTTCTTCTTTCACCTTAAAGTGATGTATTCTGCACAGGACGTCCCGGGGGCCATCCGGGATGCCCGGTGACCGGCCGGCCCGCCACTCTGTGTATTCTGTCCATCTGTATAGCGGTGCCCGGCGGGTTCCCCAGGAGCTCGTTGAAAACCGACGTGGCGACCGATTCTAGATCCGTAAACTGGGGTGTTTCAGAGATCCCCCGAAGGCGCAGGTAGTTCCGCCTATTACTGTTCTCCAAATCATTGTAGTGTAACTTTAAGTTGGAGATCTGGGCTGCCTGTGTATCATTCGTCTGTTCCAGGCGCTCCTCCGTCGAGGTTCTTGCATTCTCCAAAGCAGACACTCTGTCTTCTAATGCTGCCACGTTGTGTTGTATGGTTTCCAGGTCTTTCCGGAAGGTTTTTTCTATTCTGGAGATCATGACTTCCAAATCCACCTTAGTAGGGATTGCCTCCATATCTGCTATAGTGGGGAGTGAGAGTAGATCAGGATCCGGGTTCTGCTGTGGGGCATGAACCATTACTTGATGCGTTAGTTCATTGCCTCGCGAACCCGCAGGGTTTCAACTGGGTTCTGTGTTAAATGGCGAGCCAGGCATCCCACGTGAGGACTGGGGGCTTCCCCCCCTTGAGCCCCAGGAACTCGCGTTGCATCCCTCCTCTCTGGGTTGGAGTAGAGCTGGGTAGGTAGATGGCCCATCAGCAGATGACATCCGCTGCACTCCTGTAACAGGAGAAAACAGGGCCTCTCTCCGCAGAACTTGGCCCCTCTCTGGCTGCACATGCCAGGCCTCCCGTTCCTAGTCGTCAGGGGTGTCCTCCGGGTCTCTGCCCCATTCTCCCTGGGCTGGTGAAAGGGAGAGATAGTGTAGATGGGGCCTGTAAGTGCCTGCTGCTTGCCCTTTAACTAGTGGAAGGCTGCTCTTCTCCCTGGGGCTCTGTGCTGGGCTCAGCAGCTCCTCTCTCCAACTGTCTGCAGGTGTCTCCGCATGAGGAAAATCTATCAAGTTGCGGGGAGATGTCAGGGTGATGGCCTCAGTGCTGGAGGGACCAGACAACCCAGGACTGTGTTCCGGGCCCCCCAAGTCCTCTTTCACATGGGTCCCCACGCTACCCAGCGAGCGCCCGCCTCCTGCTGTACCTTTGCAGGTGTCCCATCCTGCGGCTCCTCCGCCGCCAGCGTCTCTCGGCACCTCCGTTCCCGGGCGGCCGCCATCTTTCTGTGAGCGGCGAGATCCTCTCCTCCGCTCCCCGCCGGCTCGAGAAGCGTTGGGTTGTGACAGCTCTGCTGTTGCTGCTGCGGGAGGAGATCAGCTCCCTCCTCCACCCGCACTCGCTCTCTCTCCTCCGGCGATATTGTTATAGGCTGCCCAGCCGACTGCTGCTTCTCTCTCCCTCCATGCTCCATGCACTTAAGCGCCATTTTGGTCCGGCGCGAGCCCTCTGGATCCTCAGTTCTCAAAAAGCGGGTGATGGCTTGCCTGTCTTCCGCTCGAGAGCTCTTTTTCGGTCCTCCATGTTTCCCCATTACTGTGGGGGATTGGGTGTGGGAATTCACCTCACAAAAAACGCTTAAAGTTTGGGGATAGTCAGAAGCCCTCACTGTGGATGTCCTCAAGCTACCATGCCGCGGCCACGCCCCCAGATTTGTTTAGTTTTGATTTAGACTATTCAGTTGAAAAAAACCAATTTATCTTCAAATCAATTAATTTAAATCAAAAGAGTACTAAGTACCCAGAAGCATTGCGTGGAAACCTTAAAAGGAAAATCCACTATCGACTTTTTGGCATTTGGCATCTGCCAAAGTGCTTCGTAAAGATTATACTTGTATTGAATATTATGGTCCCAAATTTACCTGTGCCTTCCTGTGCACGGTGAGCATACCTCTATGTAACTTACACTGCACAATAGCCCTGTAGTGATTTTCATTATCAAAACCAATTTGATCGTTTCTTTTCCATCATATAATCAATGCTGGCACAATTTATTAGGCAGGAGGGAGAAAGTATTAACACTCAAGTGTAAAAGGTAATATGCTAATACCTACCATTTCATTTCTATCATAAGCCAGTTCAACCATGAGAAACTCTAGCAAATATAGAGGGTATATGGGAAAGACAGCATCATTGGAAGAATGGCAGCTGCTGCTGTAAGGCAATCAGTACCCCCTATGCTACTTATTAGGAACACAAGGACCACAAAGACCACTGGTTGACATTAAGGTCCAAGTTCATGTATCTGCAAAGTTTGCATCTGACAATAAGCCATAACATTGCCTACAGCAGCATTGCACTGTTACTTAGAGGCTGATTCACTACTAGCGCCATGTATTGCCAGATGAGCGACTGTATAGCAGCGCTTAGAGCGACTGCTAGTAGACGCTGTAAGCGGGTATCGGGGGCTGTAACAGGGCGTCTCGGTCGCTGTAGTAACCTATCCGGCATTGATGAATGTGATGTGCGTTGGGCGCTCTAACAACAGTACAGCGCTGCAGCTAGCCCCACGTAGCACCAGCTCAGTGTGCCCCGCATTCGGCACTCCACTCCATATTTAACAAAAAACTATACACACACAGCATCGGCGCTCTAAATCTGGGCTCTGTAGCATAGAGCACCAGACTTGGTGTGATCAAAGTCTGTTTTTGAACACATATCCACCTGTAACAAAGCGAAAACACTTTGAATGACATTGTTTCAACAATGGAACAATGACACTCTAGTGCCAGATCTGTAAATACAGTTCTGCATAAAAATATAAAAAGTCCCAAATGTATAAACGTGTTTGTTTGCAGCCAGGAGAGGTCACAAAATGATTTGAGCAAAAAAATAAATAAATAAATTGCCAAACTAATGCTATCTATACACAACTAATGAAACCCTATTGAAATGTATCGGAGAGCGCTACAGAGCAACAGGTACTATATGGCACTCCTAAGCCTAGAGCGCTGGCACTATATGCTGAGCGACCTGTATTAATACATGTGGCGCCATATGACGCTGTTAGAGTTGCTCACCAGATTCGCTTTCTTAAATGTGGTTTTGCGTACAGCGCCCAGTGTTCATCAGATGTTGCCTGTCGCTACGAGGCACTACCTGGCGCTATCCATTCTTAAATAACCCCCTTAATAGGAAATATGGCTCATCTTTTTTCAACTGAAGGACATTAAGAGTTTGGTTACAGCACATAATATAATATAAAAACTTCTGGATTAGCTACTTATGTCAAGAACATTCTTCAATCAACAGTAAATTATAATTCACATAAAGAACTAGAAGCTCTCTATTTTTCAATGCAGGCTAAGGTAGGGAGCTTGATAAGGATTGGTGTGATATATATGCCTTATGGGATACTGAGGTTTTTGATAGCATGTTAGTGCATGAAATCAGGGGAATGACAATGAAGGGGAACATAGTATTTATGAGTGACTTTAACATGCCTGATGTGAAGTGGAATATCTCTAGTGCGCTTATATGCAAGAACAGGAATTTCGTAGAGGCACCTAAAGATGCATCTCTAAAACAGCTTGTGAATGCACCAACAAGAGATTTAAATTCATTCTGCAGCCAAAATCATAAAAAAACACAATACTTTTATCTCCCGCAGGCAATCACTGCTAGTCGGGTGCACAGACATTTCTGTCTGATCACATTCTGTACCACTGGCGTCCCCTGCCGCGGCATCGTTATGCTGCTCTCCTGCATGCCACAGCCGATTGCCCATCCTTGTGCCATTTGTCACAGGAAATATGGGACGTTCTCCTCCCATAGCTCCTGTGACTAATGGCCCAGGGGCGGACGCTACACTGAAAAGAGCTGCGTGAGGATACTATGGTGACTGCAGGGGCTTCTGGGGGTGACGCAAAATGGGTTCAGAAATACATTTGGGGGATAAAAGGTAAGTATAGCGTTTGTTATATTTTTGGCTTCAGAGTGACTTTAAATGGATTTGCAGCTGGCTAAGGGATAGGTAGAACTGTTAACTGTACTCTGAGGAGAGGCAAGTTACTTGTGGTGTATTGCAAGGCTCTTTTCTGGTCTCACATTCCATTTAATATGTATAACATAGCAGAAGTATTAGTAAAGTTTGTATTTTTGCAGATGGTGGAAAGGGGTGTAATCGAATAGATATTTCTGGAGGTCTGTGCAATTTGGACAATTATTTAGTGTAGCTTTACTGAAAACATGGTCAAAACAGTGGATGCAGTTACATAAGAGGCCAGATAGTAAGAGCAGCCTATCCTTATGTATATAGTGCCTTGAAAAAGTATTCATACCTTTTTCACATTGTATGTATTGTATTGAAATTCTTTGATAAGAAGCAAGTATTTGTGGAGTGTAAAAAACATGATATAAAAACTGAAAAAGGGTGCATACTTTGTAAGATCACCTTCAGCTGCAATTACGTCAGGGTAAGTCTCTACCAGCGTTGCACATCTAGAGCCTGAATATTTTGCACATTCTTTTTTGCCTTGTTCTAGCTCAGTCAGATGGAGAACTTTTGTGAACAGCAATTTTCAAGTCAAGCCACAGATTCTCAATGGGATTTAGGCCTGGAATTCGATTCCAGCACATGCATATGCTTTGATTTAAACAATTCCATTGTAGATTTGGTAGGAATTTTGGGTTTAAATCCACGCCCAGTCTCAAGACTTTCTGCTTTGAACAGGTTTTTCTCCAGGATAGCCCTGAATTAAACTCCATAAATCATCCCATCACCTCTGCCCAGCTTTCCATTCCCTGCTGAAGAAAAGCATCCCCACAGCATGATGCTGTCACAGTTGAGGTGGTGTGTTAAGTGTAATGGGCAGTTTTAGATTTGCTGCACACATAGCATTTAAGCATACTTGCTGTTCCCCCTAAAATCCTTGAGGTGACCGGTAAACAAGTCTTCCTATGGCTTACTTTCAAAACTTTTTCTTGCCACTCTAAATAAATTCTTTCTGAAGTACACAACTAATATTTGTCCTGTATGCAGCTTCACCCACATAAGCTGTAGATCTCTGCAGCTCTTCCAGAGTGACATCGGGTTTCTTGGCTGCTTCTCTAATTACTGTAGTGCTCCTGTTGCACTGGCTGTCAATTTAGGTGGACGCTTATGTCTTGGTAGGTTTGGAGTTGTGCCATACTCCTATTCATGGATGATGGATCAAACAGTGTTCCGTGAGATGTTCAGAGCTTGGGCTATATTTTTATACCTTAACAGTGCTTTAAATTTCACCACAACTTCACAAATGTTCTCTAAAGACCTATGAGACCTTCACAGTAGAGCTGTAGTTACACTGAAAAAAAATGAAATACAGGTGGATGCTATTTACTAATAAGGTGAGGTGACATATGAAAGCAATTGGTGATACTGCATTATATTCAGGGGTATGAAAATACAGGGGCGCTGAATACATATGCGGGCCAACTTTTCAGTTTTTTTATTTTTAAAAATGTGGAAACACACATTTTAAAATATAATATTTTTCAACCGCATTCTGGAGGTTTGTTCCAAGCATCTACTACTCCTTCCGGAAATATTATTCTTTTCATATTTTTAGACACCTCCTCTGGTCACCCCTTCAACTAGCTTCAGGTTCTGTCCTCTTAATTTCTTAATAAAAAACCTTGAAGCTGTCAGTAATCAGCAACCCTAAGTACCTCTCTTCTGATGTCCTGGCTAACACAGTACAGCCCATTCGATAATCAGGGGATTCCTTTCATCCAAGTGCATAAACTGAACTACAGTTTGGGATATCAACAAAGTAGAAAATTGAAACATGCCTTCAATAAAATAGATGTATCCTGTATGATACCGAGAAAATATACAGGGCAGACTAGATGGACTATGTGGTCTCCTTTTGCCATCAACCATTTATGTTTCTCTGTAACTACATCCAAGAAAAATAAGATTAATGAAACCTTACACGCTTTTTTATAACACTAATATATTCTCAGAAGAAGTTATTTCAAGCGTATTTGCAGGTTTTCCTTTTTATGATTACTTATCAAAGCATTTCTCTTTAAAGGCCATGACACTTTATAAAGAAAGGCATCTCTTGAAAACATGTGTTCATGTCAATGATACCCTAGCTGTCTTTGAATTCAGGAAGAATTCTTGTATTTGCTAACACAAGTCAATCATTTATTGATCTTTCTTTCTGCAGTCTCCAAGATTGCTCAACATGGCCCTGGAATGTCTCAATTAGTTTTAAAAAAGAAAAAAACAGATACCCTTAGTGTGGCTAAATTATATGTTTTTAAAAGAATTAATTCTAATGCCTGGCAGCAGCCAATTTAAGTAATCTGAAAGACTAATATAAACCAGTTTAAAGCAATTCCACTTCCTGTTGGGCTCCTAATAAGAACCCAGTCACCTCTGCTGATGCTACCCTGAGTTCCCTTAAATTATGACCTGTCTGCCAATGTCTTTTAGATAGATTCTTGCTGTTAGCAATTTCAGAACAAGAAAGGCAGACCTATAATAGTGGAGGTGTGGATGGGGCCACTAAAATATAGAAACCAGAAAAAATGTAGGTTAGGTTAAATCAGGTTGTTATTAGTGATAGGCTTTGGATCCAGACCAAAGCTAAATATGACCTGGACCTTGCCAATAAAGACCCCCCCCCCATGTTCCTCCCCTCCAGTGATGTTATTAGTCACATGGAGGAATCCACAGAAGCTCCTTCTCTGTGATGTAAAAGCCTACCTACCACAATGGCCCAGAATTAGCTTGGCAGGATGGCAAGGAAAGGACCTGTGTCTCCTCACTACAGATGGATATATTGGAGGCTTCTGTGCAGACGGCGCCATGCTAGATGCCTGTCAGCTGTGCGTCCTACTGTCAGTGCTGCTGGCAGTGGAGGATCAGGGCGCATGCTGTCAGCTTTGATAGCATTGATGGTGGATGGACAGGCAGCTGGCATGGTGTCAGTGCTGATAGTGCTGCTGGTGGGTGGCATATTGTCAGTGCTGCTAGCGCTAATGTCAGACAAGCGGACGGCGGACAGTGCTGCTAGTGCTGATGGCGGATGGGCGGCCATGCTGTCAGCATTGCTAGTGCCGGTGCTGGGCAAGTTTCCAGTTTGATGCTAGCACTGCGGGCAGTAGACCAGGGTGCTCAAGCTCAATCAGCTGGCAAGAGAGGGCATGCACTGTACATGTCTTAGATTTGAACAGCACCTGGGGGAAGGTTTGGGAAGAAAATGGCTATGGCCATGTCAAAAAGCGACATATGTAGCATTTGGATTGCTAGTGGGACTCAGGAAAGTCAGATAAGTGAAAACTTTAGTGATTTAGGTGGAAGGCAGTGGGGGGATCTATAAATTTTAAAACATTGTGATAGATGACTTAGGCTGTTTGTCCTGTTAACCTGACATTTTATGTAAGCTAATGTAGGGAGAGGGATGCATTTTAAAAGTATAACCTGGTCAGTGGAATCAACCCACTAACCACAGACAATTTCAGTCTTGTCCATAGGTATGATGTCCCTTCCCTGCTCTGTTTCAGTCTTTTATATACACACTTAATCATGTAAAACTACATACCACCCCCAGCCAGGTGACACTATCAGCATTGATTCAGAGCCTGCCCATGAATGCTCATTTTTTGGGGGGGAACTGCTCTCGGTAACTGGTAAATTGCGAACGCTCGTATCATTCACAGCAGGTCCCGAAAAAAGTTTGCTCCTGGCGTATTTTCTTTGCATACACATACAGTTTAGCTGAGCATTTACGATATTTGCAGCATCTTCAGAAATTGAGTTTTTACCTGTTTTCGGACATTACTTGCTGTGGATCCCTTTGTTCTGTGTGCCGTGTCCTTCCGGCATTCCAGCGTAGGTCATTTTTTGTTGTAACCAATTTTTAATTGTGCTTCCCGCCGTTCCCCGCCAGTGTACCCATATTAGTCTGCATATCCTAGCACATACTTACCTTTGTCCCCCGTGCTGGCATCTAAGGCATGCCATGGTAGTCTGCATGTCCTAGCACATACTTACTTTAGTACCCCCTGACATGTCGTCTGCTTCTACCCACTGTCACTCACCTCATACTTTGACCAAATTTTGTTTTGGTGTTCTGTTTAACACCGCTGTTTGCTTTACATCTGCTTAATTTAGTTGCATAGAAAACATGCCACAATGCAGCATATAGCTTTAAAACTGTAGTTTTATTAAAAGGCTGTTTTTGTTGTAAAAATATTTACATTAAAAAATAAATAATACTAAATACAAAATTAAAAAAGAATCCTGGAACCAACATGGCACCTGCAAAGAGAAAAAATAATACATTACCACTTGTTTGACAACATGTGTGCCTGTACATGCACGCAAATTTTCACATACTTACCCAAACTGGTTGGCACATAGTTTTAGGGTGCCACCCTCCTCTGTGGCATCATCTTTTCTTCAGGGTGTGTAGAGGAAAAGAACCTGTGTTAGAATTTAAGGGCATGTGTTTTTTGTGTAATTCTTGGGTATAGCTCTGCTTCACTGGCTTGACACCCACCTGAGTCTTTCATCTCTGATGAATCTGTAGGCACAGAGAAGCACAATACACAAATAATTTGGTAAAACATGTTACTCATTACCCTGATAGCTCACCTTGTCAGTTGTATATCCATTTACCTGGGAAGTTCTGGTTATAGAACCTACGCACCAAGGACCACTTTCGCTGTTTGAGGTTCAACCAGTGCTGCATTAATGGGGTGAAGGTGTAGGGTGATGTCCCCTTGCCACTCACATGGGCGGTGACACTTCCTCTGTCAACATCCTCTTTTCATGTGTGTTGGACCTTCGTATGTCATCTGACGCGCCCTGGCAGACCCCAGAAGTGTGCTTACGTCCATATGCACATGTAGTCTATATGTTGCTTGTGCCTTTGAGGGGCTGTTAAATAAACCAAATAGTATCTAATACAATTTCCCACTCAATTAGCTAGAAAAGAACACAGCTTAGGGTCAGATTTTCTTACCAATGCTGACTTAGGAGCTCACTATGCCACATCATAGGTGGCACCAGAGCTCCCAGAGCCAGGAACACAGGCATGGCCTGATGCCCAAACTAGCCACTCTGAATGGGTCACCCACAGCAGTTTAAGGCATCAGCAGCAGAGTCGGAAAACCAGGGCTCTCAGCGCTCCTGTCACAGCCCACCACAGACCAACCAACAGTCACGACATCGGAGCACTATTCAGACCCCAGGACAGACCTCACTGTGAAGTCCACAGCAGAGCCAAAGCCTGAGCAGCATTGGACACTCACCCTGGGCACAAACTAAAAGGGGCAAGTTAAGGGGCTGATTTAATGATGCCCAGCTGGAGGTTCTGCTGGATGGTGTTGGCAAAAATTATGATCGACTGGCTGGATCCCAGTCCATCTCCAATTCGTTGCGGGAGCAGTTATAGTTGGGGACTGTCCACAAAGTGACTGGGGCAGGGCCAGAACCCACAGAATGTGCCCAGGCCAAGAAAAAGTGGGACAACCTGAAGGTGGTGGTTCGGCGGAAGCTCAGCACCAGATGGGCTGAGGGGTAAGTGCTAAACACTTGTACAGGAAACATTGTACATTTCATTAAAGCCACAATTTCATTTGTTTGAATCTAGCTTGCAAACTGGTGGGAGCCTTCCCAAAACTCTGCAGTTTATCCATGCTGAGGAGCAGGTGTTGGGCACCTACCAGGGGGTGTCAGGCACCATGTATACTGATAGACGGCATATGCCCACCAGTGGTAAGACTTGTTAGCAAATTGTAGCTTGGGGAGAAGGCCAACCAAACATGCCACCCACCAACCTTTGTTCCCACATGCACAGCTAACTAACACACCAAGGGTATAAAGCAACCTTTATATGTAACATCTAACATGGGTGTGAGCAGACCAAAATTTGCGGGCCCACATCGATGGGACCAAGTGTGTAGCCCTTGTGGTGATTTTGAAGGGGCACATATACTGTTAAGAGGAAACTACCAGTGCATTTACCTTGACTTTGCATAAACAACCCAGCCAGCAGCACCTCACCCAGAAGCCACAGATGGCTCCTCTGGTTTGGCTACCACCAAGACAACATCAAGGCCACCAAGCCAGCCACCAAAGGAGCAAAGTCCAGACAGTGATAAGTTAGCTTAATAGGCAAAGGGCAAGGATCAGGGTGGAGGAGAATGGTGAATCCAGGGTGGAGTTTGGGGCCCTGGAGGCTATGTGGTAACATTGTGAAAAACCACTCCTCCCTGGAGCTACAGCTTCATTCTGCCAGTAGCAGACCCACCAGCATCACAGAGCACCCAGGAGGAAGACAGCCCAGCCTGCAGCCAGGCATCACCACCTGTCCTGGCAAAACTCCAATAGATATTTTAAAGCTGTGGTTGTGGAGCAGTAGGGCCACCATTAGCAGATGGAGACGCTGGTTGGGGCTCTGGTGGAGGCCAACCAGGTTTCTCTTCAAAGGCTGGAGACCATTCAGGTTATCCTTCAAAGGCTGAAGAGGCACAGCAAGTTGCAAACACCCAAGGCTGAGCAACATCCCCCTAACCTGTCATGCTGTACATTTGGTTGTGGGGGGTCCCCAAGCTTTAGTTACACCAGACAAGCCCATTTTTAGTTATCAATTTTTTGTTTATCTGACACAGTACCATAACACAACAACTTGTGGCAATTTAAAAGTAATTAGAGAAGGCTGATGCATATCATAACAACTTGCTCAACCTTCTCTGGCTTGTATTAAAGGGGGCTTGTGTAGTCCAGACAGTGAAATCTGGCCTTCAACAGCCCGAAGGCACACTCAACTACGGCTTATGTGTCTGGGGCCTTAAGAAGGGCATCAGACGCTAGGGCAGCAACGGATAACCAGAATCACCTAAAATGAAGATGGAAATTAAATTACTAACAGGCAACACAGCATCAAAACATCCTAGACCAAATATTAAGTATTACAAAAGAGTAGGGCCAAACAAGCAAAAGGTAAGGCAGGATGCTCGGACTAAGTATTTGTAACAGGGAGAAGGGGACATTCAAAGAGGGACATGAGCACGAAGTGATGGAGAGCAGGGGGAGCAAGTGGCTAACACAATAAACTTGAACCAATTAGGAAAAGGAGGCACATAACAGAAGAAAAACACATTTTAAATGCAACATAAACAATAAGCAGGCAGATTCACTCAAGCAATACACGGACTTACCCACAAGCCAACGGTCAGTCTGCTTGCCACTCTCAAAACAGGTGTATAAACCGAACCTCCTCAAGATAAATGCATCATGGGACAAGCCAGGAAAACTGGCCAAAACACAAAAAAAAACAAAGATCCTGCCCCGCAACACATTGGACATTAAAAGAGTGTCCCATCTTGTGGTGCTGAAAATAAGCTACAAATAAAAAAGGATCACTACACTGGCAACAACAAATTAACAACAAAAATAAAGTAAAACAATGGTCAAATGGCACACAGGGAAGCTAGGCTAGCCTCAAGAGAGGAGAGTGGCCTACAAGGAGAAGCTATGTGGACCTAAACAGACTGACACACAGGGAAGGTGTTTTGGGGGAGAGGAAGCTAGGCTAGCCTCAAGAGAGGAGAGTGGTGTACAATGAGGAGCAATGTGGACCTAAACTTACCAAAACACATACTGTTGAGCAGCTGGGAGAACCACATGCGAACAATCAATAGTACCTATAAAACTTGGCATATTCACAGTGTTGAAAAACCTAAGCTCACCACGTTCCGGACTTTCATGCTGTCAGAAAAAAATATGCATTTCACCTGCAGGACAGCTGCACCTTCGAGAAATTTAGTCTGCCAACTGAGACTCCCTGTAGCCTCTGGAAGAAGCCATTCACTAAAAATTTAAGGCAGCCAAGCAATTTGGTCATACCTCCAGTTGCATGCCCCTTTCTTGTGGTGGGAACCAACCACAGCTTCAATCGGGGTAATTCGAACACCTGCTGATTGGTCATCTGATCGATATCCAGGCGACTGCAGACCCCACTGCTGCAGACACTTATACTCTTCCTTCACAGAACTCATCAAGGGGATCCATCATCAGGTATGGGGGATGTAGGCAGTATTTTCACTAGCAAAAAGAGACTGTTCAAGTATTCCTGCTAGAAAAAAAGATGACTTAAGTTTGAACAAAAAACCTATGACTTTTATAGGTCCTAAAACCCACAAATCAGGGCTCTGAATTCTACACAAGTGAAGGCCAAACCCATAAAATTACGGATGCACAGACGCCTTGAGCCATATTTATATGGTGAACACTCGGTTTGTCTTATGCATACCGTAATTTTATACAAAAAGGTCAAATCTGCCACAAAACAAGGCTCTGAATCACCCATCACGGAAAATAGACCAAACATGGTCCTTGCAGTCCTTGGGAATGCGTGCAAGAGAGGCTTTGAATTAGTGAGAGATATAGGGTGATCAACCTATGGTCAGGCCCGAATTGGTGCACCAGGTTACTAGGGAATCTCCTGTTGGGCCGCTGAACTGAGGAGCCCTTTGAGGGCTTCTATTTCCAAAAAAGATGGTGATCAATTTTCCTTTGATAGGCGCAGCAGGTAATGCCAAATGTCACTGTTTATTGGCACTAAAGCAGGGGTTCCCCACTCACACACAATACAATTATGCTTAATGTCCCTAAAAAAAACTATGAAGCTGGTAATATTTGCAGGTAAGTTTTAACACAAGTTATTTATTTATAGATAATAGAAAAGTTCACCATTAGCTAATATATCTGAAAGACAGGAAAAAACATTTAACTATAGTACATTTCTGGATTAACGTTCAAAAGAATGATGTATTCTTAGTGTAAAAGAAAAATCTTTTTACCTTCTAAAGAGGGATTATTTTGCTTGGTTAATGTACATTATTTTGGCAAATGAAAAATGAAACCTTTTGCTTTACATACTCATCTTTTAAGCACATTAAAGTGGCCTTTCCCATTTTGATTAGGGCACTGCTGATGTTTTTGTTCTTATTTAGAACAATGTTCCACAAATATTTTGGCCTTCCCTCCAAGTAGTCTGGGGGGGGGGGGGGGTTAGCGGATTTAGTTACTTTTCATATACTCAAAAAGATATTCTTAATTTCCCCTCACAGACCTTAATGAAATTCGGATATGGGTGTTGCAGAAGCGGAATATTACAAACTATTTGGCACAGTGGCATAACTAAATGTGATGGGGCCCTGTTGCGAACAATAAATGGGGCGCTTTCAAGGCTCATATAGTAAACTTTTTTAACTCAGTTGGATGCAGCTAGACAGGTAATGACTGAAACACCAGTGTAAATGGTGCTCCCTTTCTCTAAATTATGCCAAGTGAGCATAATGAAAGCATACTGCATACTTACGCCCCTGCTTCTGTATAGTGCCAGAGCCTTTTCTAGAGGTAGTTTTAAGAAGATCATCAGTAGAGTGAGTACATCTTTAGGCACATAAGACCATATTGCTAAGGAGCAGAGATGCCAAGTCACCCGTTTTTTAGGGGGTCACCTGTTTTTTACCTCCCCTTCACCTTGCCACTACGTCAAACTATGTCAGAAAATAGGACTTTTCTCCTTCTCCCCACTGATTGGCTGACTGAGATCTTTAACCTGACTCCCCCTAGGACACATTCTAAGTAGATCAAAAATATATTTAAACTTTTGGTCTGCTTTAATTTTTGTTATCTCTGATGGCAACTAATACATTTATGGGTGGAAGGCAGTCAATCTGCACCTCAGAAACATCTCTAGAATCTGTCCCTTTCTTACAGTGGAAACAAAAACTCTCATTGTTGCCCTGATCCATTCTTGTCTCAAATACTGCAAACTCACTACTAACTGGTCTCCCCCTCACTAATTTCTCTACCCTACAATTCATCCTGAATGCAGCAGCCCAGCTCATCTTTCTTTCTAACCACTACTCTGACGCCTCCACCTTCCGCCAGTCATTCATTGCATTGGTTACCCATACAGTATAGGATTCAGTGTAAACTGCTCCATCTCACCCACAAAGATCTCCATGGTTCTGCACCCTCCTACATGTCTTCCCTAATCTCTGTCTACCCACCTACCAACGCCCTGTGCTCTGCTAATGATATACAACTTACATCTACCCAAGCCGCACAAATTTTCTGGAATGCTCTACCCCCAACAATTACATTGATTCAAAATGTTATTAGCTTTAGATGCTCCCTTAAAACGCATTTTTTTAGGGTAGCCTACCGCATCCCCTAATCTAACTCCTCCTCTCAAATCAATCTTTCACATTATTTTTCTGAACCTGACCCATCATCACACAGTATGCACCACAACATGCCCCCCCAAAAGCATTAAATCAACTTGTGGCTGGCCCATACAGACTGTACATTCTCCACTCAGATTGGAAGTTTGCGAGCAGTGTCCTCATTTCTTTTGTTTCCATGGATACCCTTTTTCTTTTTTTCTATGTAATGTTATATTCTGTTTGTACATGAACCCTCTGATTGTAACTGTGATTTTGGTGCTATATAAATTAATATTAATATCTAGAGACATCCTCTCTAACTCCACCATTGATTTGTTGGGGCAGAGGAAAGGGGGGGGAGATTCTCCTGCACAGCTGGAAGCCCAAGATCAGGCACACTTACCTATGTCCTCATTCCCTTGTCCTATTCTACTGCCCAATGTAACCACCAGTGACCAGCAGGGTTTGCAAAGCCAGAGGAAGCACGGCACTTTGGTAGTCTGCCCTGCAAACCTCTATAGCTATAAGTAAAGGCAAAGGTAAGTGCCTCTGCCCATTCTTAGGCTTCCAGCTGCAGTATGTGTGGTGGTGCACCCCCACTGAAAAAGGGTTACTTTAAAGAGGCCCTCCACTCAGAAAGGACTGGAGATCCACTAACTGGACATTAAAAAGCTAAAATGAATCCCAATAATCTTTCCCGCTTGCTTTGCTTGTGTCAGTTACTGTAATAGTGATGTATGTATGGGCAGAATTAGTATGGAAACATTATGGATCTTAAACCCTTGTATACCTGCCAATTGCAGTTTGTTCCTCTAAAGCCTGTTAATAAACCACACCCCTAAGCCACACCCTAACCATGCTCATGGCCCTGTAAACTGGTCTCCAAGGTTGGCATCTCTGAAGGCGACATATTAGGTTCTATGGCTTTACTTCTCCAGATCTCCAGATATTTTTTGGAAGCTTAAGGAAGAGCAAGGTGTCCTCATTGTAGTGTTGCTTTCTTCAGCAGAGCAGAGAAACTAAAATAGTTTTCCATATTGTCCACATTGTCAGTGAGAAAATGTAAACTGCTGTTGTTTAAATATTCATATAAATCACCACTAAAGAGTGGTACCCAGACTGCTAATGGCAGTTTTGCCTATGATGTGAGGAGAAACTAATATTTAATCCTTCAGTACCATAATAAAAGCATTGGAGGGTTAATAAAAGCTTAAAAGGACATGTTCATAATGGCAGCACTCTGTACTTTTTCCTTTTAACTGTAACTGATTCACACTTTGCCATTTACAATGTCTGTTATGTAAACGAATTTAGAGCTTGTCAGTTTTCATTTAACAGACTCTACACTGCTAAAGAAAAAAAAAAAGTAAACAGTAAAAACACTTTAGAAGTGCTAGGAGCTGCGTCTCTAATCCTAAATAATACCGTACCTAATCTTTCTAATATGTTTGTAGAGGTTCCCGCTATTTTCAGGAATGGAGGTTTCTGTAGAAACAGCGCCACCTGCTGATACTTTGCTGAAGGGCAGCTGATAAACAATTAAATGGTCACAGTGTTTCCTTCACTGACTAAAAGCTATTAAACAATGACTTTCTAATTTAGAATTGCAATGTTGTATTTGTGTATGGTCGTGTTATCTACACGAAATAATATGAATAAAGAAAAATATTTGACAGTCACACAGTTGTAAATTCAATAAATTCAATAATTGTGAACTGAAAACATACATGCCATGCAACATGGGCTTACCACATGACTAATTTCAGCTGACAGCTGAAGCAACACCTTAGATATAAGTGCCAGGGCTTCCAGCAGATAAATGTTGCTATTTTATAGCTGCAGGCAGAAGGTAATGGCTGAGTATACACCAAGGGCCTGATTTACTTATGCCCTTATTCATCAAGCGATAGCGCCAGGTAGTGTCTGACGAGCGCCAGGTAGCGGCAGCTAACGGCGACTACCGATTCAAGTACGCCCGGCGGCGGTCACAATGACGCATTTATCAAGCAAAATGAGGCTAGCGCCGGCGAGAGCGACGGCTAGCGCGGCATTCATTATGAAGCCGCCTGGTATCCCTCCCCCCATCCCTCACAGCGCCAGGTATGAGCTGTCGCTCCCTGGCGATGTCCAATGCATTTCAATGGAGCAATCTATAATTATTCATAATTAATTGGTATTAATTTTTTTTTTTTTTTTTTTTTTTTAATGTCAAAAAATCGGAGACCACTTCTGCAATGTTAGGATTTATTTTTAAGTAAAAAAAAAATAAAAAAAAATATGTGCAGAATTGATCTAACAGGTCTGAGATTAATGTATTCATATTACAAAATGATTCTAAAAACATGTATAATGTTACATTCAAAAAATATGGTTGTTTAGGGGTTAAAAACTAGTTAATACACATCGCCGCAAGCGCTCTGGGGTTTAAACAAGCGACAGCACATTCGAAGCGTGATTTGTTGATGAATATGAAGCTAGCCGTTCGCTCTGGCCATTCGTTGTCAGGCGCTCACATACAACGCTGGACCTGTGAAACAGCGACCCCCCAGCCCGTATTCAACATTACCGCACACCGACTGAGTCGCTGTCATCAAGCTAATGCCGGCCAAGCACAGCGAATACTGGCTGGCGCTGAAAAAATCACGCTACAGTCGCTCATCTGTCGCTACCTGGTGCTATTAATGAATCGGCCTCCCCGAGGCTGATTCATCATTAGCGGCAGGTAGCGACAGATGAGTGTCTGTAGCAGGCATTTTCAGAGCGCCCGCTAGTAGTCACAGTGCTCGCCCGTGAGTCGCTACTTTATAGCGACTCGGTCGCTGTTCAGTAATGTTGAATACATTGTGAGGAGTCGCTATTTGACCAGTACAGCGCTGTATGGGAGCGCATGTTAGCGACTGCTCATGGCGACCGACTCACAACATATTCAGCAAAAAAACAGCCTCTCAAATCTCTGGCGCTGAAAAATATTTGTTTGAAGCCCAGAGCGCAGGAGGCGGTGTGTTTAAAGTCTGTTTTCAAGCATCTATCAACTAGTAACAAAGCGAAAACATATGGAATTACATTGTAACAACATTGTAACATGAACACTTTAATGCCAGACCTGTAATGTCATTTCTGAGGAAATATTTAAAAAATTAAAAAAGTATGAAAAAAATGCTATTTCAATGCCAGAAGAGGTCACAGAATTATTTGTGATTTTTTTGAAAAAAAAAAAAAAAACCTGTTTAAAGAGAAGAAAAGGATAGTCCATTGAAATGTATGGGAGAGCGCCAGGTAGCGAGAGGTCATACCTGGCGCTGTGCAAGGCTGAATGCTGGCGCTGTTCGCTGAGGCTGTGAAAATGATGAATCAGATGCTACATGGCGCTATCCCAGTCGCTAAACAGATTCTGCTTGATAAATGTGGAATTGCGTGCCGTGTCCGGCGTTCACCAGTCGCTACCTGCCGCTACCTGTCATTAACCAGCCACTACCTGACGCTATCCCTTCTTAAATAAGGGCCTAAGTATTCCAGAATAGACATATATGTATAAGGCAACTGGCTAACTGTGCTAAAGTAATGTGTTTCAGGCATAGTGATACTCATACAGGAGGTTGGAACACAGTAAAATAAGACCGCTCATATTAAAGCGGACCAACACCCTTCGCTGCGAGGGTGTTGGAGGACAGAGCTTCTACAAGACAGGCTGAGGGGGGCATCCAGAATGCTGAACCCCCCCCTGCACATAACCCTCCGTAATCTTTACTGTGTGGGGCATGTTGGTTGCCCTGTATTCGCATCTTGAGTTGTGATCCCAAAGGGCATGCATAACCTAGCAGATTAGAATGTCTGTCCTCACATATCAGATCATGTCTGCTCTGTAAGGTTTGCAATGTAAACCAGTGAAATACTATAAGAGGCACAGATAGGAGCACAGTTTATAGATCAGGGCATAGATGAGAGCAATTGGGCTAATTAATCTGTGAAGCAACATGTGGTCAGCTGCACAAAGAGGTGACCCCCACAGCTCATCCACTCATTGTAAGAAAATGTACTGTATTTGTAGGTCAGCTGAATCACAGTGGGCTAACGCCAAAAAATTTTGACAATTTTTTTGATCATACCGAAACTTTTTTTCTAATCTTGCCACTCATGTATCAAGGCATTTATGTGCCATTAATACCTTTCCAGGTACTGTCACTTTGTCACTGTGCTCTCTGTTTTTGTGCTCTACGTTTTTACAGCTCTTTTTTGTTGAGTGCCTGGCGCTCTGTACCTTAGCACCAAAGTCTCAGAGCTGACATGGGCGATGTTGTTTTACATTTTAAATGCAGCATGGAGCTCCACTTCTCTAGCATTTAAAAACAGTGCAGCATATCATTATCTTAAATGCAGCACTGTACACCTGACACTGGGCACATGCGACTGTGTTTTCACAATGTTTTATTGTTTGTTGTGGCCGTGTTTTGTTGTCTGTGTGTTGCGTACTTCCATGTTTTTTTACTTACTAATTTTCCCTGGTTTGGTTTTACATTTATGATGCATTGCGTAGCGTTCTTTACAGCAACATTTTTCTGCATCGAACCAATCTTTGGATTGCACGCCTTTTAGCCTCAGCGATACACAGCAGCCATGGCACCCACCCACCTGCTTTCGAGTCCAAGGTGAACAGCCAGATTATCAAGGTAGGTTTTGTGTGCCCTTTGTAGTGTGTTTTTATGCTTTTGTTTGGTTTGGTTGGCGTGTGCCTGTGCTATTTCTCCACATGTGTGCATCCTGTGGGTGCCCCCCCTTGTCGGTTTTCTAGGTAGCATTTTTTATGTGTTTAGATATTTACCGTGTTTGTCTTCATAGTGTTTGCTTATGTTTTGTCTTATTCGTTTGCGTATCTTGGCCACTGCTTGCATCTTCTGCTTGATTCCTTCCACTTCTTTGCATGTTTGTTATTGTGTCTTTTACTAGCCTGTTTTCTTGCATTCTTTGTTTGTTTCATTTGCGTTCTTTCATTTGTTTTTTTGTGGTTTTCCTTTACTAAATTTGTCAGGTGCAATGCTTTTTTTTTCCTGGTGACAGTTTGCTGGCTGTAGAATTTTCGGCTGATTGTGTTTGTTACTACCATCTGTATTTTGCCTGTTAAGCTGACATTTTTTTTTTTTATCGTCATATAGACTATGCTCCAGCGAGTGTATGATTATGCCTGGCCCCAGTTACGGAAGAGGGTTATAGTAAGTGAGCGCCGGGAGATGGTGCTTCAGGGTCAAGCTGAAGCCAAAATCCATCAGGCAGCGATGTTGGGAACTGAAGCGCCGGGATCCCAAGGATGTCTACCGGCTTTATGATACCTACTGCTCCAGTAAGTTAATTAGCTGCGTGAAACCCCCAGAACGCCCGATAAAACTCATCTCACCCCGCTTCTACGGCCCATGTGCGGCCGCTCGTCCAATCAGTGCGCTCGGAGCCGCTGTGGTATGCGCGTCCAACCACAGCGGCTCTGAGCACGCTGGCGGCCGCATCTTGCGCTTCCCTCTAACAGGGAGCGCGCCCGTGCCGGCCAATCGTGGGCCGATCAAGGAGGGTGTTGGTCTACTTTAAAATATTACTAATGTTTACCATTCTGTATAAACAATATGGCCAAAGTGAATCCTCACCTTATTTACCAATGAATAATGAAGGTAAAAGTGGGCCTTATATTCCATTCTAAAATGTCAGAGGGGAAATCAAGCCATTATATAAATATACATATTTAAAAGAGGTTTGAGGGAGGGGGGTTCTCGTTAGCTTATTGAATATATAAAGTCGTTAAAGAATTGTTCTAGAATAATACACAGACCCTGTGTATTATTACACAGGATTAATTTTTTTAATTCACAAAACGTTCCTAAGATGTTAGGTGGATTTCTCATGTAATCTACTGACCAATATATGTATATGTTCTCTATATCTTAGGTTAGATGTAAGCTTATCCCAGGCATGATTCAAATTTCTGTTGATATTTTAACTACCTCTCTCGGAAGCGTGTTCCAAACATCTGCTACCTTTTCAGTATAATAAGAGTAAATTTACTTGAAAATTTCAGCTCTGCACTCAAACTGCACTTTTTCAACCAAAAGAACCCTTTACATTTGGAATACCCCCTACAAACCATATTCCCTGAAAGTACACATGTTAAGCTTTCTAGGCATACCCAGCTTATTGTAGTGGCTTCATCTGTCTGGAAGTAATCCCTTGAAAAATTCTTTGGTTGCACCTATTTTTAACTGATCTTTGCAGGAATTTCCAGGAAAAGTATATATTTTTTTGTGGCAGAGTTTTGGCTTCAACATGAAATGCCTTGTTTGTATTTTTTCCAGTGTTTTCTTGAATATTTTTTTGTTAAGAAGTTAAAAAAAAAATAAAAAATGTTTTTTTTTTTTGTTTTTTTTTTTCATTGTCTTGTTTAGTTTAAATAAACATTCATTTTAATAAATGTAAAATACATCTACTATCCACACTATGAAGGGTTAAAAAAAGTGCCAAACCCGTGAATTTTACATGGTGGCCTCTCCGACCTTTAAGTGCCTGCCGCGTCAAGTTCACGGGCCTGGCACTTACCCGGGCTAGCAGCCAAAAAAATAAAAAAACACTCACCTGACCCCCGGGGTAGGGTATCACACTCCATTTAAGTGTGTTATTTCAGCTGTGCCCACTGAATCTTTGCTTATCTGAAAATCTCCTAAAGTTTCAGTTTGTGGGAGTCTACTGGGCAGGAAAGGGTATCTACCAATAAATATGTGGTACTTTTTTATTACAAAAAAAACAGTGCAATTTGTAAAAAATAGATTTTTTTTTATTTTTTTGTACATATTTTACCCAAAAAGGCCAAACAAGACATTTCATGTTAAAGCCTAGACTCTTCTGAAAAAAAAAACAATATATAATTTTCCTGGGAGATCCCTGGAGATCCCTTCAAAAATCACAGTTCAACATGTGTAGAGCAAAATAGTGAAACATGGTCTGACAACAGAGGGTGACAAAAACTAGGTAGGCTGGCACTTAAAGGGTTAAGTCTATGAGAACCGAATTAATACCAAATAATTTAACTGTAGTGGTGGACCAGGTAGCCCACCAGGGCCCATTTTTAGTCCTATCAACCTATAAAGCTGCTTTAGGACTCAAGTAATGGAAAGAAAAATAACCGCATACCATTTGTAAACCATTAGAAAAGCAACGCGTGCATAATCTTTGTTTCAGTTTGACTTCTGCAGCAGTCTTTTGATCTATGTAATATACAATTTGCTTTTGCACAAAAATATAAACCTAACAACACGCTGGAAAATGAAAGTGTAATATCATATAATGAAACTGGATATTACAATGGCAATTACCAACTCTGGGTCTCACTAGCAGTTTATTCATGTTCTTTCCTATAAAAGCAAATTTAAGATGACTTGTGAATTACTACATCCTCTAAGTGACCTTCTAGGCGTAATGTGCTGTATTTAAAATTAATTGTAAAGAACTTACAATACTGGTTGCTGTCCAGCAAGAATAGTGCTTAGTGTTCTTCCAATATTGTGGATAAATCATTCATATGAGCACATTCTGTGAATTTAGTTAGAGAACACCCGTCCTAGCTATGATAAGTAAATAACCAGTAATTTATAAAAGTTGCATCACTTTAAGTATAACCAAACAGTAATAAGAATGTTATATGTATGTGGCTGTAATAAATACATAGGAACAAAAGAACCTATATGGTAGCATATAGTGTGACTCCGCGGGGTTATATTCTATTGACTATTGTTTTTTGTTTACTGTAATAAATACATGCTTAATGTAGGACAAAGGATTTTAAACATCACAGGTTTTGGTCTGCTTCCGGATTTGGGATGCCCTTATGTGTGAAACCCTCCTGTGTTTTGCTGTTACCTTGAACCAGCGATCCCATGGCACATGTGTAGACCTCTATTCTCATGCGCCTAGTAAGACTGGTTCCGCCAGTAGTGCACATTCACCGTAAGTCATTCAGATACACCTGGTGCAGGGGATGCCAGAGGAGGCCATGTTTAAATTATTTTGTCCACTTTAATAAGCTGCTAAAGGTTGAGTTTAAAATCAAAGCATAAAGGACCTGCCTTACCCCCAAACAGATAATTTCTTGAGTGCTTTCTCTCTAGGAGATTTTGCTGGAAATGTCTTAGCTCCTGTTCTAAGCCATGCTTTCCAGATTTCTCTTTTTGTAAATCACATACTAGTTTGTTTAATTCATTATGTACTTCACCTGTAAAAATGCTTCATCACAAGTACAGATGATTTTTTTGAGAAAAATGAAAATACATTTTTATTGCCCCTTTTTTGTGCATTTGAGCCCTTTCAAACCCTGCTGCTTGCAACGTCAGGGTACTCCAACCTGACACAAGCAGTAAGAAAATTGTGCCCATTAAAGTAAATGGGTCTATTCCCATGCCTGCACTGTGTTTTGTCAATAGCGCCACTAGAACGCAGCCCATAGAAGTCTAGGAAGGATCAGACACTCGTCACTGTCTTCTAATCCATCACTGCCAACTTTTGCTACTGTCACTAAACCCTGTCCCCGATGGCGCCTGCTACAGCCACGTTCCTGCAGTCTGGGTCCTTCCACTAGGTCCTCTGCTTGTCTCTTTATGCCCTTTTTGCATCTGATATTTTGAGCTAATAGAACTCAACTAAGAAAACTGTTTTCACATTACTTTCCAATTTTTTAGTTAAGCTCATTATAAAAGGCTTCAGCAATATTTCTTTAGATTTTAAAACCAAATCTGCCATGGCTATTCTGCAGCTTTTGCCAAACAAATTTGTATAACCACTCATTTAGCCCTGTAAAATGCAGCAAAATTCCAGCAAAAAAGTTGTCCTGACATTCACCGCTTCAGATATAGCTGTCTGTGCTCAGTTCGCTGCCAGGCTCCCAAGTTGCAGGGAAACTAGTGAATGTTGTAAATCAGGCCCTGTGTGTAAATTAACTTGGTTTGGCTATGCCGGATGCATGTTCATGACAACAAGTAAATGGGGGTCAAGCTAATTATGTGGAGGCCAGTTTATAACTAGTGCCACATAACGCCACTTGAGCGTCTGTGGAGAGATGCTATTAGCGCCTCAGCAGCCACGCCAGGCTCAGGCAGATGGGGCTGTTAGTGTTTGGAACTGTAGGCTACCTGTGGCGCGGTGTCTTTTTGGGGTTTTTTTCCAATGGAGATAGTGATAGGTAGCGCAGTTGGGGAGGGCCAGAAATCATTTGTATTTAACATGTAAATGAACAGCGTCAGGGTGGACGCTCTAGAACCGCGATACTCAGGCATACAGCGCATGTGCAACAGAAAAAAAGGCTTTAACTGGGGATGGCAGCACAGTGACCAAGTGAAAACACATGGAATGACATTGGAGACATACAAATGACAGGACACATGATTGGCAGGCAAGAAAATGCAAATTAGCCGTGGGTAACCTAAGTACAATAATGAATGAAAATAACAGGCCAGAGATCCCATGTCACATAGCTAGACACGAAAGAATTAAAATACGCTAACCAGAATTCACCAAAACAAAATGGGACTGGAATGGCTAACTGAAGTCTATGGGAGAATGACACTGAGCGCCTGATGTGATGTGGCACTGCAGGGAACACAGCGCCGGTGCTAACAAAGCACACATTCTCTTGATACACTGCGTGGCGCTAGGAGACGCGCTGAACATTTTTTGTGTCATAAATATGACTTGCTGGTGGCGCTCCCAAAAAAACACCTGCCGCATTAGCATTTCTTAGTGAAGCCAGTGTGGCTTGCATGGTGCATTGAGGTCTGGACTGCAACCTGCATCCCAGTGAGCTTTTTCGCATTTGGACACAAAAAAGAGCAAAATAATGGGTGCTGCGTTCCCATCTGCCATGCCTGGCTTTCAGGCACCATCCCTGTTTACCATGGACAAGAACAAGTACATTATGCTGGTAAGTACCCATGCTATGCCATGCTTCGCCTACGTATGTTATACGTATGTATTTACAACCAGGTAGACCAAGGCACATGGCATGGTGCACAGTAATGGCGTAGGCCTCGTTTTCCAAGTCAGACAGGGTTGGGGTCTGCTTCAGAGTGCAAACATGTGCAGACTACAACCCTGCCTGCCTGTTGAAGGCCATCCACCATTAGTGGGCCAGACCAAATGTGGTTTCGTGAACATGCTATCAGTCATATGCTCCAGCCACTGTAACATGTACCACGCTTGCCTATTTCTCGGGGGGTGCTGGGGGGGCTCAGATGTGTGCACTCTGAGGGGTTTGGCCCACAGATGCAGCATGACACAGGAGTAAGCCCATAGACCTTTCAATCTGCCAGTATTGGCAGCCTGGAGAGCTGTGTCCGCCATTTTGCCTAAGTGCGTCAGTGATTTGGTACAGTGGTGGGGAGTATGTGCCTATGCACATGCTGTTTTAAAGAAGAAACATGCACCTATTCAGTGATGCATGTGCAAATAATGGTGAGGTCACTCGCCAGAAAAAACAGACCAATACACACACGCAACCAGGGAAGGTGGGTGTTCATGCAGAACTGTGTCCTTAAACTTGGAGATCTCTGGGGGAAATTTTAAAATGCCCTATAAAAGAATAACAGTGAAGAAAATTGAAGAATTTGAATGCTCGCTTTTGGTAGAGGAGTTAAAAAAGGCCACTAAACTAAAGCCCAATTCTGCTCCAGGACCCAATGGGTTTCCAATGGGGGAAGCAGTTCGCCTTTCTGCTGATGCCACCAAAGCATTAGATTGGGTCAACTGGATCTGGCTAAGGTTTTAAGCTACTTAAGCCTCTGCTCCTGTATGATGAACAGGGTAATAGCACTGTAACTCTACCGTGAGAATAAATGCCTCTGGGATAAGATCTGAGTGCCTTGTTCTTTCTAATGGTACTCGTCAGGGTTGCCCCTTGACACCATTAATATTTATGTTGTTTTTAGAACCATTTTTATGCCATGGAAAACTGAGCAATCACAGAGATGCTTAGAATCAGTCTTAATGATACAGATAAGTGTTTATGAGTATGTATATGTTGCTTTCTTTTATAAATATATTTATAATATAATATAAGTCATAATCATTTCATTGAAAAATAAGTGATTGATCTTAAAATGGGTAGAGTATCTCTGCCATGAACAGGTAGTGGTGGATACTGAAAAGTATCCCAAAATAGTTCTTAATTTTAAATCTTCAATCTTAAATATTGGAAAAATGGTCCAGTAATTAGAATGAAAATGCTGGATAGTAAGAGGATGATGTTATTCATATCCCCATCATAAACACTTTACAGACAGTCTTGTTTATTTCTTTAAATTAAAGAAAGAAATATCAGGAGTGAAGCTGAGTGTACCATTATGCTTTTACAAGGTATAACAGCTAAACTCCAACATCCTGACGCCTGTGCTAGTCTGTGCTGGAATAACAGCTTATTACATTTGTGTGTAGATGCTTTTTTGCATCATGCAATGTTTTGGGCAGATATTTAAATGCTACTTTTTCCCACAGGCAAGCTCAGGAGACAGGCGTTGGGATTGAGCAGATCACTCCTGTACAAGTGGAATTGTAAACTCTAAAACCCGTCAACTCTGGATTTTATTCCATTCATGCTGCAGGCTTGCTGTGAGCTGTGGAGTGGTCAACAAGCTAGCCACCAACCTATTTAACGGATCAGTTTACCCTAACTGTTTTTGGGCCAATACTTACAATATTTGCCCTCCTGTTACCTTAATTCAACATAATCCAGTGTGTCACAGCCAGAGGCAGCCCTCTCACTGCCAGTAGCTGCTCCCATCTGTAGGCCCTTAGCTTTGTGAAGCGAGTATGTCCAAGCTGGGAAATATGTCAAGAGGATTACATCTGGTCAAAGTGTTTTTTGTTGTGTGCCCTCTGATCTTATCCATATTGAGCCCTTGTTGTAACTGTTGACTCCTGGAAGTGGAAAGGTTCTCCCACACTGTTAGATGCCCACCACTACACTGCCTAAAAGGAGATATGATACCTGACTCATAGCCTCTCCTGTTTTTCCGACTCATGCTATTCAGTCTAGTGGGTTTTGGACAGAGTTTGTTGTTTTAGCTGGTGCTTGAACAGTATCCCAAGCCCTGGGTTTGCCTTTGGCAGTGCTAAAAAAATGGTTACCAATGCTTGAATTACACCCTCTTTTTGCAGGATCTTGCGGGATTGCTGGCGGATGCGTGTGATGGAGTCCTTTGACATGTTCCTGGAAGAGTAGGAACATCTGCAGTGGCATGGCCTGCTGACTTTATACCTTTCGAAGCTTAGGTATACCTGCCGTCGGGTGTTCCAATTGACCTGACTGAATCGTCTTTTGCTTGAGAAGCTTTACTCAGAGGTGCGGCCATGGTTGGCCCCCACCACAAAAAGGGACATGCAACTGACAGTATGACAAAATTGGTTGGCTGCCTTCAATTTCTTGCAAATGGCTCCTTCCAGAGGTTTGGGGCACTGTCTGTTGGAATGTCCCAGTTTTCACTGAGCCGTGCCCTGACTAAATTTCACAATGGCAAGGCTGTCTTGCAGGAGAAATACATATCTTTTGCTGATAGCATGGCCACCTGGAACACAGCAAAGTTGTTTTTCTTTCAACCAGATGAATATGCCCAATGTTATGGGCGCCATTGCTTGCATGTATGTGGCGTTGGTGACTCCTTTGGCACAGTAGTATATGTATCGGTATGTTTAGTTGCTCATTGGTCCTCATCCATATGTCCAAGTCACCCATGTATCTGCTTGCTCTTTGCCTGCTACCATAATGTTGCTAGTGTATTAACCTGTGTCTGTTGTCCTTTTCTACTAGATGGCATATTCTTTGAATTTCCAGTGTGTGGTGGGTCCCAATCTTTGTTTTTTTAGCACATTGGCCAGCTTTCCCAGCTCAAGCCATGGCACTTTCATTCTGCACAGCTCAAGCTCTATACTCGTTTTGAGACTGGCAATCTAATTGGTGGTTATCTAAGTGTGTGTATTATAGTTGCCTTTTTGAGTTTTTCTTGTTAGCCTTGCATCTGCAATGTTTGATGTGGTTATCAGCTGAGCATAGTATTTTTTGTCTTTTTTTAGTGTTCCTCTGTATCTACTTCATCAATAAATAGATAATTCCATCTATCCCCCTCACATAATACTATGAATCACTTTGTATCACAGTAAAGACCATTTGCCATTATAATATAATTAAAACCATGAAATATTTATTGAATTTGTAAAATCAATACTTTACAAATGACATGATTTATTGGTTTGACATTGTTCCACTAATTTAACACATTGCTTGTGGTAACGTTGTTTTTCACTTAGCTTCCCCCTGGTCATATTCCACCCGCTCTGTGGGGCAGCAGCTGCTGCCTGTGGACTCGCCTGGGGAGTGGGTGAACAGCCACTGTTGCCACTCCCAGGCCCCGGAAGGGGTAGTACGCAAGTTGGTAGGGGGATGAGCAACATTGGCTATGGCTCTGCTGCTCCTCTGTGCCGGCACTGGGGTGTGCACTGCTCTCTGGTGTACAGATCAGTGGCTGGAGTGTGGTGGGGTGTGACAGGAGTCCTGGGTATAGCTCTCCTGCTGCTGTCACACCACAATGTTGCGGGTGACCCGCAACTGTGTGGGTAGCGTGGCTGGCAGCAGTGGAGTGCTTGTGACCTGAGCAGTGGTGCCTGCTGCTGCGGTGCTTTGGCTGGGTGCTTTATCCCCATCTGCCATGTCTGGCTTCCAGGCTTTGGGGGCTGCAGTGACTGCCGTGGCATCGACCTTGTGGCATGGTTAAGACTGGAGTTAGCACAGCCATCAAAGTACAGGTGTCAGGTGTGTTCTTTTATACACAAGTGGGTGGGTAATTGGGCACCAATTAAGACTTTATTTAAAAGATCAGCACATGCATTTGCAACCTAGAGGCTACAACACCATGGGTGTCTGCACGTCGGCCAGTACACTTCCGTGAACCGCTGGGTACCCTCTGCAACATGGCACCATCCTTGTACACCCGTGATGAGCAGGAGTACATAATGCTGGTAAGTACCCATGCTATGCCTTGCTATGCCATGCTTTGTCTATGAATGTTTGCCCATTTACAACCAGGCAAATGGGTGGACAGATGACAAACTGCCCGCCAGACTGAAGGCATATGAACCAAGGCCCATAACGGCCCACACAGTAATATCAGCCAAACACAACAAAAAAAAATAACACAAAAAGGGTTTGGGACTTGAGAGCGCAAAAATGTGCCAACCACTACCCTGTCTGCCTGTTGAAGGCCTAGAAGTAAAACAGGCCACCACCATTAGTGGACAGCCCACATGTGCCTTAGTGAACATGCTGTCAGTCATATGCTATGGACACTGTAACATCTACCAACTTTGCATGTTGGTAGGGGATGCGAGGGGTAAGCCGAGGGGTAGGGAACACTGTTGCAGGATGAGACAGGAGCAAAACCCTAGACCTTGCAATCTGCCAGAAATGGCGACCTGAAGAGCTAGGGCAACCACTTTGCCTAGGTGCGTCAGCGAGTCCAATCGCCCATAATGGTGGCCTGGATAGCTGGGTCCCCCAGGCTGCCTAGTGGCATCTGCAAGGCCAATCCACCAGTAATGGCAGCCGGGAGAACTGTGAGCAATTTGGAGATGCCTAGCAAATGCTGGTTTGGAGTAGCACCATACACCTACTCAGTGGTGCATACACACCAGCCCAAATGAGTAGGCCAATACATGAATTGGCCTGCTGCACATGGCGGGAGATGTGAGACACAGGTCTTTAAAGGAGAAGAGTACAGCAAAGTAACATTTTGATTGTGTTTTCACATTACAGACTTTTATGACCGAGCACTATGACTTCAAGAACAACACCCCCACCAAGAGGACATTGGCATTGGAGGTGACCACACATCTCAATGGCCAGGGGATAATGGCTTGCACACACACCCAAATTATGCAGACCTCAAAAGAAGGCAGAGGCTTCGGTTGAGGCAGTTGTTTATGCCAGAACTTTAAAGGTAAGTGGATGCTTCATAGATAAGTTGCCCGCTTAACATGTGTACTTTCAGGGAATATATGGCTTATGGGGGGCATTCTAATATATAGTAGGTAATGGCACACCTAGTAAGTTATATTGTAGTAGGTGCAATTCCAACAGGGGCTTCCACCAAAATAGCCCCTAACCAGTATCCTAAATAATTACATGAAGGATGCACACCACAAATTATTTGATTGCGACAAATGAGTGTATTAAGAATTTTCATACACTACACATAAAATTATCACAGTACAGACATCATAGAAAAAAAGGATACAATGGGTATTCTCAAGCTTATTTCAATGTAGATCCTCAGGAGAATGGTGCCCCTTTAAGACTAGAAAAATGCATCAACTGTAGACTGTATCCACTATCTGTACAAAAAAAGTCTATAAGTAAAGGTAAAAAATTTACCAAACAATTCTATTAGGGCAATCACCAATATGCTCCTGTGGATGGCCGCTACTTGCAGAAAATATCAACGCTGTACACAAATAGGCTGCTGGTTACAGCAAGTCAATGAATAATTACATACTTCAAATAGCAAAGACAGTGTATAGCAGGTATGACAGTCTATGTATTAGCGTATCATATGGTATAAGATAGACCAAGCATGAGTATAAACAGATCCAGCAAGGTGTATACCGAGCATGAACCAATCAAAGACAATGAGCAAAGCTTATACCCTATTGCAAGCGGGGACGCGATCGCGATATGTCAGCCAACGTTTCAGGGCATACAGCCCTTTTCTCAAGGCAGCGATATTGTGTAAATATATTCACCTTCCTTATATGTGACTCTCTCACCTGCGTCTCCCCCTGGCCGGCCAGTTTGACGCGCCGAAAATGCTCGGCGCGTCACATCTGGTGACGTGGTCCCGACCTGCAGCCAATCTCTGGGATTTACATTCTCTGGGATATCTCCCAGGATAGAGCGCATCATTAAGAAGCATTGGCATGTGATAGCCAGTGACGAGCGTCTACGTGAGACTTTTGCACTCCCACCCATGTTTGTACATAGGTGTCCTAAGAACCTCCGTGACAGCCTCATTCGAGCAGATCTTTCATCTAGGGCATCTTTAAATGCCCAAACCAATGAGAACTGGTGAGCAACCATCCCAGCTCCTATAGGAATGTACGCTTGTGGCCACTGTACTCAGTGTAATTTTGTTATTAAGGGCCCTGAATTCACACATCCTCATTCCAGAAAAAAGTATAGGATCAAGTCCTTCCTAAATTGTAACTCCTCATTTGTCATCTATTTAATAAAATGTCCGTGTGGGAAAGCCTATATTGGCAAAACCACTAGAACCTTGAAGACACGTATAAGTGAGCATAGAAGTGCCATAAGACGAGGAGATTTAGATTCTCCCATAGCGAGACACTTTATGGAAGTGGGGCATCAGATCTCACAATTGAGGTTCCAAGCAATAGATCAGGTGAAACCATTACGACGTGGAGGTAACAGGGATAATGAGTTGTTAAGGCAGGAGTTATGTTGGATATACACTCTGAACACCAAATCTCCATCGGGGTTGAATGAAGAGATCGATTTTGCCCCATTTTTATAATCATATAAATAAGGGACATTGCCTACTGTATCTAACCTTTTATTTTTTCTGATGGGCAGGATATCCATGAGACCATCGGCTGACTAGGCATTACGTAGATACCCCCAGACATATCTGCTACTAATAAAAGAAGGTTGAATAGTCCATCAACAAAGGTATACCATAATTTGACCCCCTATATAATTACCCCTAGATTAACTGGCGTATGACGTCAAAACTTGCCTTTATATATGATCTAGTTATATCCATAATAGTATAATATAATAGCAACAGGTGTGCTAAGATTTAAAATAATTGAGGGTGGTCGATTTTGTAGTAGTACCTTTAATATTGACCACAATCTGGCAGTTTATTACTCTATTAAATGATATGGCATGGAGATCTGAATGACAAATCCAATCTCTCCTTGAGTGGAGAAGAATATGTTTAGAATACACGACAGGTTTTCCTTTTTTTCATGTATACTCACTCACTACCCGTTATAAGCCTGTGAAGCGATCGAC
The DNA here is from genome assembly GCA_027917425.1 of Gastrophryne carolinensis. NCBI lineage: Eukaryota > Metazoa > Chordata > Amphibia > Anura > Microhylidae > Gastrophryne > Gastrophryne carolinensis. The sequence goes on along the minus strand of CM051240.1, from coordinate 108,911,727 downwards.
GGTGTTTTTAATATGATTTTAATTCACTTTTAATTGTTTCCTTATAAACCGTGTTATGACTAGAATCATCAGAGCCTCTCCCTTGCAACTTGAAAACTCACCTATCAGCGCTCCCAGCACGATCTATTACATATGTTCATGTTAAGATCAATAAAGCTCGTTGTACGTGTGCTCCGGGGAGACTGCGGCCCCGTGCGCCTGACGTCACGGTGGCTGGCTGGCAGTGTTTTTGCCAGCCAGCAGCCGATTGGCTGCAGGTCGGGACCGCGTCACCGGATGTGACGCGCCGAGCATTTTCGGCTCGTCAAACTGGCTGGCCAGGGGGAGACGCAGGTGAGAGAGTCACATATAAGGAAGGTGAATATATTTACACAATATCGCTGCCTTGAGAAAAGGGCTGTATGCCCTGAAACGTTGGCTGACATAACGCGATCGCGTCCCCGCTTGCAATAGGGTATAAGCTTTGCTCATTGTCTTTGATTAGTTCATGCTCTGTATACACCTTGCTGGATCTGTTTATACTCATGCTTGGTCTATCTTATACCATATGATACGCTAATACATAGACTGTCATACCTGCTATATACTGTCATTGCTATTTGAAGTATGTAATTATTCCTTGACTTGCTGTAACCAGCAGCCTATTTGTGTACAGCGTTGATATTTTCTGCATAGTAGCGGCCATCCACAGGAGCATATTGGTGATTGCCCTAATAGAATCGTTTGGTAAATTTTTTACCTTTACTTATAGACTTTTTTTGTACAGATAGTGGATACAGTCTACAGTTGATGCATTTTTCTAGTCTTAAAGGGGCACCATTCTCCTGAGGATCTACATTGAAATAAGCTTGAGAATACCCATTGCATCCTTTTTTTCTATGATGTCTGTACTGTGATTATTTTATGTGTAGTGTATGAAAATTCTTAATACACTCATTTGTCCCAATCAAATAATTAGTGGTGTGCATCCTTCATGTAATTATTTAGGTCATGGGGGGTATTCCAAATGTAAAGGGTTGTTTTGGTTGAAAAAGCGCAAGGTGTGCACTTTGTCTGCAGAGCTGAAATTTTCAAGTAAAATTAAATTACCTTTAGGCACATGCTTTACTTTGGGGTGTTCCTCTTCCCTTGACAGGACCTATGCATGTTGGTTATTGTTCTGTTTGGGGGACCTTGCTTTTTCAGATTTAACTTGTTTTTTCTTGTTTGCACATAGTTTTTTTCAGGAAAATGTGGCTTTGATTCTCCTTTTTTATTCTTTTTTTAAGGAAACTCTGTGCAATTCATAAATATAGTTTGTGGGGGTATTTCAAATGTAAAGAGTTGTTTTTCTTGAAAAACTGCAAGGTGCGCATATTGCATAGCATAGTTATATTTTATCTGAAAATCTCCTAAAGCTCTGTTTCAGTTTGAGAGAATCTCCTGGGCAGGAAAGGGTGTCTACCAATACATATGTGGTACCGCTGTAACTGGGGGGAGAAATTGGGATTTCACGTGCAATAAGATTTTATTGACAAACTTACATTTTTTATTACACAAAAATAGATTTTTAAAATTTAAAAAATTTCACCCACATATTTCACCCAAAAGTTTTGAGAATACACTAAAAGAAGGCCAAACAAGACATTTCATTTTGTGATTTTTAATCTACACATGCTTAAGGAAGGGTTCAGAAGGTAAAGCTGGGGTGCGGGAAGGTGGAGGAAAACACTAGGGGGAAGAAGGGGAGGGACAGTGTGGGGAAGCGCACTACATGGGATGTTCCTAAAGGAACCAGCAGGGAGAAGGTAAATCACACTACAGGTATGCCCCCAATATGAACAAACATGGGATGCCCCCAATATGGGGTGCAGCGAGGGAAAAAAAACAAAAAACCCATATGCATATGCCGGCATGCCAACGAGATGGCCACAAAGCACTGAGGTGCAAGGACTCTGTGGCAACATAACAGCTGGAAACAGGTACAAACTCGGCTTCCGAGTCAAGTTCCTAGGCCAAAATCGTATATGCTTGGCTAAATCAAAAGCTTGGGCAAAGCACTTACTAATGCATACCTCTGGCTGAGAAAATCCTAGGACGCGGAGGAGAATAATAAGAGCATTCTTAACTTCCTGATCACCAGGGCTGTATTTACCATTAGGCAACCCTAAGCCTGTGCCTAGGGTGGCCACTTGCAGGGGGTGCTATGGAGTGTGCTGTTACTGCTATAGTTTAAAAAACAACCCTTGCTGGCACCTTAATGCCCCTCTTGAACCCACCCTCATCCACAGGAAAATGCAGTGTGTGTGTGTGTGTGTGTATGCGTGCAGGGGGGTGGGAGGGTGCAAGGATGCATTGCTCAGCTCCTAACAGGACCTGATTTCCCTGCCTTCAGGCTTTGTTCATGAGACTTCTGTGTGCCAGGAACCTGGAAAGCCAGTAAAAAGTGTAGCGCACTCATACTGCATTTAAACCACTGGAAATCCCCCACCTCAAGCGGAGTGCAAACACAAAAGTACCTAGGACAGTCTGGACATCAAATGCGGCCCGGCGATCACCCAAGGCATACAGTTGCATGCGGTATCAACATAGATGTGGTGCTCTCTGAATCAGTGAGTCTTTTAGACTCCATAGTTGGCCATTGTGGGTTTTGTTTCACTTTGATACCTTTATATATATGCACAGTCATTAAAGGAAGTATTGTTCAGTTAGTTTAGTTTAATTTGTAGAGATTTTATGTATTTATTGATTTACCTGGTGGTCTTGCTACAGAAGCAGCACCTCACACACAGAACTGTTACCACCATGTACAGCGCCTGCCTGTTAAAAAAGCTGGAGCAAGTTTACTGCAGCTGTTGCTAGGAGACCAGTGGGCTAAATACTGTGAATGTCTGCTCACCTCACTGAATAAAACCCAGCAGATCCCCCCATTCAGCAAATGGACTGAGCCATTTTTATTTTATTTATTTAAAAGTAATGCATACATTTGTTTTTCTTTACTCTTGGCACATTATTTATACACATGTTAGATGCTATTGTGTGACTATTTAATTATTTATTTAATTATTTAATTTTTTTTTTTTTTGGTGATAAACATCCTAGTGTATTAAAACCAATAAAATGAAAAAGTAGATCCCATCGCCTCAATTACACATTTACATTGCTAATGTTACCACTACAAAAGCTAAACACCTCTCTAGTGGCAGACCAAATGTCACAGTAAAATAACGACTAAACGGAAATGTAGGAAAACCACGACGACGTAATTCAGAGTGAAATATAGGTTTCGTTTTTCCAACGTCTATTTCCTTTAATCATTATATGATGTGTTGCCTTGGTTTGATGAGTAAGAGGTGTTGGCTCCAGGTCCTGTGGAAGAGTAGGTATTTGATCCTGGGGGCACAGAACTGGACCAATTGCCTTGGTATTTATCTTTTTTAATGCAAATATTTGTGATAGTGCTCCTTTAAAGCTTAAAGTGAAACAACAGTCAAAAATGACTTAAACTAGACCAACACAACAAACAGTCCTCATATGCATCCCTCCTCAGCACAATTTAGATTGCTTCACATAAAAATTCATTTACCATTTTCTAATTCCTGCTGTAGTAAATTTTAGAAATAAAATGGTGGCTCATGCCACCTGCAAACAGGAAGTGCTGCTGGGCTTCCTGTTACTGTGCATTGTCAGTTGAATCCAGGAAGCAGCATGGCTGAGATGCTGGGAGAGGAACTGTGCCAGGCAGTTGGTCTGGTTTAACCTTCAGTGCAGGTAACACTATTCATTTTGATGCCTTATAGGAGTGTACAGGTTTTTCTGTTTCGCTGTTTGTTTTTCTATGTTCCATTCTCTAGTGGCAAAGCACTACTAGCCTTAGGACACAAAAGCAATATTAGGATCATTCTCTTGGCTCCATTCAATATTGTAAAGTGTTATTTCTTTCTGGAGAATAAAAATCAATTAGGTCATGTCAAACTTGTATCTCCTTTAAAGTGGAAGCCCAGTCTAGCAATCACCTCCCCGGGGGGGGGGGTTAAAAGAAAAAAAAAAAGCTTACCTTACACGTATATAGTGCCATTAACAGTGCACCTGCTGCAGCCACACCGCGTGGCATCCCCCGCTCTCTGTGTGCTCCCAGCCCCCCCAATTCAAGTGAATGTGAGGATGGGGCCATGAACAGAGGGGGGTTGCCACTGTGCATGCTGTACAAGATTGCAGTGCCCAGGACATGAATGAGGAGGAGCAAAGAAGGATCCTGGATGAGCTAAGCTGTTGTTCGTGCAACACCTCCCCCTGCCTCAGAGGAGAGGGGAGGGGGCGAGGAGGTGATTGCTAGAGTGGACATCCCATTTAAGAGGTCTACATGCTAAAACATTCCAATTTCTTCCCTTCATTACGTCCTCTTTGCTAAGAAATTGTTAACTGGGCAGAAAAATAGATAGGCTCATAAAGTTTTAGGAAATAACTCCTAAATTTACAAATATGGCACTAAGGAATTAATGAACTGTAGGTTGGTGTTTTTATAATATGTTGATACCTTTCTACAATTTCAGCAAGTAGGTTATATTCAGGTTTATACAGTGAAGCTATTATCACATTTTAAAGATGTTGTCCATGCAGCTACATGGAAGATATAATGACATAGCCCTAAAGCTCCTAATGTTCCCTGTTTCTTTTTTTCAAAATCACCCCCCCCAAAGGGGAGACAATTTTTTTTCTTTTCATTTTTCATTTTTTTTTTACCTTTTCCATCCAGTGCGTGTGGCCACACTCAGTACAGTGCAGGCAGTTTGTTGATATCAGCATACTTTGACACCTTATCACAATGCTGCAATATACAGGTGGCCACGGCGGGCAGATTTATAGACCACCAGTCGAGCCTTATGATTGGTGGGCTACTTCTAGGGGAATCAGGGAGAGTGGTAGAAACATGGGATGCCCCCAATATGGGGTGCAGCGAGGGAAAAAAAACAAAAAACCCATATGCATATGCCGGCATGCCAACGAGATGGCCACAAAGCACTGAGGTGCAAGGACTCTGTGGCAACATAACAGCTGGAAACAGGTACAAACTCGGCTTCCGAGTCAAGTTCCTAGGCCAAAATCGTATATGCTTGGCTAAATCAAAAGCTTGGGCAAAGCACTTACTAATGCATACCTCTGGCTGAGAAAATCCTAGGACGCGGAGGAGAATAATAAGAGCATTCTTAACTTCCTGATCACCAGGGCTGTATTTACCATTAGGCAACCCTAAGCCTGTGCCTAGGGTGGCCACTTGCAGGGGGTGCTATGGAGTGTGCTGTTACTGCTATAGTTTAAAAAACAACCCTTGCTGGCACCTTAATGCCCCTCTTGAACCCACCCTCATCCACAGGAAAATGCAGTGTGTGTGTGTGTGTGTATGCGTGCAGGGGGGTGGGAGGGTGCAAGGATGCATTGCTCAGCTCCTAACAGGACCTGATTTCCCTGCCTTCAGGCTTTGTTCATGAGACTTCTGTGTGCCAGGAACCTGGAAAGCCAGTAAAAAGTGTAGCGCACTCATACTGCATTTAAACCACTGGAAATCCCCCACCTCAAGCGGAGTGCAAACACAAAAGTACCTAGGACAGTCTGGACATCAAATGCGGCCCGGCGATCACCCAAGGCATACAGTTGTTGCATGCGGTATCAACATAGATGTGGTGCTCTCTGAATCAGTGAGTCTTTTAGACTCCATAGTTGGCCATTGTGGGTTTTGTTTCACTTTGATACCTTTATATATATGCACAGTCATTAAAGGAAGTATTGTTCAGTTAGTTTAGTTTAATTTGTAGAGATTTTATGTATTTATTGATTTACCTGGTGGTCTTGCTACAGAAGCAGCACCTCACACACAGAACTGTTACCACCATGTACAGCGCCTGCCTGTTAAAAAAGCTGGAGCAAGTTTACTGCAGCTGTTGCTAGGAGACCAGTGGGCTAAATACTGTGAATGTCTGCTCACCTCACTGAATAAAACCCAGCAGATCCCCCCATTCAGCAAATGGACTGAGCCATTTTTATTTTATTTATTTAAAAGTAATGCATACATTTGTTTTTCTTTACTCTTGGCACATTATTTATACACATGTTAGATGCTATTGTGTGACTATTTAATTATTTATTTAATTATTTAATTTTTTTTTTTTTTGGTGATAAACATCCTAGTGTATTAAAACCAATAAAATGAAAAAGTAGATCCCATCGCCTCAATTACACATTTACATTGCTAATGTTACCACTACAAAAGCTAAACACCTCTCTAGTGGCAGACCAAATGTCACAGTAAAATAACGACTAAACGGAAATGTAGGAAAACCACGACGACGTAATTCAGAGTGAAATATAGGTTTCGTTTTTCCAACGTCTATTTCCTTTAATCATTATATGATGTGTTGCCTTGGTTTGATGAGTAAGAGGTGTTGGCTCCAGGTCCTGTGGAAGAGTAGGTATTTGATCCTGGGGGCACAGAACTGGACTAATTGCCTTGGTATTTATCTTTTTTAATGCAAATATTTGTGATAGTGCTCCTTTAAAGCTTAAAGTGAAACAACAGTCAAAAATGACTTAAACTAGACCAACACAACAAACAGTCCTCATATGCATCCCTCCTCAGCACAATTTAGATTGCTTCACATAAAAATTCATTTACCATTTTCTAATTCCTGCTGTAGTAAATTTTAGAAATAAAATGGTGGCTCATGCCACCTGCAAACAGGAAGTGCTGCTGGGCTTCCTGTTACTGTGCATTGTCAGTTGAATCCAGGAAGCAGCATGGCTGAGATGCTGGGAGAGGAACTGTGCCAGGCAGTTGGTCTGGTTTAACCTTCAGTGCAGGTAACACTATTCATTTTGATGCCTTATAGGAGTGTACAGGTTTTTCTGTTTCGCTGTTTGTTTTTCTATGTTCCATTCTCTAGTGGCAAAGCACTACTAGCCTTAGGACACAAAAGCAATATTAGGATCATTCTCTTGGCTCCATTCAATATTGTAAAGTGTTATTTCTTTCTGGAGAATAAAAATCAATTAGGTCATGTCAAACTTGTATCTCCTTTAAAGTGGAAGCCCAGTCTAGCAATCACCTCCCCGGGGGGGGGGGGTTAAAAGAAAAAAAAAAAGCTTACCTTACACGTATATAGTGCCATTAACAGTGCACCTGCTGCAGCCACACCGCGTGGCATCCCCCGCTCTCTGTGTGCTCCCAGCCCCCCCAATTCAAGTGAATGTGAGGATGGGGCCATGAACAGAGGGGGGTTGCCACTGTGCATGCTGTACAAGATTGCAGTGCCCAGGACATGAATGAGGAGGAGCAAAGAAGGATCCTGGATGAGCTAAGCTGTTGTTCGTGCAACACCTCCCCCTGCCTCAGAGGAGAGGGGAGGGGGCGAGGGGGTGATTGCTAGAGTTAACATCCCATTTAAGAGGTCTACATGCTAAAACATTCCAATTTCTTCCCTTCATTACGTCCTCTTTGCTAAGAAATTGTTAACTGGGCAGAAAAATAGATAGGCTCATAAAGTTTTAGGAAATAACTCCTAAATTTACAAATATGGCACTAAGGAATTAATGAACTGTAGGTTGGTGTTTTTATAATATGTTGATACCTTTCTACAATTTCAGCAAGTAGGTTATATTCAGGTTTATACAGTGAAGCTATTATCACATTTTAAAGATGTTGTCCATGCAGCTACATGGAAGATATAATGACATAGCCCTAAAGCTCCTAATGTTCCCTGTTTCTTTTTTTCAAAATCACCCCCCCCAAAGGGGAGACAATTTTTTTTCTTTTCATTTTTCATTTTTTTTTTACCTTTTCCATCCAGTGCGTGTGGCCACACTCAGTACAGTGCAGGCAGTTTGTTGATATCAGCATACTTTGACACCTTATCACAATGCTGCAATATACAGGTGGCCACGGCGGGCAGATTTATAGACCACCAGTCGAGCCTTATGATTGGTGGGCTACTTCTAGGGGAATCAGGGAGAGTGGTAGAAGTCAACAGTAACATTGTAGTGTAGTGCTGGGAAACAATGCATAAACAGGCAAAAAACACCAAGCTTTTGAAAGGCCTATAGTCCAAATCCACAGTAAAATAGCACCCAGTGACTGCTTGGCTCTTATGTGCTTTAAATGCCCAAATGTTAAAAGAAAGTATCACTGGCAATCATTTTTACCAGACTTGGTGTGCCACAAATAAGCTATACATAGCTCAGATTATGATGACGATGGCCCATTCAGGGGCCCCAGAAGTCCAGGGCCCACAGGAATGCTGGTTTCTGTTGCAATCTTTGCTGATTCAAGTTGACATTTGTTTTTGTACCCCCATCCCTCAGACATAAATCCAAAATCTAAAAAAGGAGCATCTAAAACAGGTTGGGCTGGGATTGAAAAATTAGATGTGAATTGCAATCAGCTCATTAATATTTTCCCCATAAAAATGACTTGTACCTGTGATGGGGCATTTTTAAAGGTAGGTCAAATCATTTTTGCTTTCCAAACGAGGTAAGGTTATATTCGAAAACATGCCCCCTATAGGTTATGAAGAACATTTTGGTTCTGTATAACTCTTAGGATGCTGCTGTTTCAAAACTTTAGATTTCCTTACCTCATTGGAAAAATTATGTACTGTACCTCCCCTGTAAAAATGTCCCGTTGCAGGAATTGGTGTTTTTATGGTAAAAATTTGTATAAACATATATTTAGCTCTTTTTTGTGTTAAAGTTAAAGAGAAAGTCTACTTTCATAGGCATTCATGAAGGTTTTTTTGTGCTAAAAGCATGTCGTGAAGGTTCTGAGCTTATCTATTTTTTAGCAAATATGTGTTTCATGGAAGCAGTTTTCACTACCTTCAATCTGTTGCTATTGGCAACTGTACAGCAAGATCTAGAAGAAGAAAATAAAGTGAGCCCCATTCACGCAGAACTGCTATGGCCAATGCTGAGATCAGGAACCACTCTCCATGTCAGGGGTTAATAAAACCTACAGCCTTCTCCCTTCTTAACCCAGACCAACAGACTGGCACAGTTGGAGAACTCCCCAAAACTCCCTTGTCCCACCTACATGCATGATACTGAAGCATTGTCAGCATTTACATTTGCTCCTGTATCCACTCAAAGCTGAAACATCACCTCACAGATTTTCTAGTGGTAGCAGCCATTTTTGAGCTTCCTTTTTGTTGCCTGGACTCAACTGACAATGCACAGTAACTGGAAACACTTCCTGTTTGCAGGATCCACGAGCCACCATTTTGTTTTTTAATTTACCACAGCAGGAATTAGAAAAAGATAAATTAATTTTTATGTGTAGCAATCTAAATTGCCCTGGGGAGGGATGCATATGAGCATTGTTTGTTGAGTTAATCCAGTTTAAGTCATTTTTGACTGTTGGTTCGCTATAAGTGTATGTTGTTTAGCTCTCCTGGGTCCATATGTGCAACATTGAGCAAGATTTACAGAGTCTTATTTGTCCCTCTCCCCCTGGGCTCTACTTTGATGGTTAGCAAATAAAAATCCTTTGTCTCCTGTGACCAAGGGCTATCCCCTGTTTCATCTCAGCTTGTGCACGAGCACAGCATTACATTCCCCCTGCTCTGCAGAAAGTATAACTCAGCAACAAAGAACTGTATAATTCAGCAACAAAAGCTTCTTTTTAAAAGCAGAAAAAAGTTTAAGACATTGCCAGGAGTAGCTCTACACAACGGACCTACGCTTGGCATTGCCTGACGAATCCATTTAGCCTTACACATGGCCAGCTGCAGAATTCTGAGTGTACAGGGCTCACAGAGATGAGCTGAAGACTATTTGGAGATCTTGGTGTACAAACTTAGTGTACTGTTACACATTATACATTATAAAAAAATATAATTATACATTAAATGCTAACAAAATAAGTCTACTGGCCTTGTAGCACTTTTAAACCCAGAAGGAATGGTGTTTTACTGTTACATCTGACCCAACAAATGTGGTTGATGCATGACAGAACATTGCTATGTCAACCTGCCTCTAAGCTCCTAGAGGGCTTCCTGTAGTAGAGGACCACAGGAACACAGGTCACTGTCAGAATAGTAAGTATATGCATGCATAGATGCATGTGCTAAAGTTTGTCACATCTGTCATTTGACTTCAAAGCCTCATACTAACAGTATTATCCGATGAAGAGGATAACATTCCTAGAATATAGGTATTAAGTCTTTTGAAAGGAGATAACATTTTTTTTTTCTTAGCATAATTCAACATTCTAGGAAATCTCTGTCCTGCTTTGCACTGCATCATTTCTTTGAATGCTTTCCACACAGAAGAAAATCTAACAGATCTAGCAACAAAAAGGCAACTAACATTCTTCGGAACCTTAGCTGCAGGGTCAAATACATGTTAATAATAAAAGTAGAGCTGGACTTTTAATATACTGTAGCTACAAACTTAATACATTAAATGCTGCCTGGCAACAATCATATATCTTTATTGTTATCACCTAGCATTTTGGATGCAATAACGTTTATTAGTTTAAACAAAATTATGGACAGAAAATAAAATAGGAACAAGAGAAACAAAAAGATTGTCAGCCAACAGCGGTTGAACAAATAGAAAATGTTTAAGATTATATATATATATATATATATATATATATATATATATCTTTTTAGAGAGAGAGGGGGGGGTTATAGAGCGCCTAAAATTGGCTTTAAGGCAGTAGCAATAATAAGCAGCTAATCTGAAGCCTGTGCCATGTGTCATTTCCTGCACAGGTTGTAGATGCCATAACAGGTGCCCTTTCCTTTTTTTTCAGAGGGACAAATTTGGGATGCCTAAACTGTGACAGCAGCCCCCTTCCCGGGCAACTCCTCTCCACCAGTAAACATGGTCGCAGTAGATATTCATTTTTTATTGCTATATAGGTGTAAAAAGAGGGGGTTGCTGTTGACCACTAAAAGGAGTAAGATCCGAGAAAAACAAAGCTAAATAAACCAAAACAAATTGTGTTATAAGCACAGAAGGTAGAAGCAGAACATATCTAAATGGTGTATATAGACCAGGAACTACAGAACTACTACCATTTTTAGCAGGTAGGCGGAACAATGCATAGCTAAGAAAAATTTCATAGCCATATACCATGTGCTTCAAAACTTGTGAGTGCAAGAACATTTGGGGAGAGACTTATGTTAGGCTAAATACAGTGGGCTTAAAGACAATAAAATGCCTGCTAAAAGGTGCTGATAGTTGTTTAAAAATATGATTTAAAGGACATTTCAAGCAAAATAATAATTGCCCTGCTTTCTGCTCTCCCCCTCTGCTGGCTTAGGGGGGGGTGAATCTTTAATTCAGCCTGCTATCTATCTCTATATAAGCCCTAGTGAACGCTCGCCCTTCTGTTGGGTCTCCTCATACATCTGCTTCTATCTGACTGTGAAGGTCATTCAGAAGTGTAATGCATTCCCTCTATAAGCATGATGGGTAGAACTAGAGATGAGCGAACTTTTGAAAAATTCGATTCGACTGATTCGCCGAATTTTCCGACAAAAATCGTTTCGACCCGAATTTATTCGCGACGAATCGCTATTAAAAACGGCTATTTCTGAGCCTCCTAGAGCCTCAATAGGGTTGTAAACCATTCTGCCTTGCTGTAACATGCACAGGATGCGTGCTGGGTTAATTAAATAATACTTTGAATAAATATCACATGCAGATCAGAGGCATCGCTAATAGAATCGCAGAGCGGCACAATTGCAGAGAGTTGAAGTGGCATCACTATGAGGGGCAGGAGCCCAAACATTGCTTTAAAGAGACACTGGAGTTGGCAGCAGCAGGAGCCCAAAAATTGGATGAATCACACCCTGGAGTTGCAAGCAGCAGCAGGAGCCCAAACATTGGCTGAAAGAGACACTGGAGTTGGCAGCAGCAGGAGCCCAAAAATTGACTGACACACCCTGGAGTTTCAAGCAGCAGCAGCAGCAGCAGCAGCAGCAGCAGGAGCCCACTGGAGTTGGCTGCAGGAGCTCAACAATTGAATGAATCACACCCTGGAGTTGGCAGCAGCAGCAGCAGGAGCCCAAACATTACTTTAAAGAGACACTGGGGTTGGCTTCAGGAGCCCAAAAATTGGATGAATCACACCCTGGAGTTGGCAGCAGCAGCAGGAGCCCAAACATTACTTTAAAGAGACACTGGGGTTGGCTTCAGGAGCCCAAAAATTGGATGAATCACACCCTGGAGTTGGCAGCAGCAGCAGCAGCAGGAGCCCAAATATTACTTTAAAGAGACACTGGAGTTGGCTTCAGGAGCCCAAAAATTGGATGAATCACACCCTGGAGTTGGCAGCAGCAGCAGCAGCAGCAGAAGCCCAAATATTACTTTAAAGAGACACTGGAGTTGGCTTCAGGAGCCCAAAAATTGGATGAATCACACCCTGGAGTTGGCAGCAGCAGCAGCAGGAGCCCAAATATTACTTTAAAGAGACACTGGCGTTGGCTTCAGGAGCCCAAAAATTGGATGAATCACACCCTGGAGTTGGCAGCAGCAGCAGCAGGAGCCCAAATATTACTTTAAGGAGACACTGGAGTTGGCTTCAGGAGCCCAAAAATTGGATGAATCACACCCTGGAGTTGGCAGCAGCAGGAGCCCAAATATTACTTTAAAGAGACACTGGGGTTGGCTTCAGGAGCCCAAAAATTGGATGAATCACACCCTGGAGTTGGCATCAGCAGCAGCAGGAGCCCAAATATTACTTTAAAGAGACACTGGGGTTGGCTTCAGGAGCCCAAAAATTGGATGAATCACACCCTGGAGTTGGCATCAGCAGCAGCAGGAGCCCAAATATTGCTTTAAAGAGACACTGGAGTTTGCTTCAAGTGCCCAAAAATTGGATGAATCACACCCTGGAGTTGGCAGCAGCAGCAGCAGGAGCCCAAATATTACTTTAAAGAGACACTGGAGTTGGCTTCAGGAGCCCAAAAATTGGATGAATCACACCCTGGAGTTGGCAGCAGCAGGAGCCCAAATATTACTTTAAAGAGACACTGGAGTTGGCTTCAGGAGCCCAAAAATTGGATGAATCACACCCTGGAGTTGGCAGCAGCAGCAGCAGGAACCCAAACATTACTTTAAAGAGACCCTGGGGTTGGCTTCAGGAGCCCAAAAATTGGATGAATCACACCCTGGAGTTGGCAGCAGCAGCAGCAGGAGCCCAAATATTACTTTAAAGAGACACTGGGGTTGGCTTCAGGAGCCCAATAATCGGATGAATCACACCCTGGAGTTGGCAGCAGCAGCAGCAGGAGCCCAAATATTACTTTAAAGAGACACTGGAGTTGGCTTCAGGAGCCCAAAAATTGGATGAATCACACCCTGGAGTTGGCAGCAGCAGCAGAAGCCCAAACATTACTTTAAAGAGACACTGGGGTTGGCTTCAGGAGCCCAAAAATTGGATGAATCACACCCTGGAGTTGGCAGCAGCAGCAGCAGGAGCCCAAATATTACTTTAAAGAGACACTGGGGTTGGCTTCAGGAGCCCAAAAATTGGATGAATCACACCCTGGAGTTGGCAGCAGCAGCAGCAGGAGCCCAAATATTACTTTAAAGAGACACTGGGGTTGGCTTCAGGAGCCCAAAAATTGGATGAATCACACCCTGGAGTTGGCAGCAGCAGCAGCAGGAGCCCAAATATTACTTTAAAGAGACACTGGGGTTGGCTTCAGGAGCCCAAAAATTGGATGAATCACACCCTGGAGTTGGCAGCAGCAGCAGCAGCAGCAGGAGCCCAAATATTACTTTAAAGAGACACTGGAGTTGGCTTCAGGAGCCCAAAAATTGGATGAATCACACCCTGGAGTTGGCAGCAGCAGCAGCAACAGGAGCCCAAACATTACTTTAAAGAGACCCTGGGGCTGGCTTCAGGAGCCCAAAAATTGGATGAATCACACCCTGGAGTTGGCATCAGCAGGAGCCCAAAAATTGGCCAAAAGACATAAATATGTTTTGCACCATTTGGAAAGTGTAAAACGTGGCACCATGCTGAATCTAGTCGCATGCATCAGGCATTGGTGGGTGGAAATCCTGGCTGATCCATCCCTGATTCATTTTGACAAAGGTGAGTCTCTCCACATTTTTAGTTGACAGACGAGTTCTCCTCGCCGTAACTATGGCCCCCGCCGCACTAAACACCCGCTCAGATGGCACGCTACTTGCCGGGCAGGACAGCTTTTCCAGGGCAAACTCTGCTAGTTGCGGCCACAAATCAAGTTTGGCTGCCCAGAAGTCCAGCGGATCCTCAAGGTGTGTTGGCATGGTCATGTCAAAGTATGACATGACCTGCTGGTTGAGGTCCTGCTCCAGGTCTTCCTGCTGCTCATGAGTAGCCTCACTATGCGGGTGTAGAAAGCTACTCATTAGCGGCTGAAGACTGAGGCTGCTGCTGATGGAGCTGCTGCTGCTGCTCCTGCCAACCCCCCCAGCGGCCATGGCAGTGGAAGGTGAGCGCAGAGGTCCCCTCGAGTCAGACCTGCGAGAGTATGGACCATGGCGCAGATAGGCATCGGCCAACTGCCTACGTAGAATGTCTTTGTAGTAGTTCAGTTTGTCCTCCCTCTCGGTGGGTTTAAAAAATGCCCCCATTTTGTGCCGGAAGCGAGGGTCCAATAAGGTGGACAGCCAGAAGTCATCCCGCCGACAGATGGAAACAATTCTGGCGTCACTACGCAAGCACGGATGGACTACCTGTCTCCATCTCCACTGCATACTGCCACGGTGTGCCCGGGTCCTCTGTCTCGCCTTCCTCAAAAACCTCTAGCTCCTCTAGCTGCTCCTGCTCCTCCTCTCCTGTCCGCTGACTAGATAAACCAGCCATTTCGCCAAGCCTAAACTGTGTTTCGCTGGGCAACTCCTCCTCCTCTTCCTCCTCCTCCTCCAGTTCAGCTCCAACGGGGTTCATGTGGCCGTAAGATGTAAACGCCATGTCTCCAGTGCCCTGACCAGCCATGGTTTCCAACATGTGCTGTAGTACATGAAGCAGTGGAATCACGTTGTTCATCCCGTAATCCTGCCGACTGACAAATAAAGTGGCTTCCTCAAAGGGCCTGAGCAAACGGCAGGTGTCACGTATGAGCTGCCACTGGTTGACATTGAAGTTACACAGGGGAGTCCCCCTATCTGCTTGGATCATCAGGAAATCTGTGATGGCTTTTCTCTGTTCATATAATCGGTCCAACATGTGAAGGGTGGAATTCCAACGGGTGGAAACATCGCAAATCAGACTATGTTGGGGGATACCGTTCTGACGCTGTAGCTCAAGAAGGGTGTGTTTGGCGGTGTATGAGTGGCTGAAGTGCATGCAAAGTTTCCTTGAAGTTGTTAGGATGTCTTGCAGATGGGGGGAACACTTCAGAAACCGCTTGACAACCAGATTGAAGACGTGAGCCATGCAGGGGCATGGGTCAGGCTTCCTTGGCGCAGCGCAGACAAAATGTTCTTCCCATTGTCGGTAACCATGATTCCCATTTTAAGTTTTCTTGGAGTAAGCCATGTTTGGATTTCCTGATGAATACATTTAAGCAGTTCCTCCCCTGTGTGACTCCTCCGTGACCTCCGTGCCCTGCACACATGGTAGACTGGAGGGGCACTTGAGCCTACAGTGGAGGGTGAGGAGATGGCGGAGGATGAGGAAGCCAAGTCGCACGGTGTAACAGGCCCAACGGGCAGGGAGCGCGGAGGCCGAAGCGGCGTGACCTGTCCAAGTTGCTGCTGCTGATGCTGCAAAGGGACCACATTCACCCAGTGGGCCGTAAACGACATGTACTGTCCCTGACCGTAGTTACAGCTCCAGACGTCGGCGCTGCCATGCACTTTGCTACACACCGACAGGCTCAAGGACTGGCCCACCTTCTGTTCAACAAAAGTGTGCAGCGCTGGTACTGCCTTCTTGGCAAAGAAATGACGGCTTGGGACTCTCCACCTCGGCTCGGCACAAGCCATCAGTTCTCTGAAAGGTGCAGAGTCCACCACCTGAAAAGGGAGCGACTGCAGCACCAGCAACTTGGACAGGAGCACATTCAGCTTCTGCGCCGTAGGATGAGTGGGCGCATACTGCTGTCTCTTGGACATGGCTTCGCTGATGGATTGCTGGTGGGATGCATGACTTGGAGGAGGAGGAGGAGGAGCAGGAGCGACAGAGGATGGGTATGATGCACAGCTGCCTTCGGCTGAGGTGCTGGAGCCTTGGCTGGCAGAAATTGGGAGCGGCGTGCCACTTGGTGAGGAAGCAGACTGGACCACCCCTTGGGAGCCTCGGTTCTCCCAGGTCGCTTTATGGTGATGCATCATATGTTGACGCAGGGCCGTGGTGCCAACATTTGGACCCTGGCCACGCTTCACCTTCTGCCTACATATCTTGCATGTGGCCATGTTACCCTCCTGTGGATGCTTCAGGAAAAACTGCCACACTGCCGAGTAGCTACTTTTCCCACCCCCTGGCCTCACTCATTCACTGCTGCTGTTGCCAACTCCAGGAACCCCTGCTCCACTACCTCCCGATAAGGTAGACTGCCGCACAGCAGGTGCTCTACCCCGGCCCCGGCCGGCTCCAGCCTTTGGAATTGTGCCCCCATGCTGACTGCTACCACCTTGCTGCCTCAGCTGCTGACTCCGTGACTCCGGGGCAACCTGCGCCCCTCTTCTCCTGATGATGACGATGAAGCCCCATCATCACCCGGCTCCCAAGTGCGATCGGCTTCATCGTCATCATCATTATCACTGAGTTGTGGCTGTACGTCACTGATGTTCGTGGATTCGTCAACAGTGTCTGGCGCAGGAGCTGGAACGCTCGCAGCACCCACGACACTGTCCACATCACTATTTGTCTGCCTAGCTAAAGAAGCCACCTCCATTTCTTGGCTGGGCAGTAGCTGCTGACTGTCCTCTATCTGATCGTCCTCCTCACTAAAGAGTGGAGCTGAACCCAAAGCATAGGATACGTCGCTGGGGGAGGGAACGGCGTAGGACAGAGGCAATGGGAGGACAGGGACTGCTCTCGGGGCATGCCAACTCAGGGTTGTGTCAGAAGAACCTACCGATCCTAGACTGGGGGTCTCAGACGTAAGTTGTGATGATGTTGTTGATGAGCGCGTCAACCAATCTACCACGGCAGATGCGTTACTGGTGGAGACCCGACCGCTAGCAGATACTGGCAGATTAGGTCTCTCAGCGTGACTCCTGCTGCTACTGGCCCCCAGTCTGCTACGACCTCTGCCTGCGGAATCTTGGCCTCTGCCACTCCTCTTTTCACTTCCAGGCACTTGTCTGCCCGACATAGTCTAACTGGCGTGGTAGTAGGTGATATTTTAAGAACCCCCAGGCAGCAGTGGGTCTATATGAAACAGAATATAATGCACACCAAAAGTGAGCAGTAACACTCAGCCTCCAACAGGCCTGCTTAGTGTAAATAAGAGAGCTGCTTAGTGTAAATAAAGAGGGGTATGGTATGTTACAGAATGGGATGCCCCAACAGGAGTGCACCTGTGAGCAGTAGTACTATGCACAGCAAAAGTGTGTTTATCAGGCCAAATTTCTATTAGAATAAGTGCAAAGGGTTATAGCAGTAAATAGAGGCTGGTGTAGTCACAGAATGGGATGCCCTAACAGCCAGGAGTGCACCTGTGAGCAGCAATACTATGCACAGCAAGTGTGTTTATCAGGCCAAATTTCTATTAGAATAAGTGCAAAGTGTTATAGCAGTAAATAAAGGCTGGTGTAGTCACAGAATGGGATGCCCCAACAGCCAGGAGTGCACCTGTGAGCAGTAATACTATGCACAGCAAGGGTGTTTATCAGGCCAAATTTCTATTAGAATAAGTGCAAAGGATTATAGCAGTAAATAGAGGCTGGTGTAGTCACAGAATGGGATGCCCCAACAGCCAGGAGTGCATCTGTGAGCAGTAATACTATGCACAGCAAGTGTGTTTATCAGGCCAAATTTCTATTAGAATAAGTGCAAAGGGTTATAGCAGTAAATAGAGGCTGGTGTAGTCACAGAATGGGATGCGTCACAGCAGACTTGAGATCAGTTCAGTATATATGCACAGTAAGTGTATAAGCAGCCTGAAAACGCTAACAAAGCCAGTCAGCCAGCCAGTAACACTCAGGCTGGATGAAAAAAAAAAAAAAATTCTCCCTGTGACTGCCTCCGATTTTTCCTAACTTTCCCTGCTTTTCGCTGACTTTCTGTCTGTCTCCTGCCTGTCTCCTGCCTGTCTCCAGCCTGTCCCTGTCTGTCCCTGGCTCTCTGTCTCTCCCTCACTACAGCAGCGTCCTGTCTCTCATGAATGCAATAGAGAAATGAGGAAAAGCAAGATGTCCGCCGACTTAAATAGCACTGTGACGTCACCGGGCTTGCTGGCTGCTGATAGGCTGCATGTGACTGCCCCAGCTTGCACTGGCGCGGGGTTGATGTCTGGACATGTCCCGTCCGCCATCTTAGAATGCCTGTAATGTAAATGAATGGATGTTAAAGGAAAACTTCGAGCGATCGAAGCACGGGGAAATTCGGATTCGATCCGAATCGAATTTTTCATGAAATTCGGATCGAATCCGGGTTCGTCCGGATCGATTCGCTCATCCCTAGGTAGAACAGCCACTATAAATATGTTTTTTCGACCTCCCTTTCGATACGTAGAATTTTTCCGATAACTATTGAAAAAAGTTTTTTTGATATCATATGATTATTGTTTAAAAGACTTTTGTGTAGAAAGAAACATCATAGAATTTCACATAACTTCTTGTAAGGCTTATCATGGAAGGAATATGTGGAGGGCTATATACAAAGCTATAATCATAAAGCAGCACTAATACAACATTTTTAAATTTGGTTTTAATTGAAGAAGACATGTGATTTGCTGCTTTGGGGAACTTTAAAGGCATGTGTCATGCAATGAGAGAAAGCAGACCCACCAGATTCTGGAGACTGGAGATCCGCAGTCCAGTCTAGTATAGAAACAAGAGCAAACTCTTGCAGTTAAGGTGTGATTCCCTGTGGGACACCCGCCTTCTCTGAGCTGAGATCCCCCAATATCTGCCTCCTCTTCAGCCTATACCCAAGCCCCCGCTTGCTGGGACGCTAGATACACCTCACCGGACATGGTTGTCAGTTTATGGTGAAGGCAGGTCAGGTGAGCCAGGTGGTCAGAATTAGCAAGTTATCTGAAGGAGTTGCCAGAATCGAAGTCTGAGGGGCAGAGGTTGGTTTAGGCAGCAGACAGGGATGGTCGGATGGGCAGAGGATGGTTAAAGCAGACCTTCACCCTGAATAAGAGCATATCTTATATATTTCCCCACCCTGTACATACATATTGCTCACAATTAAAATCATCCTACCTGCATCTACTGCATGTTACGAGCCTTTAAACATCCAAGATGGCGGCTCATGGAGCATCAGGCAGCCTGAAAACAGGAAGTGTCCTCTGACTATGCCGCTCTGCCTTCTTGGATTGCTGTCCTTTCCCTGACTCCAGCCCTGCTCTGTCTGTGCAAAGCACAGCTATAACCCCACCCCCTGTACTTTATTCGATTAATACAGTTTATCGGGAAATGCAAAGTCCTAAGAAATGAAAGATGCAGACCCTGGCAGCCAACATGGTGAAAACAGAGAGCTGGCTAATTTAACTATTTGCCTGGAACGTCCCTTTAAGTTAACAGTTATGGTTAATTTTAGGAGGACTTTTATGGAGACCCTCTATGACTCAGTTGTTAAGTACTCAAAAGTGTATCCCCTTATACACAATAAACTAATAGAAAAGCATTTTTATCATCATTCTGTCTCATTTTTTATTCTGCATCATGGGTGGTTTTCGCAAACAAAAGTTTATGTAGTCACCATATTTATAAAAACACTAACTGGATGTGATGCAGCATTATATTCGAGTGGCAGCAATATGACTCCCTGTCTGTGCAGCAGAGCCCCCTGGTGCCCTCCAGCATGATTCGTTCATATACACACAGCTCAGCATTAACTGACAGAGGCAGCTCTGGTCATGCCCCTTTTGTCTGTCAATGCTGAGCTGTGTGTAAATGAATGAATCATCACTGCAGAGCAACAGGGAGCCATTTCGTCACCATTCGAACGTCATACTGCATCCAGTTAGTGCCTTTTTTAGTGAATATTGTTTAAAGGCCTTCGAAAATATTCATAGGCTGTTTTAGGGCACTGGACTGGGGATAGCAGTGGACTACATAAACTTCCTTTCTGTGTACAGGATCACATTATAATTTGAGCCACCTGTGAAGACTATTTTCTTTTTAAATTGGTCAATACAGTATATATATATATATATATATATATATATATATATATATATATATTATACAGGCACACATGAAATATGCCGTCCACCAGCTAAAATTAGTTCTCTCTCTCGAAATAGCCTCTTGCAATCCTGTAATAATCCTCACATTGCTAATTCTAAAGGTCATCTCTCTATAGTCATGCTACTTGATCTACTGCTTGCTCTTGACACATCAATATATTTATGCAGTCTCTTCATTATAGGCTGGACATAACAAAATTACCTCCTCTAGTTATCTGACCACCCTATGTATCTTGTGACTGGGATTACTGCCACACAGAAACATATTTTCAATTCCAGCTGCTAATTTAAACAGCCAAAGCTATATAATATAGATGTATTTATGGAGCTTGTATTGAGGTGCAAAGAGCAATGGCAAGCTTTTCTTAAAAGCTTTGAGGCAACAAGCTAATAAATTGCAATTTTTCTAATTAATTTAGAACAGTTCTTGTATAACATCACAATTTAATTTTTTAAAGCTAAACTACATGCAGAATGATTTTCCTATATGTCTTATTGCTTTCCCTTTACCAATAGCTAGATGTAGAGAAAAAAATCAAAGGGCCAAGATTGTCACAAAAGAGATCTTAAGCCTAGATAAACATGCACATTGCAAATAAAAATAAAAGTTTTCAGCTCTGCTCTTTTAATCTGCATGCATAGATGAGCTGACCATTTTTTCAGAGGGACAAATTTGTGTCGCTTAAACTGCGACAGCTTAACAAATCTCTAGATTAATTTGCCATAGCGACTACATTGTTCACACATCATACAATGTTGATGCTATAGAAAATAAACTTTACAAAATTGTGTAAAATTAAAAATCTATATAAACACGTCGATTATTGAAACAGAATAAAACTACTGCCAAGCTTGTGGAAGGGAAAAAATCCAGGAGTGACCACGTACTACCACGTAGCATCAGGTGAACGCCAGGCACAGTATGTGAAGACCATATATATGAAAACCAAACTGGTGAGCTCCTCTAATAGCATCATGTGGCTTCTGCATGTGGTTGAATGTATTACTAGCGGTGGCTCAGTGTAAAACGCCGGCACTATATGTTCAGCAGCGCCATGTAGCACCTGTCACTCAGTTGTCCTATGGTTATATGTAGCATTGTTCAGGGTGGCTTTCCCTCAGGGCACTACATATACATTGATTGAGGAAGAGTGCTTCTACACCGCCTTCCAGACATCACATTTATAAATGCTGGACAGGATACTACAGTGTCCAGCCGCTATGCTAGGTTATAGCGCTAGACACCAGCTTGCAGCATCTACTAGCGGACGCTGTAAGCACCACTACATAGATGCTCAAAAGGCATTACGTGGCGCTAGTCTTAAATTAGTCTCCATGTGTATTAGGGGTTACAAGTGTGATTTCCTCTTCGTCCATTAAAAAAAAAAAAAAACAAAAACAACAAGCCTGGTTACTTCTTTATGTGGGTGTATAATGATCCCCTGCATTGTCTGGGATGGGAGCGTGCGTGACGGTGGGGCTGTGGGCGCTTGTTCACCCTATTGCAGTCAATGAGAGCCGCTTGGCGAATGACATCGTCACTGCACCGCATTGGATGAGTGCCCGTGCATGCACCATTGGGCCGAGGAGAGGTGGGTAAATACTAGCTTCCCGGGGAGTTTTATCCCAATTTAGGATGCCCCCAGGGCATGGAACAAAACCCAGAAAAATCAAATTCGCATTTGTGTGTGCTTGTCCAGTCAGTGCTTTGCCCTGTGTGTATTAATGCATGGCATAAAGCCATTGTTTTGGTCTTCTCTCCTCTGTGGAATGTGTGCTACTGTGTGCCCAGCATATCTGAATGGCTGGGCGTGAGAATGCATACCGCTGCAGGGATGTCGGGAATGCCCCATGGCCTGCGATTGCGGTGAGGGATCGTCAGAAAGGTAAGGAGTTTTTAGGGCTTCATCCTGTGCACTGCAACTGGAGGAAATATTGACAAACTGAGCCATAATTCTGGAAAACACAGTTATAGCTGCAGCTGTGAACATAAGGAGAACCGATTATCTGGTGCATGTTGCTGGGTTTTGCTGCACTTTGCCTGGCTGGAAGAGTGGGATTTACTTAGAAAAATGGTTTGATGCAAGATGGTGAACTGCCATGGCGAATTTGGTTTTGAGAATCAGAGAAATCTTGCTAAAAAACACACTTTTACGCCTTCAAACATGATGGGATGGTTTCATAATATAAAAGTGGTGTCTCAGTAATGTCTTGTTTGTTTGAAAAGCTTTAAATAATAAGTTAAAAAAAATAAAAATTGATATGAAAACTGTATTATTAGTTGCTTTTTAAAAGCTAGATAACTGTCTGATGTTCAAGCTCATGATATCAGGTACAAATGCAAAAATGACACAAAGATGCAAATATTGATTCCAATGAGGTATGGTGCAAGAAGCTGGAATGTTCACAACATTTTCCCAACTACACTGAACTATAAGTAAGTGCAGTATACACGGGTGTAGTCGGGTGAACATGGCACATATTGGGCCTAATTTAAAGCGGACCTTCACCCTGAATCAGAGCATATCTTTTATGTTTCCCACACCCTGTACATACAGATTGCTCACATTAAAAATCATCCTAACTGCATCTATTGCATGTTATGAGCCTTTAAACATCCAAGATGGCGGCTCATGGAGCCTGCAAACAGGAAGTGTCTTCTGACTGTGTCGCTCTGCATTATGGGATTGCTGTACTTTCCCTGACCCCAGCTCTGCTCTGTCTGTGCAAAGCACAGCTATAATCCCACCCCCTGTACTTTATCCCGCTCTCCTCTCCTCAGTATGTGATGCTTCTGAGTCAAGATGGCGGCGCCCGAGTCTGAACAGAGTTGCAGCCCGGTGGAGGAAAGAAGTAAGTCACTAAAAACTTAAAATATATTATATTTAGATGCTGGGGAATAGTTTTTTTAGGGTTTGGGCTTTTCATTAAATCATGCTGAAGGTCCGGTTTAAGAAGCGCTGGTGCTATCTAACACCAGGTCCCCATCTGGTCCGGCCGCCGGCTTCTATATTTAACAATGAAAAAAATAAAAGTGCCTGTGATAGTGCCATACAGAGTCCCATGCACAGTGCCAGGGATTGTTGTAGCCTGGCTCAGTGTTCCCTGCAGTGCCACATCACACCATGCGCACACCATGTGCTCTGGGTCATTCTCCCATAGAGTTTAATGGGGCTTTCAATTTATGTACTTTTTGTTTCTTTATATTGGCGTTTTTTTTGGGGGGTTCGTGCATGTGTCTCAGGATCCCTGGCCTGTTTGGACTGTATTTTGTGAAATATGTGTCAATTCATTCAATTGTCCCCACATTCATTCACGGTTTTGCCCATTGTCATTGTACTGCCATCCATCCTTGTAAAATGCCTTAACCAAGTGCTGTATGCCTGATATTCTGGGTTTTAGAGTGCCAGTGCAGGCACTGTGTTTTTTTTGGTAAATGCCCCCGTTATCCGGCTCTAACCTCCGCTGCTACCTGCCGCTAGCCCCATACAAAAAATAAGGCATGTGCAGCGTCGAGTGCATAGCCATCAGTGCAGAACTGCAGAGCAGCCTGTGGCTGGCGTTGAGGCCAAGATGCGAGAGCATCTCTTGGGAGACGCTCAAGTGGAGCTAATGTTAAATTGGGCTCTTTATTTGGTAAATGTGGCAAACTTGACGTAAAACTGTGAATATCGGTGAAGGAGTTAGAAAAGCAACCGCTATATGCAAATGCTTTCGATGTATTTATCCAATAGATATTTGCTTAAAGGAAACCTGACTTTCTTTAATGAGCAAAATCGTCCAAATGGCATAAATGCTGTACAGAGGCACATTCCTGCAACACTAACATTCGGGCAAACCAATGTATGGCTCATTTAAAAAATAACAGCAGTATGATGATCCCGGACAAATGGGATCATTGCACAATTTAGATTTTCTTCTGGGCAGATCAATACTGAAACACTGCCAAACAGCTACTGATAGAGCAGCTGAAGTTATTTGTTCTTATTCACTGGGCAGGCATCAATATATTCAGTCTTAAAAGCTTTGTCTGTCATTACAATCACTTTATAGAGGCACACCTTATAACTCAAAGTACAATGACAGCTACACTTTACACATCTACTGTTTAGAAAACTAGTGCAGAAAGACATAAAATCCTCTGTGACCATAGACAATACAGGGTCTATATCAGGCATCCCGAAAATGGGGAAAACACTTTAGCTAAACAATTAATAACATCAATTGCCAAAACTGGCTGAATGTTATCCTCACACAGAGACTCATGAGCTTCCAAACAAAAGCTGAGCATATTCCAGTGTATTTGTTTAAAATAATTACCCTTCTGTGTCTCCTCGGCTTGTCATTATCCTGGCACATGTAAGCAAGTAAACCATTTAGGTTTCTTGGTTTTGTTCTGTTTGAATTGATAGATTGAGCCAACATGACACGATCTTTTTTCAGCTCCTTATTATTTTTACATTTTCTAAATCTAGTCCCTAATAAGGCTGTTGTAAAAAAAAAAGTGGCAGTTACCCCCTAGCTCGCAGACCTGTTCCGCAGAGTGCTGCTGTCTCCAGTGCTCCAGTTTCCCTAGTGTTGGTTGTAGGGTCACTAGTGCTCTCCTATGCTAGCCTGGTTGTAGGGTCACCAGTGCTCTCCTATGCTAGCCTAGTTGTAGGGTCACTAGTGCTCTCCTATGCTAGCCTAGTTGTAGGGTCACCAGTGCTCTCCTATGCTAGCCTGGTTGTAGGGTCACCAGTGCTCTCCTATGCTATCCTGGTTGTAGGGTCACTAGTGCTCTCCTATGCTAGCCTGGTTGTAGGGTCACCAGTGCTCTCCTATGCTAGCCTGGTTGTAGAGTCACCAGTGCTCTCCTATGCTAGCCTGGTTGTAGGGTCACTAGTGCTCTCCTATGCTAGCCTGGTTGTAGGGTCACCAGTGCTCTCCTATGCTAGCCTGGTTGTAGAGTCACCAGTGCTCTCCTATGCTAGCCTGGTTGTAGGCTCACCAGTGCTCTCCTATGCTAGCCTGGTTGTAGGGTCACTAGTGCTCTCCTATGCTAGCCTGGTTGTAGGGTCACCAGTGCTCTCCTATGCTAGCCTGGTTGTAGGGTCACTAGTGCTCTCCTATGCTAGCCTGGTTGTAGGGTCACCAGTGCTCTCCTATGCTAGCCTGGTTGTAGAGTCACCAGTGCTCTCCTATGCTAGCCTGGTTGTAGGCTCACCAGTGCTCTCCTATGCTAGCCTGGTTGTAGGGTCACTAGTGCTCTCCTATGCTAGCCTGGTTGTAGGGTCACCAGTGCTCTCCTATGCTAGCCTGGTTGTAGGGTCACCAGTGCTCTCCTATGCTAGCCTGGTTGTAGGGTCACTAGTGCTCTCCTATGCTAGCCTGGTTGTAGGGTCCCCAGTGCTCTCCTATGCTAGCCTGGTTGTAGGGTCACCAGTGCTCTCCTATGCTAGCCTGGTTGTAGGGTCACCAGTGCTCTCCTATGCTAGCCTGGTTGTAGGGTCACCAGTGCTCTCCTATGCTAGCCTGGTTGTAGGGTCACTAGTGCTCTCCTATGCTAGCCTGGTTGTAGGGTCCCCAGTGCTCTCCTATGCTAGCCTGGTTGTAGGGTCACCAGTGCTCTCCTATGCTAGCCTGGTTGTAGGGTCCCCAGTGCTCTCCTATGCTAGCCTGGTTGTAGGGTCACCAGTGCTCTCCTATGCTAGCCTGGTTGTAGGGTCACCAGTGCTCTCCTATGCTAGCCTCACTGCACATACGTGCTGCTGGCTTATTGACTGGCAACAGGGAGCACTTCATATACCACTTACAAGAGACCCTTGTTTATCTGAATTTAGTATGGGGCTGGACTAAATGGACTGGACAGTTCCTTTCAGGGCTGACTAAAAGAAGACTAAAAACTAAAAAAGTTTGCAGCTCACCTCAGTTGTCACATTGCAACATGTGATCTTCCACAGAGGGTTGCTGAGTCCCAGGATAATCAGTGTATTCGACGGAAGGCCAGCAAAGGTCCACAGGAGGATAAAGAGCAAGAAGAAAATCGATGGCATGTCTAAGGGGGAACAGCTCACCTGAAACACTATAGATTTTAATGCCAAGCAAGATTATCCTCTTGCACTTTATCCGCATGTGGACCTTAGCTGGACTTCTGCTGTATTCATTAAAATACAAACTAGAATGTGCTATTTCTGTTTACTGTGAAAACGGGGCCAAACAGTGAGGCATCACTTGTAACAATGAGGTCAGCTAAAAAGAGCTTTTGGTTGCTTTTGCCTAGCTGGGTTGACCAAACAGGACATTCATCTAAATAAAGTATCACTGTCATTTCCTATATAAAAGCCCCCACCCTCTCCTCAAGAGCCACCAATAAGTCAGTTTTTTGGGATCTCCACATAGTTGGTTCTAAAGCTCTGTTGCTAAATGAATTGCTTCACCTGTGAACATGAAGCAATTAATTTAGCAGCAGAGCTTTAGAACCATCTATGTGGAGATCCATAAAATCTGACCTATTGGTGGCTCTCGGAGAGGGGGTCAGGATATCAGTGGAATTATGTTATATTTACTGTTTTTGGTGACCAAAGAGAAAGTAAGGCTGGAGTTCCACATTGAGGTTGCAGGCCACTTAAAAGAGCAAAAAAGTATATCTATCCTAGTATAAAAAAAGTGTTACGCTTTGGATTCGGGCCATGGTTAAATCCAGTTCAGTTTGGCTCACCAATGGGCACAGGCTCTATGCTCTTTTCTTTTAACTGGTACAATTTTGGAAAATTCAGCCAAAAAGCCTGCTCTTGAGCTTACTTTCTTCTATTTTACTTAGGCCCTTATTTAAGAAGGGATAGCCTCAGGTAGTGGCTGGTTAATGAGAGGTAGCGACAGGTAGCGACTGGTGAACGCCAGACACGGCACGTAATTACACATTTATCAAGCAGAATCTGTTTAGCGATTGGGATAGCGCCATGTAGCGTCTGATTCATCATTTTCACAGCCTCAGCGAACAGCGCCGGCGTTCAGCCTTGCACAGCGCCAGGTATGACCTCTTGCTACCTGTCGCTCTCCCATACATTTCAATGGACGAACCTTTTCTTCTCTTTAAATGGTGTATTTGTTTTTTGTTTTTTTTTCCAAAAATCACAATCAAAATTCTGTGACCTCTTCTGGCATTGAAAAAGCAGTTTTCCCATTTTTTTCATATTTTATATATTACTTCAGAAATGACATTACAGGTCTGCCATTAAAGTGTTCATGTTACAATGTTGTTACAATGTAATTCCATATGTTTTCGCTTTGTTACTAGTGGATAGATGCTGAAAAACAGACTTTAAACACACCGCCTCCTGCGCTCTGGGCTTCAAACAAGCATTTTTCAGCGCCAGAGATTTGTGAGGCTTTTTTGCTGAATATGGTGTGAGTCGGTCGCTATGAGCAGTCGCTAACATGCGCTCCCGTACAGCGCTGTACTGGTCAAATTGCGACTCCTCACAATGTATTCAACATTACTGAACAGCGACTGAGTCGCTATAAAGTAGCGACCCACGGCTGAGCACAGTGACTACTAGTGGGCGCTCTGAAAATGCCTGCTACAGACGCTCATCTGTCGCTACCTGGCGTTAGTGATGAATCAGCCTGCCCGGTACAACTGCATCAGGACAGGTTTAGTTACACACTTACTAGCTGTATATGGGAGATAGCTTTTTCTATATCCTATATAGTTCAGTTAAAAGCCTTTCTTGTTAAAATGCATCATCCTAAAACATGGTAGGTTAGGTTATTTATTTGCATAGTATATTGTGAAAAGAGTCTGGAAATGTTGTTGGGGACTACAAAATGTTTTCACATTTCTACCTCAAGTAACTTAAGTAACAAAATACTGTATTGGTTCACACAACCAGCTTGCTATTTGCTAAACTTGCCTTTTCCCATTCTCTCTCAGAGTTCAGCAGGGTTACAATCAGTTTTGGATTTGCTTGATAACCATCTTCTGTAAAGGAGAAATCTTTGCCATCCCAAGTAACATTCACCATGAATCTGCAGAAACAAAAATTATAGTCAATGAGCCATTCAGTGGTTAATGAACAGAGGGGTTCAGTCATGAAAGTAGATGTAATGTATGCAAACGGATTCATTATAACATTAAACAAAGAGATACAAGACACTCTCACAGCCATGTTGATACTTTTCTTGTGTTTAATTAATATTCCTAGCTCACTAGCCTTTCCTGGATTACTGTACCTCTTATAGAAAACCAAACTTGAAGGTGAGGTTTGTTGATTGCAGCTAATATACTATGCATTGCGTATGCAAATAAAAAAAAAACTTACTTAGCATGCCACACACAAACCTCAAATAAAGGTAGCTCACTAAAGCAGTGCAGAGCACATCTCCTACTCTGCACACATTGAAAGAACTATGCATTTGGGTTGGCCAATGTTCTGACCATGGCCAGTGCACGTGGATCTGAGGCTGGATGAGGGCTACCATAGGAAACACAAAAATTCTCTGCTTACCTTCATCCAGTTCTGTGAAGCTGATCACTTTAAGGTAGCCCTGGAAATTTAAGCCAAGAGCTGCATTTCCTCATACCATGCTGGATGTGGGCATGTCCAAGTCCAGCCAAGACCGAGGCCACATATAACTGTGTGTGGGTGCTTTGGCTGAGCACACGCACGGCTGTGCACCTCTAACCAGCCAAGCCCTGAAATTGCATCTCCAATTTTCAGATACCATGTACACCCTGATCTGAGATCTGTAGGGAAAGTCTATATTTCTACTGTGTCTGGTTTGCTGTGGGGACTAAAGCAGAGGATATATTTTTTGCCAACAGAGAGCTTTAAAGCCAAATCAGACCTGCTATATCATTACCAAGTACTGGTATGCCACTGAAGCTGCAAATGTGAATGTGGTTGCTGCATTCCCTGCTCCCTCCAATGTGCATGCCAGGCAACCCTAATGTTTGTCTGATTTGCTGAAAATGGCACTCTGCAGAATCTTTATTTGCAATCTCCATATGCTTTCCAAAGCTTGGTACATAGCTCAAAAAACTAGCTCTTTTTGGTTTAAAAAGCAGGACATCCTTGGAATTGTTCTTAGTGATGCCAAGAGATTCAAAGGTCTTTTTTGGTCTACACATTTTGGCAAAAATTAGCTTTCTTGAGGGAAGTTTTAAGATATAGTTTGTTGATTTTCATCTACCATAGAAAATTGCCTGGTCACACTGGGCACAGCTCTTATTAACATTAATTTGCTCCTGCTAGGGATTCCAGGACAGCTGCTAGTGGTTTTGTTCCACTTTAAAAGTATCATTGTATATATTTAGTGTAAGTGCCTGTACCCACCAAGCAACCCAACCCAGTTATTGAGCTGATATAACCAATTTGTTTGACGGGTGAAAACAGGTTCAGAGGAGTTTAACTTATTTACATTTTTCAACTAAATGCAAAGTTCATGACAGAGGAATCAACAGAAAATACTGTCCTACCTTTAACAACCAATCTATTTCTTCCATCAAGTGAAAAAAGTCCAAAACGGGCAGTCAGCTCTAGCTTCTCAATACAATGGTCCACTAATAGAATTTAGAAATGATTACCGTGAATGCCTCTAGTCTCTTAGAGAAGCAACTTTTCTAATTATTTTATTGATTTTGCAGATGCCAGCTGGATTGGTAGGATAATGTAGAGTTTTCCCAGTAGCAAGTACCCTATCTCCGTATGCTGTGAGAGAACCCCATGTCCCTGTGTCATTTAAACAGTTCTTAATAATTTGGAAAATAGATGTATACATGCTGATTCAATAACAAGACCTTTCATTTTTAATTAGGGTTCTTGCCTTTTATAAAAGCTGAACTCAAAGGCGTACAATAAAATAGTTGTTAAATCTTATTGCTGAATTTCAGGCACATTATACAACGTTTTTTTTCTGTTATAGGATGAATATATCCTGGGTGTTATTTGATCTATGCTCAGTTTGAGAGTTTTCACTCTCCCTGCACACAATAATTTTTTGTGCATCGTCTGTCTATGTATACTATACTTGAATCAAAGAAACTTAAAAAGCTTGTAAAGGAAAAATTAGCAAATCTGCTTTCTACTGTAGAAACTACTGTAACTCTCTTGAACAATACCAACTAGCTTTCTTGCCAGTTTATGGTGGTACATCCCCTCCAGGGTATAGCCGCTACATGCCTACATATCCCACCCTCTTCTCCTGACCCGGGAGCAGGGGAACTTTAGCCCACATGTAACTCTGGAGAAAGCCTTTGCCTGGAGCCTTCCTGCCCTATGCTCTAGTGTAAAATTGACACTCTACACTCTCTATTATAAAGGGTGGCGTCTGTTTCCCAAGTTTCTTTAGCTATATCAAGTAAACCCCGGGGGTGCCGACCATTGACCAATTCAAAGGGGGAGAACCCGGTGGAAGCTTGGGGTACTGGGCAGATTGCAAACATGAGATAGGGTAGCAGACAATCCCAATCTTGGTCATCTTTCACATATGCTTCAGGGTCTTACAGAGTCACTCTACTAAGCCATCTGCAGGTGGTAAACGGAAGTGTGTATCTGGGAAAATTTTAAGCAGCTTACACAGTTCCTTTATAATCTTTGACATAAAGGGGGGTCTCCTACTCCTAGAATTTCAGATGGGATACCCATACGAGAAAGCATGTAAAACAACTGTTTTGCAATATTTTTAGACATAGTGTTCCAAAGGGCTGCGGATATTAGACAATGGGGCACTTATTTGGCATTTGGGGCATGACTCACAAACGTTTTTTACCTCCTGATCGGGCTAGAAATATCTCCTGGGTTTTATCAGTGCCCGAATGCCCAGAAAAGGTATGGCTATGGGCCATGCCAAATACCATATGTCTGTAGGGCCTGGGTACCAGAAGCTGCTCCACAATTTTGCCGTTATTCTGAACAACACAATACAAGCGATCATTATTCAGGGCAAAATGTGGACATTGTAAGTCAGCTTCGGGGCACCCTATTCACAACCTTTTTGGCCCCTCAAGCATTTTCCAGGGTGGGATCCATCAATTGGGCAGTACCAAAATTTTCACGGGAAACATTTCAATCAAGCACATTTTTCTCCATAGCAGAAGCACCGACTTTTCCAGCCAACACCTGTGAAGGGACATCGTCCAAATTTACATCAGGCAATTCATTGGCACTTTTCTCATCTGCTTTCTCATCTGCTTCTCTCAGGGAGGTTCCCCCACACGTCCCAAAACAATAGAAAGTCTCTGCTCAGAATGACAGTATACATATGATTTTTAACCACCCCCATATGATGGGTTAATGTTCCCACCACAGTCTCTGTTTTCACCAGTGCTTCCCGGGTAAGCTTAGGTGTCCCCATGGAAGCAAAGGACATTCAAGTGCTTAACAGGTACATAGCCCCCAGCTATCAGGCTGGCATGCACCCAGGACACAAGGCTACCATAATCCAGCAAGGCTTTGACTGGGTAGTTGTTAACAAAGATTTTGTAGACTGGGGGCTAATTCTTACCCCCTAGTGGTGTGGCACACCCAGGTAAGGCAAACAATGATTGGCGCCCCCTGCATCACACTCCATGAGCTCAGAGTTCTGGAGGCATGTGCAGAAATATGTCCCAGCTCACCACATCTCCTGCACCATAGTGGCCTGGTTTGTTTGGGCACAAGGTCCCTTCCAGGGCAATCCCTCCCCCTTGGCACACCCCCAGCATCAAGAACTCTCTTACCAGAGGAAGACAATGGTCTGGCAGTCTGTGGAGGTGAACGAGTGGCAAGAGCATCATGGTTTCTCAACCATGCTGACAAGTTGATCTGCACCTGTTGGGCCACCCTGACCAACTCAGCTCTGCAGTTTAATAGGTAGGACTGGTGTGTAGCACCTTTTCAACAATCTGCGCTAGTGGTGGAGGAACCGGGTTTCAGCCATCACCTCAGGTGTAACAAGTCAAACATCTGGGATCTGCCTGGCTTATCTACATTGAAGCGCCAGATATGCACCCTCTGGGTACAGACAGCAGGTGTGACCCCCCAAGTAGACCAAAATCTTTGCCTTCAACCTATTTTAGTCCTTCACATCGTTTACATTGAGGTCATAGTATGCTTTTTTTGAGCCTAGCTGAAAGGTAGGGCCCAAGGACATTGGGGCACTCTTGAATACGGTGAGGTAGGCGTCCACATCATCTGTAGCAGTCGGTTTTTGCAATGCATGTTTTATGTCTCTCCTTGGGCTCTCAACCAGGGTGGGAGTTGGCTGGGCATACCCAGTCTATTGGGTCCCAACAGGCCACTGTGCTGCAATCTGCTCAGACAGCAAGCAGTTCATCTCCTGTTGTGCAGCTACTGTTTGCTGCTGTGCCATGGTTTGCTGCTGCTGGGCCTGCTGCTGTGCCATGGCTTGCTGCTGCTGAGCCTGCTGCTGTGCCATGGTTTGCTGCTGCTGTGCCGTGGCTTGCTGCTGCTGTGCCATGGTTTGCTGCTGCTGAGCCTGCTGCTGTGCCGTGGCTTGCTGTTGCTAATCCATAGCTTCCTGGTGCAGGAGCTGCTGTTGTGCCATTGCTTGGTGTTGTTGCATTATAGCCTGTTGCATTAATGATAGGTCCTCCATTTGAGACATCTTTGTTTCTGCTTCCACCCAGGCCATTCAAAAAGTATATACAAATTCCGCACCACAATATAAAAAAAAAATATATATATATAAATTATTTTATATATATATAAAAAATGTAATACCTGTGGCCGTGCAGTGATGGGAGACTATGGGCCTTATTTATCAAGGGATAGCACCAGGTAGTGTCTTGCTAGCGCCAGGTAGCTCCAGCTATCGGCGGCTACCGACTCCAGAACGCCCGGCGGCGGACACAATCACGCATTTATCACGCTAAATGAGGCTAGCGCCGGCGAGAGCGTCAGCTAGCGCAGGATTCATCATGTAGCCGACTGCAACGAACAGCGCCGCTACTAATCCCATCACAGCGCCAGGTATGACCCTGGCGCTCTCCAATGCATTTCAATGGAGCAATCTTTAAATATTCATAATTAATTGATATTTTTTTTTTTTTTTTAAATGTCAAACATTCTGTGACCACTTCTGCAAAAAAAAAAAATGTGCAGAATTGATATTACAGGTCTGATATTAATGTATTCATATTACTAAATGTTTATAAAAACTTGTTTAATTTTTTAAACAAAAAATATGCTTGTTTGGGGGTTAAAAACTACTTTACACCCATCGCCGCCAGCGCTCTGGGGTTTCAACAAGCATTTCACGGCGCAAGCAATTTTGGAGCGTGATTTGTTAATGAATATGCTGGAAGCCGTTCGCTCTGGCCATTCGCTGTCAGGCGCACCCATACAGCGCGGAACCTGTGAAACAGCGACACCTAACCACGTATTCAACATTAACGCACACCGACTGAGTCGCTCTCAACAAGCGAAAAACGGCCAAGCACAGCGAATACTAGCTGGCGCTGTGAAAATCACGCTACTGGCGCTCATCTGTCGCTACCTGGCGCTATTAATGAATCGGCCTCTAACTCTATCCTAAATTGAAATCCTAATATTGTAATGGTGAATCCAGCAATTCGCCCAGAATAGCTCCACACCCCTCCACGGTAATCAATAAATCAACTAAATATATATCATAAATTCATAAATTATTTATTGACAAATACCCATAAGAATCACATTACAAACAGTTAAAAGACTTAAAAGACTAGACCGTATATTCCCAGGGGCATCCCAGTTTTACCCATAATCCCAGCCCTGTAAACATCATATTTCAATAAAGTGCCAATATTACAACCAATCCATAAAGTGCATTAGTGCTAAATCTGCGCAATTACAATTTTATTAATATAAAATGTGGCAAGAGAAAAACAGACTCAAGTATCAGAATACAACAACCAATATAAATCATAAACATACACATCACCTGAGTGTATAACTCTGAGTGTCCCCCAGGAATGCTAAGGTCGAGTAGCGATCCCCCAATGCGTTTCGTGGCCCCCTGCTCACAGGCCACTTTATCAAGGTACAAATGATTCCCCCATCTTGCTGCCCTTATATATAGAGACTCACATTTAATAACAGGACACGCGTCCGGGCGCGCAGCATGGCCCAGGCCGGAAGCCGCCTGCATGTTCTCGCACAACTGAGTCCCGTGCTCCAATCGGAGCAGCGTGGCCGTCCGGTGACGTCACCCAGGCCATTCACTGTTGAGTTGTTGGGTTAAAAACCCTTAAAAATCCCCCCAAAATTGTGTGAGATCCCCACCTACCCAGCATAACCGGCCCAGTGCCAGCTATGGGGGCTTGTAGAACAGGGCGCAGGGGCCAGCTTTGGTGGCCCCTGGACCTGCAGGCTACAAGCCCACATAGCCTCTGTGAGGCCCGGGCCCTTCTGTCCCCCCCCCCGGCCTTTGGGGAGGCAGGTAATTTGGGTTGCCAGGGGTTAATGGCAAGTCACCCGCTAGCTGCAGGTGACTTGCCAGCCCCCAGCCTTGTGAACTGGTATAGGGATCTCATGGATCCCTTACCTGTTCACAAAGGGTTAACAGTAAAAAAAAAAAAAAAACACATACACACTTTACAAATGACTTTATTAAAAAATAAAAACTTTTTTTTTTACTTTACTCACCTCCGATCATCAGCTCCTGTGTCCCTCGATGCGATGACAGATGCGATCATGCTGGCTACAGTAGCAGAGCGGCAGGCGATGATCTGATCACCTGCCCCTCTGCTCCTGTGGCCAGCATGATCGCATCTGAAAGAACAGCCGGGAGCCAAGATGACACCTGGTGAGTGACGTCATAAGCCCCGCCCCAAAGGGACAAGACTTAGCGACAAGATGGTGGCGCCCGTCGGGAGAGGCCTGTCAGGCTCTCCCCTGAAGCTGAAGAGCCGGGAGGGGGTGATCGGAGGCCCCCCTGGTGAAGAGGAGACCCGGCGAGAGCGATTGGACACTGAGGTGAGTAAATGTCATTTTAATTTATTTTTTTTACATGCCGGCGGGGGGTGGCTATACCGGGCACTCCGCTGCAGCCAGGGGGCCTGGGTGGGGGATCGA
Organism: Gastrophryne carolinensis; assembly: GCA_027917425.1. Lineage (NCBI taxonomy): Eukaryota > Metazoa > Chordata > Amphibia > Anura > Microhylidae > Gastrophryne > Gastrophryne carolinensis. Next base: position 108,876,347 of record CM051240.1, on the reverse strand, counting down.
AGCCCCCCAGATGAAGAGGAGACACGGCCGGATCGAACAAGGGGTTGGGTGTGTGTTTTTTACTTATTTTTTACTGTAGCGGGGGAAAGTCAGGCATGTAGATTCTACGTGCTTGGCACTTAAGTGGAGTAGAAGCGAGCACGTAGAATCTATGTGCTTGCCACTCAAAGGGTTAATGATAGATGCAATACATCCAGCAACATAAACAGCAGTTTCCTCATAAGTTTAAACAGAGTTCATTTTGTTTAGGCATGCAGCAAAGTCTCTCTCAGGCTCCACATTTGAGACTGTTTCACCACACGGCTTCACCCCGTCTGCAGGACTAAAGCAGGCGTTTCTATGCAATGATGAGCATACCACCTGTGTGGCTGAACTCAGGCCTGGAAGGAGCAGGTCCCACTACCAACCTGCCATTCTATAGAAATCCAGGCCCCGGTAAAAATAAATGAAAATGCTTCATTGCCCTAAAGCACTGAAGTGAACATCCTTTTGGATCTTTCATGTCACCCAGGCTAGGATTCTGGGAGAAATGTACACCCCCTCCAGAGTATAGCCTGGTACATGACTACAAGTAGTAGATCCATGGAACAAACTTCCTGTAGAGGGGGTGGGGAAATCAGCAGTAGGTAGCAATGTTTGACTGTTGACCTTCTATGTTTCTATAATAATGAAAAGATTTTACATTTTTTATAAATGCAGAAATTCAGTTTTACCCATAATCCCAGCCCTGTAAACATCATATTTCAATAAAGTGCCAATATTACAACCAATCCATAAAGTGCATTAGTGCTAAATCTGCGCAATTACAATTTTATTAATATAAAATGTGGCAAGAGAAAAACAGACTCAAGTATCAGAATACAACAACCAATATAAATCATAAACATACACATCACCTGAGTGTATAACTCTGAGTGTCCCCCAAGAATGCTAAGGTCGAGTAGCGATCCCCCAATGCGTTTCGTGGCCCCCTGCTCACAGGCCACTTTATCAAGGTACAAATGATTCCCCCATCTTGCTGCCCTTATATATAGAGACTCACCTTTAGTAACAGGACACGCGTCCGGGCGCGCAGCATGGCCCAGGCCGGAAGCCGCCTGCATGTTCTCGCACAACTGAGTCCCGTGCTCCAATCGGAGCAGCGTGGCCGTCCGGTGATGTCACCCAGGCCATTCACTGTTGAGTTGTTGGGTTAAAAACCCTTAAAAATCCCCCAAAAATTGTGTGAGGTCCCCACCTACCCAGCATAACCGGCCCAGTGCCAGCTATGGGGGCTGGTAGAACAGGGCACAGGGGCCAGCTTTGGTGGCCCCTGGACCTGCAGGCTACAAGCCCACATAGCCTCTGTGAGGCCCGGGCCCTTCTGTCCCCCCCCCCCGGCCTTTGGGGAGGCAGGTAATTTGGGGTGCCAGGGGTTAATGGCAAGTCACCCGCTAGCTGCAGGTGACTTGCCAGCCCCCAGCCTTGTGAACTGGTATAGGGATCTCATGGATCCCTTACCTGTTCACAAAGGGTTAACAGTAAAAAAAAAAAAAAAACACATACACACTTTACAAATGACTTTATTAAAAAATAAAAACTTTTTTTTTTACTTTACTCACCTCCGATCATCAGCTCCTGTGTCCCTCGATGCGATGACAGATGCGATCATGCTGGCTACAGTAGCAGAGCGGCAGGCGATGATCTGATCACCTGCCCCTCTGCTCCTGTGGCCAGCATGATCGCATCTGAAAGAACAGCCGGGAGCCAAGATGACACCTGGTGAGTGACGTCATAAGCCCCGCCCCAAAGGGACAAGACTTAGCGACGAGATGGCGGCGCCCGTCGGGAGAGGCCTGTCAGGCTCTCCCCTGAAGCTGAAGAGCCGGGAGGGGGTGATCGGAGGCCCCCCTGGTGAAGAGGAGACCCGGCGAGAGCGATTGGACACTGAGGTGAGTAAATGTCATTTTAATTAATTTTTTTTACATGCCGGTGGGGGGTGGCTATACCGGGCACTCCGCTGCAGCCAGGGGGCCTGGGTGGGGGATCGAAGCCCCCCAGATGAAGAGGAGACACGGCCGGATCGAACAAGGGGTTGGGTGTGTGTTTTTTACTTATTTTTTACTGTAGCGGGGGAAAGTCAGGCATGTAGATTCTACGTGCTTGGCACTTAAGTGGAGTAGAAGCGAGCACATAGAATCTATGTGCTTGGCACTCAAAGGGTTAATGATAGATGCAATACATCCAGCAACATAAACAGCAGTTTCCTCATAAGTTTAAACAGAGTTTGTTTAGGCATGCAGCAAAGTCTCTCTCAGGCTCCACATTTGAGACTGTTTCACCACACGGCTTCACCCCGTCTGCAGGACTAAAGCAGGCGTTTCTATGCAATGATGAGCATACCACCTGTGTGGCTGAACTCAGGCCTGGAAGGAGCAGGTCCCACTACCAACCTGCCATTCTATAGAAATCCAGGCCCCGGTAAAAATAAATGAAAATGCTTCATTGCCCTAAAGCACTGAAGTGAACATTCTTTTGGATCTTTCATGTCACCCAGGCTAGGATTCTGGGAGAAATGTACACCCCCTCCAGAGTATAGCCTGGTACATGACTACAAGTAGTAGATCCATGGAACAAACTTCCTGTAGAGGGGGTGGGGAAATCAGCAGTAGGTAGCAATGTTTGACTGTTGACCTTCTATGTTTCTATAATAATGAAAAGATTTTACATTTTTTATAAATGCAGAAATTCCTTCAGTGAAAAGATCTATAAAAAAAGATGTGCCTTTGAGCCATGACAGCTCAGTCATTCACTGGACACTCTTGAAGTGTGTGTTGTGATAAAAAAAATTGGTATGTAGAGGGATATTGCTTTGGAAAAAAGCTCACAGAGCTCAGATCCCTTGATCTAGGGGAACAAAGTGAAAAGGTTTGAGTCAGTAGCAGTCTAGTCTGAATTCCATCTGAACATTTCACAGAATACTTAGATTTTCCTAGTTAAAACTAACATAAGCTGACATTTTCAGGGGGTTGGTTCAATTGAGTAACAGAACTAAAGTCCTGGCAGCAGAAAGTTTTAAAAGACAGTTAACAAGGCCTTCATACATTAAAAATGGTCACTGAGTTTTGCTATTAAGGTTACCTTTTTATCTCAAAAGATGAATTCAGGCCGACCAGTCTTAAACGAGATAGTCAGTGAGGACTGTAGAAATCGCATACTTATGTTATCTATATCAGTGTGCATGTGTTTTTTCCTCTAGTTGTCAGGCCAATACGTGTGTCTGCATTTTACAGACAGATTAGAAGTTACCATGAGCTGTCTTGTACATTAATCTCTTTGCCCACATGTAAAAACAAAAGAAGGAAGGCTGCACTCATCCAAATGAAATTTAAAGCAATTATAGAAAGTACTAGAAGGACATGGCCACACTCTACTAGAGGGGAAAATATACCTGTTAAAAACTGGGACTCTTAGGTAACATGTGGTGTAATACATACAAAGCTTTGCTACTATCCCAAGGTAATCTCATCAATGTCCTTTCCCAACGCTTACATACACCTCTAACACTGTGTGGTCGCTGTAGGAGGCTCTAGGGGGCAAAATTCAGACATTCATTAATAACTAATAAGCCTGTTAAAAGCTAAAAAAACACATGGGCTGGGGAATGTTCACCAAACATATAGCCAAAGCTACAATAGAATGGTTTACAGTAAATCAAAGCATACTCATGTGATGGAATGGCTCAGGCAAAGTCCAGACTAAATCCTATTACAAATCTTTGGCATGACTTGAAAATTGCTGTTCACAAATGCTCTCCATCCAATGTGACTGAGCTATAGCTTTTTTGCAAAGAAGAATGGGCAAAAATGTAGATGCTCCCACAAAGTTGCAGCTGTAATTGCAGCTAAAGTAGTGACGCAGGGGAGCTGAACACATTTGCATACCCTGTGATGTAGATGGGATCAGAGGAGCTATTGTAACATTATACTTTTAACACAATTAATTGTTAGGTCTTTTACAAGATTAATAGCGGAACAAACTAGATGTAGTCATAGTTGACAGGGTCTGATTTGACCCTGTTGCCCTAGAATTATACAAATTGCTTACTTAAACTGGACCAACATTCTGGCAGTTAAAGGAGAAAGGTAGCAGCCATTTTGGAGCTTCCTCTCCCAGTATCTCAGCCTTGCTTCTGCCTGGATTCAGCTGACTTAACAAAGTGCACAGTAACAGGAAGCCCAGCAGCACTTCCTGTTTGCAGGTGGCCTGCAAATGCATGAGCTGCTATTTCTAAAATTTACTACAGCAGGGTTTAAGTCATTTTTGACAGTTGGTCCATTTTGAACTCATTTTTGTGGCATACAATGCATAGAAATAAAAACAGGTGGAAAGATGCAATAGATAACATGCTAAAAGCAAAACTGGCAATAAATAGAAATACTAGATCAGTAATAAATACAATAATACATATTTTATACCAATTATTAATATAACAACTAACTAAAAAAGCTCCAAAGCCTGCTTTTAGTAAATAAATGATAGCAAACACACTGTACATAGCAGGAATAAATATAGAAGTAAATATGCACTCTGTAGCTACTTTGCCACTTCCAGTTGGTTAAAACGGATCAACACCCTTACAACAAACAGTGCTCATATGCATTCATCCCCAGGGCAATTCAGATTTCTGAACATAAATAATAATTTACCTTTTTTAACTTCTGCTGTAGTCAATTTTACTAACAAAATGGCGTCGCCTGGAGCTTCAGGCTACCTGAAAACAGGAAATGCTGCTGGGTTTCCTGACGCCATGCATTTTCAGTTATGTCAGTTGAATACAGGAAGCAGCATGGCTGGGATGCTGGGAAAGGCAGCGTTTTAGCTTTGAGTGGATGCAAGAGCAAATGTAAGTGCTGGCAATTATTCAGTTTCATGCATGCAGAGAGCGAAGTGAGTTTTGGGGAGTTTTCTGTTCCAAGTATGCAAGGCTGTTGGTCCAGGCAACCATGGCCACAACTTCACCCTCAGCAACAAACAGCACTGTTATACGTATGTTGGGATGTTGCCATCTGTACCCAATGGGTACCAAGCAACAACAAAGATTACAAGCCGCACTAGCCCAACTATATTAAAGTGTGCACACCTTTGGGCACTAAACCACAAGAGGAGGGTGCCCAATGGGTAAGCACCCCCTAGAGTACAGAAGGGCATGTTAAAAACATAAAGCAAACAATACCAAATAAAATGAATACATCTAATATGTTTATGAATCTATAAGCCTATATGCAGAAATGGCTGGAAATGTGCCCCTTAAAATAATTAGTATATAGTAGTGTCCTTATAAATTGTTTTTACCAGTATTCAGTTTACTAAAGCTGTCAGGATCAAAAATAATTTAGTCAATGGTTGATTAACTGCCAGGATGATATAATTCTTGCTCAAGAAGGCAACATCTCCAGACTGGAGCCTTCTCACCACATTGATGGTAATATGTGGGTGATAAATAAACTGTCACAGAGTTCTTCATTTATTAAACAGATCAATCTACGCAGACATATAAAACAAGCTCCTACTTGCCTCAGAGGCTCTGGTTCAGGGATTATCAACACCCAATCATTTCACCATAATAATTTCACTTTATCCATATAATAGGCAGGGCACTAGACACCAAACTGGTGGTGATGATGATCGTTTCAAAGCACCTCTTCCAATATTCCACAGGTTTCAGGTTGCAGGACAACTTAAAAAAATGTTGAAATATTAGAATCTGAAATAACAGATCTAAAACATAAAAAGTTCCTGAGGGATCTGGGTTATTATCAGTCTAACCAGGAGTACAATTGGCCAAAAGCCCGATATTCAAGCAGACCTAAATTGATCCTTAAGAAATCCAGATCTAAATTAGTAACTTTAGTAACAATCAGTAGAAATAATGGCATTGTTAAGAGTGTGAGGCCACCCCTTGGTCACAATGCTCAATATGCATATAGTATAATACGAAAAACCAAGATTTAAGAGCGTAATAAAGTCTTACAGGCAAGCAGCACCAAGAAGTAACCCTCGACGTTTCGTTTTTTTGCAACTTTCTTCCCCCCTTGTTTACTATATAACTGTTTCCCCATATAGTGTGATGTTAAACACTGTATGCTGCACCATAGCACCACCTAGCGGTCAATTTGTGTATCCCACCCATTTTTAATACATGTATTGTACTTTAATCACTGTATATATGTCACAGCATCCATGTGTATCAATTCCCTATTAAATCTCAATGTTTTATTTGCATATCAAATATAGTAGTTCGCCTCTCCCTTCTTTTTTTGTGTATGCATGATATCTCTGGAAGGTGGAACAGAGATTCAGGAACAGGCTGAACACTAGTTCACTGTTCCCATCGTCTCCTCCCGTGAATCCTTTACGTTTCCCGTTACTCCTCCACATAGCCACAAAACATATTCAACAATAGCAATCAGAGCCCTCAAAGGTCCCGTAAGTGGATCGGAAATGAAACGGATTTATAGGGTGGTGGTCTGTCGGAAATCAGCTCTCTGAATCAGACGTAAGCCCATCCCAACAACGTAAGTTATCTGAACGAACGAAAAATATCAGATTTTGTTTGGAAAATGATCCGAACTAACGGAAATGTTCCGATTTGCTTCCATTCATCTAAAGTGCATATACACATTTTCCCAAACGTTTGTACGAATGAAAATTGAACGAAAAAAGCAAAATAAAGACTAACACCCACCCAAACTTTCACAGACAGCTACGGAAGTCCGGACGAATGTGTCTTTGAATCGAGGCTATAGTTATTACACAATTGTGTGATCTGGCCTCATGACAAAACAGAACAATCTGTCACGCACAGAGAAAGTAGCACTTTTTGATGAAACAGGGATATTGCAATCTGTGCAGCAGACAAGGGGGATCAGTATAGTTAATAAATTGTGCAGATTACATCTGCCTCTAGTTGGGTCCCTCACAGACTTCATCAGCGACTCTATGCAGGTGCTGGAGGCCATGGAGCATCTATTTTGGGGGAAGGGCTACCATTGGGCCAACCTTACAGACCCTTCATTCATCTATCCCACATGACATGGCCATCATTGCACTGCATGAGATGCTGTACACACATACAGCATACTCACCCACAATTACTTTATGTTTGATGGGGTGCCTCCATGGGGGCTCCCTTTTCACCTTCTCTAGCAAATATCTATATGAGTTGGTGGGAAGAGCACCACATTTTGGGGTAGAGAACCCCCATCATCAAAGCATAGAGTTTTACGTGAGATATATTGGCGATATTGTATGCATTTATAAGGATGAAGAGATTTCTGAAGAATTTAAATGACAATCATTGTATTCTTAGGTTCACGGGTCACTGGCACAAAAATAAAATATAATTTTTGGATTTACTGTTGAAATATGATCATAAAAAGGGTCAAATAGGGACCAACACATTTCGCAAATTAGTCACAGGAGACATGATACTGTACACCAAAAGTTACCACCTGAGGCACACCATACATGCTATTCCATTCGGCGAGTTTGTAAGGGCTAGGCACAACTGTTCCTCTGACAACGACTTTAATATGGAGTGCAGCCAGATAAAAAGCTGTTTAAAAGCACGGGGGTATCCCAAACATCTCATCGGGTCAGCCGAGAGAAAAAAGAGAGGTAAAAATAGATCAGAAAGACTACATGGGGAGGTCCAATGCAGAAAAAATGTACGTAACCCCAAGCCCGTAACTCTGGTCTGGCTATCCTCCCAATTTTGAGAAGCGATGATGAATTAGACCAGGATATTTCACAAGGAGTGAGAGTTGTCTCAATGCAGGCACCCGCCCTAAGTACACAACTTGCACCTTCTATGCTACATGACCTCCACAAATCTAGTGAAACATGGCTTAGTATCAAGGGATCTTTTCCTTGCAGGGCAAATAGGTGCTCTTGCTGTCAATATATTAGGAGGGGTGACCAATATGTATCTTGAGCTAATGGCAAAAGATTCAGAATAAAAGTTCTGTTTAATTGTATTACCAAAGCAGTTGTCTATTTGGTTTCATGTGATGACGACAGTGTGTGAGATGTATAATGTGTCCACTTAAGAAAAGGTTTATGGAACACATCTATAGTGCCTGCAGCACTCCTGTTAGATCAAACCCTGCCTGCTGACCTGCATGTCTGGCTTATGTGTGCCCCATGGAGAGCTACACTGCATGTCTGATCATTGACTCCTGCGTGTCAAGAGTGAATCTTCTCTTCGAGTCAAGATCAGGGGCCCCTGCAGTGTTTACCATCACTCCCCAAAACAGCCCTACATATGATTAAGGGGGAACAGCCCTGAAACGCATAACCAGAAGGGGCTGCATGGCAGAGAGCCTTGTCATTTGTTTTAAAAGATTTGTAAATGTTATGTTTTAGGGACACTTGATGAGCTGGACAACAATGTATGCCTCACAAACACACACCTCATGAGATTATGTAATATATATATATATATATATATATATATATATATATATATATATTGTATATAATGGTTGTTGGGAAGGTTTACTGAATCCTTAGCAACCAATTTGATTATACTACTTTCATTTTCAACGGGAGCTGGAATATGATTAGTGGATAGGAGCGGATGCCTCATTTTTCTTTTGCAATAGTTCAGTGAAAACATCTCCCATTCTATATCTGTTCTTTAAGCACATACTAGAGTTTTCACTAATAACAGAGAGGGTGGCAACCTGCAGCTGATCTTACTTCAGTGGCTCTTAAAGTTAAACCAAAATCAGTAATGACTTATAGTCACTCTTTTTGTGAGATTTTGATTTTGATTTTGACGTCATTGATTACTGGCAATAGTCCAGAATCAAGAGATTTCCTTAGAAAAATACTAAGTTACAACTTTGGTGCAACTGAAATGAGAGAAAGTGGTTTCATGCCAACATTCAAGATGCAAGGTCAGATATCCCATCCTTTTGGTTTTTGCTTATCTGTACAGAATCAGGAACATGCATTCCTACAGATCTACTTCATGGGTGATGATCAGGTACAGGCAAATGCCCACCACATGAAATTTCCAACTACTAAGCATCAAACAATACTTAAATTACAGGACATGCTGCATCAACATAATCCCTATATCAATCTGTTTAAGGCAGCAATTGAAAAAAATGCCTTCAGATAATCATAAGGTTGTTATCGGGGCAGATAAAGCACCTGCAGGGAAACACCCAGGCAGATTCAATGCTCCCACCATTAATGACGTTGCCATTGTAATGGTTGGTGGCAACTTTGATAAGAGAGATATCATCTTACAAAAATATGATAATCAGCTTTAGAGGACATCTGAATTTCATTGGTCATATATCGCCTTGGAATCACTTAAGCCCAAACTCTGCCACGGGCTAGACCAAAAACTGTTTCAGCAATGGTTTTTTATGCTTCTATGCTCATGATTCGCAGTCAACGTTCTGGCATTGTAAATAATTTGTTGGATTTCATGGACCTGTTTCACCAGTTTATTGTGGATATGTATGCCATCAGAGCCCACCAGAAAGAGCTCCATGTGGAGAATAATATTCATCTACGAGATGCTGTTCATAACGATAGGTCAGCTGAGATTTTACGAAGGCAAAATATTTTGCCCTCACATTCATGAGTATACCCAGGATGCTATGACTTTTGTTCGAAAGTATGGATGGCCAGACCTGTTCATTACTATCACTTGTAATCTAAATTGGAAAGACATTACAGAATCAGTCTTCAAAAGATAGGCAAGGCTTGATTGCTCAAGTCTTTTGCCAAAATATAAAGAGATTGGGTGATGTGATTAACAAAGGGCACATATTTTATGCACCCCAATGCTGGATGTATTCTATTGAGCTCTATTGATGCTCATACAGTTACAACCCAAATGATTCATGCGCCCTGTGGTCCCGGTTTTCCGAACTCACCTTGCATGAAGCAATGAGTTTGTAGCAAAAGGTACCTAAGGAACTTCATAGCTGAAACCTTAGAAGGATAGCGATGGCTATCCGTTATACAGACTCAGAATACCAGGAGAAAGCAGCTATTTATTTACAAAAAAAAGTCAACATGATGCAGGTTGTTGATGGCAAATAGGTTTTCAAACCTAATGACTTTGAGATTGATAACCGCTTTGTGGTGTCTTACAGTCCACTACTCTGCAAAATGTTTGATGACCATATAAATGTTGAGTTTTGCAGTTCCATAAAAGCAAATACATTTGCAAATACATATACAAAGGCTCAGATCATGCTGTCATTGACATTGCAGCCAAAAATGAATAGCAGGATGAGATCCAACAATACCAAACTGGACGTTACGTAAGCTCTAATGAGGCATTTTGATATCTATTGTGCTGATGCTCTTTGACAAGTATATAATGTGCAGCCTAACAACCACTAGTGCTTTTCCCTGTGGATGTTACTGCATGTTGTCAAAGGTCCTTCCTCATTTGAATTTCACAGGACAGTCAATGGCACTGTCTGTGCTTCAAACCGCGAGGCATGCCAACTACTTGGCCTTCTTGAAGATGATCAGCATTTGCATGACTGTTTCAATGTGGCTACAAGCCACTCTGCATACAAAATAAAGGAACTGCTTGCAAAAATTCTTACCTGATGTGCCACAGCCATTCCAAATGCTTTTTGGAATACACACTGGCATGATATGGCAGATAATGTTTTATATCTGGCTCATCAAGAGGTCAATAGCCCCTAACTCGGTTTCACAGATGCCATATTGAACCAGGTAAATATTATACTGGAAGAAAAAGTCATTCAAATAAATGGCAAAAAATTAAGTGAGTTTGGTATGACCTCCCCAACAAGACTTGGTGCTGTTGTCATAAGCAGTAGTTACATTAGGGAAGCAAGTTACGACAAAACACAGCTGTTAGCTAAAGTCAGTTTAAAAGAGTCTCAGCAGGACAAAGCTCCAGATCAGAAGCTAGCCTATCACAGGCTACCTGAAATCATTGAAATGGCTCTGGAGGTCTCTTTTTTCTTGATGCCCCAGGTGTAACTGGCAAGACATTTCTTATCAACTTGATTCTTGACAATGTTAGAAGTAGAGATGAGCGAACTTTTGAAAAGTTCGATTCGGCCGATTCGCCGAATTTCACAAAGAAATTCGGGTTCGGCCGAATCGAACTTTTACGAAGTTCCCCATCAAAAATGCCGGCATGGTGGAAGCGGCCCGGCCGGCATTTAAAAAACAAACAAAAAACTCTGATGACGCGCCCTCAGATGACAGCTGAGAGCGGCGCCGGCCTCCACGCTCCGGACCTGCAGGTAAGTGTTTGCTTTTTTTTAAATGCCGGCATGGTGGGAGCGGGCCGGCCGGTTCCGCTGACAGCGGAGCCGGCCGGCCCGCTCCCACCATGCCGGCAAAAATGCTTTTTTTTTTTTTTTTTTTAAATGTCGGCATGGTGGGAGCGGGCCGGCCGGCTTTACCGGCCCGCCAGCTCCGCTGTCAGCGGAACCGGCCGGCCCGCCCGCTCCCACCATGCCGGCATTTTTTTTTTTTTTTCATTTCAGGAAAAATTCGATCGGCACGAACCACAAAATATTCGGGTTCGTGCCGAATCGAATATTTCCTGAAATTCGGAGCGAATTCCGGTTCGTCCGAACCGGTTTGCTCATCTCTAGTTAGAAGTATGGGTGGTATTGCTGTTGCTGCTGCAACATATGGAATAGCAGCAATGCTACTGAGTAGTGGTAGAACCCCACACTTCACATTGAAATTTGCCTTTTATTCTTACAAGAGATGACGTGCCAGTCTGAAATATTTCTGCAAATTCAGGAGATGTGCATATCTTCTGTCAATGTCAACTCATTGTCTGGGATAAGTGCACCATGGCACATAGACATGCTTTGGAAGCATTAGCTTGAACACTGAGAGACTGAGAAGAGATCTGGGGCTTGATCTTGCTTGCTGGTGATTTCAGGAAGACCTTGCCTACCATACCAAAGGAAACCATGGCTGAGGAACTGAATGCATGCCTTAAGGCATTGTCGCTGTGGCATCGAGTTCAGATTCTTACTCTCACAAACAACATAAGAATAAATATTTTTGGAGATGAATCTGCTCTGCAGTTCTCCCAGTTGGCTCTGATGCTTGGCAATGGTGTAGTCCAACAAGATGCAGATGGCAATATATCACTCATTGATGATTTATGCAGGGCTGTAGAGTCAACTGAGCACCTCAGAATAGCAGTGTTCCCTGACATTGGCTTTTAGTTTAACAAAGGAACAACTCCTTATGTCAAAGAGCTATTTTGGCTGCAAGAAAGGATGTGATAAATGCAATAAACATACACATTTTTAGGGAGTTGCCAGGATTTGTTTATTCCTACAAATCCATTGATGCCACAATAGATCCAGAACAGATTGTTCAGTACCCTATTGAGTTTTTAAACTCTTTAGAACCAACTGGAATGCCTTCTCATCAATTGAATCTAAAGGTTGGTGCTCTAGTTATTTTAATGCAGAATCTAGATGCACCAAATCTGTGTAATAAAACCAGGATGTGCTATAAAACATGTCATCCCCGTGTGCTGAAAGCAACCATCCTTACTGGATGTGCTGCTGGAGAAGAAGTTTTTATTCCACGAATTCCACTGATTAACTCAGATGAAAAAATATCATTTAAATGGTTACAGTTTGCTGTTAAGCTATAATTTGCAATGACAATAAACAAGACCCAATGCCAATCACTGCAAGTGGCTGGCATAAATCTGGATTAGGCATGTTTTTGCATGGACAGTTGTATGTTGCCTGCTCCAGAGTTGGATTGGGTATGTCTATGCGCTTGTCAATAAAACTGGCAACTTTGGCTCTGTCATAAAGTCTTATGATATTACATCTCAGTTTGGCTATTATGTATTTAGGATATTATACGTTTTTCATTTATTTCTAATGTGCATTTACATTACAGTGTACCTAAAAAATTGTATAACTGTTGGGGTATTTAGGGTTTCTGTCGATTTCCCTGTTAACAAAAAAAACAAGGGCATAGATGGTCCTCCTAGGCATATTTGCTGAGGAAGATACAGGTTTTATGCGGTAAAGTACAGAGTTTTATGTGGTATAGGTGTTAAGTAACACATTAAGTTTCATTGCAACACCATGTAAATATATTAATATTTTTAATGTTTTAAGAATCCCCTGACCTTTCTAGAAGCAACATCATCTCAGCAGCAGCATCTGTTATTCCTTAAAGAAAAGAAGTGTTTCAAAGCAGGGGAGTTTTTTCTCAGAAGGCAGGAACATCAGCTAATATCAAATATTAGCACTCTATTACTATTTGTTTATTTTTTTATGTCCAGAAGTTCGTACAGTTATTTAATATTCATTGCAACCAAAATGCTCAAGTTTAGCTGACTTTAGACATTAATAATGGTTTTGGTTGAGAGTAGTAAGTCAATTGTGTTTTAGAATTCCGATTGTTTATGTAATCAGTTTGTTTCAGAGAAAAAAAAAACATTTTTATATCTTTAGAAACTTCACATGGTGCTTTGCAATGCTTCTGTATCTTTAAAGGGACTGTCTAGTCAAAGTCTCATGGCTGCCCTCTCCCTTCCTGTCAGCTCACAGCAGCACCTGGAAGCAGAAACCAGGAATTGAGTTGTGACACTCCTCCCGATTTCCCTTGCAATAGACCACCAATCCTAACCCAGTTCTCCTTCAGTCCCTCTCCCCTTGCTTGTGACTTGATTGCCATTGTGAATAGTTGTCTTAATCACAGCTGTACATGAGCATTGTACTCTTGAGAGCCAGCACCCCTCCCTTTTACACAGCTCATTGGACTTTGTGGATTACAACTTCCCCTGCTGGTGTGTATAAAATGATTCAAACAAGCAAATATATTTGAACACTGTGGATAGTGGCTTATAAATGTATATAGAGCATATTTTTTGTCTCGTGTTATGTAAAAGAGTGTGCTTATGATGTGTATTTATAAACACATTTACATACGCCACATACATCTTATAGAACATGCATTATACTGATGCAAAGCACACCATGTGCTTACATCACAGTGCCCAGACATCTCCCACTTAAATCACAGGCTGGAAATTAATATAAAGGTTTAAACCATCATATCTTTTTAATTAAGACTTTAATTTGAAAAACGAGGGCGTGTAAAACATTGCTAAGTGTAACCATACGCACTTCGCTATGCCAGTCTAATGTCTTTAAATAAACATGAATATATTTTTAGTCTCTTTGAAGGCAAGAAGACAAAGCACTAAATACCTAGCATAGAAAATGATGATTATTGATGTACTAGATTCACTGATTACCAAAAGTAATTTTCATTCCCTGCCCTTAAAGTGTAACTGTTTAACTTGAAACTTTTCTGAACTATAAAACTATAATAAATAAAACATCATTCCAAATATTTTTTTTTAAATTTTGCCTTAGTAACCTTGTGCTATAAATAAGTTTACGCTCCTGACTTGCATCATGTAGATGCAAGTCAGTTAGATATGTAGTTGGGAAGTAGACATCTGCTTAGTATGCTTTTTTATGTTGTCATGCTTGGTCATATCACAGATGCAGATGATAATGTTTCCAGGGGCAGATTGGCTATAATTCCCAGCATCAGCATTATTGCTGGGGGGTGGACATAACCACTATTACCACAATATCTGTCCCTACAATACTCTTTAATTCTGGCCATATGCACCGCAATCTTTCTCTGCAATGCTACAATGCTATAGCCTCAGTGGTGATATGCACTCATTGACCGGCTGGGAAGCACACTGGTTAAATCAGATTTTTGCCCCAGACCACCACTGAGCGTATCTGATTATTAGGTGAAAGAGACTTTCCTTTGAGGTGTTTTGATGTTTGTTTTGATAAATAATTTCTTCACCAAGTGAAGCTCAACTCAGTGGATCATTGATGCCGATGCTGCTCTAGCAAATAAAAAATCCATTAGAAGAAGATGATTACACATGTGAGCATTGATTGGTGCACATTTTTTTTTCATGGATACCATTAAGGGTTTGTCTGGGTGGTTTTGCCATGAATCCAGGGTTGTAATCAATATTATCTTTTATATATATATATTTATTTATTTAAAGTATTCATTCTAGAAATCATGATATCATCATCCATTAATGCCTTTACTTCTGTTTTTAAAAGTTGAGTTTTGAAGCAGAGCTCGAGAGTCATGAGAATACAAACATTAAAGACTTCCTTTTATGGGGTTGAGAGTTTTGTTTCTCTGTTATGTCTATGTTTATATGTTTGTGAAGGCTCTTATTTATCCATGTAAATTTGTAGGAATAATTCAAGACAAGAGGACGTGTTACTAGTAACATACTCCTTTCTCAATTCAAAGTGAGTGGGCAGGATTCTAAAGGCAATGGTTCTTTGCTCCAATCCACGATTTCTGTCTACCATAAACAATATGCCAAGTATTGCACAGAAAGACATAACATTGTGCTAACTAAAAAGTAGTAAGATGGGGATGTCACAACATAAGTCCTTCAACCTAAATCTTTGAAGGGAGCCTATAAAACTGCTGAAGCTCATGCTATTACTTAGGCTCATTTATGGGACTTGTCTTCTTCACTTTTGTGCTGGTGATATTTCTGCATTGTGGTGTGCAGAGTTCTGATAACCCCCCCTCCTACAGTTTCTGTTTCTAAGCATGAGGGGAGTCAAACAACTGTTTTTTTTTTATCAAATTCTGTTTCCAGCCTTCTACACTCACTGACGGTTACCAGAAAGCCAGCCCAATGACTAACAAATGCCTTCAAGAAAATAAAACAGCAAGTCCAGTAGCCTTGATTTATTCCTATGCATTTGAAAACACCTTTGCCTAACTGGTTAAAATATTAGACTCCTATGTGCATACTATTCTCTGTATGTCACAGTTTCTATAATTTTCTCTTTGTAGAGAACACCATTCAGCAGTGCCTCAAAATATTTCAAATAAATGTCAGTTTAATTAAAGGCTTTTCTATTTTAGCACCTTATCAGTCTTGAATGTTATTTGTTCAACAATATTTTACAGTACAATAAGAAGACCTTTGGAGTGGCCTTCTTTGAAATTACACATTTAGATCACTCCCAATGGTGTTTGTGAGGCAGCAAAAACATGGCATTCTTGCTCCTTCCGTGGTGAGCATGATCGCCAGCAGGCATCCAAGTTTCTGTCTGTGGCTCTCCAGTGCAGAGCTGGGATGCAGGGTCTTATGTAGCCATGCTGCGCCAGAAGCAACTAGATAAGGGCTCACTTCATGGACCAGGTGAGTTAATTTCCTTCTTTTAACCCAATATAGTGCCTGCCCGCCAAGGTGAGAGAGACACTTTATGGATAGATTAACCCTTTCAGTGCCAAAGACGTAGATTCTACGTGCTCGCTTCTACTCCACTTAAATGCCAAGCACCTAGAATCTACGTGCCTGACTTTCAGGGGGGAACATGCTAGTTAAAAAAAAAAAAAATAAAAAATACTCACCTGACCCCTCGTTGGATCCAGCCAGGTCTCCTCTTTAATTTGGTGCCATCCGATCCCCCTGTGGGGGCTCAGATGGCTCCAGGAGAGCCCCCGGAATAGGCCCCCTGCCTCGGCTGCAGCAGCTGCTAACTGTAAAAAAAAATAAATAAATAAATAAAAAATGACATTTACTCACCTGTGGCTGCGCTGTCTCCCGACGGGTCTCCTCTTCACTGAGGGGGCCTCCGATCGCCCCCCCAGGCTCTTCCGTGGCGAGGGCAGATATCGCCCTCCCCCCCCACACTTTCTGGATCGGGTCTGCTAGCCCCGCTGCCTGGGGGCGGGGCCAGGTGACATAATTGTGATGTCACCAGCAGCCAGCTTCTTAATACCAGCACCTGAGACTCTGAATCAGTCTGCTCGGGTGCTTGGAGGAGAGAGGTGGGGGGGGGGGAGAGGGCTGTGATCGCCCCCCCCAGGCTCTCTCCTCCAAACACCCGAGCAGACTGTCAACTGTCATCGGAGATCGCCGGGGGAAAGAGGATCGGAGGTGAGTAAAGTAAATAAATAAATAAATAAATGTTATTTTTTTTATTGTGTGTGTGTGTTTTTATTTATTCTGTTAACACCTTCTGAACTAGTAAGGGGTCCATGAGACCCCTTATACCAGTTCATAAGGCTGGGGGCTGGCAAGTCACTGACTTGACATTAACCCCCACCACCCCTATTACCTGCCTCCCCAAAGCCCGGGGGGGCAGAAGAGCCCGGGCCAACATAGGCTATGTGGGCTGGTAGGCTGCAGGGTGAAGGGGCCACAAAAGCTGGCCCCTCCACTCTGTTCCTACCAGCCCCCATAGCTGGTCCCAGGCTGGTAATGCTGGGTAAGGGGGATCCCATTTCATTTATTTTTTTAATTTTTAAGGGTTTTTAACCCTTAAAATTCCCCAAAAAATGCCCCCCCCCCCCCGGGAGGGGGGACCCTATGTCATTTTTTTTTAAATGAACCCCTTATGTTCTGTTGCCCAGCAGCTATAAAAGGCTTCCAGCTGCAGCAGGAGAGCAGAAGCCAGATTGATCAGCGTGGGACACAGGGATGGATGGGAGGTAAGTATTAAAAAAAAGTATTAAATAAAATATTTTTTCTGCTTGTTTCTGTGTTTTTATAACCCCTTGGGAACTGGTAAGGGATCCATGAGACCCCTATACCAGTTCACAAGACTTGGGGCTGGCAAGTCACCTGCGGCTAGCAGTGCTATTTTTAGTTTGGGGGGTCTACTGGGCAAGAATGGGGGGGCTACCGATACATATGTGGTACCGTTGTAATAGGGAGAAATTGGGATTTCACATGCAATATGGTTTTCTCTAATAAAGCAAATGTTTTATTTAAAATAAAGGGCACAATTGTCTAAAAAATATTTATTTATTTATTTTTTACACGATAATATTAAAAAAAAACAGTAGAAAAATTACAAACAAGACATTTCATGTTAAAGCCTAAACTCTGCTGCAAAATATATATCTATAATTTTCCTGGAAATTTCCGGCAAAAATCATGGTTAAACATGGCGCAGAATGGGGATAAATGACCTGTCAACAGAGGGTGACAAAACTTCAAGTAGGCTGGCAATTAAAAGGGTTAATAGTACCTATGCATGTTGGGTATTGTTCTGCTCGGGGGGCCTTGCTCTTTCAGATTTAGCTTGTTTTTTCTTGTTTGCAAATTTATATTTTAGGAAAACATGTTATTTATTCAGTTTTTTTATTCATTTTTTTAGGGAAACCCTGTCCAACCTAAGAATTCTTCGAGAAAAGTTGAGCCTACTACAACAAGCTGGGTACTCTTAGAAAGCTTAACATGTGTACGTTCAGGAAATATATGGGTTATCAGGGATATTCCAAATGTAAAGGGTTGTTTTGGTTGAAAAATTGCATGGTGCGCATTTTGTCTGCAGAGCTGAAATTTTCAAGTAAAATTACTGTTATGCGTACGCTTTACTTTTGCCAACTCTTCCCTTGACAGTACCTATGCATGTTGGGTATCATTCTGTTCGGGGCATGTTGGTTTTTGAGATTTTACTTGTTTTTTCTTGTTTGCATATAATTTTTTTTTAGGAAAATGTGGCTTGATTCTTCCGTTTTATTCTTTTTTAGGGAAACTTTGTGCAACCAAAGAATACATTGAGGGATTACTTCCAGAAAACTAAGCTCACATAAACAAGCTTGGTACGCCTAGAAAGCTTGAGGTGTGTACTTCCAGAGAATATATAGTTTGTGCAGGCTCTTTCAAATGTAAAGGGTTGTTTTTCTGGAAAAACTGCAAGGTGCGCATAGCGCAGTTGTATTTTATCTGAAAATCTCCTAAAGCTCTGTTTCAGTTTGGGGGAGTCTCCTGGGCAGGAAAGGGTGTCTACCAATACATATGTGGTACCACTGTGACCGGGAGAAAGTGGGGTTTCCCACGCAATAACATTTTATTGACAAACTTACATTATTTATTACAAAAAAAACTTCAAATTGCAAAAAATAGATTTATTTTATATTTTTTGCACATATTTTACCAAAAAGTATTCAGAATACACTAAAAAAGGCCAAACAAGACATTTCATGTTGAAGCCCAGACTCTGTTGAAAAACAATATATAATTTTCCTGGGAAATCCCTGGAAATCCTTTCAAAAATCGCAGTTGAACATGTGTAGCGCAAAATAGTGAAACTTGGTCTGGCAACAGAGGGTGACAAAAGCTGCAGGTAGGCTGGCACTTAAAGGGTTAAAGGGTTTTTATGTCCGAGAGTAGAGGCAGAGTTTTTTCAGGACAAAATTGAAGTTGTGTTTTTTGTTTTTGTTTTTTGATAGGCGAATGCAGTTAGCTATAGTGGGATTTGGTTAGTTAGGCACACAAATTCCTGGGTATTCCTCACTATTCATTCAGATAAGATGCATTGGGGAAATGTGGGAGCAGTACTTGGCTTCTTTTGTCCTGGACATCCTACTCCCAGGTGGCTTCTGATGTGCCTTTTTTAGATATGGCCAGTGGAGGAATGACTGCACACAGTGACCAACCTAGTTTCTTCAGCAGGTCCTTATTTTCTTCCTCCTCAGAGGAAAAGTCACTAAGTAAGGGTTACAGGTTAGCGCAAGGAATGTCTTGGTCCTCTTTCTACTTTCTGAGCCAAAAATAGTGTGACCTCAAATATGACATGCCAGGAGGACACTCAATCATTTATAAGTGGATGAACAATTTCACTAAAAATAGATGCCCAGACAAAAAAAAGCTATAACAACTACACCTGACATGGAGACACTTGCTACTTCATAAATGGATGGAGTAGAGTAGTATTTTTTGTCACAATGGTAACACGAAAAGGCTGTGGCAATGACTACTCCTTTGGTTACACTACCTAGCCAGAAATAAATGGACGCACAATGCAGAAAATTTGAGATTTCACATTTGTTAACAAGGATGACAAAAATTGCTGGGACAGCTGCTACTCAAATTAGGAAGTGTATCCCCTTTATAGGTAGATTTACTGTGCCAATAGAAATAGACACCAAGTGATTTCAGTAAGGTATTTTCTTTGACAGTGTAATTTTTTATTTCATATGATGTTCAGTAAGCTCCACAGACTGATCATAGCAATGATGCTGATGAGTGTTTTCTTTTATGCACACAGTGCAGTGGAGTCTGAGTTTTGGCTTCAGTTGTCCTTTCCACAAAATGTGTGGGATTGGTCTGAGGGTCCCCTCCACCCCCCCCTCCTCTTTTGCTGGTGATTATAATTTGTTACTTCAATTACTATTTTGTTGTGTGCATTTTTGAATACTGGCCTTATGTTAATTGCTGTGTTTGGATTGTAAGGAGTCACCTTTAGTAGGCTTCTACCCTGCATTTTCTACCCTTTAACCCTTTCGCTGCCAGCCTACCTGGAGTTTTTGTCACCCTTTGTTGCCAGACCATTTTGCACTATTTTGCGCTCCCCATGTTCAAATGTGATTTTTGAAGGGATTTCCAGGGATTTCCCAGGAAAATTATATATTGTTTTTTTCAGCATAGTCTGGACTTTAACATGAAATGTTTGTAATTTTTTAGGTGTATTCTCAATATTTTTGGGAGAAATATGTGCAAAAAAAAAAAAAAATCGATTTTTTTTAAATGAAAGTTTGTCAATAAAATCTTATTGCGTGTGAAATCCCAATTTCTCCCGGTTACAGCGGTACCACATATGTATTGGTAGATGCCCTTTCCTGCCCAGGAGACTCCCCCAAACTGAAACAGCGCTTTAGGGGATTTTCAGATAAAATACAGCTGTGCTATGCGCTATGCGCACCTTGCAGTTTTTCGAGGGAAACAACCCTTTACATTTGAAATGCCCCCAACAAACTATATCTTCTCTGGAAGTACACACCTCAAGCTTTCTAGGTGTACCAGGCTTGTTGATGTGGCCACAGTTTTCTGGAAGTAATCCCTCAATGTATTCTTTGGTTGCAAAGAGTTTCCCTAAAAAAAAGGATAAAAAAGCAGAATCAAAGCCACATTTTCCTAAAAAAAACTATATACAAACAACAAAAAACAAGTTTAATCTGAAAATGCAAGGTCCCCCAAACAGAACGATACCCAGCATGCATAGTTACTGTCAAGGGAAGAGTTGCCAAACACCCCAAAGTAAAGCATGTGCGTAACGGTAATTTTACTATAAAATTTCAGCTCTGCAGACAAAGTGCGCACCTTGCGATTTTTCAACCAAAACAACCCTTTACATTTTGAATATCCCCCATAAACCATATCTCCTGAAAGTACACATGTTAAGCTTTCTAAGCGTATCCAGCTTGTAGTGGGCTCATCTTTCTGGAATAAATCCCTCAAAGAATTCTTTGGTTGCGCAGGGTTTCCCTAAAAAATGTATAAAAAGCTGAATAAAAACACCTTTTCCTAAAATATAAATATGAAAACAAGAAAAAACAAGCTAAGTCTGAAAGTGCAAGGTCACCTGAACAGAACAATACCCAACATGCATAGCTACTTTTACCCTTAATTGACAGCCTACTTGAGATTTTGTCACCGTCTGTTGACAGGTCATTTTTCCCCATTTTGCACCATGTTTTGCGCCATTTTTGCTGGAATTTTCAGGAAAATTATATATATATTTTTTTGCAGCAGAGTTTAGATTTTAACATGAAATGAAAATTGTTTGTAAATTTTATTCTGTTTTTTACAATATTATTAAGTAAAAAAAAAAATATAACATTTTTTTAGAAAATTGCCTCCTTTATTTTAAATAAAAAATGTATTTTATTAAAGAAAACCATATTGCATGTGAAAGCCCCATTTTTACCGATTAGAACGGTACCACATATTTATCGGTAGCCCCCTGTTCCTGCCCAGTAGACCCCCCAAACTGAAACAGGTACTTTATAACATTTACAAATAAAATACAACTACCATCCACACTACAAAGGGTTAAATCGAGAAAAAAAATGACATAGGCTCCCCCTTACCCGAAGTAACCAGCCCGGGACCAGCTATGCAGGGCTTGTAGGAACAGGGCGCAGGGGCCAGCTTTTCTGGCCCCTGGCCCTGAAGGCTACAAGCCCGCATAGCCCGTGGCCACGGGCTCTTCTGCCCCCCCCTGAGCTTTGGGGAGGAAGGTAATGGGGGTGCCAGGGGTTAATGGCAAGTCACCCGCTAGCCACAGGTGACTTGCCATCCCCCAGCCTTGTGAACTGGTATAAGGGTCTCATGGACCCCTTACCAGTTCACAAGGGGTTAAATGTAAAAAAAAACACACACACAGAAAAAAAATGTATTATTTTTTTTTTAACACTTACCTTCCATCCATCCTGGAGCACTGTGTCCCTCAGCAATCACTGGCTTCTGCTCACCTGCTGAAAGCCTTAGCTGCTGGGTGACAGAGCTAGCCGCAGGTGACTTGCCATTCCCCAGCCTTGTAAACTGGTATAGGCGTCTCATGGACCCCTTACCAGTTCACAAGGGGTTAAATGTAAAAAAAAATAAAGACACTGACACAAACACAGAGAAAAAAAATTATAATTTTTTTTTTTTTTACTGTACTCACCTCCGATCCTGGGTCCCTCGCTGCTGTCCCGCACCGCTGTCATCTGATGACAGATGCCGATAGTGATCGGCACAGGGCGGGTGAGAGGCGAGGAGGCTCCGATCGGAGCCACCTCGCCTCACACCCGCCCTGCTCTGATCACCACCGGCATCTGATAGATGCCGGAGCTCGGAGGGGGTACAGGAGGAGCAGGATGATGTCATCCCGCTCCTCCCACAAAGGATGGGGCTAGGGGAGGCGGCTGTCACCGCCATTAGAGAAGGTGAGGACCCGGAGGATTACTGTCAGCGGTGGAAACGGGGGCGGTTTCGGGCCCCCTCCTGAAGATGGAGGATGACGGGGAAGGGATCGGGTGCCCCTCACAGGAAGAGGAGACCCCCAGCTTTACACAGATACCAGAGGTAAGTGTTTATTTATGTTTTATTTTTTTTAACTAGCAGGGGGAAAATCAGGCATGTAGAATCTACGTGCTTGGCACTGAAAGGGTTAAAGAAAAGGTTTGCACAAGGATGTACTAGTTATGTTATTAAATGTTAGGTACACTGTCTTATTAGGATCTAAGAATTCATTTTTTTTTCATTTATTTGATTTGGTTCAATGGTGGTTATTAGCCACAAATCCATACTGGAAAGATCCGATGACCAGCTGCGCTTTCTGCGCTGCTTCCTGCCCAACGCGTGTTTCGGCTTCACAAGCCGTCTTCAGGGTGCACCAGTACGGATTTGTGGCTAATAACCACCATTGAACTTTGGACATTTCGGCACTTACAATTTTTATCCAGACTACAGCAGTTTAGTCTTATATATTAATTTTATTTTTCTCAATAAATGATTTAAACTTACTGGCACATATAGTAGCTTTCTTATTAACACAACCAACAAGTACAGCACACCAAAAATGAAGCTCACTCCGAAGGGTGATATCCTAGTCAGCGGTGCCTACAACTCAAAGAGCAACAAGACACCATTGGAGCATTCAAATTTTGGAGGCCCTGGGCAGGTTATGCACCCCAGGACCGTGGCGGTGAGTGACCTTTTCCGTTTCTTTCATTCTCAATATACCAATTATGCTTACTAAGAGGCTGATTTATTAATAGCACCAGGTAGCGACAGTTGAGCGACTGTAGCGGTATTTTCACAGCGCCCGCTAGTAGTCGCTGTGCTTGGCCGTTGTTCGGTTGTTGATAGCGACTCAGTCGGTGTGCAGTAATGTTGAATACAAGGTGATGAGTCGCTATTTGACAGGTTCTGCGCTGTATGGGAGTGCATGATAGCGAATGGCAATAGCGACCGGCTCCCACCATATTCATTAACAAATCACGCTCCAAAAACTCTCGCGCTGTGAAATGCATGTTTAAACCCCAGAGCGCTGGCGGCGATGGGTTAAAAGTAGTTTTTTAACCCCCAAACAACCATATTTTGGGAAACCAAAAAAAACAAGTTTATAAAAACATTTTGGAATATGAATACATTAATATCAGACCTGTAATATCAATTCTGCACAATTTTTTTTTTATTTTTTTCTTACCTTAAAAAAAGAAGTGGTAACAGAAATTTTCACATAAAAAAAAAAAAATATTAACAATTAATTATTAATATTTAAAGATTTTTCCATTGAAATGCATTGGAAAGCGCCAGGTAGCGAGAGGTCATACCTGGCGCTGTTCAAGGTCGCTCACTGGCGCTGTGGGGTGAGGCTGGAATAATGATGAATGAGTCGCTATCTGGCGCTAGCTCAGTCGCTAAGCAGGATCGGCTTGATAAATGTGTGATTGTGGTGGGGAGCCGGCGTTCTCGTGGCGGTGACCGTCATTACCGTTCGCTCACCAGTCGCTACCTGCCGCTATCCCTTGTTAAATAAGGGCCTTAGTGGTACTAAACAGTGAATAAGCTGTCTCATTTGAAACACATTGGTACAGATAATAATAAAGATTTATTCAGAAGGTTTTATGTAACCCCAGTTATAAAAAAACCCCACATTATACCTGGGATTAATAACCTTCTGATACAAACCATAAAGCTTGCCTAAACTAGACCCTTTTTTGGTACACCACATTCCATCAGTGTACTGAGAAGTAGGATTATACTATATATATGTATATATAGAGCTTTCCCTGCTTGAGTAAGTAAGGTTGTTGGTTGCGATTGCGAAAACGCGGTGTATGCCTGGCGAACACAGGCAAAAATGTTAGTGAATTACTCCTTAGTTATCTTCATGCTGCCCCTAAGCCCTTAGTTACATGTCTGAAACTTACAAGAATTTAAAGGACACAGAGACACAGGCAAATTGTCTAGTAAATCACCCGTTAGGTATCGTCATGCTGCCCCAAGGCCCTTAAATACAATGTAAAAAACAGAAAAAGTCTATAATGAACTTTTGTCCTTTTCCCCCTCAGCTTCTCCATGCAGCACCAGTATCTTGACACTTACCTCTCATGGCGGTGACCATGAAGCCTTGTTCACTCCCCCCACACACAGATTCATTGCAATGGGAGATGCCAGTGTGAGTTAAGGGAGCTTAAAACCATATTAATGGAAGCCGCCATGTCTGCCTAACAAGGAAGGAGCGGAATCGTTTGATCTCTCTCCCTCACTGGTAAGCATAAAGGTGCCAGCGCTGCATAGAGGAGCTGCAAGGGACCAAGGGTGAGTATTAGCTTTTTTATGGTATTACCTGTACAGGAACTTCACGTTATTTGTTCAGAAATTGTATTCCAATAAATATGTTTTATGTTCTAGGTAGTCTGATTGCTCATATAATGTTGAGAAAAAATACAATGTTTTTACTTCAGTAAATTTGAAAATTTGTAATTATGAAAGAGCTGGAGCAGTCGCTTGAGTTGGAGCAGAACAGGGGTCAGAGACTGATAAAAGGGGAGTCAAAGTTGGAGTCAGGAATTTGGTTCACCTACTCCAGAGCTCTGCTTTACACTACATTAACATTCCTGGTTGTGGCCACTGTGACATTTCAACCTGTTTTCTGCCCTACATTCCTCTAATATTCTGTGTATCTACACACTAACTGTGACTACTTTCTGTAAGAGTCTATTCTGATCTAGCACACATGGGTTTACAATGCTATACTCCAAATAAATAATTGTAATAAGTACTATTACAATAATTGTAATAAGTACAAGCACTATATAAAACCTAAACACAATACTTTTAGCAAGGCAATATCTGCCCCCGAAATATTAATTATGTGTCACAGCAACAAAAGTACAAATGTCCCTGTATACTGTAGCTCTGAATCTATGGGAAAATTTAGGGGAATGTATTTTAAGAAAAAATATATCCTAGTAAAACAAATTTCTGGTGATAATGAATGTCCAGGAAAACAATTCCATATATCATCCAAGTGAAGCAAACAGTTTCTAAAGTAAACATGCCCATTTACTATATAAAATCTAGGAAATGTGTACAGTGGAGAATACAAGAACCTCAGATAAACGCCACCACAAATGAAATTATAGACTCTTTATTAAAGACATGTGATCTTGTCTTTATCAAAGACATATGGCAATTTATGGATATAGCTATGGCACAAAATGAAAGAGCAAATCAGTAAAAAAGATGAAGCTCCCATGTCTGAGTTTACCCTAATGTGGACCAAAACCCGCCCTAGAGTCTTTGAGACTCTAGGGCGGGCTCACTTCCTCCTCCAGGGCAATCCCAAACAGGGATGCCCCATTGTTATTGGCACGCAGTAAACTCGCCTTTCCCCCAAAGCCCACGGTGCACTTGCGAGCAGCGCCGGCATCACTCGCTATCCCTCCATTTCTCAGGGAATCTCTTGCTAGCATACATTACAGACAAATTGAAAATGTAATAATTTAGTATATACTTTGTATTTGATCTTTTTATTAACTATAAGTTTAATTTTAGGGGCTTGTTTTGGCAGCTCTTTTTTACCATTCACTGTTTCCTTTTTTCTGTTAAAATTATGTTTGTAAATTGTCTTGGTACAGAAATTTGTAATACATTTGATTCTGGTATTTAAAAATAGTGTGGTTTAACTTGATGTCCAGGTTTTTTATATCCTGTAAAGGATGCAACTGACCAAAGTGGCCCTTACTTGTAAGGCTGCATATAATATACTACATCATGAGTATTGTCTAGCCAGGTGATTTTAACCCATTGCTGTCATCACTGGGAATAAAGTGGCCTTATCTGTTAGGTTATGAAGATTTCAGTGTCAGGCAAGAGCTTGACCAAATCTGATGGGATGCCATTCTTGCTGTGGATTCTTTGTTGAGGTACTGTGGCTCCTCTGGTTAATGATGTCAGAGACAAATGATGCCGTATATTCACATTGGTGTTGAAAGTAAATTATCTATATTTTTGTTCATAGTAGTTCTTGACTTTTGAATGAGTATATTTAATATAGTGTGTAAGTGTATTTGACTAATTACTTTAAAGTCATTAGGGTTGATTCAGAGAGACATAAAATGAATTTTGTTTTTGTGTCGATCTGTCTTTTTTTCGTTTTGGTTCCGCTTGCGTATGAGTGTACGAGTGATTCTAAACATGCATCGGGAGCCTTCTGTAAAGTGTTCGTCGGTTCGTACGCCAACGAGTATGTAATTTTTCAGCTTTCGTTTTTTGTTTACATTACTTAGGAAACAACATAGGCTTCTGTTTTTTTGCTTTTTCCAACGTCGCCTCTAACGAATGATTTACGTTTCCCGTTAGATTCTGAATTCCTTTTTCTATAAATAAACGTCCAGACGGAAATATTCCCGACCTTGCGCATGCGCACAACAAAATAACTCATTCATGTGCTCGTCTCAATATTTTTATCACTCACTTCTGCTACAATGCTTACCTCAAGTCCATCCCCGTTTCCTTCTTCTTCCCTTTGTGCACCTAATGCTTACCTCAATTCCATCGCATTTTCATTCTTCTTCCCTTTGCGCATCTAATGCTTACCTCTAGAGATGAGCAAACTTTTGAAAAATTTGATTTGGCTGATTCACCGAATTTTCCGGGAAAAATTGTTTCGGTCCGAATTTATTCGTGACGAATCACTGTTAAAAACGGCTATTTCTGGGCGTCTGTGAGCCTCCATAGGGTTGCAGAACATTTTGCTTGGCTGTAACATGCATAGGATGCATGCTGGCACGCAGAGCGGCACAATTACAGAGCCTTAAGGAAAGACACACATTGGAGTTGGCAGCAGCATAGGGGGCCCATATATTGCCTGAAAGACACACATTGGAGTTGGGACCAGCATTAGGAGCCCATATATTGCCTGAAAGACAAACCCAGGAGTTGGCAGCAGCAGCAGCAGCATTAGGAGCCCATATATTGCCTGAAAGACACACCCAGGAGTTGGCGGCAGCAGCAGCAGCATTAGGAGCCCATATATTGCCTGAAAAACACATTGGAGTTGGCAGCAGCATAGGGAGCACATATATTGCATGAAAAACACATCCAGGAGTTGGCAGCAGCAGAGGGAGATCATATATTGCCTGAAAAACACATTGGAGTTGGCAGCAGCATTAGGAGCCCATATATTGCCTGAAAGACACACCCAGGAGTTGGCAGCAGCATTAGGAGCCCATAAATTGCCTGAAGGACACACCCAGGAGTTGGCAGCAGCAGCAGCAGCATTCGGAGCCCATATATTGCCTGAAAGACACACCCAGGAGTTGGCAGCAGGATAGGAAGCCCATATATTGCCTGAAAAACACATTTGAGTTGGCAGCAGCACAGGGAGCTCATATATTGCCTGAAAGACACACCCAGGAGTTGGCAGCAGCAGAAGGAGCCCATATATTGCCTGAAAGACACACCCAGGAGTTGGCAGCAGCATTAGGAGCCCATAAATTGCCTGAAAGACACACCCAGGAGTTGGTGGCAGCAGCAGCAGCATTAGGAGCCCATATATTCCCTGAAAAACACATTGGAGTTGGCAGCAGCATAGGGAGCACACATATTGCATGAAAAACACACCCAGGAGTTGGCAGCAGCATAGGGAGCTCATATATTGCCTGAAAAACACATTGCAGTTGGCAGCAGCATTAGGAGCCCATATATTGCCTGAAAGACACACCCAGGAGTTGGCAGCAGCATTAGGAGCCCATAAATTGCCTGGAAGACACACCCAGGAGTTGGCATCAGCAGCAGCATTCGGAGCCCATATATTGCCTGAAAAACACATTGGAGTTGGCAGCAGCATTAGAAGCCCATATATTGCCTGAAAGACACACCCAGGAGTTGGCAGCAGCATAAGGAGCCCATATATTGCCTGAAAGACACACCCAGGAGTTGGCAGCAGCATTAGGAGCCCATAAATTGCCTGAAAGACACACCCAGGAGTTGGCGGCAGCAGCAGCAGCATTAGGAGCCCATATATTCCCTGAAAAACACAGTGGAGTTGGCAGCAGCATAGGGAGCACATATATTGCATGAAAAACACACCCAGGAGTTGGCAGCAGCATAGGGAGCTCATATATTGCCTGAAAAACACATTGCAGTTGGCAGCAGCATTAGGAGCCCATATATTGCCTGAAAGACACACCCAGGAGTTGGCAGCAGCATTAGGAGCCCATAAATTGCCTGGAAGACACACCCAGGAGTTGGCATCAGCAGCAGCATTCGGAGCCCATATATTGCCTGAAAAACACATTGGAGTTGGCAGCAGCATTAGAAGCCCATATATTGCCTGAAAGACACACCCAGGAGTTGGCAGCAGCATAAGGAGCCCATATATTGCCTGAAAGACACACCCAGGAGTTGGCAGCAGCATAGGGAGCTCATATATTGCCTGAATAGCACATTGGAGTTGAAAGCAGCATTAGGAGACCATATATTGCTTGAAAGACAAACATTGGAGTTGGCAGCAGCACAGGGAGCTCATATATTGCCTGAAAGACACACCCAGGAGTTGGCAGCAGCAGAAGGAGCCCATATATTGCCTGAAAGACACACCCAGGAGTTGGCAGCAGCAGCATTAGGGAGCTCATATATTGCCTGAAAGACACACATTGGAGTTGGCAGCAGCATTAGGAGCCCATATATTGCCTGAAAGACACACCCAGGAGTTGGCAGCAGCAGCAGCATTAGGAGCCCATATATTGCCTGAAAAACACATTGGAGTTGGCAGCAGTATTAGGAGCCCATATATTGCCTGAAAGACACACCCAGGAGTTGGCAGCAGCATTAGGAGCCCATATATTGCCTGAAATACACCCAGGAGTGGGCAGCAGCAGCATTCGGAGCCCATATATTGCCTGAAAAACACATTGGAGTTGGCAGCAGCATTAGGAGCCCATATATTGCCTGAAAGACACACCCAGGAGTTGGCAGCAGCACAGGGAGCTCATATATTGCCTGAAAAACACATTGGAGTTGGAAGCAGCATTAGGAGCCCATATATTGCTTGAAAGACACACCCAGGAGTCGGCAGCAGCACAGAGAGCTCATATATTGCCTGAAAGACACAACCAGGAGTTGGCAGCAGCAGAAGGAGCCCATATATTGCCTGAAAGACACACCCAGGAGTTGGCAGCAGCAGCATTAGGGAGCTCATGTATTGCCTGAAAGACACACATTGGAGTTGGCAGCAGCATTAGGAGCCCATATATTGCCTGAAAGACACACCCAGGAGTCGGCAGCAGCAGCAGCATTAGAAGCCCATATATTGCCTGAAAAAAACATTGGAGTTGGCAGCAGTATAGGGAGCCCATATATTGCCTGAAAGACACACCCAGGAGTTGGCAGCAGCATTAGGAGCCCATATATTGCCTGAAAGAAACCCAGGAGTGGGCAGCATCAGCATCAGCATTAGGAGCCCATATATTGCCTGAAAGAAACACTCTGGAATTGGCAGCAGCATAGGGAGAACATATATTGCATGAAAAACACACCCAGGAGTTGGCAGCAGCATAGGGAGCTCATATATTGCCTGAAAAACACATTGTAGTTGGCAGCAGCATTAGGAGCCCATATATTGCCTGAAAGACACACATTGGAGTTAGCAGCAGCATTAGGAGCCCATAAATAACCTGAAAGACACACCCAGGAGTTGGCAGCAGCAGCAGCAGCATAGGGAGCTCATATATTGCCTAAAAGACACACCCAGGATTGGGCAGCAGCATTAGGAGCCCATATATTGCCTGAAAAACACATTGGAGTTGGCAGCAGCATTAGGACCCATATATTGCCTGAAAGACACACTCTGGACTTGGCAGCAGCATAGGGACCACACATATTGCCTGAAAAACACACCCAGGAGTTGGCAGCAGCATAGGGAGCTCATATATTGCCTGAAAGACACACCCAGGATTTGGTGGTTTATCTAGTCATCTGACAGGTTGGAAACCATGGCTGGTCAGGGCACTGGAGACATGTCGCATACATTTCACGGCCACATAAACTCCGTGAGAGCTGAGGAAGAGGAGGAGGAGGAGCAGCACAGTGAAGCGCAGTTTAGTTAGTGAAATGGGTGGTTTATCTAATCAGCTGACAGGAGAGGAGGAGCAGGAGCAGCCAGTGGAGCTAGAGGTTTGTGAGGAAGGCGAGACAGAGGACCCAGACACACCGTGGCAGTATGCAGTGGAGATGGAGAAAGGTAGTCCCTCCGAGTCACTTGCACAAATGGCACGATGTATGCTCACGTGCTTGCGTAGTGACCGCAATTGTCTCCATTTTTTTGCGGGATGACTTCTGGCTCTCCACCTTATTGGACCCTCGCTTCCGGCACAAAATGGGGGCATTTTTTAAATCCGCGGAGAAGGAGGATAAATTGACCTACTACAAAGACATTCTACGTAGTCAGTTGGCCGATGCCTATCTGCGCCATGGTCCATGGGGGGACCTCTGCGCTCACCTTCCACTGCCATGGCTGCCGGGGGGGGGTGGCAGGAGCAGCAGCTCCATCAGCAGCAGCCTCAGTCTTCAGTCGCTAATGAGTAGCTTTCTGCTACCGCATAGTGAGGCTGCTCATGAACAGCAGGAAGACCTTGAGCAGGGCCTGAACCAGCAGGTCATGTCATACCTTGAAATGACCATGCCAACGCACCTTGAGGATCCGCTGGACTTCTGGGCAGCCAAACTTGACTTGTGGCCGCAACTGGCAGAGTTTGCCCTGGGAAAGCTGTCCTGCCCGGCCAGTAGTGTGCCATCTGAGCGGGTCTTTAGTGCTGCGGGGGCCATAATAACGCCAAGGAGAACTCGTCTGTCCATGAAAAATGTGGAGAGACTCACCTTTGTGAAGATGAATCAGGCATGGATCAGCCAGGATTTCCACCCACCAATTGCTGATGCATGGTAGCTCCTTCTGCTGCTGCCATCTCCTGGGTGTGTTTTTCAGGCAATATATGAGCTCCTTCTGCTGCTGACAACTCCTGGGTGTGTCTTTCAGGCAATATATGAGCTCCCTATGCTCCTGCCAACCCCAATGTGTTTTTCAGGCAATATATGGGCTCCCTATGCTGCTGCCAACTCCAATGTGTTTTTCAGGCAATATATGGGCTCCTAATGCTGCTGCCAAATCCAGAGTGTGTCTTTCAGGCAATATATGGGATCCTAATGCTGCTGCTGCTGCCAACTCCTGGGTGTGTTTTTCAGGCAATATAAGGGCTCCTAATGCTGCTGCCAACTCCAATGTGTTTTTCAGGCAATATATGGGCTCCTAATGCTACTGACAAATCCTGAGTGTGTCTTTCAGGCACTATATGAGCTCCCTATGCTGCTGCCAACTCCTGGGTGTGGTTTTCAGGCAATATATGTGCTCCCTATGCTGCTGCCAAGTCCAGAGTGTGTCTTTCAGGCAATATATGGGCTCCTAATGCTGCTGCCAACTCTCCAGTGCCCTGACCAGCCATGGTTTCTAACATGTGTTGTATTACATGAAGCAGCGGAATCACGTGGCTTCCTCAAAGAGCCTGAGCAAACGGCAGGTGTCACGTATGAGCTGCCACTGGTTCACATTAAAGTTACACAGGGGAGTCCCCCTATCTGCTTGGATCATCAAGAAATCGGTGATGGCTTTTCTCTGTTCGTATAGTCGATCTATCATATGTAGGGTGGAATTCCAACGGGTGGGAACATCGCAAATCACACTGTTGGGGGATACCGTTCTGAAGCTGTAGCTCAAGAAGGGTGTGCTTGGCGGTGTAGGAGTGGCTGAAGTGCATACAAAGTTTTCTTCCTGTTGTTAGGATGTCTTGCAGATGGGGGGAAGACTTCAGAAAACACTTGACAAATAGGTTTAACATGTGTGCCATACAGGGCGCATGGCTCAGGCTTCCTTGTCTCAACAAGATGTTACTCCCATTGTCAGTCACCATGGTACCCATTTCCAATTTTCGCGGAGTAAGCCATGTTTTGATTTCTTGATGAATGAATTTCAGGAGCTCCTCCCCTGTGTGACTCCATTCACCAAGGCAAACCATGTGAAGCACAGCGTGACACCGCCATGCCCTGCACACATGGTAGGCTGAAGGGGCATTGAGAATTGACCGTATAGTGGAGGCTGAGGAGATGGCGAAGGATGAGGAGGCAGAGTCGCACACTGTGACAGGCAAAACGGCCTGGGAGCGTGGAGGTCAAAGCGGCGTGACCTGTCCAAGTTGCTGTGCAGAAACCACATTCACCCAGTGAGCCGTAAAGGACATGTATTGTCCCTGACCGTAGTTACAGCTCCAGATGTCGGCGCTGCCATGCACTTTGGTGCACATCGACAGGCTCAAGGAATGCCCACCTTCTGCTCAACAAATTTGTGCAGGGCTGGTACTGCCTTCTTTGCAAAGAAATGAAGGCTTGGGACTCTCCACCTCGACTGGGCACAAGCCATCAGCTCTCTGAAAGGTGCAGAGTCCACCACCTGAAAAGGGAGGGACTGCAGCACCAGCAACTTGGACAGGAGCACATTTAAGTTCTGCGCCGTAGGATGAGTGGGCGCATACTGTTGTCTCTTGGACATGGCTTCGCTGATGGACTGCTGGTGGGATGAGTGACTTTTAGTAGGAGGAGCAGGAGCATCTGGAGCGACAAAAAGGATGGGTATGACGCACAGCTACCTTCGGCTGAGGTGCTGGAGCCTTGGCTGGGTGAAATTGGAAGAGGCATGGCACTGGCTGACGCAGCAGGCTGGACCCCACTTCGGAGCCTCGGTTCTCCCAGGCCGCTTTATGGTGACGCTGCATGTGTTGTCGCAGAGCCGTGGTACAAACATTGGGGCCCTGGCCAATCTTGACCTTCTGTCTACACATCTTGCATGTGGCCAGGTTACCCTCCTGCAGATGCTTGAGGAAAAAGTGCCACACTGCCGAGTAGCTAATTTTCCCTCCAACAGTCCGCACTAATTCACTGCTACTGCTGCCAAATCCAGGAACCCCTGCTCCACTACCTCCTGGGAAGGCAGCCTGCCGCGCAGCAGGTGGTCTACCCCATCCCCGGCCACGTGCTCCCAAGTGCGATCGGCTTCATCATCATCATCATCATCGAGTTGAGCCTGCACGTCACTGATGTCCTCCTTGGTTTCCACAAGAGCGTGTGCTGCAGGAGAGGGAATGCTCACCACACCACCTCCCACACCACCTCCCACGCCACTCTCCTCCTCAGTGTTTGTCTGCCAAGCGGAAGAAGCGGCGGATGTCTCCTCCATTTCTTGGCTGGGCAGTAGCTGCTGACTGTCCTCTAACACATTGTCCTCACTGAATAGTGGAGCTGAACCCAAAGCATAAGATACAGTGGCTGGAGGGGGGGCATAGGACAGAGGCAATGTAAGGACAGGGGCTGCTCCCGGTCCATGCCAACTCAGGGTTGTGTCTGAGGAACCTACGGACTGTTGACTGGGGGTGTCAGATGTCACTTGTGATGAGGTCGATGACTGGGTTAACCAATCGATGACGGCAGATGCGTTGCTAGTCGAGACACGACCGCTAGCAGATACCGGGAGATCAGGCCTCTCACCGCAACTCCTGCTGCCACTCGCCCCTAGTCTGCTGCAACCTCTGCCTGATGAATCTAGGCCTCTCCTCAGTGCACATCCTGGCACATCTCTGCCTGACATTTTTACTGCATTTAGGAGGGGAAAACAATATACTACACAACACCTACAACAGTATTTTTGTAATAGCAGGTGTGTAGAAAAGTTAGATCAAAATAGGCACACACTGTAGCTAAAAGCTAATGCAAAAATACACTGTCAGATGGTCTTACACAGGATTTAAATGCACCACAGGCAGTTTTAAAACCTGTTTTTTGTTCAAAATGTAAAAATGGTAAAGATGCAGGTACTATTAAAAGCTAAGTGCTTGTATTCAGGACACCCCCCGGTGAAAGGCAATGGATGCTTTAAACTTTGAAACCAGACTTGTTTATGCAAAAGGCAAAAGGTTAGTAGGCAGGTACTCTTAAAAGATAAGTGCTAGCGCTGACAATGGCCCCAGGTGAAAGGCAATGGGAGCTTTAAACATGAAAAACAGACTTTTTTTATACAAAAGGCAAAAGGTTAGGAGGCAGGTATTCTTAAAAGATAAGTGCTAGCACTGACAATAGCCCCGGTGAAAGGCAATGGGTGCTTTAAACATGTAAACCAGACTTTTTTTTATACAAAAGGCAAAAGGTTAGGAGGCAGGTACTCTTAAAGGATAAAGGAAAAGTGCTAGCACTGACAATATAAATATTATATAAAATGCAAGCAGTTATTAGACAGGTAGTCTTGAAATATTTATGCTAGTGTTTGGGATGCCCCCCTCACATACAGAGGAGCCTCCCTTGATTGTGGAAAAGTGACGATAATTATAAAATGCAAGCCGTTATTAGACAGGTAGTCTTGAAATATTAATGCTAGTGTTTGGGATGCCCCCCTCACATAGAGAGGAGGCCTCCCTTGATTGTGGTAAAGTGACATTGATTATAAAATGCAAGCAGTTATTACACAGGTAGTCTTGAAATTTTAATGCTAGTGTTTGGGATGCCCCCTCCTCACACACAGAGCAGGCCTCCCTTGATTTTGGAAAAGTGACGTTAATTTTAAAATGCAAGCAGTTATTAGACAGGTAGTCTTGACATTTTTATGCTAGTGTTTGGGATGCCCCCTGCTCACATACAGAGGAGGCCTCCCTTGATTGTGGAAAACTGACGTTAATTATAAAATGCAAGCAGTTATTAGACAGGTAGTCTTGAAATATTCATGCTAGCACGCTTTTTAAAGAATGACACCAGGTAAAGGAAAAGCTAAATAGGCAGGAGTGTTATTAACACTAAATAGGCTTGAAAGCTAATGCAAACAGTTTAAACTGTTCCTGTCTTTACCTGTCACTGTCACAGGCTCTCTCCTTCTCTATCTGTCCCGCGCTTCTTCTGTTCTATCTATCTATCTATCTATCTATCTATCTATCTATCTATCTATCTATCTATCTCTCGCTCTCTCCCTGCCTGATCTGCTCTGGCCGCAATACAGTGTCAGAATTATCTTCCGCAAGATGGCCGCCGTTTATATGGGGCTATGACATCATCGGTAAGCCTGTCTGCTGATAGGTAGCATGTGACACCTACCCAGCATTCCTTGCCCCATGGGACATGTCCTGACATGTGGATCCACCATTTTAGATGGACTGTATAGCAGTAAATGTAGTTTTAAGAAAGCGATTCGAGCGATCGAATCGCGGCGATATTCGGAATCGTAACAAATCGAATATTTAATGAAATTCGTAACGAATTCGGGTTTGTCAGAATCGATTCGCTCATCTCTACTCACCTCAATTCCATCGCGGTTTCCTTCTTCTTCCCTTTGCGCACCTAATGCTTACCTCAATTCCATCACGGTTTCTATATTCTTCCCTTTGCGCCCTTAATGCTTACTTCAATTCCATTGCGGTTTCCTTCTTCTTCCCTTTGCGCCCTTAATGCTTACCTTAATTCCATCGCGGTTTCATTCTTCTTACCTTTGCGCCCTTAATGCTTACCTCAATTCTATTGCGGTTTCCTTCTTCTTCCCTTTGCACCCTAATGCTTACCTCAATTCCATCGTGGTTTCCTTCTTCTTCCCTTTGCGCCCTTAATGCTTACCTCAATTCAATTGGGTTTCCTTCTTCTTCCCTTTGCGCCCTAAATGCTTACCTCAATTCCATCGCGGTTTCCTTCTTCTTCCCTTTGCGCCCTTAATGCTTACCTAAATTCCTTCACGATTTTCTTCTTCCCTTTGAGCCCTTAATGCTAACCTCAATTCTATCGTGGTTCCCTTCTTCTTCCCTTTGCGCCCTTAATGCTTACCTCAATTCCATTGCAGTTTCCTTCTTCTTCCCTTTGCATCCTTAATGCTTACCTCAATTCCATTGCGGTTTCCTTCTTCTTCCCTTTGCGCCCTTAATGCTTACCTCAATTCCATCGCGGTTTCCTTCTTCTTCCCTTTGCGCCCTTAAGGCTTACCTCAATTCCATCGTGGTTTCCTTCTTCTTCCCTTTGCGCCCTTAATGCTTACCCCAATTCCATCGCAGTTTCCTTCTTCTTCCCTTTGCGCCTTTTATGCTTACCTCAATTCCATCGCGGTTTCCTTCTTTTTCCCTTTGCGCCCTTAATGCTTACCTCCATTCCATTGTGGTTTCCTTCTTCTTCCCTTTGCGTCCTTAATGCTTACCTCAATTCCATTGCGGTTTCCTTCTTCTTCCCTTTGCGCCCTTAATGCTTACCTCAATTCCATCACGGTTTCCTTCTTCTTCCCTTTGTGCCCTAAATGCTTACCTCAATTCCATCCCGGTTTCTATATTCTTCCCTTTTTGCCCTTAATGCTAACCTCAATTCCATTGCTGTTTCCTTCTTCTTCCTTTTGCGCCCTTAAAGCTTACCTCATCTCCATCGCGGTTTCCTTCTTCCCTTTGCGCTCGTAATGCTTACCTCAATTCCATCGTGGTTTCCTTCTTCTTCCCTTTGCGCCCTTAATGCTTACCTCAATTCCTTCACGATTTTCTTCTTCCCTTTGCGCCCTTAATGCTAACCTCAATTCAACCTCAAAAGGAAGAGGCCATATGTCATTATGCTAAGGAATTTGTTAAAGGAAGAGGCCATATGTCATTATGCTAATGACATTGCCAATGGATTTAGGTTGATTGGTGTTGATGTCATTTTGCACATACTCAAAATATTTACATTACAACTTCGGTGGTGGGCGACCTCTGCTTCGGGGACCACCCTACGGTCTGGGGCCTGCCACTGCTGGGAATGTGAGGCTGTAGAGACATTTAAAATAGGCTCACGTCTAATGTCTGATTCAACAGTAACCAAATGGCACTTAGAATGTGTGTGTGACATCACCCACCTTCTCCATGTTCCTCCTGGGCATGATCTGCTGCAGTCTCAGCTCCAGATCTTTCACCCACTACATATTCATCTATAAAAAGAGATTAAGGGAATCAGCTTTGGTTTAAATAGCATGTATGTGTGTGGGGTTACATTCAGAGTCACATACCGGAGGCTAATGCCTGAGTCGTTTCGTACGACTGCCTGCCCATGCGTTGAGGCCCCTCCTCTGTGGATAGGTCCAGGGGATGGTCTGACACAGCTACAGAGGAGGGGTAGGAAGTTGGCCCTGGAGATCCACCACCTTCACTTAGTGGTGCAGATTCATGCCGCACTGGCCGGACTGCGCGCCTCCGGGTGGGTCTTATGCGGTACTCCATTTCAGACACTACAAAAGAAAAGCATTTATAATTAAAGACCTACCTTCTGTGTTTCTGTGTACATCTAGCATGCAATCGGTATGTACTTACCTGGGAAATGGGTCGCAAAAAAACGCCGCACCTGGGGCATGTGCAGTCGCTTCAGGTTCGACCAGTGCTGCATGATCTGCGTATAAGTGAAGGTGGTGTCCGTTTCCTGGTGAATCCTGGCTACAATCTCCAGGGCCAGATTCCTCTTCTCTAAGGCGTTGGGCAGGTAGTTGTACCTGCGCTCCAGCATAGTCTAAAAAACACAAAAATCAAAATATTTGTTAAATCAAACAGCATACAAATATCATTCACAATTTGATCAGTTGACTAAATGACATTCCCCAACACATTTCTAGCCTTAACCTATCCTTGTAGATGCAAGTGAGTTGGTTTGCACATGTGCACACTAACTTCTGTTTGGCACAGAGTTTAAATCACTTTTTAAAACAACTGTTTCTTCCTGCGCTTCTTTAAGGCCTATGCATGCATTTAGATGGCAAATCAATGGCCTTACATTACACTTACGAGCAAAATGAGATCTTGTTGTTGGCGGGTGAAGATCGTAGGCGCCATCTTTCTTCTTGTCCGCAGCAGATACGTAGTGCCCCAGCAGTTTCCGGGATCCACAAGGCCGGGCGCACGGCCGGACGCATGAGTACGCGAACGCGTAAGCGTCATACCCAGCCATTTGTTTTTAAAGGGTAATGGACACACAGCTCATTCTCTTTGTGATTGTCATCATGTCGCCCAAAACAATTCGCACAAAACAACCAGCAGCAAAGGAGGCCAAGACAAAAAGGGCGGAGCAGCATGAGGACACATCATCCTCCAGACCGAGCACTCGGTCGCACAAATCGACTTCAAAGGTCCCTGAAACATGGAGCAAAAGTGGCCATCACAAGGCTACATTGGCCACAACTCCAGGCCCATCCAAAACTTCAACCACCCGGAAACGTTTAGAACCTTCATCCAAGAAGAAGCCTCCCCGCGCAACCACATCCAAAGTGCAAGGGACCACAACGTTCAAGGGGAAAAGTAAGCAGAGGGCAAGAAGCCCGAGCCCCCCAAGCATACCCTCTCCTGCTCCCCACCCAACCACATCCAAAGAGCAAGGGAGCATGACTACCAAGGGGAAAAGGAAGAAGAGGGCGAGAAGCCGAAGCCCCCCAAGCACACCCTCTCCTACTTGGCCACATTTGCCACCGGCACACGTAGAAACTAGCGAGACCTATGTAACATCCACAACTGCAAGTTCTGTGGCCACCCAGCCAATGACCCCCAGTCCTAATGCCAGCCCAGTCCAATCTTTTTCAAGCAAGGTGACGGCCTATTCCTCACCACACACCCAGCCAAGAATGTCCCCTGAATTGCCACCAACAAGACAAGAGCCAGAAGAACAACCATTAGGCCGAACCTTGCGGCAAGGCCACTTGAGCGGCCGGTTTGGTGATGCACAAACCCTAGCGTTGGCAAGTGGCCTTACACTGCATTTTGATGAGCTATTTGGGCGCAATTCCAAAGCAACCAGAAAAAAACTAATCTGGGAAGAGCTCACCAGACAGGTGAATGCAACAGGGGATGAGAGGAAAGATGTGGAGCAGATCCAGAGAAAAATATCTGACCTAAAATATGCAGTAAGGAAGAAGCAGAATAAACGGCGCAATCACAGGTACATATTTGATGTTTGCATTTTGCAGCTTGTTGTAGTGGCCACAATGCCAAATAATGTTTATACACTTATTTTCAGCTTGCAAACAGGCGGAGGCTTCCCCACAAAATTACAATACACCAGAGCTGAGGAAATTGTCCTGGCTTTAATACACCCCGTGGCATTACAGGGCCTCTCTGGCAGACACGACACGGACACCCAGGACATTTTTGCAGGTTAGTAATGATTGTTTTAAAGTGACATATTGTAAAATTTGTAAATGAGGCTAACAGGCAGATATGAACACAGGCCCCTAGGGAGTGGTTTTGAAGGGAGGTTACTGTGCTTAATGATGGACACTCTACCAGGATGCAGTAGTTAATGGTCCTTAGAAAGGTTTTCAGTCGATACACGACCTTTAACATTATTGCTTGAAAATCTCAAACAATATTTCTTACCCAAGCACAGCATGGGATTATATTCAAAATTGACAACACTTACTTCTTTGTCTTTCTACCTGGTGTTTTAGCTGTGCTTTGGTCAGACAAACTTGAGCTGGGGTCAGTGAAAGGTCAACATTGCAAGAATGCACAGCAGCATACTCAGAAGTCAAATGCTATTTGCAAGCTGACTGTTGGCCCCTAAGGCCCCATTTTGTATTTGTTAAGCCTCCTAACATGCAGTACATGCATGTTTTTATTCTTTAAGGTCACCAATCTGTAGGTACAGGGTGAGTCATACATATAAGATAGACTCAGATTAATTGGGAAGGTAAACTTTAACCATTGTGGGAGTTGAAATTCCTGCTTGCCCACGTGTGTTATAAAGCATATGTGCTCATCAGCCTTGTCAAGGGATGTTTGTGTGTTTACGTGCCTTTTACTTTTTACCACAGCACAGCATCCTGCCTCTGGAAGTGGGGAAGCCTCCTACATTGTTGGCATGCTGTCTACTTCCCTGCTGCCTAGGACCAGATATATAGGGTAAGTGTACTTTGTTGAAACTGGTGATGCATGTGAATGCACATGACTAATTTTTCCCAAACATATTTAGCCAACAATCTGACACACTTTTTCACATATCCCAACAGACTCCCCCACTAATCGATGTAATTCAGGATATGGAGGAGGAGGATGCCAGCCGTTTTGACCTTTGCTAATTACCCCCCTGGAACCTAATCTGCCACTGCCCCAGCAGCCTACTGCACCAAATCCTCTGCAGCAGAGTGAAGCTGGACGCATGCTGCCAGCCCATCGTGGGCAGCAGGCTGAGACTGAGCCTACAGTCCCCAGTGGTAGCTCTGCTGCCGAGGTTTTGCCTAGTACATCTGGTACTGTTGCTCGCCCTAGACGTCCAGTATCTGCAGGCGCTCTAACCCGGGGAATTGGAAGACGCAGTCAACAACGTCGACCAGTTTCCAAGGGGAGGCGCGTGCCGATCCTGGAGTCAGCATGGCACCATGACAGTCGTTACTTTAGGCAGGTGACTCAAAGAACAACAGAGCAGATTCTTGCACAATTCGAGAACTTAAATACTACATTCACCACCATGCTGACTGAATTTAGGACGAGCAACAGCCAGATGGCAGAACAAATGGTCACCTTAAACAGATAGATGGTAGAACAAATGGCCACCTTAAATACTAACTTCACTGCCATGCTAGATGAATTTAGAACTAGCAACAGACAGATGCTGGAGCAGTGGCAGATTATGAATGCCACACATGCCCAGGTGTTGGGCCACCTCCAAGGCCCACCACAACCTTATTATGGGCAACATCAATATAAATAATTTGACCTGGATCTGCTAAACATCTTTCCTTTACATCCCAACTCTATTTACCTGTGTGGTGAGCGCAACCAAGATTTGGTGGTTTATGGCTTTGATGGTTTGTTATGGAATTCACCCATATAGCTCATTAGAGTGCCCACATACCCCACTAGCCAATGGCTGAGCTTAAGCCTCAGTGAAGCGGCCACTCAAGCCCCCACGCAGCAACCTTGGCCCTAAGGAAATGCTGCCTGCCTCATCCTGTTGGTTGGCAATATTGGGGGACATTCTTGGCTAGAAAAATTCAACATTTGGCTATGGCAAAGATTGGACTGGACTGGCATGGTGTCATAGGCTGGAAAAATTTCAAGCAGGAGAGGGTGTGTTTGCGGCCCTATGTATTCCTGGCCGACTATTCCCCTTGAAAGGCGCGCTCCCTATGGATCTTGATGTTGGTGGGCGGGTAAACTTCGGCCTGGAGTCAGTTACCCTAGAACTCCTGGATGTGGACAATTTCTAGGGGCCAGGAGTCTGGTCCAATTTATACTTATGTTTGAAAATGTATGTCCATGGAGTCTGCGAGTGCCCTTCACCCCAAATTTGTCATATTTCGGGAAAATGTATGGAATTGGACTTGTCTAAGTTGATGCATTCATGTTTGTGTTGTTTTTACATTAATGAAGGTTTGTCATGACAAACATGAGAAAATAAACTGCATTACTCTCAAATCAGGTGTAAAATGATTTGTGATTAAGGCATTACAACATTGTTATACAAAAATAGAACAAACAGACAAATACATAAACAAACTAAACAAAAGTTACGAAAAATAAGATTCAATAACATGGGCACGGACAGATTGCCCAGAGGCACTCGGGGTGCCATCATATATGTCATCTGCCTCCTGCCTGGGTGGAGAGGGGGGCATATCAACGTAACGGGGGACACGCTGTTTCAGGGCGAAATTATGCAGCACGCAGCATGCTAGGATGATTTGGATCACCATGTTGGGGTCATACTGCAGTGCCCCCCCTGTATGGTCCAAACAACGGAATCAGGACTTCAGCAGTCCGAAGGCCCTCTCCACTACGGCCCGGGTCTTCCGGTGGGCCCGATTATATGACTCCTGGTCCGCATTCTGCGAGCGAAGAACGGGCGTCAGGAGCCAGGGCATGAGTGGATATCCAGAATTCCCTGAAAGAATAACAAAATACTAACATAAATTACACATTCAAAGCAACATTATTGTTTAACATGTCATCAAGGGATAAAAACAGCCATAGGTTAAGACATGGGTCATCAACTATATTCCTAGCCATACAGTGAAAAGGGAATGATGGAATTTGAGCAAACTTACCCAGGAGCCATCCACCAGATAATTCTCCTTACTCAAACCGACGAAATAAGCCGGAGCTCCTCAAGATACACGCATCATGGGACGAACCTGGATACCCTGCAAGTACACTGAGGAATCGCATGTCCGGCCCAACCACTGCTTGGATGTTCAGCAAGTGGCCCATCTTGCGGTTCCTGAAGGAAAAACAAAAAACATTACACCAAGCCAAGGTAAGCAGCAAAAACACTAACTCCCAAAAAACTAAAAAAAACTGTTCTCCAATTCAAAAATACATAACAAAGGACATAAGTAGCTTAAAAAACAAATATTATATGGATGTGTTAGAAAATAAATTTGAACATGCTAA
Source organism: Gastrophryne carolinensis (assembly GCA_027917425.1). Lineage (NCBI taxonomy): Eukaryota > Metazoa > Chordata > Amphibia > Anura > Microhylidae > Gastrophryne > Gastrophryne carolinensis. Next base: position 108,833,030 of record CM051240.1, on the reverse strand, counting down.
GGACTAATTAAGGTCAGCATTAAAATGCTTTTATAAGGCCTACATGAAAAGTATTGATGAAGGTATGCATTGGAAACTGCTTCAAAGGGACACTTGAGAAGGAGGGATTAAGGTATGCATTGTAAACTGCTTCAAAGGGACACTTGAGAAGGAGGGATTAAGGTATGCATTGGAAACTGCTTCAAATGGACACTTGAGAAGGAGGGATTAATAGATAGATAAAATTAAGTTTGGCTAAACAATATAACAAAATGACATAATTAACTTACCTATAGATGTACTCATTGGCTGCAGGTGGCACTAATGCAACGTGTGTGCAATCGATCGCACCCATGATGTTGGGCATGTCGGCGATATTATAAAATCCCAACTTAATCGCGTTCCAGGCTACCATGTTGTCTGGAAAGGAAATATATTTGGGACACAGGGTAGCCATGCCATCCAGAAACTTGGATAGCGCGCGGCTCAGCGTAGGCTGAGACATCCCCATGGAGAGGGAACCCAGCCTCTGGAATGAGCCGTTCGCCAAAAATTGCAGGCAGCCAAGCATCTTGTTCATACCTGAAATTGCTTGCCCCTTCCTTGTGGTGCGGGCTAACCATGCCCGCAGCTCACTATACAATTCATGGAGGGAAGCGCGATTGATTTGGGTCAGCTCGAACAGCTCAACGTCATGCATGCAATCGATATTCATGCGTCTCCGGAGCATCTGGCCTCGGCCATGCTGATACATGTAATGCCATTGAACTGGAGGCGCTCATACTCCTACACATAGCCGCAAAACATGATTAATCCGAGTCAAAAATGGTCCCGTAGGTGGAGCGGAAATGAAACCGTTTTATAGGGCGGAGGTCCATCAGCAATCAGGTCTCCGAATCAGACGCAAGCCCATCCCAATACCGTAACTTATCAGAACTAACGCAAAATATCCGATTTCGATCCGTAACTTATCAGAACTAACGCAAACTAACGCGATCCGTCTATCGAAAGCGCATATACACGTTAACATGAACGAACATACGCATGGAAAAGCAACGTAAAAAACAAAAACAAGGCAAACATTAAAAAAAAATACATAGACACATGTGAAAGTGCATGCAAATGTGTCTCAGAATCAACCCTATTGTCAAGCCATCCTTTTATCCCCCACAGATAGCTCTGATCAGCAGATCCAAGCACCCCGCCCAGCCTGATCTGCCACCGTTTCTGTAGTATTGACAACAGCCCCCACCCACCCCCTCCATCTGTCACAGGGACTTTGGCATGCCCCCTCCATTCAATGCAATGAAGCAGGTGTGCCAGGTCTTGACATGTCACACACGGTCCCTATAATGGAAGGCTGGGGAGGTGCACCATTGATACTATGGAGGTGGCAGGCGCAGTGTCAGAGCACTGGGATAGGAGCGATCAGCTGCAGGTGATAAAAGGTGACTATAGCCTTTTTTTCATTTAACTGGTTAGACAATTAGTCGTATCTAAATCTGTGAAATCGATCTGTTGTCGAGCTGGCAATACAAATCATTGACAGCAAGTGTAACAAAAAGCCAAGCAATGAGCATTTGCTTTGCAAAATTTGATATATGCACAGTTACACAACTCAAATGAATTAAAGGTCGGGTCTTTAAAAATGCCTTATATATTTACTACACTATGCAGGAAAGATGTGTTTCATCAGCTGCTGTTCAATTACACTTAAACCCAACAATGGTTTTCTGTATGCATATTCTAGAGGATGTTCCATGTCCCTGGATCCAAAGGACTAATTAGGTCAGTGGTCTCATTAGATTTAAGGGACAGAGGTATTTAAACAGGTTTTAAATTGTGTTATTGTACACAATACTTATGCTGTAAAAGTGTGGCATGGTAAAACAAAAAGGTTAAACTCAGCCTCAACTTTAAACGTTATCACTGTAAAACATTTGTGATATTCAGGAGCATCTGAGGGCAAAACTTACAGTAAAATCACTTCATATTGCAATTTTCACCTTGACCCTGTGATAGGCTAGCTGTCCTGCTAAATATTTCTTCTCTGCGCAGATATGAGCCTATTATAAAGCAGATCGTGACAACTCCACCAAGTAAACTGCACTTGTCACAACTGTTTGTCATTTACTCTCACAAATAATTCCTGTCATCGTCCTAACTCAGAGCTCTGAACACAACAATTTTAGAAGAAGGTAATAAAAAGCCATCTGGTGAGGTAGAAAGAAAAAACAAATATACCTCATTTGAAAACAAAATATAAATCAGCATAAATGATCCATGAAATTCAAGCTTTAAATGTTGAATGAGCACAAAATGACTTTTTACCTGTTTTGGATTCTAAAGATAGATACTGGGAAAAGGTTGAGGAGGTTTTCTTTACCTTCTACTTCAAAAGACCAGGGGTCTCACCTAACTGAAACCCTAAATGTAGCTAAAAGATGAAAAAAAAAACCTGTTGTCTTGTCTGCTGTGCAGTTTGTTAAGGTATTGAAGGGTTCAAACATTTCGTTCTGGCAGGAGTTTTGCATTAATATTGGAAAAGTTATTCAGATAAACTGCTCAGATTTTTTAGCTAAAACTTTAGTAGTGTTCAGCCATAGTGTATTTTTTCATTTTGCAGCCAAGAATTACGTTGGGTGCTTGGTTCAACGAAAAAGGCATGGGTGTTAATACATGTAGATTGCTACATGAACATACTATACTCACCTTCCCAGCTGATCCAGTATAATGGCAGCCGGAGTAGACCTTCCCTTCTTATTTACATTTGCTTTCTCCTCCTGTCCGAGAATTTTGATTTTACAGCCTTGAATGTTACCACTCAGATAGCAATCTTGCCCCAATTGGGCAAAGGCAGATTGAGCTTCCAAAGGATGAAAGCAGAGGGAAACTTTGATGAGGGCACCGCTCACCACACTAGCTCATCAAGCGGTGGAATAAGGTGTGTATAGTGTTTGTTTCTAAAGGTCAACGGGCTTTTTTTATGGAACAAGAGGCGTGAAAGAATGCCTTATTATGATTTGATCACCATATTACACTCCCAATTTAATACTATACATTATTTTTTTCTTGAAATCCAGCTGGCTCTCAACTTTTAGAGGAGGACAACAGGCCCTTTTTTTCCACACTTACTGTCAATCATAACATAATTACATCATTCTGCAATCTAAGTGACCAAACAACTACCTTGTTTGAATTAGACACTTTTATTATAAGTTTTGGATGTAAACCTCAGAGCAAAATTATGCATTTTAGCTGCTAATTCGAACCTTTACTGGCTCAAATCAATACGAGAGGGAGTAGAAAAAAGAAAAGTGAGCCCCGCCCTTAAAGTAATGGACAATTAGGAGCTCTGTTCAGTTAATTCTATAATCAGGATAAATTAGGATTTTATACATGCCTTAATAGGTAGACCTCTATTGAAATCCATATGGTGGTCTTATTCTTGAAAAAGGGCGAACATTTATGCAAACATAAGGGGGGGCAATTTAAAAACAATTAAAAGCACAAGTAGTAGTAGCATTAGGGATATTATACACATGTTGTTTTTCTTTTTTTTGTTAGATTTGGAGATGGAGGTTTTTCATGTGCACAAATTATTTACTCCAGGTTTTCCCCTTACTTTCGATTCATTAAACACTTTTTTGTGCGCATATTTTTGTGCTTAAATTTGTGCATGGAGTAAGATTGCATGCTCAAATTTACTCCCAAGAGTAAATTTGCGTGTGATTTAGGGTTTGTTTTGAGGAGTGAGACGTGTGCAGATGTGTTTATTTATTGTGCCATTTTCCTCCAGCAAAAAGCAGGAGGAAAATACTGACTTCACTAGCTCACATGCTTACATCATATTTTTCAAAACCAATTTGAGAAGTTGACAAATATAATATTGTTTTAAGCTAATAAAACCAAAAAGGTGAACATGTAAACTTAAAGTAAAACTGCATCTCAATTATTAGACACTAAGCCACTAAACAAACAAGGTAGTGAGGGAGAAATATAGAGAACATCTGGGTCCAAACATTGGGAAACACAACACTGTAGATCAAATGGAATCAAAATATCCCCAAATTTAACACTATACATAAAAACAAGAAGAAAACAGCTTCCAGAAGGAATCCACTTCAGTTTGGAGAGTAGAAATTGGCATTAACCCTTTAAGTGCCAGCCTACCTGGAGTTTTTGTCACCCTTTATTGCCAGACCATTTTGCACTATTTTGCGCTATGTATATTCAAATGTGATTTTTGAAGGGATTTCTAGGGATTTCCCTGGAAAATTATATATTGTTTTTTTCAGCAGAGTCTGGGCTTTAGCGTGATATGTCTTGTCATTTTTTGGTGTATTCTTAATATTTTCGGGTGAAATATGTGCAAAAAAATTTTTAAAAATCAATTTTTTACAATTTGTAGTGTTATTTTAGAATAAATGTAAGTTCATCAATAAAATCTTATTGTGTGTAAAATCCCAATTTCTCCCGGTTACAGCAGTACCACATATGTATTGTTAGACACCTTTTCCTGCCCAAAACATGCCCCCAGACTGAAACAGGGCTTTAGGGGATTTTCAGATAAAATGCAACTATGTTAGGCGCTATGCACACCTTGCAGTTTTTCAATAAAAAAACAACCCTTTACATTTAAAATACCCCCAACAAACTATATATTCTCTGGAAGTACACACCTCAAGCTTTCTAGGCGTTCCAGGCTTGTTGATATGGCCACAGATTTACGGAAGTAATCTCTCAATGTATTCTTTGGTTGCAAAGAGTTTCCCTAAAAAAGGATAAAAAAGCAGTATCAAAGCCACATTTTCCTAAAAAGAAAACTATATACAAACAAGAAAAACAAGTTAAATTTGAAAAAGCAAAATCCCCCGAACAGAAAAATACCCAACATGCCTAGTTACTGTCAAGGGAAGAGTTGCCAAACACCCCAAAGTAAAGTATGTGCGTAATAGTAATTTTCCTTTAAATTTCAGTTCTGCAGACAAAGTGCGCTTTTTCAACCAAAACAGCCCTTTACATTTGGAATATCCCCCACAAACTATATATTCTATGAAAGGACACGTTAGGCTTTCTAAGCGTAACCAGCTAATTGTAGTGGCTTCATCTTTCTGTAAGTAATCCCTCAAAGAATTCTTTGGGTGCACAGGGTTTCCCTAAAAAATGTATAAAAAAGCAGAATAAAAAACACCTTTTCCTAAAATATCAATATGCAAACAAGAAAAACAAGCTAAATCTTAAAGTGCTAGGTCCCCCAAACAGAACAATACCCAACATGCATAGCTACTTTTAACCCTCTTGACTGCCCGCCTGCTTGAGATTTTGTCACCCTCTGTTTAAGTAATTTTTCACCATTTTTCACCATTTTGCGCCATGTTTTGCGCTATTTTTGCAGGAATTTCCAGGGAAAATATCTATATATTTTGCAGCAGAGTTTAGGCTTTAACATGAAATGTCTTGTTTGTAATTTTTCTACTGTTTTTTAAAATATTAAGTAAAAAAAAAAAACAAATTAAAAAAATAAAAATTATTTTTTAGAAAATTGTCTCCTAGGGGTGGAAGAGGTACTTCAAGTGATCAAGGACCTCAAGTCCAACAAGAGACCCGGACCTGATGGTTTCACGGCTTCATTTTATAAAAAATTGGCCCCGATCATAGCCCCTCGGTTGGCAAGAGTATTTAACCATATAAAGCAGGGCAACCCCATTGATCCAGACATGCTCCGGGCCTCTGTGGTGATGATTCCAAAACCAGGTAAGGATCTCCAATCCTGGACGAATTATAGACCCATCTCTCTGTTAAATCTGGACCTGAAGATCCTTACCAAAATCATCTCCAACAGGATAAACACCTTCTTGGGGGGGATGGTGGGGAGGGACCAGGTGGGATTTGTCCCTAGGAGACAGGCGGGGGATGGAGTGAGGCGGATCCTACAGTTGCTGAAGGGAGCTCGTTCCCGGAATTCGGAGGCTTTTCTGCTCTCTTTGGATGTGGAGAAGGCCTTCGACTCACTCTCTTGGCAATACCTCCGGTTTTCCTTGCAGGAGTGGGGGTTTGGCCCGGGACTACTATCTTGGATTACAGCCATTTACTCGAAACCCATGGCCCACGTGAAGTACGCGGGTTATAACTCTACCGATTTCCAGATAAGGAGGGGGACTAGGCAGGGATGCCCACTATCCCCGATACTCTTTATCTTGGCGCTTGAACCGTTGGCTGAAAAGATTAGGCAGAACCCCTCCATCCGGGGCATACCATGGGCTGGTAGAGACCACAAAATCTCACTTTTCGCGGACGACATGCTCCTTATGCTTACTTCCCCCCACGTATCGGCCCCTAATGCAATCCGCACATTATCCTCCTTCAGCGAAATTTCGGGCTTGAAGCTGAACGCCTCCAGATCTATGGCCTTAGACGTTTCACTAACCGATACCACTAGACAACAACTGGCCCAAAACTTCTCTTGGACCTGGGTACAGAGACTTCCATATTTGGGGATTAAATTGACCAAAGATTATAGGGACCTCTATAACGCCAACTACCCGGAGATGATTAAATCTCTGGACGCACTACTACAGTCGTGGAGCTTCTTAAGATTGTCATGGTTGGGGAGGATCGCCGCTTTGAAGATGACATATCTACCGAAAATGTTATATCTTTTTCGGGTCCTCCCTGTGCCTGTGCCTAGGCACCAGCTGGATACTCTCCAGTGGAAGATCCTCTCCTTCTCATGGAATAAGTCCAAACCACGGCTCAGGAGAAATATTCTTTATTGTAAAAGAGAGGAAGGTGGATTGGCTTTTCCATCCCTTCACAAATACTATCTAGCCGCCCAGGTTGCACCACTCACCCTTCTTCATGCCCCGGGGGACAGGCCACTCTGGGTGTTAAATGATATAGCTGAATGCAGCCCGGTGACACCAGCCTCGCTTCTATGGATCCCCAAATCCTCCAGACCGAAGACCATTTCCAATATACTTAATTTCTCCCTGAATATTTGGGACACAATAAAGCACCTTTTCACCTCCCCCCACCTGCCTGCCTCCCCGGTGTTCGGTAACCCTCTGTTCCCGCCGGGTCTGTCTCACCAAATGGGATTTAAATGGTGGAAACGTAAACAACTCACACTGTTATACGATTTTTGCACCCCGTGGGGGATGAAATCCCAGCAGCAATTGGCCCTTAACGAAGGGTTCCCCCCTGCTGAAACCTTCAGATTATTACAATTGCAACACTACATCCAAACACACCTGAAAAAATCATCCCCCCCATACAGACCCACTAGGTTTGAACTACGCTGCATCAAGGACCAGTTTGCTGGCGGGCTGGTCTCGAATCTCTATGCTTCGCTGACAGCCCCCCCTCCCAAAATAAAACACACATACATGCTTAAATGGGAGGCGGAGCTGGGAGTTGAGAGGGACTGAGAAGCCTGGCAGGCAATTCTAAGGAACACAAGCAAAACCTTGTATAACGCTTTGATCCAAGAGAATGCCTATAAAATACTTTTCAGGTGGTATTACACCCCTGAACGTGTCAACAGATTCTCACCCTCCTCCTCCCCCCTCTGCTTCAGAGGCTGCCATGACACGGGGACGATGCTCCATATATGGTGGGAATGCCCACTTGTCCAGGAGATATGGAACAAAACATACAGGCTCTTGGCTGATGTCCTGGAGTTAACACTTGTTGGAGATCCCTGGGAAGCACTCCTCTCGCTCAGAACTAATAAATACACTAAAACCCAATGGAGATTGACCCAACACGTCCTCTCAGCCGTTAGACTAACGATAGCGAGGAACTGGAAACTTCACACTTTGCCCTGGACTGAGATACAAGGCAGAGTCTCAAATACTATGTGCAATGAAAAACTCACTGCAATATTCAGAGACCAATATGACCAGTTTCTTGAAGTTTGGTCCCCATGGCTGGACCATATAAAGGCCAGACCGACCCCGTATTCCCAGTTTGAAGGTTTGTTCGTGTGACCCACTAGGGTCTTTTATGAGGATAGAATGTTCTGAACCCGTTGGACTTATCGGCCCCACAACGTTTCCCCTCCCCCCTCTTTCCAACCCGTTTACCCTGCTGTTTGTCTGTCTCACTCCCCCTAAAAAGGTTTTCTCAACTTAGTAAAATACAGCTAGGCTCACTTACAAACACACTTGCAGCTTCCATGATAGTATTTCATGAGTATTCAAACAGCGTTAATAATTTCTGGTTTCTCATCCTTATATTGGAATGTTACATATGGTTACTAAGCAATTTTATGTAGTTATCTCAAGACTGACTATCTCTAGAATTATGTCTCATGTTGTCTTCACGCAAATGCCTCTCCCTCTCCTATATATCTGGTTGACACCGTTGATGATAACAATGTCTTGGATCTTTTGTATGAATACGCAATGTATGTTGTAGCGCCTGTGCTTCTAGATTTCAGTGAATGCACTACTGTATATGTTTTTATTTGTAAAACCCAATAAAATCTTTGTAAAAGAAAATTGTCTCCTTTATTTTAAATAAAACATTTATTTTATTAAAGAAAACCATATTGCATGTGAAAGCCCCATCTCTTTCAATTACAACGGTACCACATATGTATTGGTAGCCCCCCGTTCCTGCCCTGGAGACCCCCTGAAACCATTACTTTATAACATTTACAAATAAAATACAACTACTATCCACACTATAAAGGGTCAAATCAAGAAAAAAAATGGCGTGGCGTCCTCCTACCCAGGGGAGGCACCCCATTTTTGGGGGGAATTTTAATGGTTACAAACCCTTAAAAATCCTCAAAAAATTACATGGGGTCCCCCTTACCAAAAATAACCAGCCTGGGACCAGATATGCAGGGCTTGTAGGAACAGGGCGCAGGGGCCAGCTTTGGTGGCCACCCGCCCTGCAGGCTACAAGCCGGCATAGCCTATGGCCACGGACTCTTCTGCCCCCTCCCTGGGCTTTGGGGAGGCAGGTAATTGGGGGTGCTGGGGGTTAGTGGCAAGTCACCCGCTATAAAAAAATGGCGTGAGGTCCCCCTTACCCAGTGTAACCAGCCCAGGGACCAGCTATGGGGCTTGTAGAACAGGGCGCAGGGGCCAGCTTTGGCAGGCCCCCGCCCTGCAGGCTACAAGCCTCAAAGTGTCATATCCAAGGGCTCTTCTGCCCCCCCCTGGGCTTTGGGGAGGCAGGTAATGGGGGTCCTGGGGTTAATGGCAAGTCACCCGCTAGCCGCAGGTGACTTGCCAGCCAGCCCCCAGTCTTGTGAACTGGTATAGGGGTCTCATGGATCCCTTACCAGTTCACAAAGGGTTAAGTGTAAAAAAAAAGACACACACACATAGAAAAAAAACATTATTATTTTTTGACACTCACCTCCGATCCTGTGTCCCGCGGTGAGCCTGTCCCGCGGCGATCCCTCTAACAGCTGACGGGGCTGATCACTGAAGGCAGGTTGGAGGGTAGGGGGCTATTTTTTTAACTGGCAGGGGGGAAAGCCAGCCCGGGCTTGGCACTTAACGGACAGAGAAGCAACCCTGTAGTACCTACGGGCTTGGCACTTAAAGGGTTAAACACAGAAGCTGGAGAGACAAATTCGTCACTGCTAAACAGTAAAGACGGGGAAGAAACATGGGGACCAGTGACGACCCTAGCCTGCACAATGCGCATGGAGCTTGTCCATTTCACAGAATTAACAGAATTTCATGCACAATGCGCAGGTTTGTGCATGAGTCAGAAACTTGTGCTCGCACTTTGCGCATGCCATTTTGTGCGACGAGCACATGCGCCATTCCTGTACATGCTGCCATAAATCGCGTGCCGATGCACAAGTTTCTGCATGTGGAAACACTTGCGCACAGTTTTGAGGTTTCTAGTGCCCAGCCATGAATCAATTCTCTAGACACACAAATGTCTAGACAGCATATAACAGAAAGGGCCCAAGTTGTCCTCACTAGGATAAACCTGTGTTTGCCCAAAATCTGTTAAAATGTACCTATTGCTGATTAGCTGGGCCAGATTATGAGGGGGGTGCAAGGGGCGCATGCCCCGGGGCTTCCACCGCTTGCCCTGCAAAGGGGGACTCCACCACTTGCCCTGCAAAGGGGGCCCCCACCTTTGGGTTATGGTCTGGTCCAGGAGGCTATTCAGTCTTTGGTCAATGGGCCAGCAACAAAGCTATTGGTGGCAGTGGGGGCCTTCGTGCTTCCTTTTTTGTTTTTGCAAACCGAAAGCCAAAGCCATCACAGGGCAGTGATGGTTGGGTGCAGAGCTGTCAATCGGCAGCCGCTCACTGCACATAAGCCACCAAGCACAGCCACTAGAATATCATTGCAGGGAACTGTTTTCTGCTGGACCAGCTGGACGACTACTGCCCACCGCCCAGAATGGCAAAGCAGGATTTCCCAAGCAGCACACACCCGCACAAAGGGTGGCACAAGAGACTCGATCTAATGTTCCAGTAAGTAGGCGGGTGCCAGACAACCACAGATCATTTACTTGACTGGACTAATATTTTAAAGGAAATAAAAATACTGTATCTGGGGCCTCCACAAGATTTTGTGCCCAAGGGCCTCCACCACAGTTAATCCGGCCCTGCTAATTTGCACAGTTACAATAGAGATCAGCCTTTTTACTTTAAGGCTTTTCAATGTTCTCGAGTAGTGCTGGGTGAACCTATAGAGGTTCAGGTTCGGCAACTTAGGCTGAACTTTGTGCAGAAGTTCGGTTCAGGTACCCAAACTTGACCCAAACCTCATTGAAGTCAATGGGGCATGGAACTTGAGGGCCACAAAAATGACTATAAAGTGATGGTAGTAAGGGCTAGAGGGCTGGAAATTGGGAGTAACAACAGGGTGATTGCCCTGCACAAAATGGCAGGGACAGTACTATTATAATAGTACTATTACTTTACTATATATATATATATATATATATATATATATATATATATATATAATAGATCCTTTATTAAGAAAAATAATAAGAATACCCCATAACCCGATAACAGGCTGTGTGACAGAATATTGCCCCCCCATCACCTCAAAGCAGACTGTGTGACAGAACACCGCCATCACCCCCATAGAAGTGTGTGACAGAGCCCCCCATCACCCCCATAGCAGACTGTGACAGAACCCCCATCACTTCACAGCAGACTTTGTGACAGAGCCCCCCATCATCCCATAGCCGACTGTGTAACAGAACCCCCCATCATCCCATAGCAGATTGTGTGACAGAGCCCCCCATCACCCCATAACATACTTTACAACAGAGCCCCCATCACCCTAATAGCAGACTTTGGGGCAAAATCCCCCCATCTCTCTATAGCATACTGTGTGAGAGCCCCCTCATAACCCCCACGCATACTGTGTGGCAGACCACCCCCTGTGTGCACTTGCTGGATACAATCTGGGCACTGTAGTTCGCGCCAGCATGCAGCCATCCCCCATCATGGACCGGCTCCAAGTGTGCCTATCCCCCTTCCTGATTAGTTGTGAGGGGTCTGGGCCCCTGGGGTGCAGGTGGGGTGGGGGTCAGCGACATGGGTAGCCTGCTTGCTGACCTGTTTGGATAACGGGGAGGGCTAGAAGCTGATTGAAACCCATTAACTAGCTTTAGTGTTGGGCATGAACGCTGAAGTCTGTGTTCAGTAACCTGAACTCGCAAGATTCGGTATGAACCTGAACTTTGCAGTTTGGGTTCACCCAACACTGAATTCAGAGTTAAAATCAGGTAAGGACACATTGCCTTTAATATTACTACTGCTACCTTAGTTCCTATTCCCACACAAAAAATGGTAGTAATATTTAGCCGGATTCCCATCTGACTGATTTTAAAGAGCTGGCCACACAAAACTTGATGAGCTCATCCAGCTGCAGAGTTATCAGCTTCGAAGCTGAAAGCGTGCTCCCAACTGACCCCACATATGTTGCATTCCCTGCAGCCAATGTATGAGAGCGACTTCTCCCTCGTCACTGGAGGGTATGCACCTAGGCAGGCCAAAAAATGGGCTGACAGTGTATACCTAGACAGGACCAGCTTAGTCCACAGGACCATGAGGGCTCATTTGTTATGCCAAGGAATGTAATTATAACCTGGGGCATCCACTGTGGATAGAGAAAAAACTACCTACACTGACATAGGAATGGAATTCTCTGCTAGAGGAAGTATTCATGGGGAGTACACTAACAAAGTACACAAGCAGCCTGGATTTCCTCCTTGAGTCTAATAACATTGCTAGCTATAGCTACAAGAGCACTAGACATAGAAAAGTGAATGCCTATCACCTGTGGCTTTTAAGGTCCTCCTCCTCTCACTATCCAGCATGTTTATAGGTATTTTTAATATTAGACAGTTTCATGATAAAACTCAATTCAGGGTGCTGCATGGTTACACTTCTAATTTTCTAATCTCCAGCATCTTTTGTCAATGGCCCTAATTATGTTTTTGATAGCATTGCTATAACCTGTGGAGAGATGTTATGGGCATTTAGTGCCTCTATATTTATTCGCCTTTTAGACTAATTTCATTATAATTATTTACAGAGCTACTGTTCTTTGTAATTTCATAAAGAATTTGATATTATATTTCACATGACTGAAGTGTGTGTATACCACTAGCAAGGAGCAGGTCTTGGCCTAGTAGTCAGAGAGCACTGGTGTCACAGGTATCACCTTTATTAAATTGTTGATAGCTGGAAGAAAAATATGAAGGAAGTGGGTGAAAACAGGAATAGATAAGTGCAGGATTTGGTTGGATGTTTATGCTCGGTGAGCTTTGGTGTTCCTGTCAAACACTGTCACACAACCTCTGTAACCTCTCTTAAAGTAAATTTAATGGAAAAATATCCCTTTCCTGTCTTGCTTAATGACCATATTACATAGCTAGTGCATAAACTGCCAATGTGATAACATATGAGTTTCCACGGAGAACTCTCTGAGCCATATAATATGTTTAATTCCTATATGCATTACATTTAATGGATAAAGCACCTCTATGCAGTTTAATTACTTTTTATGGTTTGCAGTTACTTTAATTGATTATTGATTAGCTTTAAAATCTACAAGGACTGCTTTAGAAATTAGCTTAATTATAAGTGCCTTTTAGATCAGACTTATCATCCATTACTTTAACACTGAACAAACATGCCAAATGCAAACACAGTGTCTTACTCATGAAGGGTGTGAGATGACTTCTCATTTCGTTCACTCTGACCATAACAGTTTGTCTTGGCTTCGGGTATGGATGAGTGGGTTTCCAACATGGCTGATGCAGCTGTGGTTATAATTCCAAGGCCATCCCTTACTCGTGCCTCTAGGCCATAACCCCAATCATCATATGACACAGAAACTAATCCAGAAGGGAATTCAGATGGAATAATTTCCTTGGTTCCCACAACTGTGTTGGGTACAATCCAAATGAAACCATATCCCATAAGGCCTAGGGAGCGAGCTTCTTCAAATATTTTAAGAGATTCTTCCTTTGAACAATAAAGGAGTATAACAGAAGAGTGGATTTTCTTCAGCTGAGTTAGTGTTTGTGCATCAGTATATGATGCTTCTAAAGTAATTACATTCTGCACGTCCCAGTCCACAAAGCTGCTGTCCACTGTGGTTTTGATGAAACTTATAAAGTCTCGATAGCCAGGAAAAGTGCTTGTTATAACAGAGAATACATGCCAGTCGTATTCCTCCATAATGCTGAACATGGCGATAGCTTGCTGAGTTACGGAAGCTCCAAATTGGAAAAAGGTAGATGCTGAATCCTGTAAAATGAAAACAAAAGATTGCTTGCTTTAGTAATCAGTAAAAGATAAAACCTTTGTAAAAAATATTAAATTCCTATAGAAAAGGATATTAAAAACGTAACAGTTAATTATATAATCTGATAATACTTTGCAATGTCAAATATGATGGATTAAATGATAAATCGGTAAATGAACAGTAATAGCTGTGGCATTAAAATTAACATGTAAACCCATTTGTATAAGATGCAGTTTTGCAGATCTTGTGAAAATATGCGTTATACCTAATTATCATAATCAGTGAACCTATTAAACCCAACTCCCCTGATATTTAGCATATTGCACAGAAATCTGTTTGCGAATTATCCACTGTTTGCTTCTTACTAAATTTACTACATATCTTAGCAATGTGGCCTGAGCGCACATGGAAGAAAACATCCTGCATCAAGTGGGATGACCCCGTTTTAGGGGATTTTGTCCCACTGTCCATGCAAAACCGACAGGGAAATTTAAATGTCCCACTTTCAACTGTTCCACTTGATGTAGGATGTCTGGTGAGCTGGCTGAATTTTTTCATGGATGCTGCCTCGCAATGCCCTGCCAGTGCTTCTCTGGCCAGCTGGCCTGTAAGGGGCCTAAGTACTTTGTGGCTACAGGAAGTTGGACTGGGCTGCCTCCCCCCCCATCAAAAAGCAGGTGCTCTGTACATACGGAGCGCCACATTTAACTCGGCTGCATTCCTGTCATCCCTGTGGTCACACACGACTGGGAAATCAGTGACAGCATGGATGCAAAGCCGATGTAAGGCTGACCTAGGTGCTTGGAAAAGATACAGAAGCGCTGCTATTGCTGTTTCACTTGGGTGCTTGTTTTCCTTGATTTTTTTTGAGCATATACTTCAATCCAAGTGTCTAATTTTTTAGGGAAGCCCTCTTCCTCAGGACAATCCTGAAGGAAGGATTCTGCCCCAAATGCTTAGCACTTGGATTGCTGTACAGTACATAATAAAAGCAGGGACCAACACTTGACTGCAACTGCAATCACTGTTCTTCTTGATCATCACATACTGGCGTTCAGTGCGAGACACAAGATGGCTTTTATAGCAGAATAAACCCCATGTGTTTAACACAAGCGTTTAACTAACTTGGGTTTTGGTCTGCCTAACTCTTGATTTAAGATGCCTGCTTTGTAAAACCCCAGGGATCGCCAATTTGTTTTTTACCTCACTCACATCAATATGCCACATGGTAATGTATTCTGAATGAATGCCTTACCAGACAACAGCAGCTCATGCAAAAAGGGATTGTTGGATAGATAAGCAAGTAAGTAAACAATGAGGGGTATTGCATTTGTCGATTCCCTTGGGGACAGAGCATCAGCTGGCTCTGGAGTCTTTTAGATTCCAGTGCCCAATCATATGGGTTTTGGTATGCTTTAAGATGTCTATGCTGCAAACATCTATGCAGTATGTAATAACTCCACGTGCTTTTGTTCATGTTAGCCTATTTAGTGCTGGGTTTGTCATGGCACAGCCAGGCCTTATCCTCAATGGCTTAAATTTCAGGCCCTTTTGGTCTAGAGGGGCAGCGCTGGCCTCCCAAAAAATTATGTTAGTGGCTAACTGGTGTTACATTCCATTGGATAGTTCCAGCATGTCAATCTGCAGTTATGTCTGCAATAAAGTGGAAGTGCAGACAAAACCAGTTATTGACATTCTGGAGCCTGTAGTGCATAATTATTGACACTTTCTATAATCAGAGCTGCCCTTCTAAATAGGGAGGGTCTGCAAGTTTGTACTGAGTGGCAACGGGATGACATAGTTTTCTTAGCCTTGTACTGGGGGTTTTAGTCTAGGGATCTTTGCATTTTGTTTCATTGTAGTGGATTTATACATGTCCTACAATATGTATAACTTAATAATAGCAAATTTCCATAGCAGTAAAAATACTTATATCACTTTAAAACCTTTATATAAGACATGCCCATAAACCACACCCAGTGAACCACTTTGAGGCTGTAAAAAATGATCAGTTTATTCTTGATAGCACTTTTTTGAAAATGCTGATATTGTAGCTTTGCGAGAGTAAATTCTTAGATCAACATAACAACAAAAACCATAAGCACAACAACAGATTGCCTCATATTTTGGAGGAACATTAAGTAAAACAATGAACATTAAGTAAAACAAGACCTGTAGGGAGAGTGAACAGAGCAATGCACTAACTTACATAATTGATCATCTCTGACATGGAGTAATAGACCTATAATTGTCTTTTTTTAAATAAATCACTAGCTTTAATTTCAAAGCACTTAAAATTCTACTCCAGGCAAATAAAAGATACTTGTTGCTTCTCCCCGACAACAGACATGCTGGTTTATATTTATAACACTTACCCATCTTGAAGACTGTAAACCAGGAACATGTCCTGCAGTCTTCTTCTAGACGCACACTATTAGCTAGTGCAACCAGTTGGACAGACCTCCATCCCTGCCTATGTCACATTGAATAGAGCATACCTTTCCATACATTTTATATAGAGCAGGCCTGTCAGACGGGTAGTGTCATTATGCACCCACAATTATAAGAAGTGCATGTGGATGGTGAGACACAGATCTTTAGGGCACATGAGTATCAAAGGCTAGCACTTGCTGCTAGCAAGGAATATCTGGATCCGTATAATTTTTCCCAGGAGATTGACTATTATAACAATGCACATAACCATTAAAGCAGACCAGCAGTCTTGCACAGTTGAAAACTCCCCAAAACTCACTTGCCCCATCTACATGCATTATAATAGATCATTGTCAGCACTAGGGATGAGCGAATCGATCCGGACGAACCCGGATTCGATCCGAATTTCAGGAAAAATTCGATTCGGATCGAATCCGAATTTCCCCGCGATTCGATCACTCGAAGTTTTCCTTTAACATCCATTCATTTACATTACAGGCATTCTAAGATGGCGGGCGGGACATGTCTGGACATGTATCCCGCGCCAGTGCAAGCTGGGGCAGTCACATGCAGCCTATCAGCAGCCAGCAAGCCCGGTGACGTCACACAGCGGTATTTAACGGCGGCCATCTTGCTTTTCCTCATTTCTCTATTGCATTCGTGACAGACAAAACGCTGTGTAGCTGAGGCACTTAGACAGGCAGGGACAGACAGGGACAGGCTGGAGACAGGCAGGAGACAGGCAGGAGACAGACAGGAGACAGACAGAAAGCCAGGGAAAGGTAGGAAAAACGGAGGCTGTGACAGGGAGATTTTTTTTTTTTTCATCCAGCCTTTGTTAGCGTTTTCAGGCTGCTTATAGTAACTAACTGTGCATATATACTGAACTGATCTTAAGTCTGCTGTGAGGCATCCCATTCTGTGACTAAAGCAGCCTCTATTTAATAGCATAATAAACATTTGCACTTATTCTCATAGAAATCAGGCCTGATAAAGACACTTTTGCTGTGCATGCTCTCTGGTTTTTGTGGCACTGGCATCCCATTCTGTGACTAAAGCAGCCTCTATTTAATAGCATAATAAACATTTGCACTTATTCTCATAGAAATCAGGCCTGATAAAGACACTTTTGCTGTGCATGCTCTCTGGTTTTTGTGGCACTGGCATCCCATTCTGTGACTAAAGCAGCCTCTATTTAATAGCATAATAAACATTTGCACTTATTCTCATAGAAATCAGGCCTGATAAAGACACTTTTGCTGTGCATGCTCTCTGGTTTTTGTGGCACTGGCATCCCATTCTGTGACTAAAGCAGCCTCTATTTAATAGCATAATAAACATTTGCACTTATTCTCATAGAAATCAGGCCTGATAAAGACACTTTTGCTGTGCATGCTCTCTGGTTTTTGTGGCACTGGCATCCCATTCTGTGACTAAAGCAGCCTCTATTTAATAGCATAATAAACATTTGCACTTATTCTCATAGAAATCAGGCCTGATAAAGACACTTTTGCTGTGCATGCTCTCTGGTTTTTGTGGCACTGGCATCCCATTCTGTGACTAAAGCAGCCTCTATTTAATAGCATAATAAACATTTGCACTTATTCTCATAGAAATCAGGCCTGATAAAGACACTTTTGCTGTGCATGCTCTCTGGTTTTTGTGGCACTGGCATCCCATTCTGTGACTAAAGCAGCCTCTATTTAATAGCATAATAAACATTTGCACTTATTCTCATAGAAATCAGGCCTGATAAAGACACTTTTGCTGTGCATGCTCTCTGGTTTTTGTGGCACTGGCATCCCATTCTGTGACTAAAGCAGCCTCTATTTAATAGCATAATAAACATTTGCACTTATTCTCATAGAAATCAGGCCTGATAAAGACACTTTTGCTGTGCATGCTCTCTGGTTTTTGTGGCACTGGCACCCCATTCTGTGACTAAAGCAGCCTCTATTTAATAGCATAATAACCATTTGCACTTATTCTCATAGAAATCAGGCCTGATAAAGACACTTTTGCTGTGCATGCTCTCTGGTTTTTGTGGCACTGGCATCCCATTCTGTGACTAAAGCAGCCTCTATTTAATAGCATAATAAACATTTGCACTTATTCTCATAGAAATCAGGCCTGATAAAGACACTTTTGCTGTGCATGCTCTCTGGTTTTTGTGGCACTGGCATCCCATTCTGTGACTAAAGCAGCCTCTATTTAATAGCATAATAAACATTTGCACTTATTCTCATAGAAATCAGGCCTGATAAAGACACTTTTGCTGTGCATGCTCTCTGGTTTTTGTGGCACTGGCATCCCATTCTGTGACTAAAGCAGCCTCTATTTAATAGCATAATAAACATTTGCACTTATTCTCATAGAAATCAGGCCTGATAAAGACACTTTTGCTGTGCATGCTCTCTGGTTTTTGTGGCACTGGCATCCCATTCTGTGACTAAAGCAGCCTCTATTTAATAGCATAATAAACATTTGCACTTATTCTCATAGAAATCAGGCCTGATAAAGACACTTTTGCTGTGCATGCTCTCTGGTTTTTGTGGCACTGGCATCCCATTCTGTGACTAAAGCAGCCTCTATTTAATAGCATAATAAACATTTGCACTTATTCTCATAGAAATCAGGCCTGATAAAGACACTTTTGCTGTGCATGCTCTCTGGTTTTTGTGGCACTGGCATCCCATTCTGTGACTAAAGCAGCCTCTATTTAATAGCATAATAAACATTTGCACTTATTCTCATAGAAATCAGGCCTGATAAAGACACTTTTGCTGTGCATGCTCTCTGGTTTTTGTGGCACTGGCATCCCATTCTGTGACTAAAGCAGCCTCTATTTAATAGCATAATAAACATTTGCACTTATTCTCATAGAAATCAGGCCTGATAAAGACACTTTTGCTGTGCATGCTCTCTGGTTTTTGTGGCACTGGCATCCCATTCTGTGACTAAAGCAGCCTCTATTTAATAGCATAATAAACATTTGCACTTATTCTCATAGAAATCAGGCCTGATAAAGACACTTTTGCTGTGCATGCTCTCTGGTTTTTGTGGCACTGGCATCCCATTCTGTGACTAAAGCAGCCTCTATTTAATAGCATAATAACCATTTGCACTTATTCTCATAGAAATCAGGCCTGATAAAGACACTTTTGCTGTGCATGCTCTCTGGTTTTTGTGGCACTGGCATCCCATTCTGTGACTAAAGCAGCCTCTATTTAATAGCATAATAACCATTTGCACTTATTCTCATAGAAATCAGGCCTGATAAAGACACTTTTGCTGTGCATGCTCTCTGGTTTTTGTGGCACTGGCATCCCATTCTGTGACTAAAGCAGCCTCTATTTAATAGCATAATAAACATTTGCACTTATTCTCATAGAAATCAGGCCTGATAAAGACACTTTTGCTGTGCATGCTCTCTGGTTTTTGTGGCACTGGCATCCCATTCTGTGACTAAAGCAGCCTCTATTTAATAGCATAATAAACATTTGCACTTATTCTCATAGAAATCAGGCCTGATAAAGACACTTTTGCTGTGCATGCTCTCTGGTTTTTGTGGCACTGGCATCCCATTCTGTGACTAAAGCAGCCTCTATTTAATAGCATAATAACCATTTGCACTTATTCTCATAGAAATCAGGCCTGATAAAGACACTTTTGCTGTGCATGCTCTCTGGTTTTTGTGGCACTATCATCCCATTCTGTGACTAAAGCAGCCTCTATTTAATAGCATAATAAACATTTGCACTTATTCTCATAGAAATCAGGCCTGATAAAGACACTTTTGCTGTGCATGCTCTCTGGTTTTTGTGGCACTGGCATCCCATTCTGTGACTAAAGCAGCCTCTATTTAATAGCATAATAAACATTTGCACTTATTCTCATAGAAATCAGGCCTGATAAAGACACTTTTGCTGTGCATGCTCTCTGGTTTTTGTGGCACTGGCATCCCATTCTGTGACTAAAGCAGCCTCTATTTAATAGCATAATAAACATTTGCACTTATTCTCATAGAAATCAGGCCTGATAAAGACACTTTTGCTGTGCATGCTCTCTGGTTTTTGTGGCACTGGCATCCCATTCTGTGACTAAAGCAGCCTCTATTTAATAGCATAATAAACATTTGCACTTATTCTCATAGAAATCAGGCCTGATAAAGACACTTTTGCTGTGCATGCTCTCTGGTTTTTGTGGCACTGGCATCCCATTCTGTGACTAAAGCAGCCTCTATTTAATAGCATAATAAACATTTGCACTTATTCTCATAGAAATCAGGCCTGATAAAGACACTTTTGCTGTGCATGCTCTCTGGTTTTTGTGGCACTGGCATCCCATTCTGTGACTAAAGCAGCCTCTATTTAATAGCATAATAAACATTTGCACTTATTCTCATAGAAATCAGGCCTGATAAAGACACTTTTGCTGTGCATGCTCTCTGGTTTTTGTGGCACTGGCATCCCATTCTGTGACTAAAGCAGCCTCTATTTAATAGCATAATAACCATTTGCACTTATTCTCATAGAAATCAGGCCTGATAAAGACACTTTTGCTGTGCATGCTCTCTGGTTTTTGTGGCACTGGCATCCCATTCTGTGACTAAAGCAGCCTCTATTTAATAGCATAATAAACATTTGCACTTATTCTCATAGAAATCAGGCCTGATAAAGACACTTTTGCTGTGCATGCTCTCTGGTTTTTGTGGCACTGGCATCCCATTCTGTGACTAAAGCAGCCTCTATTTAATAGCATAATAAACATTTGCACTTATTCTCATAGAAATCAGGCCTGATAAAGACACTTTTGCTGTGCATGCTCTCTGGTTTTTGTGGCACTGGCATCCCATTCTGTGACTAAAGCAGCCTCTATTTAATAGCATAATAAACATTTGCACTTATTCTCATAGAAATCAGGCCTGATAAAGACACTTTTGCTGTGCATGCTCTCTGGTTTTTGTGGCACTGGCATCCCATTCTGTGACTAAAGCAGCCTCTATTTAATAGCATAATAAACATTTGCACTTATTCTCATAGAAATCAGGCCTGATAAAGACACTTTTGCTGTGCATGCTCTCTGGTTTTTGTGGCACTGGCATCCCATTCTGTGACTAAAGCAGCCTCTATTTAATAGCATAATAAACATTTGCACTTATTCTCATAGAAATCAGGCCTGATAAAGACACTTTTGCTGTGCATGCTCTCTGGTTTTTGTGGCACTGGCATCCCATTCTGTGACTAAAGCAGCCTCTATTTAATAGCATAATAAACATTTGCACTTATTCTCATAGAAATCAGGCCTGATAAAGACACTTTTGCTGTGCATGCTCTCTGGTTTTTGTGGCACTGGCATCCCATTCTGTGACTAAAGCAGCCTCTATTTAATAGCATAATAAACATTTGCACTTATTCTCATAGAAATCAGGCCTGATAAAGACACTTTTGCTGTGCATGCTCTCTGGTTTTTGTGGCACTGGCATCCCATTCTGTGACTAAAGCAGCCTCTATTTAATAGCATAATAACCATTTGCACTTATTCTCATAGAAATCAGGCCTGATAAAGACACTTTTGCTGTGCATGCTCTCTGGTTTTTGTGGCACTGGCATCCCATTCTGTGACTAAAGCAGCCTCTATTTAATAGCATAATAACCATTTGCACTTATTCTCATAGAAATCAGGCCTGATAAAGACACTTTTGCTGTGCATGCTCTCTGGTTTTTGTGGCACTGGCATCCCATTCTGTGACTAAAGCAGCCTCTATTTAATAGCATAATAAACATTTGCACTTATTCTCATAGAAATCAGGCCTGATAAAGACACTTTTGCTGTGCATGCTCTCTGGTTTTTGTGGCACTGGCATCCCATTCTGTGACTAAAGCAGCCTCTATTTAATAGCATAATAAACATTTGCACTTATTCTCATAGAAATCAGGCCTGATAAAGACACTTTTGCTGTGCATGCTCTCTGGTTTTTGTGGCACTGGCATCCCATTCTGTGACTAAAGCAGCCTCTATTTAATAGCATAATAACCATTTGCACTTATTCTCATAGAAATCAGGCCTGATAAAGACACTTTTGCTGTGCATGCTCTCTGGTTTTTGTGGCACTGGCATCCCATTCTGTGACTAAAGCAGCCTCTATTTAATAGCATAATAAACATTTGCACTTATTCTCATAGAAATCAGGCCTGATAAAGACACTTTTGCTGTGCATGCTCTCTGGTTTTTGTGGCACTGGCATCCCATTCTGTGACTAAAGCAGCCTCTATTTAATAGCATAATAAACATTTGCACTTATTCTCATAGAAATCAGGCCTGATAAAGACACTTTTGCTGTGCATGCTCTCTGGTTTTTGTGGCACTGGCATCCCATTCTGTGACTAAAGCAGCCTCTATTTAATAGCATAATAACCATTTGCACTTATTCTCATAGAAATCAGGCCTGATAAAGACACTTTTGCTGTGCATGCTCTCTGGTTTTTGTGGCACTGGCATCCCATTCTGTGACTAAAGCAGCCTCTATTTAATAGCATAATAACCATTTGCACTTATTCTCATAGAAATCAGGCCTGATAAAGACACTTTTGCTGTGCATGCTCTCTGGTTTTTGTGGCACTGGCATCCCATTCTGTGACTAAAGCAGCCTCTATTTAATAGCATAATAAACATTTGCACTTATTCTCATAGAAATCAGGCCTGATAAAGACACTTTTGCTGTGCATGCTCTCTGGTTTTTGTGGCACTGGCATCCCATTCTGTGACTAAAGCAGCCTCTATTTAATAGCATAATAAACATTTGCACTTATTCTCATAGAAATCAGGCCTGATAAAGACACTTTTGCTGTGCATGCTCTCTGGTTTTTGTGGCACTGGCATCCCATTCTGTGACTAAAGCAGCCTCTATTTAATAGCATAATAAACATTTGCACTTATTCTCATAGAAATCAGGCCTGATAAAGACACTTTTGCTGTGCATGCTCTCTGGTTTTTGTGGCACTGGCATCCCATTCTGTGACTAAAGCAGCCTCTATTTAATAGCATAATAACCATTTGCACTTATTCTCATAGAAATCAGGCCTGATAAAGACACTTTTGCTGTGCATGCTCTCTGGTTTTTGTGGCACTGGCATCCCATTCTGTGACTAAAGCAGCCTCTATTTAATAGCATAATAAACATTTGCACTTATTCTCATAGAAATCAGGCCTGATAAAGACACTTTTGCTGGCCAAAGCCCTACTGGACCCTGCCAGGTCCATTCCTGCCCAGGGCATCCCATTCTGTGACTAAAGCAGCCTCTGTTTAAGACCATATAAGCATTTGCTCTTATTATATTTATATTATAAGACACTTTTGCTGGGCATAGGCTTACTGCTGCCTGCCAGGTGCACTTCTGTTGAGGCATCCCATTCTGTAACATAGCATACCCCTCTTTATTTACACTAAGCAGCTCTCTTATTTACACTAAGCAGGCCTGTTGGAGGCTGAGTGTTACTGCTCACTTTTGGTGTGCATTATATTCTGTTTTATATAGACCCACTGCTGCCTGGGGGTTCTTAAAATATCACCTACTACCACGCCAGTTAGACTATGTCGGGCAGACAAGTGCCTGGAAGTGAAAAGAGGAGTGGCAGAGGCCAAGATTCCGCAGGCAGAGCTCGCATCAGACTGGGGGCCAGTAGCAGCAGGAGTCACGCTGAGAGACCTAATCTGCCAGTATCTGCTAGCGGTCGGGTCTCCACCAGTAACGCATCTGCCGTGGTAGATTGGCTGACGCGCTCATCAACAACATCATCACAACTTACATCTGAGACCCCCAGTCTAGGGTCGGTAGGTTCCTCTGACACAACCCTGAGTTGGCATGCCCCGAGAGCAGTCCCTGTCCTCCCATTGCCTCTGTCCTACGCCGTTCCCTCCCCCAGCGACGTATCCTATGCTTTGGGTTCAGCTCCACTCTTTAGTGAGGAGGACGATCAGATACAGGAGGACAGTCAGCAGCTACTGCCCAGCCAAGAAATGGAGGTGGCTTCTTTAGCTAGGCAGACAAATAGTGATGTGGACAGTGTCGTGGGTGCTGCGAGCGTTCCAGCTCCTGCGCCAGACACTGTTGACGAATCCACGAACATCAGTGACGTACAGCCACAACCCGGTGATGATGATGATGATGACGATGAAGCCGATCGCACTTGGGAGCCGGGTGATGAAGGGGCTTCATCGTCATCATCAGGAGAAGAGGGGCGCAGGTTGCCCCGGAGTCAGCAGCTGAGGCAGCAAGGTGGTAGCAGTCAGCATGGGGGCACAATTCCAAAGGCTGGAGCCGGCCGGGGCCGGGGCCGGGGTAGAGCACCTGCTGTGCGGCAGTCTACCTTATCGGGAGGTAGTGGAGCAGGGGTTCCTGGAGTTGGCAACAGCAGCAGTGAATCAGTGAGGCCAGGGGGTGGGAAAAGTAGCTACTCGGCAGTGTGGCAGTTTTTCCTGAGGCATCCGCAGGAGGGTAACATGGCCACATGCAAGATATGTAGGCAAAAGGTGAAGCGTGGCCAGGGTCCAAATGTTGGCACCACGGCCCTGCGTCAACATATGATGCGTCACCATAAAACGACCTGGGAGAACCGAGGCTCCCAAGGGGTGGTCCAGTCTGCTTCCTCACCAAGTGAGCTCCCAATTTCTGCCAGCCAAGGCTCCAGCACCTCAGCCGAAGGCAGCTGTGCGTCACACCCATCCTCTGTCGCTCCTGCTCCTCCTCCTCCTCCTCCAAGTCATGCATCCCGCCAGCAATCCATCAGCGAAGCCATGTCCAAGAGACAGCAGTATGCGCCCACTCATCCTACGGCGCAGAAGCTGAATGTGCTCCTGTCCAAGTTGCTGGTGCTGCAGTCGCTCCCTTTTCAGGTGGTGGAATCTGCACCTTTCAGAGAACTGATGGCTTGTGCCGAGCCGAGGTGGAGAGTCCCAAGCCGTCATTTCTTTGCCAAGAAGGCAGTACCAGCGCTGCACACTTTTGTTGAACAGAATGTGGGCCAGTCCTTGAGCCTGTCGGTGTGTAGCAAAATACATGGCAGCGCCGACATCTGGAGCTGTAACTACGGTCAGGGGCAGTACATGTCGTTTACGGCCCACTGGGTGAATGTGGTCCCTTTGCAGCAGCAACTTGGACAGGTCACGCCGCTTCGGCCTCCGCGCTCTCTGCCCATTGGGCCTGTGACACCGTGCGACTCGGCCTCCTCATCCTCCGCCATCTCCTCACCCTCCACTGTAGGCTCAAGTCTCAGTGCCCCTCCAGTCTACCATGTGTGCAGGGCACGGAGGTGTCACGCAGTGCTTCACATGGTTTGTCTTGGCGAACGGAGTCACACAGGGGAGGAACTGCTTAAATGTATTCATCAGGAAATCCAAACATGGCTTACTCCGAGAAAACTTAAAATGGGAATCATGGTTACCGACAATGGGAAGAACATTTTGTCTGCGCTGCGCCAAGGAAGCCTGACCCATGCCCCCTGCATGGCTCACGTCTTCAATCTGGTTGTCAAGCGGTTTCTGAAGTGTTCCCCCCATCTGCAGGACATCCTAACAACTTCACGGAAACTTTGCATGCACTTCAGCCACTCCTACACCGCCAAACACACCCTTCTTGAGCTACAGCGTCAGAATGGTATCCCCCAACATAGTCTGATTTGCGATGTTTCCACCCGTTGGAATTCCACCCTTCACATGTTGGACCGATTATATGAACAGAGAAAAGCCATCACGGATTTCCTGATGATCCAAGCAGATAGGGGGACTCCCCTGTGTAACTTCAATGTCAACCAGTGGCAGCTCATACGTGACACCTGCCGTTTGCTCAGGCCCTTTGAGGAAGCCACTTTATTTGTCAGTCGGCAGGATTACGGGATGAACGACGTGATTCCACTGCTTCATGTACTACAGCACATGTTGGAAACCATGGCTGGTCAGGGCACTGGAGACATGGCGTTTACATCTTACGGCCACATGAACCCCGTTGGAGCTGAACTGGAGGAGGAGGAGGAGGAAGAGGAGGAGGAGGAGTTGCCCAGCGAAACACAGTTTAGGCTTGGCGAAATGGCTGGTTTATCTAGTCAGCGGACAGGAGAGGAGGAGCAGGAGCAGCCAGAGGAGCTAGAGGTTTTTGAGGAAGGAGAGACAGAGGACCCGGGCACACCGTGGCAGTATGCAGTGGAGATGGAGACAGGTAGTCCATCCGAGTCACTTGCGCAAATGGCACGAAGCATGCTCACATGCTTGCGTAGTGACCCCAGAATTGTTTCCATCTGTCGGCGGGATGACTTCTGGCTGTCCACCTTATTGGACCCTCGCTTCCGGCACAAAATGGGGGCATTTTTTAAACCCACCGAGAGGGAGGACAAACTCAACTACTACAAAGACATTCTACGTAGGCAGTTGGCCGATGCCTATCTGCGCCATGGTCCATACTCTCGCAGGTCTGACTCGAGGGGACCTCTGCGCTCACCTTCCACTGCCATGGCCGCTGGGGGGGTTGGCAGCAGCAGCAGCAGAAGCTCCATCAGCAGCAGCAGCCTCAGTCTTCAGTCGCTAATGAGTAGCTTTCTACACCCGCATAGTGAGGCTACTCATGAGCAGCAGGAAGACCTGGAGCAGGACCTGAACCAGCAGGTCATGTCATACTTTGACATGACCATGCCAACACACCTTGAGGATCCGCTGGACTTCTGGGCAGCCAAACTTGATTTGTGGCCGCAACTAGCAGAGTTTGCCCTGGAAAAGCTGTCCTGCCCGGCAAGTAGCGTGCCATCTGAGCGGGTGTTTAGTGCGGCGGGGGCCATAGTTACGGCGAGGAGAACTCGTCTGTCAACTAAAAATGTGGAGAGACTCACCTTTGTCAAAATGAATCAGGGATGGATCAGCCAGGATTTCCACCCACCAATGCCTGATGCATGCGACTAGATTCAGCATGGTGCCACGTTTTACACTTTACAAATGGTGCAAAACATATTTATGTCTTTAGGCCATTTTTTGGGCTCCTGCTGCTGCTACTGCCAACTTCTGCCAACTCCAGGGTGTGATTCATCCAATTTTTGGGCTCCTGAAGCCAACTCCAGTGTATATTTGGGCTCCTGCTGCTGCTACTGTCAACTCCTGCCAACTCCAGGGTGTGATTCATCCAATTTTTGGGCTCCTGAAGCCAACTCCAGTGTATATTTGGGCTCCTGCTGCTGCTGCTGCTGCTGCCAACTTCTGCCAACTCCAGGGTGTGATTCATCCAATTTTTGGGCTCCTGAAGCCAACTCCAGTGTATATTTGGGCTCCTGCTGCTGCTACTGTCAACTCCTGCCAACTCCAGGGTGTGATTCATCCAATTTTTGGGCTCCTGAGGCCAACTCCAGTGTATATTTGGGCTCCTGCTGCTGCTGCTGCTGCCAACTTCTGCCAACTCCAGGGTGTGATTCATCCAATTTTTGGGCTCCTGAAGCCAACTCCAGTGTATATTTGGGCTCCTGCTGCTGCTACTGTCAACTCCTGCCAACTCCAGGGTGTGATTCATCCAATTTTTGGGCTCCTGAAGCCAACTCCAGTGTATATTTGGGCTCCTGCTGCTGCTGCTGCTGCCAACTTCTGCCAACTCCAGGGTGTGATTCATCCAATTTTTGGGCTCCTGAAGCCAACTCCAGTGTATATTTGGGCTCCTGCTGCTGCTACTGTCAACTCCTGCCAACTCCAGGGTGTGATTCATCCAATTTTTGGGCTCCTGAGGCCAACTCCAGTGTATATTTGGGCTCCTGCTGCTGCTACTGTCAACTCCTGCCAACTCCAGGGTGTGATTCATCCAATTTTTGGGCTCCTGAAGCCAACTCCAGTGTATATTTGGGCTCCTGCTGCTGCTACTGCCAACTTCTGCCAACTCCAGGGTGTGATTCATCCAATTTTTGGGCTCCTGAAGCCAACTCCAGTGTATATTTGGGCTCCTGCTGCTACTACTGCCAACTTCTGCCAACTCCAGGGTGTGATTCATCCAATTTTTGGGCTCCTGAGGCCAACTCCAGTGTATATTTGGGCTCCTGCTGCTGCTACTGTCAACTCCTGCCAACTCCAGGGTGTGATTCATCCAATTTTTGGGCTCCTGAAGCCAACTCCAGTGTATATTTGGGCTCCTGCTGCTGCTGCTGCTGCCAACTTCTGCCAACTCCAGGGTGTGATTCATCCAATTTTTGGGCTCCTGAAGCCAACTCCAGTGTATATTTGGGCTCCTGCTGCTACTACTGCCAACTTCTGCCAACTCCAGGGTGTGATTCATCCAATTTTTGGGCTCCTGAAGCCAACTCCAGTGTATATTTGGGCTCCTGCTGCTGCTACTGCCAACTTCTGCCAACTCCAGGGTGTGATTCATCCAATTTTTGGGCTCCTGAAGCCAACTCCAGTGTATATTTGGGCTCCTGCTGCTGCTACTGTCAACTCCTGCCAACTCCAGGGTGTGATTCATCCAATTTTTGGGCTCCTGAGGCCAACTCCAGTGTATATTTGGGCTCCTGCTGCTGCTACTGTCAACTCCTGCCAACTCCAGGGTGTGATTCATCCAATTTTTGGGCTCCTGAAGCCAACTCCAGTGTATATTTGGGCTCCTGCTGCTGCTGCTGCTGCCAACTTCTGCCAACTCCAGGGTGTGATTCATCCAATTTTTGGGCTCCTGAAGCCAACTCCAGTGTATATTTGGGCTCCTGCTGCTGCTACTGTCAACTCCTGCCAACTCCAGGGTGTGATTCATCCAATTTTTGGGCTCCTGAGGCCAACTCCAGTGTATATTTGGGCTCCTGCTGCTGCTACTGTCAACTCCTGCCAACTCCAGGGTGTGATTCATCCAATTTTTGGGCTCCTGAAGCCAACTCCAGTGTATATTTGGGCTCCTGCTGCTGCTACTGCCAACTTCTGCCAACTCCAGGGTGTGATTCATCCAATTTTTGGGCTCCTGAAGCCAACTCCAGTGTATATTTGGGCTCCTGCTGCTACTACTGCCAACTTCTGCCAACTCCAGGGTGTGATTCATCCAATTTTTGGGCTCCTGAGGCCAACTCCAGTGTATATTTGGGCTCCTGCTGCTGCTGCTGCCAACTTCTGCCAACTCCAGGGTGTGATTCATCCAATTTTTGGGCTCCTGAAGCCAACTCCAGTGTATATTTGGGCTCCTGCTGCTACTACTGTCAACTCCTGCCAACTCCAGGGTGTGATTCATCCAATTTTTGGGCTCCTGAGGCCAACTCCAGTGTATATTTGGGCTCCTGCTGCTGCTGCTGCCAACTTCTGCCAACTCCAGGGTGTGATTCATCCAATTTTTGGGCTCCTGAGGCCAACTCCAGTGTATATTTGGGCTCCTGCTCCTGCTGCTGCCAACTTCTGCCAACTCCAGGGTGTGATTCATCCAATTTTTGGGCTCCTGAAGCCAACTCCAGTGTATATTTGGGCTCCTGCTGCTGCTGCTGCTGCCAACTTCTGCCAACTCCAGGGTGTGATTCATCCAATTTTTGGGCTCCTGAAGCCAACTCCAGTGTATATTTGGGCTCCTGCTGCTACTACTGCCAACTTCTGCCAACTCCAGGGTGTGATTCATCCAATTTTTGGGCTCCTGAGGCCAACTCCAGTGTATATTTGGGCTCCTGCTGCTGCTGCTGCCAACTTCTGCCAACTCCAGGGTGTGATTCATCCAATTTTTGGGCTCCTGAAGCCAACTCCAGTGTATATTTGGGCTCCTGCTGCTACTACTGTCAACTCCTGCCAACTCCAGGGTGTGATTCATCCAATTTTTGGGCTCCTGAGGCCAACTCCAGTGTATATTTGGGCTCCTGCTGCTGCTGCTGCCAACTTCTGCCAACTCCAGGGTGTGATTCATCCAATTTTTGGGCTCCTGAGGCCAACTCCAGTGTATATTTGGGCTCCTGCTCCTGCTGCTGCCAACTTCTGCCAACTCCAGGGTGTGATTCATCCAATTTTTGGGCTCCTGAAGCCAACTCCAGTGTATATTTGGGCTCCTGCTGCTGCTGCCAACTTCTGCCAACTCCAGGGTGTGATTCATCCAATTTTTGGGCTCCTGAGGCCAACTCCAGTGTATATTTGGGCTCCTTCTGCCCCTCATAGTGATGCCACTTCAACTCTCTGCAATTGTGCCGCTCTGCGATTCTATTAGCGATGCCTCTGATCTGCATGTGATATTTCTTCAAAGTATTATTTAACAAACCCAGCAGCATCCTGTGCGTGTTACAGCAAGGCTGAATGGTTTACAACCCTATTGAGGCTGTAGGAGGCTCAGAAATAGCCGTTTTTAATAGCGATTCGTCGCGAATTTATTCGGGTCGAAACGATTTTTGTCGGAAAATTCGGCGAATCAGTCGAATCGAATTTTTCAAAAGTTCGCTCATCTCTAGTCAGCACCTACATTTGTTCCTGCATATACTCAAAGCTGAAACTCTGCTTCACTGCTTTGCTCCTGGTTGCAGCAACCTTGAAGCACCCAGGAGACTTCCTTTCTCAGCTTCACAGATGTGCTTCTGCCTGCACTGATATAACCCACAATGCACAGTGGCAGGAAACCCAGCAACATTTTCTTTTGGCAGGCTTCCTGCAGCTCCATAGGACGCCATTTTGGCGGTCAAAATTGATCACAGCAGAAGATAATGGTAAATTATTTTTTATGAGCAGTGTTTTTTGAATGGGCCTTGATCCTGTTTAAAGTTTAGGTTGCTAGAATATTGCTAGAATATTTTCACACACATATATATTAGGGAATCTTTCTCTTGCAGTTTTATCACTTCATTCTTTGTTAGCACATATACCCAGTAATACGTATAGTATAATATAGTGCAGGATGTGTTTTTAACCCCTCTAACTCCAGGTACGTAAAATTCACGTAGCTGTCTCTCCTGTCGTTAACTGCCAGTTTTACGTACCTGGCTTTTACCCCTGCTAGCGTCCCCCCAACAAAAGACACTCACCTGACCCCTTTATCGAGCCGGATGGGTCTACTCTTCACCCTGGGGGCCTTTGATCCCCTGCCCAGGCCCCTCTGGCAGCTAGAGAGAGCCCGTAATGCCCCCCCCCCCATTTCAGCAGCAGTTAAATGATATTTACTTACCTCCATGCACGATCACTCTGGCTTCAGCAGAGAGCCCAACAGGCCCTCTTCCCTTGCTTCTTTCAAGGACGCGGTCATCTTCAGGACTAGCCACCTTTTGGGGGCCGGACGGATGTTGTCATCCTGCCTACGTCATCCCGCTCTCGGCCTGATAGCTCTTAAATGCGATAATCGCCTGCCAGAGGAGGAGAGGGGCATGGGGTCCTCTGATCCCCTGCTTCACTCCGTTCAGTGATCACAGCATCTGTCATCAGATAGGCAAGGGACAGATAAGCTGAAAAATGGAGTTGAGTAAACAAAACATTTTTTTTTTTAATAAAGTCACTGTGTGGTGTGTTTTTTTTATTGTTAACCCTTTGTGAACTGGTAAGGGATCCATGAGACCCCTATACCAGTTCACAAGGCAGCTAGCAGGTGACTTGCCGAGGGGGCAGAAGAGCCCGGGGATATTAGGCTTTGGGGCTTGCAGCTGGCGGGGTGGGGGGCAACCATAGCTGGCCCCTGCGCCCTGTTCTACAAGCCTCCATAGCTGGTCCCCGGGTAGGTTATGCTGGATAAGGGGGACCTCATGCCAATTTTGTTTTTTTTTTTTAAAGGGTTTTTAATCCTTAAAATACCCCACAAATGGACCCCCCCCCCCCGAAGGGGGGACCCTATGTCATTTTTTTTTCATTTTAAGCCATGTTAAACCCCAGCAGGTATAAAATGCTTCCAGCAGGAGAGCAGAAGCCAAAGTTATCAGCATGGGACACAGTACTCCAGGATGGATGGGAGGTAAGTATTAAAAAAATAATAAAACATTTTATCTCTGTTTCGTTTTTTTTTTTTATGTAACCCTATACCAGTTCACAAGGCTTAGGGGGCTGTCAAGTCACCTGCGGCTAGAGGGTGACTTACCATAAACCCCCGAGCCCCCCCCCATTACCTGCTTCCCCAAAGCTCAGGGGGGAGGGGACGGAAGGGCCCAGGGGCCATTTAGCCTATGTGGGCTTGTAGCCTGCAGGGCTGGTAGCCACCGAGGCTTGGCTCTGTGCTACAAGCCCCCATAGCTGGTTTCTGGGCTGGCTATGCTGGGTAGAGGGGACCTCACAACATTTTTGGGGGGGATTTTTAATGTTTTTTAACGGTTAAAATTCCCCAAAAAATGTAGTTCCTTCCCCCGGGGAAGAGGGACCCGTGGTACTGTTGTAATCAGGTTTTCTTGAATAAAATAAATGTTTTATTTACAATAAATGAGGCAATTAAAATTTTTTTTTTTAGTTTTTTACTCAAAATTATTTTAAAAAACTGTGGAAAAATTACAGGTTAAATCCCTGCAAAAATCAAGGTTAAACATCACGCAAAATGGTGAAAAATGACCTGTCAACAGAGAGTTACAAAAACTCAAGTAGGCGGGCAGTTAAAAGTACCTATGCATGTTGGGTATTGTTCTGCTCAGGGGACCTTGTGCTTTCAGATTTAGCTTGTTTTTTCTTGTTTGCTTATTGATATTTCATGAAAATGTGTTTATTTTGCATTTTTATTAATTTTTTTTAGGTAAACCCTGTGCAACCAAAGAATTCTTTGAGGGATCGCATCCAGAAAGAGGAAGCCACTACAATAAACTGGGTATGCCTAGAAAGCTCAACGTGTGTATTTTCAGGGAATATATGGTTTGTGGGGGGTATTCCAAATGTAAAGGGTTGTTTTGCCTGAAAAATCGCAAAGTGTGCACTTTGTCTGCATAGCTGGAATTTTCAAGTAAAATTACCATTACAAGCATGCTGTACTTTGGGGTGTTTGCCAACTCTTTCCCTGACAGTACATATGCATGTTGGGTATTGTTCTGTTTAGAGGACCTTGCTTTTTCAGATTTAACTTGTTTTTTTTTTTGTTTTTATAGTTTTTTAAGGAAAACGTGGCTTTGATTCTGCTTTTTTAATCTTTTTTAGTTAAACCCTGTGCAACCAAAGAATTAATTGAGGGATTACATCCAGAAAACTGTGGCCACATCAATAGCCCTGGTACGGCTAGAAAGCTTGATGTGTGCACTTTCAGTTAATATATAGTTTGTAGTATTTCAAATGTAAATGGTTGTTTTCATTGAAAAACTGCAAGTTGCACAGAGCACATACTATAGTTGTATTTTATCTAAAAATCTCCTAAAGTGCTGTTTAAGTTTGGGGGAGTCTCTTGGGAAGGAAAGGGTGTCTACCAATACATATGTGGTACTGTTGTAACTGGGAGAAATAGGGCTTTTACATGCAATAAGATTTCATTGAAACTTACATTTTTTATTCCAAAAAACAGTACAAATTGTAAAAAACATATTTTTTATTATTTTGCACATATTTCACCCACAAATGTTGAGAATACACTTAACAACTGACAAACAAGACATTTGATGTTAAAGCCCAGGCTCTGCTGAAAACAACTTCCCAGAAATCCCTTCAAAAATCACAGTTGAACATGTGTAGCACAAAATAGTGAACTATGGTCTGGCAAAAGATGGTGACAAAAACTCTAGGTAGGCTGGCAGTTAAAGGGTTAATGTGAAGTAGTTAGCTTTGATCTTAGCCACAGAAGCAACCATGCTATGCTGGAACACAGATATACTTTGAGTGTGAATTATATTTTTCATATATGAGTTGTATATATTTAAATTGTCCAATGGAAGTATTATATGTGCATAAGCATCCAATCAGGACAGTCATTGAGTATTTTTGTCTCAGCAGACCTAGTGCCATTTGATATATACTGGTATATTGCTTAGGAGCATCAGGCCGGTGAGGTGTTTTTGACCAAATGTTAAGGCAGAAAGAATCTAGTTGGATTTTTAGCCAGGGTACCTTGGCACCAATTGGTTTAAACATGGACTCGGGCCTTCAAACTTGTTTATAGCGGTGGTCTGGTCTACCAACTACCCATGTGTCTGCCCACGTGCTGGTAACTAATTTGGATGCTGCAGGGGTTGTTGAACCTTCTCCTAGTGCGCCATTGTTTATTATTCTTAAAGAAATTTGTTTGGCCCATTGTCCTTGTGCCACTTTTGGCAGAGGTACCCACTTGGATACCACCAGAACAATTGAGTCACGCCTATGTGCCCCTTTAGTAATAGGCTTGCCAATTGTTTTTGGTGCCATTTATGTTAGTGGCACCTAGCTGAAGTGGGATGCCACAGGGACAATTAGGTCAGCCACGCACATGTGTCTACTGCTGTACCACAATCTAATGAAAGGGGGGGGGGCTGGAGTAAATATTATGAAGTATGAATGTGTATGAGTTCAGTCCACATCTGGTTTCAGGCTTTCATTTATTGACATATGCCAGTTAGGAGGGTTGATTCTATATGGACCCTCGCAAGGCTTTAGTTCAATAGCCTAAATTAATGAACTTGAATGGCTGTGGACCCCCTCACATTTTTTTCGATAGTTGGCTGTAGATTTGCCCTTTCCCTTTGGTGGAGTGTGATGCTGGGCGTTGAATGATAGAAAGAAGGGTGGTGGCTAAACAGCATGTTGGTGGGCCCTGGTTTCTATCAAGAAGCCCTGAGAGGCAGAGTAAGAGGCAACAGCATAAGGAAGCCACATTTGTGGCATCTGCTATACCATGATGATTGATGGGCAATCTGTGTTTACACTTGGGATGACACAATTATGCTATAAATAGTTCAGAATTTGGTGATAAAGGTCCTCAAATGAGCTCTCCAGGGACCAGGTGCCCCCCTGGGAATTGCCTGGTAACCCTGTGGGGGTTAGTCTGCATATGTCTGCTTTAACAAAACTTGCAAGAACGGCAGAGTACAACACACTGCCCAATTTCCCACATTTATAATTTATGTCCCATTGAATTATAATGAATTAAAATATTTTATTTTCAAATAATGTGGGGCCAGAAAACGAGTACTCACAGTAGCCCCAGCTGCTGATACCTTGCAGTTCTTTGGCTGTCAGACTGAAGGCTGAACTTTTACTCTCTAGTCTGCTTTACCAGACTGCTAAGATGCTTACTGGATGTGGATGCTTTGGATGGTGCACAAAGGCAGGCTGGCTCTCGCTGTGCAAGGCTGGCTCTGTTATGTGCTGTTTGGTAAGTGTGAGTTAAAGCAGGAACTCCTGTGGGAAGCTTTGAGAAATAGGGCTCATTTGGTAAATAAAATAGTACAATCTATAGCAGGTTTATTGTTGTTAATCAGTGTGTGTTAATGAAGGCACACATTTAAACCAACAAACAAAAATAAGCAAACATTTTTTCCTTTTTCTCCTGGATCCCTGCTGAGCAGGCTTAATTTGAAGCAGGTGATTTATAAGAAAGGTCAAAACTCTTGGAGCCTGGCTTAGTAAGTGTGAGCTAACGCAGAAGTATCTAACTTTGAATTGAGAGTGTTATTTAAGTGTTTGTAAATTCTTCACTTAATAAAGGGATTTGTATTCCAAAAAAACTAATACAGTGTGCTCCATGCCTAAGAATGCTGTCCAGTGTACATCTTGTGCTATGTATGCTCTTCTTGAACAATCGGTCGAGGGCGCATACTTCTGTTCTAGATGAATGTGCATTGCACATTTGGAAGCTGACATTGACAATGTAATGGCACAATTGGCAACACTGAGAAGCACTGGGATCATGGAAAAGAGTCTGGAGCTCACTGGGCAGGCACTCTTTGGGTTAGGGGAGGGGGAGGGAGTTAGGGTGGGGGGACAAGAAAAGCAGGATAATGATAAGAACTCGGGGTAGGGGTAAACGTTACGGGGAGGCTAGCCATGACCAGGCACCCCCCAACAAGATTGCCCAGTTGGTAGATGAGGAAGATGTTAGCTCAGGTGTGGCACAGCTGCAGCAAGACAACACCGCTGTCTGCTCTAGTAAGGATGGGAGAACAGGGCAGGCAAAACAGGTGCTAGTAGCGGGTGACTCTATTATTAGGGGAACAGATAGGGCAACTTTTTCGAACAGTCTTATAGGGAGGGGCTGGTTAAAATCAAGCGGTCGTGGTGCATATTGCCACCAATTACATAGAAAGTAGTAGGTAGAAGATCATTAAAAATGATTTCAGGAACTTAGGCCATAAGCTTAAGGCAAGGACCTAGACTGTAGTATTCTCAGAAATACTACCAGTAACAAGAGCCACACCAGAGATGCAAAGAGATTAGGGGGGGTAAACAGGTGACTCAAAAATTGGAGTAAAAAAGGAGGGGTTTGGGTTCTTAGAGAACTGGGCCGACTTCACAGTGGGCTACTAGTTCTTTGGCAGGGTGGGGCTGCACCTCAATGGGGAGGGTACATCTGTTCTGGGGGAAAAGATGATTAAAAGGTTGGAAGAGTATTTGAGGGGGGGGGGTATAAGCAGTTATATTTAGTTACAGTTAGGAAAGAAAGTGACAGTGGGTGTAGACAGGAAATAGGGGGGGGGGGGGACATATCTAGCAGAAATAAGGGCAATATACAAAATTACCATAAGCATTTGAAATGCATGCTTACAAATGCCAGAAGCGTGACAAATAAAATCGATGAACTAGAACCGATAAATGAAGAACAATATGAAATAGTGGGGGTAACAGAGACTTGGCTGGATGAAAGCTATTACTGGGAAGTAAACCTACAGTATTACTGTGCGTTAAGGATGGACCATAAAAACTATGTGGTCTGCTTATTTGTAAAATCCTCTCTACATCCCACTTTGTGAGAAGATACATGTGAGGGAAATTACCATGTTGAGCCTGGATTGGTAGAAATACATGAAGGGATAAACAAAAATAAAATACTGATGACGTTTGCTACAAACCTCCAGACATATCCGAATACATGGAAAACGTAAAGGCAAATAGATATAGCCGCTAGATTAAATTAGGTAGTTATTTTGGGGGTCTTTAACTACCCAGATATAGAATGGGATGCTGAACCCTGTGGATCTCATAAAGAGAAACATTTTTGTCTAAGACAAAAGATGGCTACCTTTCCCAACAAGTAGAAGCTCCAATAAGGGGGAGAGCCATATTGGACTTAATACTAACCAATGTACCAGACAAAGTAACAAAATACAGGTTGGGGGAAACCTTGGAAACAGTGATCATAATATTAGTATTATTATTAATTTTCACTTAGCAGTCACTAGAGCTCCTTATCATGGAGCCACAAAAACGCGGAGCTTCAGAAAGGCAGTTTGAACAGCTTAGAAATACCCTAAACATTGGCTGGGAAAATGACTCCTGCCAGACAAACCAGCTCCTGCCAGCTTTTATGAGGAGGTAGGGGGAAGTCATTGGATATCATATATCTTGACTTTTCTAAAGCATTTGATAATGCCACCAATGACTAGAAGATGGGATGAGAGAAAAGATGAGAATGCTTGGACTGGGGGAAAATGTATGCACATGGGTGAGAAAATGGCTTAATGATTGGAAGCAGAGGGTGGTTATCAACAATACATACTCAGATTAAGTCACCGTTACTAGCGGAGTACCACAAGGGTCAGTCCTGAGCCCAATTCTCATATATATATATATATATATATATATATATATATATATATATATAATGACATAGGCTACGGAAATAAACAGTAACGCCTCAATCTTTGAGTTAAGCCGTGTAAAGTAATTAACACAAAAGAGGGCAGCAGGCAGCTACAGACAGATTTAGATAAATTGGAACCATGGGCAGTTAATTGGCAAATTAAGTTTAACACAGATTAATGTAAGGTTATACACATGGGAAGGAAAAAGGTGTGCCATGATTGCACACTAAATAAAGAAATGCTTAGTAAAACTACAATGGAAAAGGACCTAGGGGCTTTAGTTAACAATAAGCTCAACTGTAGTAATCAATGCCAGGCAGCAACTGCCAAAGCAAATAGGATCATGGGGTGCATCAGGAGGGGCATAGGTGCCCATGACCAGAGCATCATTTTACCCCTGTACAAGTCACTGGTCAGACCCCATATGAAATACTGTGTACAATTCTGGGTACATACTTAAATGTGCATACTATGTTTCTATATATTGTTTTTAATTTCTCTGCATTTGTCCTTTAACATTATTAATAGTGTTCATAAACATATTTACCTGTATAGCATCTTACATCAGAAATCATTGTTCAGGTTAAATGTGCATACTATGTTTCTATATATTGTTTTTAATTTCTCTGCATTTGTCCTTTAACATTATTAATAGTGTTCATAAACATATTTACCTGTATAGCATCTTACATCAGAAATCATTGTTCAGGTTACAACCAGGGCTAACTTCACATTTTCAATTTTTAACTAGGCTTCTAAGCCTAAAAACATACTTTGAAGTTTACAGTTAATGTATTTCCCAGGCAGTAGGCATGTTTGCTTGTCAGGATATGGGATATGGCATAAGGGCAGTCTCTGAGGGTCTATTCACACCTCTTCGCTTGTGC
Organism: Gastrophryne carolinensis; assembly: GCA_027917425.1. Classification (NCBI taxonomy): domain Eukaryota; kingdom Metazoa; phylum Chordata; class Amphibia; order Anura; family Microhylidae; genus Gastrophryne; species Gastrophryne carolinensis. The sequence goes on along the minus strand of CM051240.1, from coordinate 108,794,356 downwards.
TGCATTGGGCAACGCAGTCACAGCGCAGCATAAATATGTGAACTGGCCCATTAATAATTATGGGCAGCATTTTATGTGATCTGTCCCATTAAAAATGATGGGCAGCATTTTCCCTTGCATTGTGACCGCGTTGCCCAAAGCAGCACAAGCGGAGAGTTGTGAATAGAGCCTGCGACTGTGATCAAGCTTGTAGTCCTGGGCCATGCCTGGGTTCATATCAATACTCAGGCGGACACCAAGGTGGCATGGGGACGCGGTCTCAGCACAAAGCCAGGCTTTGATTGGTGGTCGGTTTGGGAGGTGCCAGAGGTGGGTAAGATTGTGATTTCCTATTCCTCATCCCACATGCTGCAAACAAAGGCCGGTAGCTAATGTAGAGAAAAGAAAAGCAGAATCAGCATGCATTCATTAGCAAGGGCTGACCAATCCCTTTAACCTCTCATTCTCTGGGAATGTTCTACCTCACCTCTGTGCCAGTGCAGCTATATGTTTCCTCTTTGTAATTGCCCAGCATTGTGTCATGTAGCACAAACTCTTTCAATGGAAAGCCCACTGGTTTGTCAATAAGAAGATGCCTACAGCTGCAAAGATGAGCCGCTGCGGGTGGGGAGCAGAAGAGTTCATTAGGCACAAAGGAAGGCAAAGGATTGCTTTAACACATGCAAATATTGGATATAGTCTAAAACATTCAGCCATAAAATTAAATGGTATAATTGTGCAATTAAATTACGGTTTACAGAGACATTATCCAATAAGCTTTTCTAATAATTTGTAAGGGGAAATGAGTTTATCAACATGCCCTGGGTGTCCTTTGCTGTAAAGCAGCAAATGTTTTCCTGAAAGGAAATAAGTAATGTAATCTGGCCATTTCATCAGGCTAGTCTTCTCGAAATCCATTACATTATGATAGATTTATATTGTCTGGGCACAAAATTGTAGGCCTATAACCACATGAAATGTCAGAGTCAATTAGATTTATTTAGCTTTGATTTTGTTGCAGGTATAGTCTACGGTACATGAAATGACTTTATTTGAGTGTGTTTGCAATCAGCACTTGGCATTTGTTTATGCAATGACAAATGAGCAAAATATAAATGCTTCAAAGAAAAACTAGTACATAAAAGACATGTCTGGTTTACTGGCGCATGAGTCTGTAGTAGTTAGGGAAAGGGGCTGCTGCTGTGGTTGAGGAACAGATTGGGCTTTCTTTTTTTCCTAAAACTGCCCTTGTAAGGACATTTATATAGGGAAAACGGCTGGAGTCAGGGCTAGATAGGTTATCAAGCACACTACTGTCCTTTTCAGGCCAAATGTTCAAGGGAAAGCATCTAGATTGAAGGCTAGATAAGTTGTTAAAGCGGACCTCCAGTCAAAAAATCAAAGCTTACTAAATTGCTTCCCTAAAGATCCTCTGTGGCAATTAGTGACATAAGCTTATTGAGAGGGATTAACATCATGCAGATGTTTGGAATTGCAGGCAGATTCTGCATCTTAAACATACATGACGGCAGCCACCTTGCCACACACATGGAGAAGCAAATTCTGAATAAAACAAGTTTCTCAGTCAAATTGCCTCAAATCTCTGTGCAATCATCTCTTGTTTTTAGACAAAAGTAGTAAGTAGGGATGAGCGAACCGGTTCAGACGAACCGGAATTCGCTCCGAATTTCAGGGAAAATTCGATTCGGCACGAACCCGAATTTTTTTTGGTTCGTGCCGATCGAATTTTCCCTGAAATAAAAAAAAAAAAATGCCGGCATGGTGGGAGCGGGCAGGCCGGCTACGCTGTCAGCGGGCGGCGGAAGCCGGCCCGCTGATAGCGCAGCCGGCCTGCCCGCTCCCACCATGCCGGCATTTGTTTAAAAAGCAAACACTTACCTGCATGGTCAGAGTGTGGAGGCCGGCGCCGCTCTCAGGCGCCCTCTGATGACGCGCCCTCTGATGACGCGTCCTCTGATGACAGCTAAGAGCGGCGCCGGAGCGTGGAGGCTGGCGCCGCTCTCAGCTGTCATCAGAGGGCGCGTCATCAGAGGGCGCCCTCTGATGACAGCTGAGAGCGGCGCCGGAGCGTGGAGGCCGGCGCCGCTCTCAGCTGTCATCAGAGGACGCGTCATCAGAGGGCGCCTTGTGAACTGGTAAGGGGTCCATGAGACCCCTTATACCAGTTCACAAGGCTGGGGGCTGGCAAGTCACCTGTGGTAGCCGCAGGTAACTTGCCATTAACCCCCGGCACCCCTATTACCTGCCTCCCCAAAGCCCGGGGGGGACAGAGGAGCCCGGGCCCACATAGGCTATGTGGGCTTGTAGGCTGCAGGGTGGGGGGGGGGGCACAAAAGCTGGGTTTATTTAAAATAAAGGAGAAAATTGTCTAAAAAATATTTATTTATTTATTTTTTTGTTAAAAAAAAAATATTTAAAAAAATCAATAGAAAAATTACAAACAAGACATCTCATGTTAAAGCCTAAACTCTGCTGCAAAATATATATCTATAATTTTCCTGGAAATTCCGGCAAACATCACGGTTAAACATGGCGCAGAATGGGGAAAAATGACCTGTCAACAGAGGGTGACAAAACTTCAAGTAGGCTGGCAATTAAAAGAGTTAATAGTACCTATGCATGTTGGGTATTGTTCTGCTCGGAGGACCTTGCTCTTTCAGATTTAGCTTGTTTTTTCTTGTTTGCATATTTATATTTTAGGAAAACATGTTATTTATTCAGTTTTTTTATTCATTTTTTATGGAAACCCTGTGCAACTTAAGAATTCTTCGAGGGATTACTTCCATAAAGGTGAGCCTACTACAACAAGCTGGGTACTCTTAGAAACCTTAACATGTGTACTTTCAGGGAATATATGGTTTATCGGGGATATTCCAAATGTAAAGGGTTGTTTTGGTTGAAAAATTGCAAGGTGTGCACTTTGTCTGCAGAGCTGAAATTTTCAAGTAAAATTACTGTTACGCGCAGGCTTTACTTTGTGGTGTTTGCCAACTCTTCCCTTGACAGTACCTATGCATGTTGGGTATCGTTCTGTTCGGAGCATGTTGCTTTTTAAAATTTCACTTGTTTTTTCTTGTTTGCATATAGTTTTTTTTAGGAAAATGTGGCTTGATTCTTCCGTTTTATTATTTTTTAGGGAAACTTTGTGCAACCAAAGAATACATTGAGGGATTACTTCCAGAAAACTAAGCCCACATAAACAAGCTTGGTACGCCTGGAAGGCTTGAGGCGTGTACTTCCAGAGAATATATCGTTTGCGGGGGTATTTCAAATGTAAAGGGTTGTTTTTCTGGTAAAACTGCAAGGTGCGCATAGCGCATAGCGCAGTTGTATTTTATCTGAAAATCTCCTAAAGCTCTGTTTCAGTTTGGGGGAGTCTCCTGGGCAGGAAAGGGTGTCTACCTATACATATATGGTACTGCTGTGACCGGGAAAAATTGGGGTTACGCACGCAATAACATTTTATTGACAAACATTTTTTATTACAAAAAAACACTACAAATTGCAAAAAAGAGATTTTTTTTTATTTTTTTTGCACATATTTCACCAAAAAGTTTTGAGAATACACTAAAAAAAAGGCCAAACAAGACATTTCATGTTGAAGCCCAGACTCTGTTGAAAAAAAACAATATATCATTTTCCTGGGAAATTCCTGGAAATCCTTTCAAAAATCACAGTTGAACATTCTGGCAAGAGAGGGTGACAAAAGCTGCAGGTAGGCTGGCAGCGAAAGGGTTAAGCAGAAATTTTTGTGGAAAGATGACTGCCCCCATGAAATTCAAGAGTGATTAATCTTTATGTCATTCCACAACAGGCGTGGAGTTAAGCCCTCTCAAACTGCTTATGCCACTGATCATAAGAGGGGAAGCAATTTACTAAACTTTCTTTTTCAATTGGAGGTCCGCTTTAATACCACTTGCTGCAGCCAATGGTGTGTCAGTACTCTTTAATACCACTAGCAACAGACTCTTGTGTGTCAGCACCCTTTAATACCACTAGCTCGAACCACTGGTGTGTCAGTACTCTTTAATACCACTAGCTCAAACCCCTTGGGTGTCAATACTCTTTAATCCACTCACTCAAACCACTTGGGTGCATCAGTACTCTTTAATACCACTTGTTCAAACCACTAGTGTATCAGTATTCTTTTATACCACTTGCTTCAACCACTGGTGTGTCAGTATTCTTTCATACCACTTGTGTCAACCACTGGTGTGTCAATACTCTGTAATACCACTTTCGCAATCTACTGGTGTGTCAGTACTCTTTAATAACACTTGCTCAAACCACTAGTGTGTCAGTACTCTTTGACAACACTTGCTCAAACCTCTTGGGTGTGAGTACCCTTTAATACCACTGGCTCAAACCCAGTGGTCATTTCAGACACTGTAACAATGCAGAAAGTAGCAAATGAGGACAGGGAAATGGCAGTGGTGGACCTGCTGCTACTGGTAATTAAGCTAGTGCTGCAGCGAGAAGACGTGTTTCATATCTGCCTGTTACATCTTCAAAGCAGTCCCAGCCACAAGTCAATAATGCTCTAAATGGCATACCATGGGCCATCCACCTGCCCCGTCCCAGCTGTAGACCTAGGGTTCCCAGATTCCCAACAACCAATGTTGGAGGAAGAGGATGTGGCCAGTGTACCATCACGGGACACCCCCAATAATGATGAAACCCTAGTGCTAACTGCTGCAGTCTTCTGCAATGTTGAGGCTGAGAGGGAGGCTAGCAGGTAGAAGTGGGTGGAAGAGGATGCCAGGGGTGATGACGAGGTCCTAGAATCATTGTGCACTGAGAGTCATCAGAGCAAAAGGTAGTGGTCACACAGCCCCAGGCAGCCAAAAGAAACCAGAGAAGAATGTCAGTGGTCAGTGGTCATCCCGTTGCTGCCACTGCCCACCATGTCCAGGGACTGGGCACAGCAAGGATTTCACCAGTGTGGCATTTTTTCAAGCAGTCCACAGAGGACAAGGCAGGGGTCATTTGCAAGCTAGGTCACCTAAGGTCACAGGTGCATGAAACAAGTGAAAACTCTTAATCTCAGCACCACATCCACGATCAGGCACCTGCAATCCAAAAACGAGCTGCAGTGGCAGAAACATCTAAAAAACATGGAATTTCCTGAGGCTCCCTCTGTTGGTTTGGTTCGATTTGGCTGCTAGCACCACCTCTCCAGTGACAAGGCCACCTGTTTTCCTCCAAAGGGAGGATGTGAAACCACCTCCAGCAGCAGCATCGTCCCAGGGAAGTGTTCAGCTTTCCATCCCACAAACTTTAGAGAAAAAACATTGGGTCCATGTAACCCACAAGCCCTGGCTCTGAATGTGAGCATTTCCAAATTGCTGACCTTTAGAATGCCCCAATTACTCCTGGTGAAGAAAGTTTTAAAGATCTGATGGTGGCGGCAGTTCCACAATTCACAGTTCCCAGCCAGGCTATCCCTGCCCTGCACCAACAGGTTGTGAAAAAAATAAGATGTGCACTAGGCAATGCTATTAGTTTCAGTGTCTACATCACCAGTGACACATGCGCAAGTAAGCATGGACTTACATCTCTCTAACTACCTACTGGGTCAATGTAGTGGCAGCTGGGACTGAGGCGGGAAGTACTGTGCTGCCTATCCTTCCACCATCCAGTATTGCTGGAAATCAGTCGTTGCTACCCGTTGCCTGCTACTCCAACCCTTCAGTCCATGATGGAGGAGATGATGGGAGCAGTGGAGGAGAAGGAAGGACCATTTTCCCAGGCATCAGGGGAGTCCACACATGGCTCACAGGGTGGGTTTCTGGGCAGACAGGCCAGGTATGCCACTGTCCAGCCAGCAGACTGTTTTGGAGGATTCAGAGGAGAAGGAGGGGGAGGGCTTTCCCTAACACCAGGGTGGCGCCCAGCGCAGCTCACGGGCATCCCTGGAATATGGCTGGAGGGAGAAGCAGGAGGAGGAGGAGACACCTGACACTAAGGACAGCTTCTTCTTGACTCAGGACAGCCTAGCTCCCATGAGCCACTACATGCTCCAGTGCCTGCGCAATGACTGCAGAGTTGCCCAATTACTGGGGGGGCCAACCTACTGGACCCCCACTATAAGGACAACATCTGGTGTAGGATCAAAGGTACAAATACACTATTGACAGAGTTTCCAGCTGAATTTGAGTGCTCAGTGGAGGCACAAGGCCGAAGAGGAGCAGTACCACAACACAGGGGAGGGTGAGCATGACCACAATGTGGAACAATTTATTCCATTGTTCACAACATCCACCACCATAGTATACTGCCCATATTACCAGGAGGCAGACTTTGATTAGCATGGTGGATGGCTGCCTGCCCACATATCTCCTGGTACTGAGCGATGGACCCTCCCCGTTCAATTTCTGGGTCGCTAAACTGAACGCATGGCCAGAGCTTGCCCTCTGTGCCTAGGAGGTGCTGGCCTGCCCTGCAAGTGTCCTATCAGAACGTGTGTTCGGCACCGCAGGGAGTGTCATCACAGACAGGAGGATTTGTCTATCCACAGCTAACATGGACATCCTTACATTCCATAAGATGGACAAGTTGTGGATCCCACGAGACTTGGCTGTGCCAGCACCTGAATGAGTGGGTAAAGTGTTTGCTACCTCCTCCTCCACCTCTGCCACATCCACCTCCTCCGCCGCTTCAACTTACACTGCCACATCCACCTCCAACATTCATGAATGTATTTATTGATGTTAATATTTATTAATTTATGTATGTATATATGTATATATATATATTTATTTATTGATGCTAATATTTATTTATGTATTTTTTTATTTATGTTTTATTGATGTTATTTATATATATATATATATATATATATATATATATATATATATTTTTTTTTTTTTTTTTTTTTTTGATTAATTTATTTAATTATCTATGAATGTTCTTTAATTTTTAGTTTTTAGTTTTCTGGCAATATTTTGAGTACTGTCCCTTTTGTGCAGGGCAATGGTGTCCCCTCCTCCGCCCCCCCCTTATTTGGCCTTCAAGCCCCGTAAAAAATAAATATTTTGTTATTTTATTTATTATTTTTTAATTTTTTTTATTTTCTGTTATTATTCTGAGTATTTCTCACAACCCATTTTGTGCAGAGCAATCTCCCTGGTGCCCCCAAATTTGGCCTCCAATCCAAGTAAAAAAAATAAGATTATTATATTTTTATTTAATTTTTTTTTTGCTTTCTGTTATTATTTTGATTACTTCAGCCCGTTTTATGCTGGCCAATTGTCCAGCCCCCACCCCCCAGTTTTTTATATGTATTTATTTTAATTTTTTGTTTTGTTTTCTGCTATTATCACCCAGGTGTTCCCATCCTAATTTGGCCTCCAACCCCCATTTCTCCCATTTCGTTTTTTTCTTTGATGTATATATTTATTTATCTTTTTTTTGTTTTCTGTTATTATTATGAGTACTTTCCCTATCCCATTTTTTGCAGGGCAATCACCCAGGTGTTCCCATCAATTTGACTTCAGTGGAGTTCATTATCGGGTTTGGGTTGAGTTCGGAGACCCAAACTAGACTTAACCCGAACCTCAGCAGGTTTGACCATCCCTATTGCCAATACTAAAGCAAGGTTTTTAGTAACCAACTGAAATGACCTCAGCTAAATATTTCGTTTTGATTGCCTTTTTTACTTTTGTTTAGATCAGTGATGAGTCAACTCAAAGGCAGCACTGTCTGAGTTTTCAGAATTCCTTATAGTTTATGTGAGGTCACCTCATTGGACACCCAATGCTCTAAAACAGGCAACAGTGGGAAATAGATTTTGAGAGTACAGGGCGTGCAATGATTTCCTTACCAGCATGCTGCAGATTAACGCAGCAATCGCAGACCCATTGAGGTTTTTCCAAGATAAACCAAAATTAAATGATCAGTGATGTATTACTAGTTTCTGTTCATTATGCTTTCTTGCCCCCTGTGTTGACCTGTGTGGACCTGTGATGCCAGGGGTGTGAAGAGGGGGGTCTTCTTTAACTCTGGTGTGTATTCTCTAGGGTATGGGCATTTTCTCACTTCTCTCACTCACACACTGTCAATCAAAAAAGTCTCTTGAGGAAGATTGTACTTACTTTAATGGAAAATAATGCTAATCTCACTCACAAATAGCAGTTAACTATTTAACTAACTCACTTCTTCAATACAACAGCAGGCCTTAGTTTGACATTCAGCTGTTCCAGTCAGCACAGCCAAGTTCAACTTACACAAGTAGGTGACTGGACCTTTAGCTCTCGTCTCTGTTTTTTTGCTGCCTGGCCTAGTTCTAGCTCCAGGTTTTCCCAATTCCTGCATGTCCTTCCTCTCCTAGAGAGAGAAGTAAAGGCTCCAGGTTTTCACATGTAAATTGGGTTCCTCCAAACTAAGTTCTATTATTTTTATACTTTACAAGCTGCATGCTTCTTCTTAGGTTAACTTGGAGTAGTTAGGTCAGTATAGCCTAGCCTAGCAAGTTCTATTCAATGTGTATGTGGGCGGAGGGGGGGGCTTAGAGTCTGGGCATTTCCAAGATTATAATCCCTGTCTGGATTTGTAGGCACTTTCTCTATATCATGGTAACTCTTACATCAGCCTGCCTTGGAATATATCTGATGCTTTGTAATGTATTAGACAAATCTCCCCAACTATCAATCAGGCTAACTCCACTGTAAAAAGCTGAAGGTCAGAATTAATAAAGAAATCCTAAGGATGAACAATGGTGTGTTCTTGTAGTTGGGCTAATTGACATGTGGAGTGCACAGCACAAGCAACTTCATGAACAATCCCTTTAATGAATAATTAGCAGACAAATTCACCAAAGGCAAATTGTCTACTCACATATAAGACTTACATTTGTTTTCTCACTCACTGAATCTGCTCATGGAAATAGGCTATTAGTTTATATCATTAATAAATACTTGATCTGCTTCCATGCAACAATACATAGTAAATCATAGCTGGTAAATACTGCAAATAAATAATAGCTATGTATGAGAATATAGAAACGCTTTGTTTGGAACTTTGTTCCCATGATCTATTTATAAAGCCAGGACTGTAAGTGTAACTCGGGGGCAAGCTTGGAGGAAAGACGCACAGGAAGGGATTCTTTATTGTAAGAGCAGTGAGACTATGGAACTTTCTGCCAGAGGCAGTATTCATGAGGAGTTCTCTAAAAGTGTTCAAAAGTGCTCTGGATGCCCTCCTTGCATATAATAACATTTCTAGCTATGGCTACTAGACTTCTAATAAACAGGCTGAAATGGATAGACTAAAGTCTTTTTTCAACCTTACATATCATGTTACAATGGGGGTCATGCTAAATATTTGGTGAAGCCAGTGTGACTTGCAGTGTGAATTGTGGTGTGGATTGCAACCTGCATCTTGGTCTTTTTAGCTTTTAGACAAAAAAAAAGTGCAAAACATGTTTTTCTACCTTTTTCTCCCAAAAATGACCAGTACCTGTGATGATGCGTAATTACAGGTGAGGTACATCATTTTTCTGAGGTAAGGGTATTTGTTTCTAAGTTTGGAAACAACAGAACCCTATGGGCTATGCAGAACAATGCTGTGAAATCTTTAGCATAGCCCATAGGGTGCTGTTATTTCCAATCTTTAAAAATATATCCTCACATCACTGGAGAATAACGTACCTTAACTATAAGAATGTGCCGTCACATGTACAGGTTTTTATGGGGGAAAATGTAGGACAAAGACTTTTTCTTGCACTTTCTTATGTGTTATCGCTAAAAAGCTCACCGGGATGCAGGTTGCAATCTACACCCCAATCCACAACGGAAGTCACACTGGCTTCACCAAATATGAAGTCTCTGTATGTCTCCATGAGCATATTTATTTTAAATCCACAATAGCCAAGTAAAATATATAGAAGCAATTTTACCCTCTATTGTTACATGTTTTATATGAATATTGAACCTGAGGCTAATTCAAGAAGTTAAAGAAAACTGTCACTTACTAACACTGTCATAAAGTATACTATGCCTGCCTGCTTTCTGCAATGCAGTGCAGTTCAATGAACAGTGCCAGAGGGAAAGGGGTATGCATTGCACATGCCACATTATACAGTGTAAAAATAAATGTTTGTGATGGCTTGTATGTTTTGATGTTACCATATGCTTGAGAAAAGGACTGCTTTATCATGTCACAAAGCAGCACAGTACACGGTTATATCATCAGCGACAGAGCACTGAGCCGTTGTTCTGCGCATAAGAAGTCGCACTGTGCAAGGAGCCCTCATCAGACACAGTTTATCAGCGCTGCTTTTCCTTGCAAAACACAGGACACACATGACAAGGCAGAAGCAGCATGATGCTATGGTACAGGGCTATTGCTTGTGCTTTGCCAGATGGCAGACCCAACAATGTAATGCTCAGCTGCCTAATGCCACCAATGGAGAGGGCTGACTGCCTGACTGTAGAGCTCTAAATGTTTTATCATTTTAGACATTCATGGTAGACGATTAGAAGATGGTAAAAGTAATGTACTGTATATTTGCTGCATATCTTCTGAAACAAACATTTAGCATGGCAAAACTAATATAAGCTTCATATCAAAATGATAAGCTTGACCAAAGGCGTAACTAAATTTGAGTAGCCCAGTTACTGACATAGGGACTCATACAGTAACTTTCATGTTATGAACAGCCCTTTAAAATGCAGATTTTTCGACAAATTAGATACAATTAGGCTACTATACACTGAGAGATCAAATACAACTGGTGTTTCCTTTTTTGCAGGATGCCAGGTGAACACAAATCAGATACATAATGTCGAGGGGCATGTTGCCCTGCTGAAAATATGTGCCCATATGTGGTAGCTTGCTCCACTGAGCTTGATTAGCTCTTTATTAGCCTTTATCAGGAGTGAACCTAGCTTCTCTGCTGCCTGAGGCAAACCATAGAAAGTCACCAAGATGTGTTGCTGCTGCTGACCTCAGTATGTGCCACTCCACTGCTCAATACAGCAGTGTGCTGCTCCATCTGGCTCCTGCCTGGCTCCTTCCTTTGATAGGAGCGGTGCCAATTTACTGTGGGGATTAGGGGGCAGGGCCACTGATCCACCAATGATTAACTAAAAATATTACCTGCGCCTCCAATCTCCACTGAATCACTAATGAGGAAATAGTTTTAAAAAAGTGACTCTATAATACTGATTATATATCATCAAAAATTATTCTTCAAAATTGGATCCATACCACCCCCCCCCCTCCTTCCAACACTTTATGGAAAATTTACAACAATTTTTCAAATAACAGACAAAGGAAAAAAGGCAACCAATTTCTATATCAAACCTTCAAAGAGACCACATGGTATTTGACAAGAGTGAAGGAAGGAGATCCCCCAGTGGACCTCTCCGATGCATGTGTTGCTGGGATGCCGCAGCCCCGCCTTGACCTTTCTACACCTGCCAGAACAGGGAACGATGCGCACAGCAACAATGTAAGTAACTTACTATGTCTAATGCAAACCTAACAGGAGAAAGTAAAATGTGATGCACTTTCATTGACACGTTCTTCAATGATGTAATTTTTATGAAATCTGTCTTTTATGTACACTGTACCTACATTGAAAACTCAATAAAAACAAATAAAAAAAAGCAACTACAGTGAGTGCCATACCTCGTACAGTGCAGTCTGTGACAGCTGCCTTACATGGCCCCATTACAGGTACACCCCTGGGCTTTACTTACTGAAAGATCACATAGTCAAGTAGACAGCCACAGACGTTATTTTGAGAAATACATTCAGTAGAATAGTTCATACTGAGGTGCTCAATAACCAAGATTTGTTGCAAGAAAGTCTTTAACACCACTCACCCGGTTTCTTATTTTATCAGTTCGTTCTGCCCCGCTGCTAAGTAGTATTGGGGAACTACAATCACTTTTTAACCGTAGTTCGCTTTAACACCTAAAAGAATGGATGGGGCTTAAAACTGGAGAAATAAATAAGAAATAAGAAGGTTCATTGAGCAACCATTGGGCTTTGAGACAACATTTACATTTGCTCTAGGCTTATGTTGCATTAGTCTTGATTCATCAATGTTTTTTTTTTTTACAGAATCTCAGTTGGCATTTTAACAGTATAAGTGATGCATTAATCAGAGGAGTAGCTAGGCTTTCTGGCACCCGGGGAAAACATTCAAAATGGTGCCCCTCCACCTGTGCTCCATGCTTCCCTTTGCCCCCCCCCCCCCCATCTGCTGCACCCGGGGAAAGTGCCCCCCCCCCCCAGCTATGCCCCTGCATTAATCCCTGACCCTGGCCATTTAGTATAACTCTCTTTGCAGTTTCTATATAGATAAGTTGCAATATATGCAAAGAGTTTGAAATGGTGAGGGCTGCATAGAAAGTCCCCAAGCTGTGCTGTTTTTAAGCAGCTTAGCATCATTGCTTTTCTTGCATCTAAGTAGAAGCTTACTGTTTGTTCCTGCTTCCAACCATGAGGCATCCTTGGAAAATGGTGCACATGTTTTTACCACTGATGATGATTAGAAAATGAGAACTGAAGCTGAAAAGGAGGACACTATCAGCTTAAAGGGTAATTTCATTTCCGATGGCATTTTTCAAAGTTTCCATTATTGTGTGGCTATAAGTGTATGTACTATAAGCAAAGCGGTGTGTTAAAAGAACAGGTCAGACCCTTCCTGACTTGCTAATCATCTGATTGGCTGAGGCTGAGACAAGAGTATTTATCCTTTCTGCTCTAATTCAACGTCTTTAGCTGGGAGAAAAACAATGTTGTGTTTCAGTAGCTAAAAGGGTTACTGTCGGAATTCTCAGCTGGAGAGATGATTGCTGCTGTGTGATTTAGCCAATGCTTCTAGTGAGTTCACCTGTTCCAGTGGAATGATTGTGGGAGTTATAGTCAGAAAAGATACTGAGAGTTTCACTATAGGGCAGGGAAGCCACTCCTGTTTTACAAAAACAGACTCAAAGGAATATAAGAAACATCAAAACAGCAATCCTAATACAAATGTTTATTTTAAATTTCAGAGGGGGGAAACAATTAGGCAGAACACCAAAAACCAAAATATTGTTATCTATATTCTTATATGGAAAAAGTACACCAGTAACAGGACTGTGGCAACGCTGATCACCAAAAATGCAATAGGATTATGGCTACATGGCAGTATAAAGTAGGTTTGGGACACCACACCCCCCCCTTTCAAACTAAGTTCTGTGAATCGTGGTCGCTGGTTCAGAGCAGTAGAGAAAAATAGGGCGGCAAGGCAACTGGGTATTTGGTGCAGTTTTGGGCTAGGTTGGACAGACATTATGAGACGACAACACTAATATTGCATAGGAGTGCCTCAATTTAATTGTGTTTAAAAACCTCATGGGGGTCTGTTATTTACAACATTTGTTTAAAAAAACTGTGCCTCATTGGAACCTCACCTGTAGAACAGCCTCATAGCAAAACCCATTCAGCTGTAGTAGATTATACATGTTTCTGGGATCCTTTAAACATAACAAGGCAGCAGCACTGGAAGTAATAAAACTTTCAGCTACATCTGTCAGCTGTCAAAAGCCAAACCGCTCCTTGCTGTAATACATTGTAAAAAGACAGATGTGCAAATGCTTCTACAATGCAACAATGGATGTTTCCTGCTGTGTGACATTGATAGCTGCTGCAGGAGGGACCCTGGCCTTTTGATACTGGTGATGTACCCTTTTTGATTCCTAGTGAACACATGGCATATGTAGGCTATTTGGCACTGCTAGGGCTTTCAGCACTTTATTAATTGTTCTCTTTTTTGGCACTCTTGCACTCATTTTACTGCCTCAACCAATGTTTAGATGCACTTTATTTTGAGACTACCTGCCCATATTTAATGAATTGTTTATTTGATTATTAATTAGATTAGCTACTTCCCAGGCATCCCCCACAGCCTTAGGCCCTCCTTATTTATGAAGGAATAGCGACAGGTAGCGACTGGTGAGCGGCCGGTAATGACGGGCCCCGCCACAAGAACACCGGCTCCCCACCACAATCACACATTTATCAAGCCAATCCTGCTTAGCGACTGAGATAGCGCCAGATAGCCACTCATTCATCATTATTCCAGCCTCAGCCCACAGCGCCAGCGTCCGACCTTGAACAGCAACAGGTATGACCTCTCGCTACCTGGCGCTCTCCAATGCATTTCAATGGAACAATATTTAAATATTCATAATTAATTGTTTGTTTTTTTTTAAATGTAAAAAATTATGTGACCACTTCTGCCAATTTAGAAAAAAAAAATTGTACAGAATTGATATTACAGGTCTGATATTAATGTATTCATATTACCAAATTATTTAAAAAACTTGTTTTTAACCCATCGCCGCCAGCTCTCTGGGGTTTAAACATGGATTTTACAGCGCGAGAATTTTTTGAGCGTGATTTTTTAATGAATATGGTGGGAGCCGGTCGCTAGGGCCAGTCGCTATCATGCGCTCCCATACAGAGCGGAACCTGTCAAATAGCGACTCCTCACCCAATATTCAACATTATGGCAAACCGAGTCGCTATCAACTACCGAACGGCCAAGCACAGCGACTACTAGCGGGCGCTCTGAAAATGGCGCTACAGCCGCTCAACTGTCGCTACCTGCCGCTATTAATGAATCGGCCTCCTCGTCTTTATGTCTTTTAACTTTGTCTTTTATTGCTGATTGTTTGTATACTTAATAAATATTTTTCACAATTTTGAATATTTGGTTGGTGTGTGGCCATTTAAATGGGGTACATTTTGGGGTATCTCTAGAACCCCACTTAACGTGTACTTAATCCTCTGACATCGTAAAACAACCAGATGTACAGCTGGTACAATGTAATCTCACAACTCACTGCGTTGTATGAGTCATCTTTTCATTGTACTGCTTAAAAATTCTGCATCTGTTTTTGGTGAGCTGTCTAGAAGGTTCTGGGCTAAAACCTACCAGCTAATACATACAGAGTGAGGGGAAATGATTTGAACTTTTGAATATAATTATTAAAATATTGGCCCAAAAATCTAATTAGATTAACCTATTCTTTCTAACAGCGAAGCAGACAATAGCTAGGGATAGAAAGTTTCTCGCCAACTTCTGTAGTCACACCCCTTGTTTTGTGATGTAATGACTTCTTCTATTGGATGGCCAATTAAAATCTTGTATGTTTTTCTTTTATCTTTTTATTTTTTTTTTCTTATTTATCTATTATCACTATTTTTATTATCTGAGAGATCACTATTGATTACCATCTTTTCTCATTCCTGTTGTTATTTTGGGAAAATTTTTTATGACTTTAAAAATTCTCTAATAAAAATATTAAATAGAGAGTTTTATTTTGCACTATATATTTGTTGGATTGGAAATTCTCTGCAAGCTACAGATATTCAACTAAACATGAAAAAGGCTCTCAAAATCCAATAAGGTAATTCCCATTGATTTACCATGTACTTGTATTAAATATTTTATTGTAGCTAAGAGCCTTAGCTGGCAGAATATGTATTTGTCCAAGGTAGAAGAAATCTGAATCACTATTATGTGTTGGTGAGTGATGGCCTGGCCTCGGATGTTTGGGAATTCATAATGAACCTAATTGTACATTTTATTTAATTTTAGCACAGGAGTGAATCCCTCAGCTCTCATCCATCAGCTCATATCCTTACACAATAAATGACAGCTACAACTGTGCATGAAATCTGAGTCATAAAAAAAGGAAAACTGAAAAATGCTGATAACCCAACGAAAGACATTAACTGAATAAAAGTATCCAAGCAGGTGGAACTATATTTGCATTATATTATTAACATAATTTTGTATAGACTGTCTGCCTATGGTTGCAACATGTTATTTGGAAAATAATTGGAATGGGATACAAAGTGTACCTAAACTCTTAGAGCTGCAACACACAGAGAGGGAGTTAAGATGTTTGTAAGCTTGACCCCTCTAGCATGATGTGCCATAAAATGTTGCCCTCTGCAGCTGCCACATGATCTATATGACAAAATAAAGTTACCACCCTATAAGACGCACTTATTTACCCCCAAAAGTGGGGGAAGAAATTAAACTCACATCACTTCTGATGTCCTTGCCATTTGCGCCGCCCTGCAGTCCACATTGTTCTCACCACCACCACTACATCTCCTTGCCACACTGCCTATGGAAATGGAGGGGGGAATGCCGCACTGCCTATGGGAATGAAGGGGGGTAAATGTCACACTGCCTATGGGGAATGGGGGGGTCGGAATGCCACTCTGCCTGTAAGTGGGGGATTCTGGACCTTGCCTATTTTTTGGTTCTTGGGGGAACAGTGTTTTAGCACAACACTTGGTTCAGAATATTTTTCTTATTATTTTGCTCCTCCGAATCCTAGGTGTGTCCTATGGGCAGGTGTGTCTTATAGTGCGAAAAATACAGTAGTTTTTGGTCTTCTTTCATTCTGTGACGGGGAGGCCGATTCATTAATAGCGCCAGGTAGCGACAGATGAGCGACTGTAGCGTGATTTTTTCTGCGCCAGCCAGTATTCGCTGTGCTTGGCCGGCATTAGCTTTATGACAGCGACTCAGTCGGTGTGCGGTAATGTTGAATACGGGCTGGGGGGTCGCTGTTTCACAGGTCCAGCGTTGTATGTGAGCGCCTGACAACGAATGGCCAGAGCGAACGGCTAGCTTCATATTCATCAAAAAATCACGCTCCGAATGTGCTGTCGCTGTCCATTCCTTGTTTAAACCCCAGAGCGCTGGCGGCGATGTGTATTAACTAGTTTTTAACCCCTAAACAACCATATTTTTTGAATGTAACATTATACATGTTTTTAGAATCATTTTGTTATATGAATACATTAATCTCAGACCTGTTAGATCAATTCTGCACATATTTTTTTTTTTTTTTTTTTGACTTAAAAATAAATCCTAACATTGCAGAAGTGGTCTCCGATTTTTTGACATTAAAAAAAAAAAAAAAAAAAAATAATACCAATTAATTATGAATAATTATAGATTGCTCCATTGAAAAGCATTGGACATCGCCAGGGAGCGACAGCTCATACCTGGCGCTGTGAGGGAATTTGCAGCGGCGCTGTTCGGTCCAGGCGGCTTCATGATGAATGCCGCGCTAGCCGTCGCTCTCGCCGGCGCTAGCCTCATTTTGCTTGATAAATGCGTCATTGTGGCCGACGCCGGGCGTACTTGAGTCGGTAGTCGCCGTTAGCTGCCGCTACCTGGCGCTCGTCAGACACTACCTGACGCTATCGCTTGATGAATAAGGGCCTTAGTTTCCTATCCTAGAGAGGAATTGTATCTGTTTTCATACAAAATGTTGGAAGATAAGGAGATAAAGCATTTTATAGTTGCATTTATGAAAACATAGTATTTCTATGTGATATTGTCTCTCTACACAAGGCAGGCTGGCAGCACCAAAGCTTTAGTTTTTGCTATAGAAAGGCCACACTAAACTAAAAGTTATATATGCCTCAGACCTGGGAAAGCATGCCTACACTCAAAAGTTGGGGGAGGAAGGAATGCTGTGCAAGGGAAGCTATGTAACAATGTATATCTATGGGTCAGCAGCCATACAGCATTAACCCTTTAAGTGCCATCCTACCTAGAGTTTTTGTCACCCTTTGTTGCCAGGCCATTTATCACTATTTTGTGCTACGCATGTTCAAATAGCTTACACTACTACGGGCTTCAGTGTAAATTTACTAAACTATGATTTTTTTGACTGGAGGTTCCCTTTAAATACTTTTGTAGGACCGATTTGGGAGTTTAATACCAAGTCTCAAGTTTCAGTTAAAATAAAAAAAAACATGATTCTGCTACAGTTGATTAAAGTGAAAAATATTTTAATATATAACAATATATAACAGTACAATGAAATAAGTGAAACGTAATAAACAGATCCCTAGATAACTATAATGTGTCTCATTTTATTGCAGTACTCAGGAAACATGACTGAAACTAAACCAGCAAACTAGTGAAATCTGCAGCCCAGGAATAAATACTTTTTTAAACAATAACTGAAAGATTAACATAACATGGATGTGGAAATGCACGTTATTGGTTATATGAAAACATTTACACTTTTTTGAGTACTACTGGTATTTTTGCTGGAAAGCACCCTACCAGCTATATCCTACAAGTCACTTATGATGCCTAGTATCAAGCATAAGTGTGCATAGGTGATAGAGAGTGTTCGCCTGGCCAGAAGAATTATAACAGAGTACCAAGAGGGATGTCTATTAAAATGAGTAATATATAAATAAAACAAACATGCAAGTATAATGAAACTAAATATAACCATACTTCATTTACACTACAACACAGAACACATACTGTATCAGTACTTGTCAGGGAACAGCGGGTCACGTGATCCAACTATAAACCAGGGACCTCCGGACACACAGACTGCATTCCCCAAAACCCTAGTCCGAGTCCTCCTATCAAGAATACCAGGCCCAAAGCCTACGGACACGCAAATTCTTGGTCTAAGGCAAACAGATCGCCTTAATTTAAAATTTAAGTTTTAATGCTATAAGCACACTAGGCAGTGATAACAAACATTTGGCTATGATGGAATAGGAAATTATACAGATGATACAAAATGCTGTTCTGAGACAGTTACAGGATAGAGTGAGTTACACGGAGAAACAATAGTCAGTTACCTTAATATGCAGTTGCAGAGTAGTGGTGATGGGGAGCTCCCACAAGAGGTAAGTGAAGAGCTTACAGATGATTTTGGACACCTCCAGCACGCTGCCGCGAGACCCCTCCACGTAAGTGACCAAGTTCTCATCCCCTTGCCCTACCATTAAGCAGGGCTCTCCCCGCCACCTCTCCCACCCCTCCCAGACACAGATCCTGAATCATTCCTTTGAAGCACCAGGCTATCACACCTTTCCAAGGAAGAAGCAGGCAGGCTCCTCTGTGTCTCAGTAAGGTGTTAGGTGAGCAGCAGGGGAGCAGCAGGAAAGCAGCAGCAGGGGAGCGGCAGGGGGGCTTTGAAGCTCAAACTGCCTTTCCTGAGTGTCAGGACCCCATGCCCATATATGGACTTCCTTTTCCTGCTGGCCTTGTAATGGCAGACATTTGCTAAGAACAGAGAACCTTAAATGGGGATGCCAATAGCGATAAAATGCAATGTAATATTTGCCCTATTCCTCACAATACTCCTTCATTACACAAATACACATCACCTGGCATGTTTCAACCCAATAAGCATTCGAGTTTATAGAATTTGTAGTTGCACAAAATACATAAAAAATATGATATGGTTGAAATACTCACAGTGTATGTCTCACTATCTACAGTACATAATGTCAACAAAAAGAGAACCTGGAGAAATCAGTGGTAAATGCTTGTGATTTACAGACAGTGCTGCATAAAATACATATATCTGTAGTGCAAATCACTGCATTGGGAAAGGAATATTTCCAGAAACCATTGTCTGTGAACACAGTTTTCTGTACAATACACAAATGCAAATTAAAGCCATATCATGCAAAGAAGAATCCATATATCTACATATTCCATATCCCACTGGGCCAAAGGTAGTTTACAATGGACAGAGGCAGTATTAAAACTGGTTTGTGGTCAAATTAATCAAAAATTGGTCTGTTTACCAATGAAACAATATGCTGCTTGACAATATTTGACATTATATGACCACGTGAGAGTCCTTCTTCAAGATCAGGAACATAAAGCACTGGTAAGGCTAAGTTGTGTCCTGCAACATTGGGGTATACATGCCCATGCCATTTTCCCTCTGCATGTATTTTACTTCCATCTGCTAGGTAAATAGTCTCTTTGTTCAGAACTCAGATCAAGTTCTGTGAAAAAGCTTCTGTCACATATCATGAGACTGGTTGCTCCCGAGTCAATGCCTTAGCCTAGAAATGTATGGTTGTCTGTCAGGCACACTCTGTGTGTCCCTGTTTGTGGCATCTAAAGCACAAATTGGTTTCCGTGTTGTGTATCTTTGTGCCTGTAAATGTAAGAGTGGTTCTGGTGGCAGTTTCAGTGGAGTCATGGTCAAGCTCCTTTCTTCACTGATACTCACTATGAGGCTGGTCTTAACAATTGCTAGTGTTAGATCTGTATCAGGCCTTGACTCCAGCGCATTAATCAGTGCAGTCTCGGGTAAGCTGCACAACAAAATGGCGGCGGCGTGACTGTCTGTTATATTCTCACCAACTGATCGGAGTTGTGCGATCACTTCCAGCATGGAATTTATATGCCCCTACATGTCCTACTCTCTGCTAAGCTTCATTTTGAAAGTTACCTCAGCAGAAACAACTTGCTGTTTAAGTTGGATCTCTCATGCAAACTTTGCAGTACATCCCACATGCTTTTTGCTGTATTCTCACTGCATATGTGAATAAGCTGATCGTCTTCAACTAGTAAGCTTATGGTAGCCCATGCCTGCCTGTCTGTTTTTTTCTGTCCCAGTCCTAATAATTATCCTGTGGCCTCTCTGTAGTGATAACCTCCTACAAGTCATCTCTCGATAATAGCTTTTCCACTTTAAACTTTCAAAGCTGATAATTGTCATTGTTCAACTTGTCCACTGAGAGTTTAAGCTCTGAGCTGCTGGTCATCCTCCGTTACATATAAGAACAGCCTTGTTGTATATGGGCGATGTCTCTGGAAAGCTTCTTTATGTTGATCTCCCCACCAGCCGGGTTGTCTTCCGTTCTGGGCATTGCTCTGCCCGGGACATGTCTGGTCATTGGACTTTATCTCATCGCTGTGGCTTAATTCGGGCACTGGGCACATAGCCTGTTTCAAAGTGTGAGTGATGGGTGCGGAGTCATGCATGGAACATGCATGCAGTAAGACAAGGTCACTTTAACATGGTGGCTAACACAGACAGGAAAAGAGAAGAGATAGAGTAGAGCTGAATATACATGAATACAACATTGCAGAAATATGCCTAGAGATACTACAGTTAAACCAGATCAACAGCCTGGCACAATTGGAAAAGAAAACTTCCCAAAACTACCTTGCCGTATCTGTACGCCTGATACTAAAGCATTGTCAGCACTTACATTTACTCCTGCATCTACTTATGCTGAAACGTCAAACGCCATTTTGGTGCTTTCTTTCCCAGCATGTCAGCCATGCCTGGATTCAACTGATATAATTGACAATGCACAGTAACAGGAAACCCAGCAGCACCTACTTCTCCCACATAATGGAAATCAATAGACATATGCCTTTTTCATACCCCCTTGTATGTAAGACTATAAATTAATATGAAGTAAAACATTGCAGTGAAATTCATAGCTGAATCTTTATCACTGCATTGATTAAAATAAATTATGTAAACTGTCTTACAGCTGTGTTTAACCAGGGCTTAATTGCTAGCTACTTTTTTATGTAATTTCCTAATTTAATGCCACTTGTAATATGTACCAAGAACCCCTATTAAGTTAACTGCAAACAAGCAGCAAAATAGTTTTCAGCCGTACGAAATGTAAATGGGCTGAAGATACGTGAAGCCGCTAAAAGACTGCTAGCAAGAAAAACGGAAACACCTTTTGTTCCAGCACAGCTGTGTTGCTGAAGACCTTGGTAAATCATGTCCATGTCTCTAACAAATGCTGGGAGCCTGCTGACTGTCTGCGACTTTAATTGATTTTACTGTTATCTGTTCTGTAAACAACATTCCTTTATTACGGCTTTCACTTGTTTCTTCTGTGCCTGTGGTTACACTACTTAAGAATGGTACAGACATTTTAAGTTAAATTGTAGGAAAAATGAAAATCCTGCAATTAAGAAGCCTCCATTTTAGCTCAATAATAACATGTATCTTCTTGTATATATGAATTTTATTGGTTAGTGCTCCACTTGTGGTCACATGTAGACTAATCATCCGCAATAAATCGAATGTCAAACACTACTGTAGGTTCTAGATACTGTTTGCTGCAGAGTGAGCATAGATGCATCTAAAGCCTCGGGTGAAAAATTAGTTCACACTGTACCAGAGAAATCTTGCTTACCAGTATCAAGTAAGTTAGTTGCTACTCAACATCCAGGTGCACAACTCAAGTTGTTGTGCCGCCAAATCAATCTCCGACACCAGTGGTTTTAAGAATAAAGAACAGAACTCATTGTCTTAGGTACATGTAAATATTTTTAAAGGGCATTGAAAGTTCTTACCTCTGAAGTGACCATGTGGCTTCGAGGTACCAGCTGGTTCTGATGTCTGAATTAGATGTGGGATTTCCTAAACCACCACATAATCCTACATACAATGTCACCAAACAGGTTGTGACTGCCATCACATTCTGACACCAGTTGTTTCCACCAACCCATATGGCTCTAGTCTGAATCTTGGTCTGCCACCTCTTGTTGTGTGAGAAGCTGCCTGTTATTCACAAAACACTGGCCTGCTTCCTGTAATGAGTTAGGCTGACCATGAGTTTGTGAATTGTAAGATTGGCATAACCTTCATTTGTGCTTGAATACATTTGCTTCATTTAGAAAGGGTTTGATTAAAAACTCGGGGGGTCTCCAAAATTATTTCACAGAAATCCATGTTACCTCCTCTCCAGCAATGTAGATAGCCACATGGGGAGATGCCGCATCTGTCGTATAAATGCTTCCCACACTGGGGGCCCACCATTATCCTTGGCAGGACGCCAAGGTGGAAGCAAGGGGGAACTCTGTCAGCACCAGATGCTGGTGGACATCGGCCAAGGCAGCAGACCAAGTGGAAGCCCCTAATCCAGCAGAGAGGACTCCATCTGGTAGGCAACAGAGGAAGGTTGATGCAGAAATGATAAGTAACATTTTATTTAAAAAATACATTTTTTGTCTTTCTTTTTTTAAAACTGTTTGTAAACTAGTATAACATTCCACATTGTAGGGGGGAGGGAGTAATTGTATTCAGCATTTGGAAGTACCAAGCGACAGATACTAGGGACCTTCGTCCCTACTATGGCCCCTTCAATACTAAACATCACTCCTGAACATTCACTCTTCTTCAACTCCAAGCCAGCCTGCACACTCATTGCCTAGGGAGGTAATAAGCCCTCTCTGTGTCCAGGGAGCTGCCTGTCTAGACTGCCTTCCAGATACCCTCTGGAAAATGTCTTCTATCTACAAAAAACATATTAATTTCAGCCTACCCTGAATAAGAGTATGTATGTTTCCCTCACCCTGTACATACAGATTGCTCTCATTAAAAAGCATCCTACCTGCACCTATTGCCTTTTCTGAGCCTTTACACATCCAAGATGGCGGCAGATGGATTCTCTGGCTGCCTGCAAACAGGAAGTGCCTTCTGACTGTGTCACTGTGCATTTTGGGATTGCTGCCCTTTTTCTGACCCCCAGCTCTGTTCTGTCTGTGCAAAGCACAGCTATAATCCCACCCCCTGTACTTCCCGCCCCCTCCTCTCCTCAGTATGTGATGCTTCTGAGGCAAGATGGCAGCACCCATATCCTAGAGTCCTGAACAGAGTTGCAGCCCACCGGGAAAAATAATAAAATGTACGTGACTAAAAACATAAAATATATTTTAGATGCTGGGGAATAGTTTTTAAGGGTTTGCGCTTTTCAGGAAATGGTGCTGAAGGGAAGGTCTGGTTTAACCCTTTAAAGGTCAAGCTTGTAAAATCTATGTTGTTGCTTCTCCAACGCATAGATTATACATGCTTGGTGTTTCTCCCAGTTTACAGCTAAAAAAATGCTCACCTCCATCTAAGATCTGGGCCTAAAATCGTCATTCTGGGGTCTTCAGCGGTACAGAGAACAGCGATACTCTACCCTGCGTACAGGCTTCTTTCATTAGCTCAGCTCACTACACCAATATAAAAGGCTCCTCCCTGCAGTGAGAGTAAGAGGTGGAAGCCATAGTGATCAGTGGAAGCTGGTAGCAGGGCAGGAGACAAAGATCCTCTGCCCTTTTCCTGGCTTTCATCGTTCACTTCCGAATGCATGGTTTTTTTACACTCTTTGTGTGGGGTATGATGAGGACGTGAAAGAGTTGTGCACTGCAATAAAGCAAGGCTCTTACAAGAGGAGGGGGCTGCCACAGGGGTACACATCTGTCCCATCTCCATCAACTCAACAAATTCAGCATGACATTTTCTGACTGACCCAGTTAAGATGTGATGTACTTAATAAACCAAAGATGAACTTTACAGTAATATCTCTTTGTAAATTTAGTGTAACTACAAAGTTGTATCAAAATCAAAACAAGTAATTGCTGTTTTGAGGGAGGGACAGGCTTGCATCATACTATCTTGAAAATGAAGATGGGGGGTTCACGTCTATGCATTTGGCTCAACGGTGCCTCTTTGAAAAGGTAAGTTATTCATGGTATCGAAAAAGAGACTTTAGAGCACTGGCAAGGGTAACTCTTCTGTTTTTAGATGAAAAAAGATGGATTTATGATGCATTTGTAGCTAAAAATCTAAGGTAATGTTTTTAAAATTCACCTCATTGACCTTCTCCAAGTAAGGCACAGGATATCTTGACATTATCTGTGGTGAATCAATCAAAGAGTGTCATTCTGACAGACCTATCTATTATGATAGGCATAACTGATCTGAAGGAACATGCCCTGCTCTGAGGACACATGGAATGGCTGACACATCCACGCTAGAAGGTCAAAGGTTTGCTTTATTATTCTTATGGTTCACTTAATAGCCTTTACACACATTTGTCATATATTTGTACATTTAATATTATTGTGCCAGTCATACTTTTAAAGCTTCAAAACCTTCTGTTTGAACAGTGGATGTTTTGGGCATGTATGCAGAATATGTAAGGCATTGGTTTGGAAATTGCTCTGCAGCAATATAATGAAAAATGCACTGAGGTCTTTGATAAATTGAAGTTTTTTATTTCTGGTTCCACATTCTGAGCATCTCATCCATTTCAATCCACCTCCTCAGTGAACTTTTGGCCTCTCTCATAATTCTCCTAGAAGGCCCTATTACTCTGCTTTTCTGCAAAGCTTTCCAGAAGGTAAAAGTTACAGTGGGAGTTAGTCAATAGCTCAGAGGAATGTAGGAGTCAGACGTGACATGGAAATGAATACTTTTAAAGATAGCTTGTATGGCACAATTGAAATCTAATAATGCAGATATTATGGATTTATATATAACACTATGAATTCCCACTGAACTAATTCTCTTGCACAGGTACAGGTCTGTCAATAGTTGGGCAGGGGGGGTTAATATGTACCCACCTTAAGTTACATTAGCTACATCAAGGCTTTGATAGCCACAAACTATCAATCATTGGGGGTCTTGTTATATGTAAATTTACATTGATGACATTATGTGCCTACAGACCATGTATATGGTGGCTTAGCATATATAAGTATGCATTGACAAGTCAGACAATCATATGTTTTGAAGCAGTTCATTGCTGAATGACAATAAATATCTTAGCACAGACAACTCTGGGTAATTTCCTTAGTAATTCTCTGGCAGACCGCCACTTCTACTGCCTTGATTGCTACCCCCAATTCCACAATCACCGGGAATGACAGCTTCCATCCTGCTTCCCTGATATCCTTCGGCTGAAGAATTTAGTAAAACACAGTGTATTTAATTGAAAACTACAGCCAAGAATGAAAAAACATTAATGTTTGTCTTACCTCTCACATCTTCAATTCCATGAAGCCCCCATTTGTGAAAAAAAGATCTGTACTCTGCTTTTAACCTTCTTGGCCGGAAAGCATGTTCTGAGGCAGCCCCAGTGTGCCAGTACAAAATAAAACATCACAGCATTTTAGCTGTGGTTCTATTGAGTGAGCACTATTCCATTAATTCAGCTTACCTCCTCTTTTCCCTTTTGACTGGTAGCAAGGTTGCACCATAGAAGTATCCATAAGGAGGGGGTGTGCCTGGATTCAGAATGGCTGGTAATCAACAGTCGGGTCTAGGTGGACTTGAAATTGCCATTAATGCTTTTTAGATTTTAGATATAATTTCCCATGAAAGTTCATATTCAAAGATGAATGCAAAGTAGTATCAGGCATTACCAGTGTAAGCTGTAAATTACCAAAATGGCTGCCTGGTGGGTTTTGTCTTAACATATTAGCAAAGCCTTGCAAACTGCATTGGTCTTCTTGATAGCCACTCTGACCTTGTTACTATTTCACTGGCCACTGGCACCCATGATTAATGACTATCATAAACCACAGTAGATTAGGTTGAATTGAATCTAATTAACTTGCCAGCATTTCAGTTGTACACATGACTCCCTTATTTTCAGTGACCAAAAAGCAATAGTTTAATTCAAGAAATGTTTTGATAAAGAGGCACATTAACGTCCAGAACCAAGTAAAGATAACCAGAAAATCCAAGGCCCAGCAATAGCTAGTATCAACACTTGGAATATGAAGTAATGCTTCATATACTGTGCAAAAAGTCATATTAAAAGGTCTCTGTCTATTGCATTGCACACTATTTGAAATCATTGAACTATACTTTCCTCAAAGAAACATGATGCCATATATAAGCTGTGAACATACGAGCAAGTCATACAGAGGGGACAATCTTCAGAGCATCCTTTTCATCCTAGCAGCACAATGCACACAATACATAAAACTGTGAGCTATCTGTGAAACAATTATGATACATCAGCTGCACCTTAGCTATAACTATGTAACACAACTCTCCAGAAAGCAGGCAGACTTTTCAACCTGAGTCAACTAGCTTGTTACATTCACTGCAGGAGGTGAAGAAATTGCAACCTCCTTTTTAAACTACTGATACGTATGTATAGCACTACGAGTGCTTGGAACCGGCTAGCAGAGTGACAGGCTAGGAAAGATGAGCAGATTGACAGGATGGGAAAAATATAGAGTAGAGTTACTGACTGGGAACAGGACTGGTTCACTGGCTGTGAGCAGGTGGGCAGTGTCATGGACTCGGAACACACAAATCAACATCAATAGAGAGGCAACCCCCACCAGCTGGGGCATGGGAGGTCCAAACCTTGATAAAAAGCTATAAGCTATAAGCAACCTGCTATTTTCAGCCAATTCCTAGATGGTGGAGGTTGCATAAGGATTGGAGAAGTCCTGTGGTGCCGCACACTTGGAAAGGGGAGACACAGAGCAGACAGGTCACAAGACACAGACTTACAATATAGACTGGGAGACTGGAAATTCAACAGGGAAAATGAAATATCTATGGTTCATAATATCAAGCAGAAGGCCATAGGCCCAAAAGCAGTGCAGGAGCTGGAGGTGCTGCAGAAAGAATATTCACACTCGGCATAGCAATGCAGTGATCCAGCATGGAGGTGGGGTTATATATAAATCTTTACAGGAAAAAAGGGGATTGCAGACACCTGAAAGTAGGCAGAGAACACCAGACAGAGAACACAGGAGAGAGCCAGATAATTTTAAAAGCCAAACCACATCTATCTGGATACTGTAGTACATTAATTCTCTTACTGACTTAATTAAACTTTGTGCACAGAGGTTTCACTTTAAAAGCATTTCCTCAAATAACACCAGATACTTAGATGGCATTGGCGAGTATCACATAATGGGGTTGATTCAGAGCCAGGACAGAAAACTCAATCCTTTTTAGAAGAGAAAATACCATTCACTTTGATTGTCTACCTTGGGGCTTCTATTTACTTTGATTGTCTACCTTGGGGCTGGTTCAACAACCGAAATTTTCACCTGGTGTTAAATCAGCCCTAAGGTAGGCAACAAAAGTGAATGGTACTTTTGGGATTGAGTTTTATCACCTGGCTCTGAATCAACCTCAATGTCTGCAGTATTACTGGCATGCAATGCATATATCAACCATATATTAAGAGAACACAGATTTTCAATTTATTTTTGTCTTTATCCAAGCTTATTCAAGCTCTGCAGTATTACTGGCATGCAATGCATATAACATATATTAAGAGAACATAGATTTTCTATTTATTTTTGTCTTTATCCAAGCTTATTCAAGCTCTGCAGTATTACTGGCATGCAATGCATATATCAACCATATATTAAGCGAACACAGTGACATTAAGTGACATAACTAATATTGTAGTATCCAGATAGCTTACTAAAATATTATACAGAAGACCGCAAAACAATTGGAGAAGTCCCAACAATTATATTGCTAACAATAAAAGGGGGTCAGGTCAGAATAGTCACTAGAAAGAGAAAAGTCAGGGGGGAAATTTCCAAGAATGGAAGGTTGTGACATACCACTTTAACAGCCCGGCCACATTAATGCTGTCATTGTGTCTTTATAAAGTACCTCTGAGTACTAGATTTTCCATTCATAAACCCTCAGAAAGAGATCTGCTACAGAAGGGA
Organism: Gastrophryne carolinensis; assembly: GCA_027917425.1. NCBI lineage: Eukaryota > Metazoa > Chordata > Amphibia > Anura > Microhylidae > Gastrophryne > Gastrophryne carolinensis. Next base: position 108,766,083 of record CM051240.1, on the reverse strand, counting down.
TGGAGTATAGGAATAAATAATTTTAATGTCCAGAATTGTTATAGAGATCTAACATCCTCCTGTCTGTGAACAGCAAGCAAATCTAAAAAAACTAGGGTTTCACCAGAATCAGAGCTATGTTGCTATAACAGGAACCTTGCATTCTGTGTTAAATACTATTGTTGTCAAAATAACACCAATTTATAGGTTAACTGAAATTCTTGCCTTTTGAATTTATATGATGTGAAACCTTTATTCAAAAACATTTGTACTCTTTTCAACCTAACAAAACAAAATGTTTGAGAATGAGTGTCTTTTCTCATTACAGTTATTTATTCACAACTTTCATAGCTCTACTTTTTAAACTGTAATTGCTTTTGATTACTTACTTGAAATTACTGTATGTAATAAGGCCATTAAGTAAATTTCCAATAACTTAACCAGTGTGTGACAGTAATCTTAAATATGGAAAATCTCTCACAATACTTTCTTATTGAAAGATCAGTACTGGTTGGTTATCAAAGATAATAAAGCAATGTCTGAGGGTCATCTCATCATAGGATACTCTCTGTAGTATCTAAGAATAGTGAATTTAGTTATCAGGTCTCAGACATCCCTCATTTAATAGAAATTGAACAAACATAGAATAGTATTCTATTAATAGACTAGAACAAAATGTTGAATCTCATCTATGTACAATGTGGGTTTTCAAAAGAGAGCTCACCTTAAAGACATTTTCCAGTCAAAACTATAAAATGGTCACTTAATGACATCAACCCAACCAGGGGGAATTTACAAACATACCACCACAAAAACATTTTAGAGCTGGCCAGATTTTACAGTTTATGAAACATCGAGCGAGGAAAGTGCGTCCGTATGACCTAAATTTAAAAGCGTATGTTTAAAAGACCCTGTAACACCATGATATTTTTACATACTTTGTTCCCAAAGAAATTGTAAAAATCTTATACAATCAAAATTGCACTGTATATAGGTTGACCCCCCTTTGTTTAGCCAGCATGGTTGGTTCCTAAATTAAACTTTAGCCTGGAGGGAGACCTTCCTTTATTCTGAAAACTGGCCTTTGGTCTGAGCTTAGTTTCATGTGTGCATTCACATGCAAATTAAGTTGGTCAGCAGAAAGTCAGTTGTATCTGAGTCAATCAAAGTAGCACTTTGTTTAGTTTGCCTGGGCCAATGAGAGATCACCTGTGCTATTTCAAATGAAACAAAGCAGTCAGTCTGGGAATAAAGAGCAGGCTGATGAGAGACAGAGAGATTCGATTGGAGCAGCTGAATGACACACAGTTGTGTTTTGAATGGAGAAGGACACTGACGGACGATGATGAGATTTGCTTTGGGATAGAGAGACCTGCTTTGTGAACTTGCTGTGAATACAGCAGCCATCTTGTTTGGCTGATGATGCTGATTTCTGCCTGAATCAGATTAAACAGGTTAGTAATCCATTTTATATATGCTTTTGCCCTGTTAGGCTTTCTGTTTTGTAACAGTGCTTGTAGCATTTTTGTATTTGTACATTTTTTGCAAGCAAGGTATAAAAATAACTCTTTAAATTGTATCATCTAGCTTTTCTTTGGAGTTAGTGGCAAATGAACTTTACATCTATACAGTGGGGTGTAATTTTAGAGATATACATGTATGTGAGCTTTTTAAATTGCCTTATACATTTAAGGGCTGCCAATATACTTGTGAATTTCAGCAAAATTACATCCAAGCAAAACAGGCTCCACAAGGCCTAGGGTCATATCCTCGTTGTACTGTATGATGTTCTCCTCTCAGGCAAAGCTGCCATGCATGCAAGCATGGGAGATGGACATGGAAAATTATTTTCCTAAAGATTGGTGGGAAAGGCAGATCCCTGGATCTAGCACTTGCATCTTAAAAACATATCTTATTGAAGCCAATATCAAGATTATCACAAGATGGTATATGGTCCCTGCAAAGCTTGCAATTATACATTTAGATGTCTCCCCACTTTGCTTTAGGGGCTGTAAAAAAGGATATATGTGGCATGTGTGGTGGCTATGCCTGATAGTAAGAACATTCTGAAGTCGAATATATTGAATGGCAAGTCAGATTTTAAAGGGGTACGTGGAATGTGACCCAGGAGAAGCTCTAATATGGGTCGCTAAGACACCAGGGAAAAGACCGTAATTCTCCTCTGCTGGAATTAATTTTATTTGCAGCCCGTATAACATAGCTGCTTCATGAAAATTCAAGAGGATCTAACACAGGGAGGCTAAAAATAGATTAGACTGGATTATGATTAATGAGAACATTAACAGTATATAAAAGGACAAGAAGGAGAGGTTTGAGAAAATTTGGCATCCCTGGTTAATGTACAATAAAGCCTAGCTTACTTTCCCCTGAGGATGCAAATCGATAAGCTATGGTACAATGGGCTTGAGTGGAGGGAAGTTCAGATAGTAGGAACTTTTGGGACTATGCACTTCCCTGACCTGGACCCCTAGAAGTTCTTTAAAGAGGATAATTTTTCTTTCTTTCCTTTGCCCCCCCCCTCCCATTTTTCTCTTGTGTTGGTGTTTGGATTTTTGTTTGTTATTGTATTTTGTCTTCTTTTTCTTTCCTTGTTACTTTACTATGGCGTCTCTATATATTCCATTAGTATGTTTTTATGAGAATGAGATGACATACATCCTCGTGTTTTAAGGGAGTTACGTACAGTAATAGACAATCCATTATTTCTAATATTTGTGGACTCAATAACTACAGGGTCTGTTTCGAGGGTTTGGAGCTTGGCAAATGTGGTGCCAATATTCAAAAAGGGATCTAGGGGGGAACCTGGGAACTACAGACCGGTAAGCTTAACATCTGTGGTGGGCAAGCTGTTTGAAGGTTTCTTACGGGATACTATCCTGGAGCACCTTGGGGAAAATGACCTTATTACTCCATATCAGCATGGATTTATGAGGAATTGCTCCTGCCAAACAAACCTAATCAGCTTTTATGAGGAGGTAAGTTCAAGATTGGATCAGGGGGAATCATTGGATATCATATATCTTGACTTTTCTAAAGCATTTGATACTGTTCCACATAAAAGGCTGGTACAAAAGATAACAATGCTGGGACTGGGGGAAAACATGTGCAGATGGGTGAGAAATTGTCTTAACCACAAGGGTCAGTTCTGGGACCAATTCTCTTCAGCATATATATATAAATGACATTGGGTACGGATTAAACAGTAAAGTCTCAATCTTTGCAGATGATACTAAGCTGTGAAAAGTAATTAAAACAAAAGAGGAAAGCAGGCAGCTACAAACAGATTTAGATAAATTGGAAGCATGGGCAGTTAAATGGCAAATGAAGTTTAACACAGATAAATGAAAGGTTATGCACATGGGAAGGTGAAATCTGTGTCATGACTACACACTAAATAAAGAAACACTTGGTAAAACAACAATGGAAAAGGACCTAGGGGTTTTAGTTAACAATAAGCTCAACTTTAGTAATCAATACCAGGCAGCTGCTACCAAAGCAAATAGGATCATGGGGTGCATCAGGAGGGGCATAAGTGCTCATGACCAGAGAATCATTTTACCCCTGACAAGTCACTGGTCAGACCCCATATGGAGTACTGTACAGTTCTGGGCACCTGTGCTTAAAAAGGACAGATCAGAACTGGAGCACGTTCAAAGAAGGGCAACGAAGTTAATAAAAGGAGTGCGGGGGCTAGAGTACCCTGAAAGATTGTCAAAGTTAGGTTTATTTATTTTAGAAAAAAGACGCTTGAGGGGTGTTCTAATAATTATGTATAAATATATTCGGGGTCAATCCAAGGATCAGTCCCACAATCTGTTTTTACCCCGGAGTGTAACTATAACCCGAGGGCATCCACTAAGGTTAGAGGAAAGGTGCTTTTTCCACCAACATAGGAGGGGATTCTTCTCTGTAAGAGCAGTGAGACTATGGAACTCGCTGCCAGAGCAGGTAGTAATGATGGATACAGTAAAAACGTTCAAAAGTGGCCTTGATGCCTTCCTGTTATGTAATAACATTTCCAGCTATGGCTTCTAGACCACTGGAAGGAGTTAAACAGGCTGAACTGGATGGACTAAAGTCTTTATTAAGCCTTACATACTATGTTACTATGTAGAATGGAGTATGTGGGCATACCAAGGGAAAGGAAGGGATTCTATTTAAATATGATTACCTAATCGCTGGATCCATGTCTCTTCTGTGTTCTCTGTCAGGCAGACACCCTCGTCATCATTCACTGCATCATTTACAGTCAGCTGGTACCCCCCCTCTGTTCCCTGCAATGGAAAGGGCGATGTGAAGACTTAACATGCCCTTTTTATTGCAGTAAATGGTGCCTTGTTCTCCTACCTTGTTCTTTCTATTCTCATTCTTAGGCTGTGGCTTACAAACAGATTCAATAACTTAAACATCTGATCATATGCAGATAAATAAAAAATCTTCTCCTAAACACGAGTAGAGGTTTTAACTCACTCCATGTTATTAGTGTTTCACCAGTTTCAGTTGACAATCACAACAGTCCAGTAGCTTCCGAATACTTCTGACTTGTTTTCCTGTTTTTATGTTGCTTTTCAAGGAATCTGACCAGTGAGATCTTACCAATAAGGAGTTGTAATGGGATTCAGGACCGGGCTGAAGCTAGATTCAACACACACCCCTTTTTCCATTTTGGTTCAGTTTGTCCCATCCCAGATGCCAGCAATATCTGGGTCAAATCATTGAGCATGCCACCCATCGTTGCCGGCCACCGCAACATTTGCTAAAGGGGGTCCCTTTGGCACCTCACCAGTTCACAATAGCTGTAAGAGAAAAAAAAAACTTGGCTCCTTTCTCCAGACAACATCCTCCCTTCAGGTTCTCTGGGGCTGGGGGGCTCCCTTTTGATCCTAATAAACAAATGATTCCCGTGGGTTCCCCTCCATACCTCTCCCCTCCAGTTATGTCATGAGTCACATGGGGGAATTCCACAGAGGCTCCTTCTATGTAGTATAAAAGCTTTCCTACTGGGGGGAGCTTGGTACTAATATGGTGGGAAGCCAAGGAACGAGAAGGGAAGAACTCCTATGCCCCTCTTCATTACAGATGCAGCAAAAATAGCAATAGCTGTTCCCCATCATCAACAACAGGGTCCATTGGGCAAGGAGGGAGCCTCCCAACCCAGTGGACCTAAAGAGAGGACGCTGCTTGGCGGGGGTCAGGAGGAGGAAGAAATGGGGGTCGATTCAGACCAGGCGACAATTCTCTTTTTAGGAAAGAAAACAATCATTGCTTTTCACTATCTACCAGATGTAAATTTTCAACTTTCTCTGGATCAGCCCCAAGGTAGACAATGAAAGGGAATGTCAATCTTCTCTGGCTTTGAATCGATCCCGTAGAGAGGTGACATTTTGTTTCATTTTTTGAATGTATTTTTTCCTTTGAACAATATGTTAACTGATAAATGGTCCAGGGGACCTCATACACTTATTCACACATGCTGGTGGTCAGAGCTATTGCATTGGTATTCCAGAGTACCAAATGCAGGATACTGGGGGCAATCCATCCAAGGGCTTCTGATCTGGACAGTTCCCGTTATGGTTCATCAATAATAAGGCAGCCTGGGACAAAGGGACATCATGTATTTCAATAGAGTCCATTCCATATTCCAGAAAGAGAAATACTTCTTTTGCAGCAAAAGTTTTCTTACACAATAGAAGTTATAGCAATTGTGCAAATACATTTTAGGGGTGACAGATCATAAAACCTTTCATATGGTTTCTAAATCTTCTGACAATTCACATGGATCCCTTTATACAGTAGGTCCTGATCTTATCAGATACCTTTGTGGGTTCACCAGTTTAGTTAATTTCAGTGTGTAGTAAATTAAAGTAGCAAAATGAAATTCCTCCTATACCAGAAAGTGCTGAGAAAATTCTCATTCTCTTGATAGTAAACATTAAAACTGTAACCTTAGCAGCTTTAGCTTTAGCAGCAAAAGTAACAGAGATCTTAGGTACAGCCATAAGAGATCACTGTTAATTAGAATGGGCCATTTACCACGAGAAACATATGAAAATAATCTGTTGTATTATGTATTGCCTGTCTGCTCAGAAGTAGCTTGTTCTGCTCTCTTAGACCAAATCCTAGTCAGTCATGAAATGAAATATGGGTCAGGCTTTTAAATTACTGGAAAACATCCCTTACATCTTGCCTAAAACAAAGAAATGAATAGACTGCATAAGCCATTGCCCCTTTACAATTTGTATTCACTGACATGATAAGAACAAGCTAATTACAAAACGAGATGGGTTACGCAGTGGCTGTTAAAACATTAACATTCATTCATATATTCATATATTCTGTATATTTATCAAATGAATATACCACATTAATTTATCAAGTCATTTCTCTATTAATTAGAAAAACAAAAATCTATCCAATAGCCCTTTGTTTTACTTCATGACATATTTCTTTCAAAATATAACTGGCACACACTGGCTCACCTCTTTAATAGGTTCACACTGTTCCTAAAAGATAAAATGATACAACTACGATCCCTGAACCACAGCAAGATTATTGTTCCAAGCTTGGTGATCAGTAGAAGCAGTTCTTTGCAAATTGTTTATTCTTTGAGACAGCCACCAACCTGCAAGCATTCATTTAGCACCAGCTCAGCACATCTGATAATGTCAGTTTTTCATACAAATATTTTCCTTGCCTCTCTAGTCATTATGATTTACCCAAGCATCATCTCATAGTCTAGCCAAATCACCTGTAGAGCCTAAGGATTGGTCTTTGCCTCTAGAAGAGTGGTCCCCATCCCATTCCTTCAAGGCCCACCATAAACTGCCTCTATAGTCCTGCTGCTGCACTCATTACTTCACTTGTGCATCTGTGTGGAGATCTGCGAAACCTGGCCTGTTGGTGACCCTTGTAGGAGAGGGTTGGGGCCCTGCTCTAGAATATCACCAACATGAAATTGCACCACCAGGGTAATTTTTTCTTAACTGGACCTTCACCGTGATTTATTGAAAAGCCCAAACCCTTAAAAAACGATTCCCCAGCATCTAAAATTAATATATTTTAGGTTTTTAATCACTTACTTATTATCCTTTCCCCACTGGGCTGCAACTCTGTTAACGGCTTTAAGATACAGGGGCTGCCATCTTGACTCAGAAGCATCACACTTACTGAGGAAAGGAGAGTGGGATGAAATACAGGGGGGTGTGCTTTGCTCAGACAGAGCAGAGCTGGGGTCAGGAAAAGGTCAGCAATCCCAGAATGCAGAGCAACACAGTCAGAAGGCACTTCCTGTTTGCAGGCTGCCTGATGTTCCATGAGTCACCATCTTGGATGTTTAAAGGCTCATATCATGCAGTAGATGCAGGTAGGCTGATTTTTAATGTGAGCAATCTGTATGTACAGGGTGTGGGAAACATATAAGATAGACTCTTATTCAGATTGAAGGACCGCTTTAAAGAATTATTTATGCCCCTCAACTTTTCTGCTTTTTACATGTTACATCCACAAGCTCTAATACATGTTAGTGAGACTTCATGTTAGAGCAACACAAAGTAGAAAGCGGTTGTAAAGTGTAAAGAAATCATAAATGCTTTTCCAAAGGTTCCACAAATGAAAAAATGGAATGCGTGGTGTGCATCAGTACTCAGCCCCCGAGTCAATACTTTTAGGACCACCTTTAGCTGTAATTGCAACTTTAAATCTGTTGGGGATGTCTCTGCCAGCTGGACAACTAGAGGCTCACATTTCTGACCATTCTTTTTTTCAAAATACCTCTAGTTTTATGGATGGAGTGTGTTTTTAAAAAGCAATTTTCATGGGATTTTCAATGGGATTTAAATCTGGATTTCGACTGCATGATTAAGATTTGATTTAAACTATTCCTTTGTAGCGTTGGCTGTATGCTTAGAGTCATTGTCCTGCCTGAACATGAACATACTCCCCAGTCTCAAGTATTTTGCAGCCTCTAAACAGATTTTCTTCCAGGCCCTGTTTTTAGCTCCATCTACTGCATCTTCCCATCAACCCTGACCAGCTTCCCAGTCTTTGCTGGAAAAAAGCAAATACTTTCTAATTTGTTTTGCACATAAAATCTCAAAATCTCAAACTAGGTCCATATCCATATTCACCTATACTCCGACCTGACCTGCAGCCTAAATAATCTGTACAGTAATCTGGACCATTGCCCTATTCATCTGTAGTACGACATCAGCTTTGTAGTATTGGTTTTATTTGTTTTAATGTAGCAAGTGTGCAACTACCGTATATACTCGAGTATAGGCCGACCCGAATATAAGCCGAGGCACCTAATTTTACCCCAAAAACCTGGAAAAAGTTATTGACCCGAGTATAAGCCGAGGCGGCTTTTTTCAATTGGAATTGGAGTTGATTTGAGGAATCACCCCTGACCACGCCCCCAGCCATCACCTAAGAATTAAATAAAAATAAATAATAATAATACAGTGAGGGGCATCCCTTGTTACAGCCAGTTAGGGGCATCCCTCATTACAGCCATTCAGGTGTAACACAGCACACACACAACATACACACAGCACACACAACACACACACAAACACAACACAGCACACAATACAGCACACATACACACACAAGGCACACACAGCACACAACACAGCACACATACAATGCACACAACACACACACTCACCAGTTCAGCTCCTGCAGAATCTTCAGCGAGGCTCCTTCCAGCGACGGTGCGGGAGAGAGTGAGGACGGCGCGGGACGACGGCATGGGTCCATCTAGACGCAGGGCAGAAGAGCCGCCTCAGAGGCTTCAGAACTCGGCGGGGAGATCAGTACACCCAGCGCGAGGTGGGTGTACCAAGATGGCGGCCGGCGCGCTCCGCGCCGTCACGTCACGTCACTGAGGCCCGGGCCGCCATCTTGGTACACCCACCTCGCGCTGGGTGTACTGATCTCCCCGCCGAGTTCTGAAGCCTCGGCGGCTCGTCTGCCGCCTCGGAGGCTCTTCTGCCCTCGCTCAGGTAAGTCACTGACTCGAGTATAAGCCGAGGCTGCTTTTTTCAGCCCAAAAAGTGGGCTGAAAAACTCGGCTTATACTCGAGTATATACGGTAAATGGTTTTAAAGTGAGAACTATAGTTGTAATGATGACTACTTTGTGTGTCATTTTTAGGTCAGAAGGGACATCTATTTTCTTCAGTAAAATGTTTTTTTTTTCCTTCTGACTGTAAAGTGAAAGTATGAATGTTACTGCATGTCTAACAATGTAAATGAGACACACATTTTAACACCGCACACATTATAAAGACCTGCGTGGGCAAAAAAACATCACATAGTCTTTATCTAAATTGGAATGGACATCATACACAGACTTGTATCTTTTGTCACTGTGTAGTGTTATGGCTGTGATTGCAATAGATAGATTTATTGCAAGGCCACTTACTTCACAGCATGTACAGTGTAAACACATTTGTAAACCCAGCTTTATTCAATGCAGCCATATTGATCCTAAGTTGGAATATGGCTTTCATTTTGGGAATGCTATACAAGAATGATCATTTAAATTGCCTATAAATACATGATTACATTATAAAACATAATAAAAAGCAGTGGGGTGCAGTGTGTTTTACCTGCAATATACTTCTATTGCCCCTGCTGGAAATAGAAGTTACTAGAAGAGAGACGTGCCACAAGCAGCTTGATTGCCTGCCTGGCTCTCCTGTGTTACAAATACAAGCTAGTTGACATATAACCACTAACACTTTAAATAGGAAAATATATAGTATTCATTCATGATTAAACAATACGTATTAATCAAATTAAGTAACTGTGCACTTAAATAATATTCCAGTTAAAAAAGATTTAATTAGATTAAACGATATACATACAAATGATCAATGTTTTTACCATGCACACCTCTTGACTTTTTTATAGGTCCCAAGTAAAACAGAGGGGGCAATCGCTTGTGCACCTCAATAGAAATACCTCAGTGCACCATGATTTTTTTTAATGCGGCTGTGCACTGGGATGAGCACATTGAACAGTGCTGCCTCTGTGTATCTAGAAATGAGACGATATCAGTAGTGTCTGTATCGTATCGTCAACCAGGCCTTGAAAATATTTTACAGCTAAGGGTTTGAACAATCTCTTTGAGGGTGGATTATTTTATATAAATATGTGGCTATGTATTTATGCCTTGATAGACTAAATTCCCCTTGTTTGGATATTGTTCTAAGATCTGTACTGGTGCAATGTCTTTCTTCTGTATATAAGTTGAAATGTGAAAAACAAATTGAAACTGAGAGGGTTAGTCACAGTAGTATCACGTCTCCCTGAATAAAACACTTCCTGTAGCAGCAAGATCTTCAACTCCACATTCCCCAGCAACAGCATGAATGACTAAGGCATATTCACAAACATATCTGGCCATTGGGATGTGGATTTGGAGCACCCATGGCTACAGCATTTAATTTAGGAAAGCGGTGACAGCAAGCAATTGGTGGCCACCAACCTCGTGGTAGCTTCTTGGTAGCTTAGCTTGACCTAAAAGAGAGAAGATGGGAATAATTGGTTTGTAGGGGGGGGGTAAAATGTAAAACAAACTGGACCCCACTACATGCCTTTATTATGTTTTAATATATATATATATATATATATATATATATATATATATATATATATATTTATTTATATAAATTACAGTACAGGTTTTGCCTAAGCCAATTTGTCACATTGCCTGTTTGCTTTCAAGACATGTAACCTTGTACAGGGAAGGACTCTAACACATACTTCTTTTATGGTTAGTCACTAAGAAACCATAGCACCATACCCATACTTTGACCTCCTTTGATTAACAGGCCCAAATAAATAGTACACCTAGAATGTGCTTTATTATATACACACTACTACTACCACTTCTAGACAGATGTATCCTCCCTTAGCTTTTCTCATGGGTAAATATTTTGTGATATATGCCTCCTGAAATGGCCTCCTCTTCATAACTGGGTCTCAGTGATATAATATATATATATATATATATATATATATATATATATATATATATATATATATATATATTACAATAAATCTGTGCTTTAAAATATATTACAGCAATCATAAAACAATCTTAATGGAATGGCAGCTCTCGTGTGGTTATAAAGCTTGGTATAAAAAGTTTCTAAAAGTTTAATCTCAGGATCAAACAATCTACAGAGCTACTTTTCATGTTTTTAAAACTCCAACACATGAGAGGCCCTCTCTCTTTAAGCTCTCCAGCCTTTAATTTGGGGCAACAGATCATCATTAAATATTACTTGAATTTTTCTCCTCTAATTTCCTTGCAAACATGCTCCCGTTTATTACCATTTAGGGAACTAGATGATGAAAATGTGAGAGCATTTCATATAAATAAACCGAGTGCCCTGTATATTTGTAGTACTGCCCTATCATCCTTTTTTTCTTTTCTCCACTGTGGAGATAAATGGGGCATATTTGCAAGGAAATTAGAGAAGGAAAATTAGAGAAATACTTAATTGACTTGTTGCCCTAAATAAAAGGGGTAAAAATATTACCGATGTTGTGTTTGCTGTCAAAAAATGTCTGTCATAAGATGGTCAATAATCAAATATCAATCCATGTAAAAATATACAGATATATCACATGTAATCAGGCTAACTGGAGATCTAAATTAATGTGGTAAGTATTACATATATATATATATTGCTCATGATTGTCCTCTAATCATATTCAGAAGCAATGTAAATTAAGTCAGTGCTCAATGCACTAGGCTGTTGTCTTCCAGCCTTCCAGTATCTGCACATGTCACTGTCACCAGCAGGCCACAGCAGTGCCCACTGCAATGCTGTCTGCAGCTGGGCTGTAGGTGCCTCCTGTCCCTCATCAGCCCATTCACCATTAGTAGCTGCTGTCTGTGGCTTATCAGCCTCTATATAGACTTTCTGACCTGGAGTCTTGGACTGCAAGAAATGACCAGCAAAATCCATCCAGCTTTCCACACTGGCGAGACTCTAGGTCACTCTAGATCATCAGTGGTTCTCAAGCTTTTTATGCCAAGTACCCCCTAGGGAGACGTTTAATTATAAGTGTTACCGAAATAAGGAGGCCGGAGGTCTCATATTATTTTGAAACAAATGAGGAATAATGCTTTAATCTCAAAATAATATACACCAGCTGTCATACCCCCCTGTTGGTGTGCCCCTGAACAAAATGAGTACACCCTGGGATATGCGTAATGCAGGTTGAGAACCAGTGCTCTAGAGCTGATTTTTTATCAAGTACAACACTCCATTTTCTGTGAGTATTGTCAGTCCCCTAATACTGTAATCTAAACATACAAAATAGCCACTTAACATGAATGAATTATACAAAAATTGGAGAATTTTTTATTGTGCAAATCAGGCTTAAGTATAGTTGGCCGAAGATCAGGTCGGGGCACGGGTAAGTCTGCAGCCTTATCGAGTACCACCTGAGAGAATTTTTAGTACCACCTATAGAGCCCCTTACCAACAGCCCCTTAAACTGGAAAAATAATTTGTAATACCCCTTGTTGTGCTGGGTTCAGAAAAGACAGACAGATTTGCTATCTAGGTTCACATCATTCTATAATAAAGATCTATACACGTACAAAGTGTTACATACAACGGACTATTCTCATATGATAAAACATGTGAGGAGGACTATATGCCTTCTAACTAGTAAAAGTACAAATCCAAAAATGAATAGACAGCCATAAACCAAGATGTGTACTAGTTGTGTAGTACTACTGGTGATGACTGTCAGCAATAGTCCTGTCGTATGGTGAGGTTGGTCAATAAACAACAGAGAGGCCCACATGTTTAGAGGTAGACATGGTTGTCCACAATATCCCAATGTGTGGGGAGCCATGGAGCTAAATCTTGGGACTCTAGCTAACAGTGCTGGGATGAGGTAAGTAGAGTAGCAAACATCAATATTGTATATAGTAGCTGTCAGTATGATTTTATCATTTATTATGAAATTATTAAAACCCACATTGAAGCGAAAGTGCCTGTACATTAGGGGAGTTCAAGGCACATTAATTCTGTTTTCCTAAAAACAAATTTGGGATATCCAGTATATAGCTGAGTTTCTTCCACATGAATTCTATAGCAGCTCAAGTTATATCGAAGCAGTCTTTCTTTCACTATGAACCTTATTTTCAGATAAATTGTTCAATTTGTTACAATGTGCCTGCAGTTGTAAATATACAAGCACTTATCATTCACCCATAATGAATTTTGCTGGAGACATGTATTATATGTATTTCTCATTTATCTGACTGTCCTACCAGTAGACCAAGTTATGGATGATATTTATGTATTGCTAACTTGGCAAAAGTGCAGGTAAAGTACAATAAAACATGGCTGTCAAAATTCTCTCTCTCTGTACCAAAGCAATACATCATTTTAAAGATTTATATATATAGCAATCCCATTTTCTTATTTATGTTTTCATACTGGTTAGATTAAAGGCCTCTATTAGACAAAGGCTGATCTCAGACAGTAAGATTCCATTAGGCAAGCTCTTAATTTTAAGCAATACAAATCTAAAAGGAAGACCATTCCTTTAATATATTTGATAGTATCAATAATGTTGCTACTGTAGGAATGGCAAGTTAGGAAGAGGTAAAACATTTGCTTAAAATAGCCTATGTGTTTCCAATTCAGCAGTCCTACAATACTGAAATTCATCAGGCACTATCTGTCAGATTGTCAAATGAAAATGACAATAGTGCATTTCTAACGTGCAAATTACAGTAGCACAAAATACAATTTATACAATTTAGTTCTCCCTTCAGAATCAGAGTGGGATTGTGGTGATCAGGTGAGTTCTTTGAGAAACCAAATTGAGCTTAACACGGGCAAATGCCCCGGGGGCACGGAACAAAACCCGGGAAAGCAAATTCCTCGGTTTTGTTCCACTTTAAGCTTAGTAAAACTTCTGTACATAATTCACCACATCAGGGTTTCCCCCCATGGATATACATAGCATATAGATTTGGGTGATTCAGAAACAAAATATTCCCCCAAATTCACCCAAGCAGACAGATGCCTTTTCAAGCATCACTAATTATCTCTTTAAAGTTAGGTTGACAATAATAACTATCTATGGCCAGCCTACCCATAGACCTTATAAGATGCTAATGTAATAATATCACTCACTCATCAGAAATGAACTTAAAGCGGACCTTCACCCTTAAGAGTCTATTTTGTATATTTCACTCACCCCCTACATACAGATTGCCCACATTAAAAATCATCCTACCTGCACCTATTGCACACAGACAGACAGTCTTCTGAATATGCTGCTCTGCATTCTGGGTTTGCTAACCTTTTCCTGACCTCAGTTCTGCTCTGTCTGTGCGGGGCACAGCTATAACCCACCCCCTGCACTTGCCAACCCCCCCTTCCTCTCCTTAGTTTGTGATGCTCCTGAGGCAAGATGGCGGTGCCCGTATCCTAGAGTCCTGAACAGAGTTGCAGCCCAGTGGGGAAAATGTTAATAAGAAAGTGACAAAAAAACTTTAAATATATTAATTTTAGATGCTGGGGGATAGCTTTTTAAGGGTCTGGGCTTTTCATTAAATGATGCTAAAGGTCCAGTTTAAGTTTATGGGGAGGTAACATTTCATGCCAAGGCAGAATGACAGTAAACATACTTATCAGAGTGCACTTAATTGAAAATAATGTGTGGTGGATATACGTGAGATTCGTATTATTCATTGCTGAATAATCAGGCACCTGGCCAGGCTGCTTTCCTTCGATAGTGCTCTCAAAATATAAAATTGCTACAATGAAACTCTGCAATAAACACAAAGTATTACTATGTCTGCAGCGATAAATAGCAGCGACAATTCTTAATCATGACTCCCGACACAACACATTTGTCAACCACTCCTGGAAAGTGATATAATCAGATGGGAGCCTTCCAAGTTGGGTGGAAATGATGTATCAGGTAAGTTTTCCTTATCACAGCAAGAACGCAGACAGACCTTACTGCACATCATTCATATGTGTGGCTTCTGAGGTGGCAATTGTAGCTCTAGACAAAAGAATGTGAAACCAGCCCGACCAAATATTTGTGCTATTAAAGCCAGAGGAGGAGCTAGGAGTAGCCGGGGAAAAGATTCAAAATAGTGCCACCATCTGTTCTTAGGCCCCCCTTTGGCGCTTTCTTAGGACCCCCTTTGGCAAGTGCCCCCCCTGCTCTGCGCCAGCTATGCCCCTGATTAAAGTGGACCCACACTCATTTCAGTAATTGGCCGCCAGCTTTCACGTGGGCCAGCCTGGGCAGAGAACACAAGCCCAAACCCACATGACTACTGTGGCCAATTGCTGAGATGCATTTCAGCCAGGGATCGTGGTTAAGGTAAGGATTGCGGGGGCGTATTGGGGTTTGATGCGTGGGGGGTCCACTCTGGCTGCCCCCCCCCCCCCGAGCCAGTCACAATGCAGCCCAGAACGGCCCCACACCCATTAGCTAGGTAATGGATTTGGGTCTGCTTTAAAGAAAACCTAAACCCTCCATGACAACTGTGTGCCATGGGAGGGATGCATATGAGCACTGCTTCTTGTAAGAATGTTGGTCTAATTTAGCTTTCCCTTCCGGGGCCTTAACCAGACAAAAGACCAGAAAACAGGTACTCACCCCAGTGCGTCTGCCCTCCCACTAGAGCTTCTACGGTCTGTTGGGTGGGGTTTTGTAGGTTAATGGTAAATACATCTATCTAAAGGGACTCATGGTCAAAGGATTTTTATGTGAATAAAGTGCCCCTGTGGACAAGGATCCTTCCTGCCCCAAGGTGTAAAGACAAGGTTTTGGTCTATTAAAGCTTATTCTTCATGCAGTTCAACTGGCTGTATTTCCACTGAGAAGCTGTAAGTTTTGGTGCATCTTCCTTGGAGAGAATGCACAGAGTGGCAAGTCTGTCACCCAATCCCGTGCAGGAGTGTGACTATACTGGTCATTTACTCAAGTCAAATTGTTATTCAGGCCTACGGCTGACCATTCAGAGCCGCATCCCCCCTCCGGAATCAGGTGAGTTGTTTTATTATGTGAGCAACCAAAATGGGCTTAACACGGGGGGGCTCTGTGGCTGTGGGGTTACAAAAAGCTTGGAGTTCCTCTTTAAGTGTGGTATATTATTTGTGGGATCTGTAGCACTTGTAATTGCACAAACAAAAAAAAGAAACCCCACCTAGAGGCAGATGAAGGCAAAGGGACAAATATACCAAATATTTTAGATCATCATCAATGGGGGTAATGTAATTAGATCTTGATAACCTCTTCTTTTAAATGTAATACCTGTTTGCGAAATTTGGAAACACAAAATCAATTTTTCTAATGAGGTAGAGAGTTTTACAAATTTCTAAAGCATTTTTAGACAGTCTGAGTTCTGAGAGACTTTTTAAATTAACACACCAATAAAAAATGCTTTCTTCTACTTAAAGGGATTGTCCAGGCAAAATTTAAAAAAAAACAGCTATACTCACCTTCTGTCCTGTGCAGATTTTTACTGCCCAGTCCACTTTTATAAAACCTACTGAGGGCATGCCCACTACGTGGAGGGAGTGGGGTCATTCAGACACTAAATAGAGAAGTTGTGTTGCAGGGTATAAGCCAATCATATCTACGACAGCCATCTTGGACAGAACAGGACTGATGGGGCAATCATTCTCTGCTCTTGGTATGTTTACAACAGCGGCAGAGGAGGAGCGCTGGCAAAAGATAAATATAGCTGTTTTTTTATTTTTACCTGGACAATTCCTTTAAAAAAACCCTGTACCACACTGGAATTTGGGATGGGATTATTCTAATTGTAGATTTAAGATGACCTTCCATACATGGTTTTCAAACACATTAAAGTGTTTTAAAAAGCACCGGCTGGCCCTGGTGTCTAAAAGACTTCGGGACAGCGGCTAGCCTGCGTCTAGGACATCCAAAATTGGTATGCCCTGCTGTGTGAAACCCCAGTGTTGCCAATAAACTAACCTTTACCGGTGGCTACCACAATGCTGTCTTTGCCAGTGGCCGCATACCTGACCCACCTGTAGCATTGGTGCGCTCCTGAACAAGGCCATTAAGATAGGCTAGGAACTGGAGCACTCCTCAGTCTTCATGGGAACCAGGGAATGCGGCCAATGGGCTGGTCAAATCAGCCTGTATTCTTGAGATCAATGGACAAGCTCAAAAATGCTGTGTAGGTCTGACATCGGCAGATAAAAAAAACCTGGTCACCTCCGAGGTCAGCTGCATCGCCTGAGATACAAAGGGGGTATGACAGGTGGGGGAATGGGGGATCTATAAAAGGGTTTTGGGCCACTTTAAACCTTCTCATATTTAAAACAACCAGAGGCCTTGGCAGATTTTCTAATAGAACATATAATCATATTCCTCCAGGCAGGCTCAGACTGGCCTGGCGGGTGGCCCCCACTTTGACTTGCTCCCATGTACCACCTGCTGCTCCCCACAATCCTTCTCCCCCTGTAGTGCACAACCACATAGCTATCATTTAGAGCCATTTAGTATTCCCCATAGGCCCAGCCTTCACTACAACTTCTGGTGTGTGACCCAAAGCAGTGCTTCTCAGTCAGTGCCGGGTGGATGCGCTGCAGTGAATGGCAGCATGTAGAGAAGCCGGGGATGGTTGACAGCAGAGATCGGGCTACACATTAAAGTGAGTTGTGTCTCTGTGCTTAAGTTAACCCTTACTAGACTGAGGAAAAGAGGCGCTTTCCTAAAACGGAAAGTATTTGCACATTAACCAACACAAGGAAAAATAGCATTACCCATCAATCATTGCAGCAGGCGGAGCTGTGCAAATCATCTCTCAATCCGAGGCCCTTAGAAATGCTAAGGGTGCAATGCCAGGGATTTGAATTAAATTTACACATCCAAATAGTGGACACATGTCCACTCTCATCAGTACTAGGGCGGATGTTTCTGGCTGTATGGTAGCCTTAGACTGAAATTTTGGAGCTTTGTTCAATCCTCTTAGAAATATTTTAAAATCCATATGAAACAGGTGCTAAATATACAATAAATACAAATATATTAATATATCCACCTAGCGATGATGAAACAACCATTAAATGTGAAATCACCGTCAAAGGTAATTAATACAAATGAGTAGTGGCGGACTAGGGCCAAAAATCAGCCCTGGATTTAACCAGCCCCTGGTCGACCTGAGACGTCCTTTCTGAGGCCCAAACCATGCCTGGCCATAGCATTGGAGGCTGGGGTTCCTTGGCTTGTGGGTACAGTGTGGCTGGGTACAGTGGGGCAGAGTTGGAGACTAAGGGGAGAGGGATTGAATGTAGGTGTTAAAAGCAGCAGCCAACTGGCCCTAAAGCAGTGCGTCCCACCGGGCATTGTCCCAGGTCTCTCTATGGCCAGTCCACCCCTGGATATAAGTGCAGGATGCTGACACTCATGTCCCTGCTGTATGGACTCCCCAGCAGCAGCATTGGGTTCCATATAAAAATGTTCTTAGGCCCTCAGGGCCAGGGAAAGGGAGTTATTACTAGGGATAGCTGAAGAGAAGATCATGTGAATATGTTTCAGAATTTCTGAATATTTTCTGCTGATTTCTCCATCGTGGACCCTTTTTTCTGTCTTTTAATTGGTTGTAATGTGTCCATTGTTGTGTATATATAGAAATATTTTCAATAGAATGTAGTTACTTTGTAGTGCACCATTTTGTGGTGTTTATCCACTGGAAAGTTTTGACTAGCAGATGATTGGTGACAGTGGAAAAGGCAGTAAGGATCAGGGGGTGATCGGCAGAAGGGGAGAACCTATTGATGGCAGCAGAGCTGTAGGGTGACATGGTGTGATGTTGTGGCATGTGACTTGACACACTAAAAAGGGTCTCCCTAAGAATCTCTTGCCCAAGGCCTATCTAATCCAAAAGCTGGTTTTGATTATGGTATAGAAGCCAAGAATGGTTTAAGGCAGGTAGTTTATATGGTATATAGGTAATGTCATAAAGTATAAAGACTAGGTAATGGGTAATGAATATTATAGGAAGAGTGTGGCAGAGAAAGAAGAGAAAATGAATTATAATGGGGGTAGAGAACTGAGGGAGGGGAGGGGAAGGAGGACTCCCACCTTCCAAGGCTCGTTCTTGCATGCTTTTTAATTGATTGATTCAAGAATCATTTACTTTATCTACGGGAATGTATCTCAGCTAAACGTCTGTTCTTCAGTATGTCTAGTGTGTGATTAATTGTGTGTTTGTGTGCAAATACTCCTGGGGACAACTGATCTTGAAGACAAACAACTGGTCAGCCAGAAAATATGTTTCCTTATTGCTATTAACCCTATTAAGCAATCTTTCCTGTAGAGACATAGAGGATAATTTAACAATTTTTCCTCTCTTCTGAGACGCTTTCTGTGCCCGCACTGCTGAGACAGCTAAAGGCAGCAAACGTTCAGCTTGCGCTCCCTCCAGCCTGCGGGTCAGTGAAGCGCTGGCCTTGTATAAAGCTATGCTCTAGCGGCCTCTAGTGCAAGTTCAAACATTTATTTAAAAAAAAACACTGCGTCTGTGCCGGCGCTGTCAGAAGGGGATTCCAGGTGCATAGCTCCTGTGGAAATCTTTTTATTTTATTTTAGGGGGGCATGGAAACACAAAAAAAAAACACCGGGAATTGCATTGGGAAAATATGATAGGACAGGACACAGGTTTATTACGGCCCAAATCCCAAGTTTTCAGCGCTACACAAAAGTGCATAAAATGCATACAAAGCCAAAAAAATATACAAAAGTGGCTTAAATAATTATAACCACTCTGTGGAATTTCAGCCTGTGTGAGAGCAGCTTGACATAAGTGCAGTAGGACAGAAGTGTGTAGTTTTAAAAACTGCAGTAGTTACATTGGATTTGGTAAGTAACAGTTTTTGTATTTGAATTTTCCTTTTATAAGTCAAAAGTGTACTGTTTTAATTTGTCTTAAATGTGATTTGGATAGTATTGCATTGGTAGTAAAGTTTTGGTTTTGGCCTGTTGCTGTTTGCTAAGCAGGTGTTGATTAAATAGGGCAGGTTCTAATTAACATAGCAAAAGAGCTAGCAATCTCTCATTAGCTTAACTAAGAGGGGCTTGTATATAAACAGGTGAGCTGCTCTGTGGAGTTTCAGCCTGTGTGAGAGCAGCTTGACATAAGTGCAGCTTGACAGAAGTGTGTAGTTTTAAATGCAGTAGTTTGAAAACAGCAGGGGTTGTACACAAGAAATTGTGGTGAGTACAGCATTTATTTTTTTAGCCCTACCTATTCTTATTATCTAGAATGTCTGGTTTGATGCAGTGTAACTCTTGCCTGGCTGTTGTGTTTCATAGTACTCTGTGGAATGCAAATGAAGGGGTTTTATGACAAGATTTCAAAATTACAGTCTTTAGTTTCAACTCTTCAGTCTGAAGTTGTGAAGCTATCTTAGCCAGTAAAGCAGCTTGGTATACAGCCACCACTCCCACAAAGACTTCACAAGAGAGGGGCAGAGTGGAAGACTGTTGGCTCTGGAAGATTGCGCAATGTAGAACAAAAACACCAACATTTTGGACTAAGCCAATATAACCCATTTGCTGTTCTTTCTGCGCTTGATGTGGATGTATCTGCTAATGCTCAGTCTGGGCAGGATTTGGTAAGATCAAAGGAAGTGGACTTAAATAAGGGACCATATAAAATGAGTACAAAAGGGCAGCAAGGAACAGTTACCAAGCCAACCAATAGGAAAAGGCATATTCTGGTTGGTGACTCAACAATTAGAGTTGTGGACTTTGGACAGGATAAAGGTGAGGTGTCTCCCAGGTGCCACGGTTAATAGGGATAAGAAATGTATTCTAAATATTGTGAAGTCTGCAAGCAAACATAATCGAGTGGACATTGTGCTACATCTTGGCACAAATGACTTATCCCAAAAAGATTTGTTTGTTGTACAGAGGGACTTCCAAAATTTTAGTCAGGAACTTTGCAAAATAACAGGTTCCATCACCTTTTCTGAAGTTTTGCCAGTATGTAATCAGGGAAAAAAGGCACTCAACATCGCCAAGTTCAATTTGTGGTTACATCAGTGGTGTGAAGACAAAGGCTTTGGATGTATTAGTCATGATGTCAGAAGGTGGTCGAACAATGAGTTGTTTAGGAGGGATGGCTTGCATCCTTCACAGAAAGACACAGAAGAACTTGGAGTGGAACTCAGAGCATTTTTTGATTTAAACTAGAGGAAGGGGACAGAGATGTAACTTGTAAGGGTGATTTCTGTCCCCTACCATTTAGGATGAAGCAGGACATTGAAGCAGGAAACCCGGTCAGTGGTAGGGTAGAGGTGGAAAAGATCAAGGACACACTAAAATACAATACCAACAACATCCACATGATGTGTACCAATGCTCGCAGCTTGGGCAACAAGCTCTGTGAATTAATGGCTATCATATCCAGAGATGAATTGGATCTTGTTGCAATAACAGAGACTTGGTTCAAGGACCACAATGACTGGGAGATAACCATACCTGGTTACACATTGTACAGAAAATACAGATAGGATAGAAAGGGCAGTGGGGTAGCCATTTATGTCAAGTCTACCCTTCAATCAACAATAATTCAGCATACACATAATGAACTAGAAACTCTCTGGGTTACCATGCAGACTAAGGAGGGAGCTGTGGTCAGAATTGGTGTGATATATAGGCCCCCTGGACAATCTGAGGATCTAGATAACCTGTTAATAGATGAAATCAGTGGAATGGCAGAGAAGGGGGACATTGTAATTACAGGTGACTTCAACATGCCTGATGTGGACTGGAATATCCCAAGTGCATCGACATGCAAGAGCAGGATTATATTAGAGGCACTTAATGGAGTGTCTCTAAAACAACTTGTGACATTGCCTACTAGAGGAGATAACATTCTGGACTTCTGACCAATGGGGATCTGGTGTCCGAGGTCAGGGTTGAAGAAAATCTGGGTTCCAGTGGCCATCAATGCTTATGGTTCAGAATAAAAACAGACATTGTGCAATCACACACCAGAACCAAAGTGCTAGACTTTAGGAAGACAAACTTTAAGGAAATGGCGGAGTATGTAGAAAGAAAATTAGGTGAGTGGAACAGAGTAGCAGAAGTGAGTGCCCAGTGGTCACTATTAAAAATGGCCATCTTAAAGGCAACTAAGCAATATGTGAAACAAACTAGCAAGATTAAAAGGAAGAACAAACCATTATGGTTTACTAGGGAAGTCAGCACTATCATAAAAGATAAGAAGTCTGCCTATAAGAAGTATAAAGTAAGTGGAAGTGTAGCTGACAGAGAGGCGTATAAAATTAAACAGAGGGAAGCAAAACTGATTATAAGGACTGCTAAAGGGGAGATAAAACCTTTTCCGATATATTGGTGACAGAAAGAAGAAAAACAATGTAGTCTCAAAAATTAGAAACAGGGAAAATAAATATATTGACGGAGATAAGGCTGTGGCTGACCATCTGAATAGCTACTTTTGTTCGGTATTTTCAGATAGTAGCAGGCATGGCCATAGCACAGGTCCAGATGGAATCCACCCCAGAGTTCTTAGGTTTGTGATTGCAGTCCATCTGACTGATTTACTTAACCATTCCCTTTCAACTGGTGAGGTTCCAGATGATTGGAGAATGGCCAATGTCGTACCAATCCATAAAAAGGGGAGTAGAGAAGAAGCCAGTAATTACAGGCCAGTTAGTTTAACATCTATAGTGGTCAAATTAATGGAAACACTCTTAAAAAAGATAATTTCCCATCTAAAAATTAATGACCTGTTGGACCCAAAACAGCACGGCTTTACTGAGGGCCCATCATGTCAGACCAATCTTATTGATTTATTTGACAATGTCACTAAAGTGTTAGATGGAGGTGGTGCTGTGTATATCACCTATCTGGATTTTAGCAAAGCCTTTGACACTGTACCACATAAGGAGCTCATAGATAAGTTATTGAAGGTAAGACTCAATCCCTGAATAGTTCAGTGGATTTCAAGTTGGCTGAGGGATCGGTATCAGAGTGTTGTTGTAAATGGTGTGCAATCTGAACAAAGGCGAGTTACAAGTGGTGTGCCACAGGGCTCTGTCCTGGGCCCCATTCTTTTTAATATATTTGTAAGTGACATAGGAGAAGGCTTGGTAGGAAAAGTCTGTCTTTCTGTTTGCTGATGATACAAAGGTTAGTAATAGGGTGGATATTCCTGGAGGTGTCTGCAACATGGAAAATGATTTAGCTTTACTGGATAGATGGTCAAAACTGTGGAAACTAGAGTTTAATGCCTCTAAATGTAAAATCATGCACTTGGGTAGAAGGAATCCCTGCTCTGAGTACCGTATGGGCAGTACTGTGTTAGCCAGGACCTCGGAGGAAAGAGATTTAGGAATACTGATTACTGATAGCTGCAAGATGAGTGGACAGTGTAGCCAGGTAGTGGGAAAAGCAAGCAGGATGTTCGGCTGCATAGCTCGAGGCATCACCAGTAGGAAGAGGGAGGTTGTGATGCCGCTGTATAGAGCCCTGGTAAGGCCACAGCTAGAATACTGTGTGCAGTTCTGGAGACCTTACCTTCAAAAAGACATTATTCAAATAGAACGTGTCCAAAGGCGGGCAACAAAAATGGTGGAAGGACTTAAACTTAAAACTTATCAGGAGAGACTTAAAGAACTTAATTTGTACAGTCTGGAGGGGGGAAGATCAGGAGCAATGTTAGAAAATATTATTTTACAGAAAGAGTAGTAGATGCTTGCAACAAACTTCCAGCAGAGGTAGTTGAGAAATCAACAGTCACTGAATTTAAACATGCCTGGGATAAGCACACATCTATCCTAAGATAAAAAGTACATACAGTATACACATAAGGGCAGACTAGATGGACCGTATGGTCTCCTTCTGCCATCAACCTTCTATGTTTCTATGTTTCTAACCATTCAAGCCCATTGAAATGTATGGGATACTGTCACACAGTGCAGTTCAGTTAGCTCCTGGTCTTATCTGACACTGTAGGAAACATCCCATCGGTGCTGATGATAGGACACTACCTGGCACTCCAGAGGCACTCTGGATTTTTGACTTGATGAATACACCTTTTGGACTGAGACCTGAAATTCACCTGACATCCATCTGGCACTATGTGGCCTTAGCGTTTCATAAATAAACACACATACATCTGTGCGACTATAATTCTGAATCTTCTAGACAACCATTCTATATCTAAGGCCCTAATTTGTGGCTCTATTAGAACACAATTACACATCATTTAGAATAAACATTTTAAGCCAGTTAATTTCATAAAAATAAGTGTCATTAATTACATTTGAAGATGTTTCTTTGAAGAGGGCTTGCTAGTTGTTTGCATTCCTATTAAATTTTTAAGTCATTTTAATCACATTCATAATAACAAAATGATAATCCATTGGTTTTTGTTCAGTATCTAACATCAAACAGCATCTTAATATAATTATATAATCCTTAGGCACCATTAAAAAGGGTGTGCATTGTATCTTTTTATGTGGCTTTTATGCTTGTGTATATTTGGCTAGTTTTTTCAATGCCATCATTTATTGTCAGAAAAGAAAACATGGATTTTGTGCCACTGGAACGAGGATCAGGTAGGATTTTCGGGGATCTGGGGGGGTTTCACACAGCGGGGCTGTCAGGGAGCTGATCGGTCCGGGAATCTTATAGATACCCGGGCCGATCAGGGGAAGGTGTTGGTCCACTTTAAAAATCAATACTGACAGGTCAGAGCTTAAACTGGACCTTCGTTCTGAATTAGAGCCTATCTTATATGTTTCCCCCACCCTGTTCATACAGATTGTTCACATTAAAAATGATCCTACCTGCATCTACTGGAACTCCCTGACGGGGATTGGGAGACGATATTTAACACTCCTAACGCCAGCCACGTACAATTTATGTGGCTGTCTCTCCTACCCTGTTAAACACCAAGCATTTAAATGCCCCCCCCCCCCGCTAGCAGCCAAAAGAAAAAAAAGCCACTTACCTGATCCCTCAATCGATCCAGCCAGTTCTCCTCTTCACCTGGGGGGGGGGGGGGGGGCTCTTCTGAAGGTTATTCATTCATCAGGAGATGGTTGGAGCAGCAACTCCCCACACTTCTGCATCTAGCCTCTTAGGAAAATGTGTTTTCTATAATGTTTGTTTATACATTTTTTATTTTTTAGTGCAACCAAATAATTCTTGAGGGATTACTTCCAGAAAGATAGGCCCACCACAACAAGCTGAGTTCACCTAGAAAGCTTATTGTGTGTACTTTTAGGGACTTTTATGGTTTGTGGGGGGAAGGTCGTTTTGGTTGAAAAAGCGCTAGGTGCGCACTTACCCTTATGTGCATGCTTTACTTTGGGGTGTTTGGCAACTCTTCCCTTGAAAGTAGCTATGCATGTTGGGTATTGTTCAGGGGACCTTGCCATTTAAGATTTAACTTGTTTTTTTTGTTTACATTTTTTTTTAGGAAAATGTGGCTTTGATTCTGCTTTTTTTCCTTTTTTTGTAGGGAATCCCCGTGTATCCTAAAAATTCATCGACTGTTTACTTCCAGAAAACTGCACCCACATCAACAAACCTGGTACACCTAGAAAACTTGAGGTGTGTACTTCCAGAGAATATATTATATTATTATATATTATTTGTGGCGGCTATTTCAAATGTAAAGGGTTGTTTTTCTTGAAAAACTGCAAGGTGTGCGTAGCAGTTGTATTTTATCTGAAATTCTCCTAAAGCACTGTTTCAGTACAGGGGAGACTGCTGAGCAGGCTCCTAGATTTGTTTTTATTTTTGCACATATTTCACCCAAAATATTGGGAATACACTAAAAAAATGACAAACATTTTGTGTTAAAGCCCAGGTGAAAAACACAATATATAATTTTCCTGGGACATTCCAGGAAACCCCTTCAGTTGAACATGTATAGCGCAAAATATTAAAAAATGGTGACAAAATCACAAGATAGGCTGGCAAAGGGTTAATCCTTTCCACTAAAAAGTGGTTCCTTTTACAGTTATTCTGGGATTGTTCCAGTTTACAACGTTATTGGACCGCAATAATCTCCCTGATTAAAGAGATAGCAGAAGACATAAATCTGAAAGGCCGTGCATATTTGCTACGCTACAACAACATAAGCTTGTCTAAATACAGGAAATCTATGAGGATTCACTTGATCAATGCAGCCAGAATTGTTGTACCCATATTCCAGAAGCAGGAAAATACTCACAGTCAGAGATTGGCAAGAGAAAGCTGGAAGAATCAGATCATTACAAAGGGATATCTGGCAGCTGATCTGAAAGCTGACAGACAGAGGTTTTGGTTCAAGGCCATTACACCATCTATACCTTCCATTTCCCTATTTAACCCCCCCCCCCTTTTACCCAGTCATGCTCTTACATTTGTTTGTCTTTTATGTTTGTCCGGCTCTACCTCAATATTGGAAGCTCATGGCCAAGATATGCCCTCATTATCTAATCCTGTTGCCATGTCTTGGTCTGTTGTTATCTCTGTATTTGTGTCTACTTACACTGACAATAAACAAAGATTTTTAAAAATGCTCATTTGGTCATTGGTAAAATGATATAAAATGCCCCATTGTACATACAGGTTTTGAGGTTTTTGGGGTAAAAATCTCACCAAGATGAACATTGCTTAACACCCAGATTTGCACGTAAAATAAAGCTTACTTTATTAAATAATTAGCGCGACCCTTCAATTTTTGCCCTCATATTTGGGTGGCTGAAATATTAATGTGTAATATTTCTATTAAAATATTTCATAACTGATATAGTTAACATTTGATGTAAATTAACAGCCATTGATTTCTGCCTTATATCACTAGTAGTGTATACTAGTATTACTATTTTCACATATGCCATGAACATACACATCTATTATATGAGACACACACAGAGCTGTATAAAACTGGTTTATTAGCTTAAACAGTGATATTCCCATCAAACTCAGTCTCCTCAGTAAGTTTCGCTTCTGATGGACTGTTTCATTGACACAGCAGCAGAGCCGAGGACTCATGCATAAGATGGCCTAGCAGAAGGGATCGTGTTCACGAGATGTATCTTATTTAGAAATATAAAGCAGGCTGAATGAAAGATGCAGCCCCTCACATATAGCACGGGGAAAGCAGAAAGCAGGTTACATTAACCTTTTACCTAGAATGCCCCTTTAACTATGTTCTGTTTGCAAACCAAAAAATACACAATTATAAAAGTTAGATTTACGGTACTGAAAGAGGCATTTTCTTTACAGATCACAAAAACATCAGTAATACATTTTGGTTTTCATATCTTATATGAAACAAAATCAAGATTTAACCTTTGTTAATTTGGTTCATTAGTCAAGATCAATCAGCCTCTAAAACATTGTTCTGACATAAATCCATAGAATGGGAATAAAAAAGAAAATCTGATGATATATTTCATATACTGTGTCAGCACAAATTCATGTTACAGCTTCGCAGTCATAATAACAACACATTGCTTCATGTGCGAGACGTAGGGAATATTGATTCACTTTAACCGTGGATTAAAAACATGCTCTGGGTAATTAAATCTGAACATGTATGAACATAATTAAAAGCTGACACTAGCCCAAATATGTCTAGCTCTTCACTTGCAATGTGTTATCATAGTGGGTTCCTAATGTTCAATCTCATTGAACATTGCTGTGCTCTGTAACTGTAAATGACAGACATCCTACATTCCTGCTTAAAGTTGCATGCTTTTGTTTAATTATATATTGGCAAACATTGTTTATTTTTTACTTACAAACCTTTACATGTTACTACTAAATAAGAAGACTTACATGTGTGTAGGCCAGATTGCCCCTAATTGATGTTGGGAAGAGAGGAAGTGTGATGCTGTAGATGGGATTGGTATCCCAGAAAGAGTCAGTAGTTTGCAACAGCCTTTGCACAGAAACTGGGCAGCCGTGGTGCCACCATGGACAGTGAGGGGAGGGATTCCCCTAAAGTGCTGCATTGGGCCTTGAGTGAAACCCTGCCTACTCAGGAGCCAGCCCCAGGAAGTGAGCACCCATTACCTTAGGAGGGGAACCTGGGTGCTACTAATCTGAGCATGCCGGGTGCAGGGAGTAATGCAGAATGGTAAGTGGATTAGTGGTCAGATCACACAGAGAGTTCGGACCACTCAGGTTAAAGTTGAAAGATGCAACTAATAGGCCAGGAGTTATATTAGGGAGAATTGGGGGTCTGGTTCTATACTTGGCCAAATGGGAAAAATAGAAACAATTTCCTTTTCATAGGCTACCATGATACTTTGCCTTTTTAATGTGGATATTAAATAAAAATTATGGGATGATATCCCATGGAGAACAGTCTCAATTATTGATGAATGATGCGAGAAAGCAGAATAATTCATAGCAGAGAGGCGAGGTGACTCCGGCAGCTGGCAGCTTTACTATGTCTCAGCTAAGTTGTCCCCATCTTATGTCTTCAAGGGTTAAACAAGGTTTAAGAGGCTTAAAAAATTAGTGGAGAGGGCAGTTAGGATGTGAGGCCAGCACTAGGAGTGCCCTTACTCATGGGAGCCAGCAGCCATCTTTTTGTAGCCTTGGCTAGGGCCAGTTAAAAACAATTTGGTACAACACGAACTTTGCAGTTTGGGTCCACCCATCTCTGATTGCAAGTAAAAGCCCCATTCCTCCTGATTGCAACGGTACCCCATATGTATCGGTAGACACAGGTTCCTATCCAGGAGGAACTGAAAGCTGTATGAGATTTTCAATAAAATAAAAGTACTTTGTGCAGTGTCAAAGGTTAAACCCTCCCCAGTAAAGGCAATTGGTAGACCAGGGTGCAGAGGCTGAGCAGCTGGCCCTGAGGGCTACCAGCCAGCATAGCCCACATGGGCCGTGGGCTCTTCTACAACCCCCTGGGCTTGGGATATGTAAGTAATGGGGCAGGGGGATATGAAAAGTCACCCACTTGCCGCAGGTGACTTCCCAGACCCTCCTGTCCTGCAAACTGGTATAGGGGGACCCTGGGGGGATCGGAGGCTACCCAGTGGAAGAGGAGACCCACAGTACTGGATCCTTGATAGAGGTGGCTCTAGGTGCTGAGTTTATCTGTCAATTTCCTTTTCTAATTGTTTGTAACTATGTATTATAAAAGAAAATAATTTTCTCTAGCAACAATGTGTTTACTATAGCAACATAGACCAACTAGTCTGTTTGATGTATGTAGCAGAGACTTCCTGACTCTGGCTTGCTAATTATCTGATTGGCTGGGAAAAGAGAGATACTCCACATTCCTGAGATCACAGAATTAACCCTTTAACTGCCAGCCTACCATGAGATGTTGTCACCCTCTGTTGCCAGACCATTTTTCAACATTTTGCGCTATACATGCTCAATTGTGATTTTTAAAGGGATTTCCAGCAATTTCAAGAAGAAAAGTCTGACCAACAAAAACAGCAAAAAATGCTGCCCAGGAGAGTCCCCTAAACTGAAACAGTGCTTAAGGAGATTTTCAGATAAAATACAACTGCTAAGTGCACCTTGCAGTTTTTCAAGTAAAACAACCCTTTTTCAAGTACAAACCTCGTGCTTTCTAGGTGTACCAGGCTTGTTGACATGTGTGCAGTTATCTGGAAGTTATCCCTCAATGAATTATATAGTTGCAAAAGGGTTTCCTTAAAAAAATAGAATATAAAATCAGAAAAAAAAACAAATTTTTCTTAAAAAAAAGTTAATTCTGAAAAAGCAAAGTCCTCCAACTGAACAATACCCAACATGTAAAGCTACTTTCAAGGGAAGAGTTGCCAAACACCCCAAAGTAAAGCATGAACATAAGGGTAATTTTACGTGAAAATTTCAACACAAAGTGCACATTGCACTTTTTCAACCAAAACGACCCCTTTGCTTTTGAAATATCCCCCACAAACCATATATTCCCTGAAAGTGCACATCAAGCTTTCTAAGTGTACCCAGCTTGTTGTAGTGGACTCATCTTTCTGGAAGTAATCGCTTGAAAAATTATTTGGTTGCACAGGGTTTCACAAAAAAATTTATAAAAAACACCGGAATAAAAAAACACATTTTTCTAAAGTATCAATATGAAAACAAGAAAAAACAAGCTAAATCTCAAATCGCAAGGTCCCCCAAACTTTTAATCCTTTAAACTGCCAGCCTACTTGAGATGTTGTCTCCCTCTGTTGACAGGTCATTTTTTACCATTTTGTGTTATTGTTAAAAATTATGTTTTTTTTTTATTTGTCTTGTTAATTTTAAATAAAAATGTATTTTATCTAAGAAAACCATATTGCATGAGAAAGCATTGACGTGTGGTTTAATTTCTAAGAGTTAAAACCCTTAAAGATAAAAAAAATGGTGTGGGATGCCTCCTTTCCAGCATAATCAGCCCAGGCAGCAGCCCATGTGGCCGCTGGCCTTGGAGGCTACAAGCCAAGATAAACTTCATAGCCCCCCTGCTACTTCTAAAAGCATGTTATAGCTGCTGAGTGATGGAACATAAAGGTTTAATTAAAAATCCTTAAGAATCCCCAAAAACTGGTGTGGGTCCCCCCTTCCCTGCATAACCAGCCCGGGCACGAGCTATGGGGGCTTGAAGACCAGGGCACAGAGGCCAACCTCGATGGCCCGTGGCCCTGGAGGCTACAAGCCTGCACAACCTTCGCGGCCCTAGGGCTCTTCTGTCTCCCCCGTGGTCTTTGGGGAGGCAGGTAATGGGGGGCTGAGGGTAATTGCAAGTCACCTGCTAGATGCAGGTTTCTTGCCAGACCCTGAGCCTTGTGAACTGGTATGGGGTCTCATGGATCCCTTACCAGTTCACAAAGGGTTAAATGTAAAACACACATCAGCAAAAAAATATTTTATTTTTGAGACTTACCTCGAATTGATCTATCCCCCCCGTACACTGTGAATTTTTTAATACCATTAGAATTTTTTTCAGCTCTAATTGAATCAAGGCCATAAACATTTAACCATTAGCTAAGTGATTGGCTACTATGATTGGCTTCTATGAAGAGGTGAGTAGAAGACTGGACAGAGGGGCAACTGTAGATATGGTTTTTCTGGATTTTACAAAAACATTTGAAACTGTCCTTCATTGATGCTTATTGGGAAGATTGAAGTCTTCAAGGTTAAAAAATACAGTTTGTAACTGGATTTTAAACTGGCTGAAAGAACCTGTGCAAAGAGCTGTGTTTAAGAGTCCTACTTTAAATAGTCCATGATTGTAAGTGGTGTACCCCAGGGTTCAGTGCTGGGCCGACTATCATTTAACATGTTTATAAATTATATATAGATGTTCAACCGCTTCAGGTTGACATTAAGTGTCATCCACCTGACAAATGAAAAAGTCGTAAAATCATGCACTTGGGGTGTAACAACCTGAAGGCCACATATGTCCTTGGGCATTAAATCTGGAAGCTTTGTCACTTGTTGAGAGGGATCTGGGGCCACTGGTAGATCACAGGCTAAATAATAGTAGGTATAATAGTAGGCATTGCCAATCAGTTGCCAAAGATATTATCATGCATTAAAAGATGCTTGGAATCTCACGATAGGAATGTAATATTACCACTTTACAAGGCACTGGTGCGCCCTAATCTGGAATATGCCGTCCATTTCTGGGCACCCATTCATAGAAAGGATGCCCTGATTATGGAAAACGTGCAGAGAGGAGTGAAAGATCTTAATTGTGAAGAAAGATTATGAGAATTAAATTGATTTAGTCTTGATATGAGACATTTAAGAAGAGAAATGACTAAGACAAAACATTCTGGGAAAAAAATTCTGGTAAAATTCTCTCTAAAGAAAGGGGGTGGGGTTCCATCTGGGAAAAAAGAAATTCAATCCCTAAGGGTAACAATCCTTTTTTTTTTTACTATCCCCCCACGGAAGTTGGTTACTGCATCAACAGCTGAAAAATTAAGAAAATACCAGTCACTATCAGCTGCTACCTGTAAATAAAAATAGCTTTCCTCAACCCCGTCACCTTGTTTGAACTTGAAGGTCATGTCTTTTTGCAACCGTATCAACTATATAACTATGTGAGACCACATGTAAGAGATCAGGGTGGCATTTATGCATTGTCCCATCAAATCAAAGATAGTAACTCAAAATGTCGGATTGTAGTTCGGTATTAGTTAAAGTTTTAGCTTTTTACCATTTATAATAAAATAAAAATGTATGTACACATCAAATACCCAATCATTTTTAATATTTAAGCCAATAATTGCTCTAAATGAAGGTTATGACTTAGAGGGTATGTGACCTATTACTGAAAGTATGTACAGTATGATCATCCTTGATCTCTTATATGTACAACATTCAAATTTGTAATGTATGAATTTAATTGGTGGTCTTAAGGTAAGTATATTGTTGTTATTTGGGATCTATTTAGAAATGAGGTATTTTGTCAATGTACTTGGTAGAATGGAAATACAGCTGCTGACTTTAACTATTTTGTGAGATAAGTAAATGCAAATTACTGCACCAGAAATTGGCACGCAGACAGAGTCTGATGCACTGGTGTGTACCGGTGAGGTTTATATTGTATTTCTTTATCCAAGTTGATGTTTCATTTTATTTATCACTCGCAGTTTTCCTCTGACACTGCAAGCAATGTTAGCAAACATCATTGTGCTGAAAATACTATCTTACCTATTACAATTCACCTCGCCTCTACCTAAGCAGCATCAGCCACATCGCCTTGCGATGAGCTCATTTTGCCAGCTCAGCACTAAACCCATAAGTGCTTAGCAGAAAAGGACTTGCTGGTATCAGTCATGGTTTCCACATTCAAAGCAATCTAGGCTTTGAGAACTCAGTGCCCTCTGTAAATGTTCATTATTTCTCTGTGATTTGTCTTGGCTCTTATAGAGGGCTTCTAATCTCATATTGCCTGTGCTACCGATAATACAACCATCTGCAACAAAATAAAACCATATTTATCATAATAAATACCATATAAATCAATAAATACCAAATAATACCATAAGATCATTAGATAGAGGCATTGGTGAGCTGAAGCATACTGAAAATAAAACTCTGAAAAAGCTAGATGTTACAAATTGTAGTTTAGCCTTAATGCATTTGTGGAAAAAAAACTATTTGTGAAATTTTAGCTTACAATGTTAAATATTAGGTATGGGTGTTTAGCTGCAACATGAAGAAGACACAGAAGGCCATGAGACTGCTCACATGGCACCAACAGTTTGGTACAGTTTGTTAAAGAGGCCTGTCAGACTGTAGGTCCATTTGCCCTCTAAGCACAAGACAGGTCTCAAATCAAAGCATCAGCCCGTGTACATAGGCGCCGATTAATTTTAATGTTTAATCATGGGAGAGCTGGAAGAACAAGAAGGGGTTTGGGATATGTGTGTGCATGGGGAAGAACTAGAAAGGCAAGGGGGCCATTGGGACTGTAATATGTTGGCAGCAGGGGTACCAGGAGCACCCATGTATTTATATTTAGGGAATCACTGTGTATTACCAAAAGCTACGCATTAGTCCTTACTAAAAAGAATACACTATGGTGGCGGGCTAAATTGGCATATGTACGCATAGTCTGAAGAAGACATACAAGGTGGCAATTCATCTAGAATTAAAATAAGAATAATAAGCTACAGTACAATAAATATAATTACAGTACTTAGGACAACTAGATTCAAATGAGGGAAAACATTGCTGAACCACATTTACCATGCAAAATAGTATAACAAAATATTAGGCAAGAGCTGCAGTATGTAATTTATCATTGTGCAGAGAGGTCCTAATTAATTAAAGAAACATTTTCAGGATCATCAACCATGAGTTATCACATTTGCCCTCATTAGAGTAATTGATATCACATTATGTCATATTTAAGACTCTTTTATTATGACTATTTTACAACTATGCATGATGTGATGATTAACACAATATTTTAATAAACCATGGATGATCATGTTAACGCTTGTAGGCTTTTTTTTTTAATTGCCCCTTTCCTTTGGCTAAAATGAATAAAAAACTCCATGTTTGCATCTCAATTTGAGATACTTGCACACTTAGAACCCTATACAAAGTTTGAAAACTGGTCTCAATACTAATCCATCCATTTTCTGAATCTATATGTTCAAACCCCATGGGATGTCAGCAGTCACGGGGGATACATGAGCATACTCATTGAACGGATCGGGATACATGGGGAGTGGGGGACCCAGCAGCCCAACAAGGGCCATTGTGAGAGTTTTTGTCTCTGGAAAGAGCCACTTGCAACTAATATTACCGTAAAGGCAGTTGGGGGGGGGGGAATCTTCAACGTGGGAATGACCATGCACTATTCAGTCCTTAGAAAAATGAGGGTTGGGCTACCTTACTCCCTTACGCTGGAAAATGGGGTTGAGGACATGCATGATGGTTACCGGTGGTAATGTGGGGGTACAGTATTATACTTATTGCCTAACAGGTGTTCCATCGGGCCTGAAGGCTACCAGCCAGCATAGCCCTCACAGGCCACAGGCTCTTTTGCTTTGGAGATGCAGGTAATGGGGCAGGTGGTTATGTCAAGTTACCGCTTGCTGGCAGGTGACTTACCAGCCCCTCCTGTCATGTGACCCCTTACCTGTTCACAAATAGTTAAATGTGAAGCATCACACAGACACAAAAAAATGTATTCCCCCTTCCTCCCCGCCCTCTACAGCCAGAGAGATTGGTGGAGGTGTCTGGCTTCTGCTGATCTCTTCAGCTTCTGACATGTCTGCCCCCCGCTGCAGGGATGGACTATTTATACCTGGGCAGAGTGAGCTGACATCAGCTCATTCCAGGTAAAAAAGCCCCTCTCTGTAGCGGGGAGCAGAGATATCAGGAGCCTAATGTGGTGAGGGACAGATGAACAAGAATTTCAGGGAAAAGTTTGGTCGGCACTAAAATTCGGTCGAGCACTGGTTCTAGCAAACCAGTTCACTCATCTCTACTTACAACAACACATTTTCAAATTCTATAAAAAAAAAGAACTTTCACATATAGACACAGAAAACATCACATGTATGTAATAACACATTCCAGAGGAGGTGTCAAAAGTTTTTATTTTAAAAGGTAGAGGACAGTGTTTGTCAGTTTCAATAGTAAAGTTTACTGCACCGCACCATGCTAGTGTGCGCCATTAGTCCATTTTTAGTCAAGGTGACAGAAGCACCATGTTTTCCATTGGTGTAAATAGTTGTAATTTGGTGCTCTGTGGAGTCTCAAGTGTTTAATAATGTTGTCACTGAAAGAAAAATCAAATGCCAAAAGAAATACATTTTATATTTAAACTGTGTTTTCTATTAGTTTTCTAATTATTTTTGGGGCTTTGATTTGAGGCGTCTTTAAAGGTAAACAGTCTATCTGTGTTTTTCGCTGTACCAACTACCAACATGATATAAAGACCTGTTGCCAGCATATGCCATAACAAACAATAGGTGAATAAATCACTAGAAAAGTATAGGGAAATAAATTGTACTTGCTGCAGGAAATAATGTCTCTGAACTTACGGAACATTTTTACCAGTTAGAAATCCATAGACAGTAAATACTGCAGTCGAATGGATACAAAATATACAGCAGTAAGCAACTTCATTCATGCACACATCTAAAAGCTATTTATCACATTTTATCTCAGGGAAACACACATGTAATCCATTTACTAGCAGCGAAAAATTCAGCAGCCTCTTTAATAACATATCTGAATTCATTCAGGCCAGTTTACCAGGGAACAAAAGCACTGTAATAATACATAGCATCGTAGAGTCTCCATTATACACCTCTTTTGGGAATTAGCTGGGGTAATCGGATATACTCCAGCTTGGAAAATATTGCATCGAGATTTCTGCTGCGATCCTACTGTGATCAACTGCTCAGCAGAGGGCAATTAAGTAGCCATTTAACTGCTAAAAAAAAGCATTTTTCAAATATGTCAACATGGTTGGGTAAAATTGCTGGTTCTATCCCTATTTATAGGTTAAGATGTTCACACAGCCATTATTTATACACTCTAAATTTTTGATATGGGAACATTATATTTACCAGAGCACAGCTGTGGGAGCTTTTCTACTGGAACACTAGGTTCTATAATTGGTGACTATTGCTCTGTTGGACTGTTGTAGTGACAAACAGAGGTATTTATTCTGTTTATACTGTATATGCAATACCTATCAAACCTTTGGACACAACTTCATATTGCCATGGTTTTCCTTGTTTTTTTTTACATTGACTTCGCATTGCAGATTCAGATTGACATGAAAATTATACTCACTAATAGGGAAAGAAAAAAGAAAGAAAAAAATGACAGGGTCAATGCGGCTGCCGGCTAGAGTTTTATTTAACACTAGCACCAAAAATGGATGAGCTGGATTGTAGTGTTTAATGCTTATAATTAATATAAAACACACTTATTTGTACAGAAATTGCATTGGGACTTGTCAACTAAAATTCAACCTAAATGCACTGTAAAGTTTGTCCTCTTTGTCCCTAGCAGTGATTTCTTGTAACTGTAGATAATAATTCATAAATATGGTGGGTAGTGCTGAAATAATAGTGAAATCGGTGGGTTGTGAAGATGCAAGCCATTACTAATATAATTAAATACTATACTTTTCAGAAGTACTTCTACTTTTATGAGAGGACTTTAAACTGTTCACCTCCTGAACTTACGGTTACCCCAGCATCCCAAGTATTGTCCGACATGCAGTACTGATGTACTACAAATTATTTGGAAGGAAGTAAAGTGAAAAGGGAAAGATAGTGTTAAAACTGATCTTCATACTCTTAGTACTCATAGTAATGTTTGGCAAATGTACTACTACAGTAAAACCAGACTTTGAACCTAAATATCGAGCACTCAACTAACCAAGAACAACAACCTGTAGTAAAAATATGGCATATGAAACAGCAACCAAAGCTTGGAAAAATCCTAAACATATGCCAAACAGCTACTACAAAGTACAATAAAGATAATGGGGTTGATTTAGAGCCTCCATGGAAACTCCCGCTTTTGTGAGAAAGTAAAGTGTAGTGTAAAATATCATAAACTCGGGTGGTTTTTTATTAGGTCTGGCAACCAAATGAAAAAAATCACACAAAAGGAAAAATAATTCACCCAAAAATTCTCGCTCCCAAAAATTGTCTGCTGAATTAGATGAGGTGGAAAAATGGGTAACAATGGGAATTCTCACTGGAGAATAGGTGAAAAAGGGGCTCTGAATCAAGGTTATTCTGTTTCAACACAGATGTTTATGTGTTTTCAAGATTTACAAGTATGTACATAGATAATATTTATCTGTGAACCTATTTAAAGCATAAATCAGTTATCAGGCAGCTCCCTTAATGTCTGTCTTGTGTGTCTCTGCTTTATTTCCTCTCAGCATGATTAACCACGGCAAGCTGTGGTCCCACGGCTATTTCTTGCCACTGCAGGGAATGTTTTTGACCCATATAGCTGTGTGATGGTGTGCTCTGCCCAGCTCGGCCACGACCCAGAAATTGAAGTGAAAAAGAGGCTTTGCTTAGAATACATAAGGTATTTATAGATGTTTCTATGGGAAAAGGTGGGAGGAAGTCTCTGTCTGGACATGGACTTTACATTTTTAGCTATTTTAAAGTATGCCACATATTTTATAAATGAATCCCTGTATACCCTATTCTAAGGACAAGTCACAATAGAGATGAAACTTGGCATCAATATTACATTCATCTTTAAATATTAAATGCATCATTAATGAGTTCATGAATTTGATTTAGAGAGAAATATATCTTAGTCATTTTAAAACTCATTAATGTGTTGCTAGCGTCTCTCAAACCTCTAGGATATAACAGTTCCCATGTGAACAAAATTGAGATGCTCACAATGTTTGATTAATTAGTGAGTTTTTAAACACCAAAACAGAAGTGCCTGATTTGACTGAAACTTAATCATTTAGAATTTCCATTCCATAATTAATTTTTGCATGTCACCTAATCATCTGCCATATGCACAGTTAAAAGAACTGCACTAAATACATATTTCTACTTCACAATTTGCCTTATCACAAATGAAAAATATAATGTCAAGTGCCCTACTAAGGTGGATTTACAAGTCTATAGTGCAAATAATTGAAGCACAAGCAGATCAACAAACCAGGAAAGGTCCAATGAGGCAATAGCCCCCATGAACTACCAGACCAGCCTGAATTTCCTGTGTAGAGTGACTATATAGATTTATGACTCAGCATCGAGGTCTAGTGACTGTGCAAAGAATTCGAAAAACTCTATCTGGAAACCATCGATGCAAGTTGGAATAAAATCATAGAAACATAGAAGGTTGACGGCAGAAGGAGAGCATATGCTCCAATAATCTTATCTTAATCTTAGGATAGATGTGTGCTTATCCCAGGCATGTTTAAATTCACTGAAGTTTGTCCCCCCCCCCCCCCCCCGACTAGCTTCAGGTTGTGTCCCCTTGTTCTATCATTAAGTTTCTTCTTAAAAACACTTCCCTCCTGAACCTTATTTAATCCTTTCTCATATTTAAAGGTCTCAATCATGTCCCCCCTCTCCCTTCTTTCCTCTAGACTGTACAAATTAAGTTCTTCAAGTCTCTCCTGATAAGTTTTAAATTTAAGTCCTTCCACCATTTTTGTTGCCCGCCTTTGGACATGTTCTAATTGAATAATGTCTTTTTGCAGGTAAGGTCTCCAGAACTGCACACAGTATTCTAGCTGTGGCCTTACCAGGGCTCTATACAGCGGCATCACAACCTCCCTCTTCCTACTGGTGATGCCTCGAGCTATGCAGCCGAGCATCCTGCTTGCTTTTCCCACTGCCTGGCTACACTGTCCACTCATCTTGCAGCTATCAGTAATCAGTGTCCCTAAATCTCTCTCCTCCAAGGTCCTGGCTAACACAGTACTGCCCATACGGTACTCAGAGCAGGAATTCCTTCTACCCAAGTGCATGTTTTTACATTTAGAGACATTAAACTCCAGTTTCCACAGTTTTGACCATCTATCCAGTAAGGTTAAATCACACCTCCAGGAGTGTCCACCCTATTACTAACCTTTGTATCATCAGCAAACAGGCAAACTTTTCCTACCAAGCCTTCTCCCATGTCACTTACAAACATATTAAAAAGAATGGGGCCCAGGACAGAGCCTTGTGTCACACCACTTGTAACTTGCCTTTGTTCAGATTGCATGCCATTAACAACAACTCTCTGATACCGATCCTTCAGCCAACTAGAAATCCACTGAATTATCCAGGGATTGAATCCTACCTTCAACAACTTATCTATGTGTGGTACAGTGTGTTTGCTACAAATCCAGATAGGCGATATCTACAGCACCACCTCCATCTAACACTTTAGTGACTTTGTCAAAGAAATCAATAAGATTGGTCTGACATGATCTGCCCTCAGTAAAGCCGTGCTGTTTTGGGTCCAACAGGTCATACATTTTTAGATGGGAAATTATCTGTTTTTTTTAAGGGTATTTCCATTGATTTGATCACTATAGATGTTAAACGAACTGGTCTGTAATTACTGGCTTCTTCTCTACTCAATGAAGAGCAGAAACAAAAGATGGGAAATGTTGTCTATAAAGTCAAGAAAAAGCCTAATTGTTTGCTGTTAATATGGAGAAATGAGAGAACCTGGAGAATAAATGAATTGTGAATCTACCTGAAACTGTAGAGAGCTTTTAAGCAGAACTAATCCCTCCTTTGCAGAGAAGATCCTGGCCCAAAGGAACACTAGAATAATATAACCTAGCCCCTCATGCTATCATTGAGCCCTACTGTAGAGAGACATCAACCTTTTAATAGCTGACCTATATCTAACAGCAGACAGGGAACAGCAGCAAACATGCCAATAGGAAGTGTGTGGTACTGCAGTTTGTGTTTCCTTGTTCGGATGCTATATATATATATCCTTATTCCATTATTCTATCTTGATTACACTGCTACAACTATATGTTCCTTTTTTATTGATTCTTCCTACTTATGGAACATTCTTCCCATTGTATAATAACATTTTTGTACCCTGGTCCTGCTAACATTAAAGTTAATCCCTTTTGCCTTAGTAACCTAATCTGCATGCTTGGTATAACGTTGTGTTTCCTAAAAAGTACTGAAAAAAGACCTACTTCTTCTTTAGCTGTTTTACTCTTTTTTATTTGGCCAGATGTTTAGGTAGTTAAGAAAGGTTTAGATTTTCACCAGGAAGGGTTTGTGGCCATGTTAAATCTATAGAACATTACATTGGCACACAGTGCTTACATATGTGCACATTAAAACAGAAAAAAAACCCGCTTAGCTGTACCAAGGACATTGCAAATCAGGAAACCCCAACGTTACCCAAAAAAAACTCACGTTTCCCAAGTATCACCTGTTTGGTACTTGGCCTGGTAATCATGATTAGAATAATAATGTCCTTGTTTTGAATAGCATAGTATTTTTAAATATTATCCATGCTGTTAGTTAAACCCTTATAAACTTTAGGCTGCCATGACACCTAAGCATTTCCTATGGAAATTGCTAGTGCGAAGCATGCTGCATTTTTTGGGAACAATCTTGATCCCCTATGGGAACTATAGGGAGCCTTTATATGGTAATTCCTGGGAGATCATAAGATCTTTTTCCTTGCTTCCACTTATATACCCTACACTGAAATTTTATGTTGGCTAGAGAACTGATTGTAGTTTCTGACTTTTCAATTGGGATACTGTACTGCCACCAACAATTTGTACACAGCAATGCCCCGGTAGCCTAGATCAGTGGTCACCAACCCTTTCCTACAAGGAACTCCAACAGCTCATATTTTGTGTATCTCTACATAGCTGTCTCTACAGTTCTGCCGTTAAACTAATTATGTCCCTTGTGCATCTGTGTCCAGATCTGCAAAGCCTGGCCTGTTGGAGGGTTGGGGATCCTTGGCCTAGATGACATTTTCCTTTTTAAGCTCTGTAACCCTGATACCGTTTATTGTTTTCGGTGTCATATATTTAGATGCTAAGAGACCACACAAACAAGTACACACAATGCATGCCTCATTTATCAATAAAACACATGTTTTTGAAGGTCCTTCTTGTTACCAACCTCTTCATCACACACACCCGACCCCCCCCCCCCCCCCAGCACATACCCACACCTCATTCAATCCCATTATTTCCCATAAGTGCCACATATTTGTTGGTGCAGTTTAGTAGAATTTGCAGAACTACCGGTAGTAGAATTTGCTCATTGATTGAATTCTATTGTAATCCATCAGTAAACCAAAGGTATAGACCTGATTTCAAACTAAGGGCACATTGAAATAGAAAAAAATCAATTCATGAGGATACACTGCTACAAGCCAAGATCTAATACAATGAATGAGTGAGATTTTTAACGTTTTTTTTCCTGCTGCTACAATCACAGCTCACACTCCATGTGGTCTTCATACTGGAGGCAAATAATTAAAAACAGAGCAGAGAACATCTATTGGACTCAACACCTGAACCTGATTAGTTGTTATGACAGAGCAGATCCACAGCTAGGGGGCACCATCTGAGCATTTAATCTTCCT
This sequence comes from Gastrophryne carolinensis, assembly GCA_027917425.1. Lineage (NCBI taxonomy): Eukaryota > Metazoa > Chordata > Amphibia > Anura > Microhylidae > Gastrophryne > Gastrophryne carolinensis. The sequence goes on along the minus strand of CM051240.1, from coordinate 108,724,495 downwards.
CAGTTTTATTACTGCTCAACATTGTCATACCTACAAAATTTAAAATGATCTAAAAATAATGTAGGCTTAACTAGGAAAGAGGGAATTATCCATTAAAACAATTAATAGTACAATTGTACATGATTTTATACTCATCCTAAGTTCAATACTTAATAATTTGTCCAATTGACTGGTTTCACAATACGGTTTGCAGTTGTTCACTGAAATCCTCTATAGGGCAGACATGTTTCGCTAACTAGCTTCTTCTGTGCCCTCTAGTGGCTATAAGAGGAAATACACATATAACTTACAATGTATGTGGCATATCTTAGTAATTCATACATTTTGCTTATTAAAAAGGGCACACACCTTATTCTTAGTTGTGAATAATGCATTAATTCCAAGTCACAAAATTAAAGTGGGAAACCCAAAGTGCATTGTGCAGAACCTGTCACCCCTGATTTCCTCTTCCTTTCATTGAAATAAAATCATGCCTGGCTGGATATTACTTGATGCTGGGCAAGTGACCCGTCCTACTGCCATGCAGCATATTTATATGGATTTTTAACATTGGGCCATTTTTTTGCGATAGTGCTCCTTTATGCAGTTCAATAAGACCCATATTTGAGGATGCAGCACAGGCAGGCATAGTCCAGGTGCAGTCACCCTCACAGCACTAAGGGCCTGATTTATTGAGGGCTTTACTTATGATCTGCACCTTTTAGCATCATTTTTGTGGCTATAGCACCAGCTTCAGAGCGCTGGGGTTCCCGTCTAATCTGATGCTGTGTTGTGTATTACATTGGTGCTAGCAGTCACTGCGCAGAATGCTTCTAATTGGATTTGATGTTGCACTTAGGTATTGGCCGGCCTATGTCAGCATCTTCTGGACCCGCCATCTGATTATTCCAGCGTCAGTGAGCGCCACTTTGTACTGCTGTTATTATGGTGCTCAACATCATATTTTGAATATTTATATTTTGAAGTTTTGGGCGCTGTATTTTTTCGGTGCAGGTAAGCACCTTTTCATTACAGTTATAAAGAATCACTGCTGGGGACAAAGGGGAGTAACTTTACAGCGCATTTAGGGAGTATTTTAGTTGTTGATGTCCAAATTACACATTGCTTAGCAAAAAAGTCAATTTTAATAACAAGCAAGAAAAAAAACATTTTGTTCTATCTAGGTTCTACATTTCAATTATTGACAAGTCCCAATTCAAGTTCTGTACAAATAAAGGTGTTTTATATTAATTATAAGCATTAAACACTACAGTCCAGTTCTGCCCATTGTGCTCTATAGGATCTTGACCTACGCTGCATTATTTTCGGCACTAGCGTTAAATAAGACGCTGAGTACCGCTGAGGACAAAAAAATGTGGCACTGTGAAGCCTGATGAAGTAGGCCTCATGACTCAGGGAACGCATGGCTCTTTGTGAGGTGGCAGGCGGATGGGGAGACTTTTGTTATTACGTTGTATGGTATAGATCTTATTGTCCATTAGAGCTCATAGATTATCATGTTTGGTGAGTTTTTAATTGTATAGGTTTTTGTTTGAAGCTTTTGTACAAGGATATTGCGGTGCGTGATATTCCTCACAGGGTTGTAGGTAATCAGTGGTTTATTTATTTTATGATTATATTGTGCTTTTGACGTTAACATTATAATAAATAATAATTGCCTTATTTTGCTGATATTATGATTATTATTGACAATTGGTTATTTTTCTAGATATATGGATTTATGTATTTCATTATCTACTTTGTACACTTAGGATCCAGATCATAGGTAGGATTTGATAGGCAGGATTGATAAATTAATTATGGTATGGTGATTGATATTAGACATATTATTGCTGCTCTTTTTTCTTTCCTCCCACCTATACCTCTCTTTATGTGTGTTTGTGTGTTGCGTATGTATTGATGGAATAAAGATGGAATTTCTTATGTTGGTTGTGCCTCCCTTTAGTCTATCTTTGGTCGAAATACATTTTTGAGTACAAATTTACAGGGAGTGGCACCCTCTTTCTGATTAGTGGGATAGTGCAGGCAAGTGCTTTTTTGTATTTTGTTGTGTGGTGCTAACGCTTCTTAAATAAGGCTCCCCATGTGCAAGCAAAAGAAAATTCAGCTGGTTAGCTGTCCAGCCTGTGCTCATTTGGGCATATTGAGGCTTAGGTCAGGACACAGTGCACATTAACACATATCATGTACTCTCCCTATTTAGTGAGGCTCACAGGTTCAAATTCAGAAAATTGTCAATGAATATGGCATTTCCTTACTGTGTGATAGTTTGCCTGACTGACACAGCCTAGCATAGCTTTTGTAATTAAATGCTTAAATGGACAAATTTAAATAAGAAATGGGGGTTTGAATAGGTGGAGTGACATTTTTGAACTATACAATTCTCCCACATTGAATCACTAAAATAGAATCACTATGAAACACTAAAAAGGTGGAATGTGGAATTTAACCTAAAACTGAAGAGCAAAATCAGTTATTACATGTTTTTTATATTTTAAGAGACTATTTGAGAACAATCAATGACAGAGACTGAAATTCATTTGTCATATTGAAGTGTTGTTTGTTTTTTCCATCTTTTCAATAAACCGACCTTCATTAGTCCTATAGCAGAGGTGTGTGTATGTGTGAGTGTGCGCGTGACTTCTATCACAGTGTTAATGGTCTTATGATGGAAATGCTATTGTGGCATTCAAAAGATCATCCATTAACTTGCAGGCAACAAAATCTATGCTGGTGATAATTTATAGACTATGAATGTAAATGAAAGCATGATGATTATTTATTAAGACAATCTATTAAAGCAGAATAACACAGTTTTTCACATTAAACTAGAAAATGTCATGCAGGCCTTCATGAATGTCAACAGGCAGATGCTGCATTCCCCACATCCCCACTTGGGGTGTTTGATGAAGTAAGTTTTAGATGCTTAAGTGATTTTACTCACACCCTTTGTTCTTCCGTGGTTCTCTAACTTTCCACCTGGTCCACCAGTGAACAAATGGTTTGCTAAACCAGGCATTTATAATGCTATGATGGTACGGCAATTGAACGCCATTGGTCATCATTATAAATGTGGTGGAGTGTGCAGCATCATTATGTACATGTAGGTGTGTTTTTGGTGGGAGGGGAGGGAGATTGGAACGGGGAGTGGAAAAATGAACCCTGGGGAAAATATTAGGCTGTTTAGGCAGGAGTATAGGCGCTCCTGACCTAGGGTCAGGAATATTCTAAGGAGAGTTTGGGATTGGTTCAGTTAGAGGGTAGCCAAAATGCGCCTATTTGTCCAGAGAAAGATTATCTAGTTGTCGTACACAATTTCAGTTTATTAATACATGATAGTTTACAAAAAGAGAAAGAAACAAACCGATACATTGAATTTTTACATAGTGCCGTATATGGTGAACAGTAACTATATTACAGTGATTAATATGTGAGCAAAAAAGATTAAAAAATGAATAAAGGTTAAAAGTGGAATCACAGCCCTTTTTGTCCGATGGGCTGGACAAGGTAGTAAGGGGGTATATGGAAAATTGGGTACAAGTGTGCCCTACCTCCCATGAAGTCCTTGTCTTTGGTGTCCCCGTTTGTAACAAGTTTAACCAGTTTTGGGGTTACAATGTCCCTCGTTTGTAGCAAGTTGTACTGTTGCAGTTTGACCAGTTTTAGGGTTGCTTTCACTTTTAACCTTTATTCATTTTTTAATCTTTTTTGCTCACATATTAATCACTGTAATATAGTTACTGTTCACCATATACAGCACTATGTAAAAATTCAATGTATCGGTTTGAGTCTTTCTCTTTTTGTAAACTATCATGTATTAATAAACTGAAATTGTGTACGACAACTAGATAATCGTTCTCTGGACAAATAGGCGCATATTGGCTACCCTCTAACTGAGAGGAACCAATCCCAAACTCTCCTACATGTAGGTTTGTTTTAAAGACTGCAATGCATGCACCACCTTAATTCTAACAGGCTAAATCCTACGTATGCAGTTTCTGCCCACTTCCATGGGCTAATGCCTGGCTTTTGGAAAATTATGATTGGCTGTCGAAAAATGGCTGACGGGCCATTGGGCTGTTCAAATTGCATTATAAATGATGAGTGATACATCATCTTCTCACTGAAAGTGATTTACTACACTCACCCCCAGATTTAGTTTCCTAGGTCAGCTGAGTTATCTCATGTTGGTCAATGTAATGTATAAAATGAAAATTCTGGCCATAACTTAGTATACCCTTCACCTCCATGCTGTCAGATTGTTACCTGCCAGTGCACCCCTCCGATTCAACAGGGCAGCTGTCTGCTGGGGGTGAGGCTGATGGCTCCCATTTACAGTAGCAGGTGGAAAGAAAAGGAGCTCACCTGGTCCCAGCAATGATCTTGTTCCCACAGTACTCCTGCAAGTAAAACTAATTTTACACTGAGTAGTGGATTACTATACATTTTGGATAGTTCAATCAAGATACCTGAGCAGGTGGGAGTATAAAGAAGGTAGAGACAAAGAGATTCTCAGATTGTATTCAATGGGCATCTGTAAAATTTCACCGGGTCATTCTCACTTTAAGGCCCCTTTCACACATGTTCACCTGGTCAGATAAGACTACATCCAGGGCAAAAAGAACTCTAGATATATACTAGAATAATAATATAATATTATGATCTATTGTAAAAAAAATCTTGCATCCATGTGTGTTCAGATATCGTGAAAGTAAATCAATTACGCATTATGTAAATTAGAAGAGAGAAGTCAGTTTTTAAATCAAGTTCACCATTTACTTAAATGTACTCATTAAAATCATTTTGCCATTAACTGTTGACTAAACGCATGGCAAAAAAAACAATGTGAATCAATTAGCTTCTAATTACATTAATTAAGATAATTGTAAAGTGTAAAAGTATTTTGCGACAGCATGTGGAGATTCTTAGTGTGAACTCTGTATGTAACAAGTATTTACAGGGTGCTAAACTATACTCATAGATACATTACATTAGAATACCAGTAAGACAGCTGCACGCAACCTGTGAAATAGCCCAGGGTGGAACAGTTATTGCTGCATTGTTTGCACATCCACAGTTTTTAAGAACACCTATAATTTTGTAAAAGGTGGTGTTGTAAAAAGAGTTTCTGGAAAAGGGCTAGAAAATATGTGTGCTTAAACCTCCAGGGTCATTTAAAGTGGACCAACACCCAGGGGGGATCGGCCCGGGAATCTATAAGATCAGATCTCTCCCAGCGGGGCATCCGAAATCGGGATGTCCCGCGGGGTGAAACCCCCCAGGAAGCCCACAATCCTACCTTTTCCACGTTCCAGCGCGCATGCGCGTCTGCCGCCTCCCGCGCGTCCCTCTAGCAGGGCGCACTCCTGCGCCGGCCATTTGTGAATGGCCGGCGCGGGTGCGCTCCCTGTAAGAGGGACGCGCGGGAGGCGGCGGACGCGGGGATTGGATGCAGAGGTCACGTGGGAGCGAGGAGAGGTGAGTTTTTGGGGCTTTCTGGGGGATTTCACACAGCGGGGCACCCCCGATCGGGGTGCCCCACCGAAGTGGACCAAAACCCAGGATAGTCAAAATCCTGGGTGTTGGTCCCCTTTAACCCTTCTAGTGCCAGCTACGTGACTCTCACGTAGCTGCCTCTCCAACCGTTAAGTGCCAGCTACGTGAGAGTCACGTAGCTGAATTTAGAGGCCCATAAAACAAAAAGTAAAAAACATACAGACTTACCTTACCCCTCATTTGAAAGGGCCAGCGATTCTGTACACGAATCAGCTGTTAGATTTCTGCCCCCAGGCCTCTGATCTTCAGGAGGAGGGCTCGGAATAGGCCCCCCCCCGCCGGCGCCGACGTCTGAAAAAAAAAAAAAAACTGTAAATGACATTTACTCACCTGGCAGCGCGATGGCTCTCCCCGGGTCTTCTCTTCACCAGGGGGGGCTCCGATCCCCCCCCTGGGCTTTCCACGCTGCTTGTGAGGGCCCAGAAACGGGCGCTGGCCCCGCCCCTAGCCCTGCCCCTAACTCCGCCCACTTGATGACGTCATCCCGCTCCTCGGGTTACTGGCACCCGGGCTCCGATCTGTCAGTTGTCAGCAGCGATCGGAGCAGGGAGGGTGGCAGGCAGGGTGGCTCTGATCTCCCTGCCTGCCACCCTCCCTGCTCTGATCACTACCGACAACTGTCATCTGTAGCAGCGTGGGACACTGGATGGGAGGTAAGTATAAGTGAAAATAGAATAATAAAGAACTTGTCTGGTGTCTTTTTCTTAACTTAACCCTTTGTGAACTGGTAAGGGGTCCATGAGACCCCTTATACCAGTTCACAAGGCTCTGGGTATGGCAGGTCACCTGCGTCAAGCGAGTGACTTGCCATAACCTCCAGCCCTCCATTACCTGCCTCCCCAACGGCCAGGGGGGGCAGAAGGGCCCGGGCCACGTGGCTATGTGGGCTAGTAGCCTGCAGGGCCAGAGGCCACCAACGCTGACCGCTGCGCCCTGTTCTACAAGCCCCCATAGCTGGTCCGGTTCAGTAATGCTGGGTAAGGATTCCAAAAAAGAAATGAGGTCCCCCCCCCCATAGGGGGAACCCTATGTCATTTTTTTTTTTTTTATTAACCCCTTACAACTATGCAATCATATTGCATAGTTGTATCCTATCTGGAATCTCCTAAACTGCTGTTTCAGGAAAGGGGGTATACCTATACATATGTGGTACCATTGTAACCGGGAGAAATAGGGCTTTCACACGCAATAATATTTTATTAACAAACTTACATTTTTTATTACAAAAAAAACACTACAAATTGTATAAAATTGGTTTTTTTCATTTTTTTGCACATATTTCACCCAAAAGTATTGAGAATACACTAAAAAAAGGCCAAACAAGACATTTCATATTGAAGCCCAGACTCTGCTGAAAAAAAACAATATATAATTTTCATCGAAATCCCTGGAAATCCCTTCAAAAATCAAGGTTGCACACGTGTAGCGCAAAAACGGAAAAAGTCGTCTGGCAACAGATTGTGACAAAAAATCTCGGTGGGCCGGCACTCAAAGGGTTAAAGGAAAACTTGTAATGTCCTGGTAGAGAGGAGCCCTCAATATGCTGCATTCACCTATAGCAGGGCTCCCCAGGGGCACTATTTCAGCCTATGTATCAGCAACTGCAGCAGAGGGTGCGTAGACATGGGGTGGTTCTTGACAAGTTCTTGTCAGTAACAGGAGGTCAGTTCATGTAGGGTCAAACAAAATGGGCTGGCAGAAGCAGGATCCAGGAACAGACTGAAGATCGGAGTCAAGGCAGGCAGAGGTTGGTTTAGACAAAAATCTGGAATAAAGGTCATAGGCAAGTGAGACTAGGTTGGGTTTGGCTTTTTGGGGGGAGGCCACTTGTGAAGGGTATAATGTGTGGGCTCATTGGCCCTTTAACACACTTACAGCCTCCCCGGGAGATGCAGTGGTGCCGGAGAGCATAAGCAGAGCAGGTGGCTACGTGTGCATCTGCACTGCCAGAGTAGTGCATGGCCAACGTGCAGCCGGATCCATCTTTGTGATAGATGCTGGCCACCAGCAGAGGAGGAGCGAATTGAAGTCAAAACTCATCTTATAATCAATAATTGAAACTGCTCTCACTAAAGTCACTAACAATCTACTAACTGCGAAATCTAAATGCAACTGACCACAGTACACTCTGCTTTTGATACTGTCGACCATTCCCTTCTACTATATACTATAGCACTACCTATGAATTCAAGATCTTGCATTTTCATGGTTCTCCTCTTGCCTCTATTGCTTATTCAGTTTACTCCATATGGACCTATGATTTTTATTAAAAATAAGGGCGGCTATACTGGCGCACAGTTTTTCCAACAATTATGCACACTTAGATATTCTCAATAGAAAGGCAAAACTTCACTTTTACTTTCATAAATAAGGTTTGAACTTTATTAACATTCTGGACTGACCAACAGCACTGCACTTTTTCAATAACAATTCATCTTTAAAAATACAACTTGCCTAGTGAACACAGTATAGTCAACATTAATTAAAATTGGGGGTATTTACATATATATTCTAATCTAAGCTTTAAAACAAAGAATTCCATATAGTAACTGCTCAAAACATAAACTTCGAACATTTCCAGTAGGTGTCTCTCTGTTCCTGCAAAATTCACTGTAGTGTTTTCTCCAATAAAAATTTTAAGGGTAAAACACATAGCATTTAACCTAGTTATCAGACACAGGAGGAATGTCCATTCCCCTGCTCAAAGGTAACACATAGTAGCTAGACACATAGGGACATTCTTCCCCTGCACCCCCTGCCAAGCGCAGATATGCCAACCTGGTCTATGCCTGCCATTCCTCCAGTCCAGAATTTAGCACTTAGCACTGTTAGCAATGTTCCCAGGCTCAGACAATTAACCGGAAGTACTAATAATATAAGTCCAGATGTTTTAAGGAAAATGGTCACTGTAAAGTGCAAGACTGGAAAAAATCACCCTGCAGGAATGGGCCAGGTTGGCATCTCTGCCACTGACAGTAGTTCTAAGCAAGGTTATGTACAAAGCTTTGTTTCGAGAGTTGCGTCTCCGTTTTGATCAAGGAGCCTGTCTCCCAGGTTCTGGGTGTTTAAAGAAGACATAAAGTCTGATTTATCACTGCATTCTTCCCACTGTTCCCCCTGCGCTCAGATGGATTAGTCTAGTGAAAAAAAATTAATTTCTTCTGGTCCAGTCCTATGCCACTGTCAGGGATGGTGTTTGACTTGTGACCGCCCTATTATGTAATGACTCAAAATCTCCACAATTAAGTCATAATTAGTACATAGATTTTTACATTTGTATAAAAAAATTCCATACTATCTAAAAAATAAAACAAGTGTTTGTTGAGTTTTAAGAAACAGATATCATTGAAATCTACCAAAAGTAAAACAGAACTAAAATTAACCAAGCAATAGTTTTGTGCAGAGGGACACATCCACAGTATGCTATGCAAGCTGACTGATCTTGACAAGCTAGCCTTTATTCCCTTAGTAGCATCATTAGGGTTGCAGTAAAAAAACTGCTTCTTCATCAAATCTTAACAAAGACACCCTGACCTTCTTTAGCTAGTAGCCAAGCTATATCAACATGGATCATGGACAAAGCACATAGTCACTGTAAACGTCACATATTCGTTCAAGTTTCCCACTTGCCAAAAAGCTTTCAGAGTGGCATTGGGCTAATTAACATTATATCAGCTCTAATTGGAACTGATTCAACAGAGCTGGCTCTTAGGAAAAACTTTTCTCAAGATTTAGTGAAGTGGAAATCTGATGCTGACATAAGGGATTGAGAAACTGTGCAATACCCATTGTGGAGTGGATGGGGAGTTGTAAAGTAATTGGCCTCCAGAGAATTCCTTAAGATTCTCATCTGATTATATATTTTCCCTTACTTAGATAGACACCAATCTAGAAAGAAACAGCTTATATAACTCAGCAGAGTGCATATTCTAGAATTAATCCTGCACCTGCTGCCAGCCACAGTGTGTTTAAATTTCTCCTAAACTGCAAGTGACATGCTAATATATATTTATGCTGAGTAAGAGTCTTAATATGGATAAGGCTGGCGATGACTATCAATGTACCTTTTTCATTTGGTCACTAACATTAAAAAGTGTGAGTATGGCTGGGTTAATCAAATTCAAAAAATAAAACATCTTAATGCACAGTTTAGTAAGTTCATTGAAAAAATAAAACATCTGCAGGCTAGAAAAAATCCTTCTTACAAAAAAATCTCTGTAAACATACATACTGTTAAAAGATCCAACAGCCTCAGACACTCAGGGCCGGTCGATAGTGTTCTGTATGTGAAGCCCACAGTGGCAAAAACAGGGGGCTGCAGTCCACAGGGTTCTGTAGGATCGATCCTGCTGACTGTTGGGTAAGTAACTTTAGTTTTTTTGAAGTGCACGGACAGGGACTTTAAGTACCTCTGTTACCAAATCTAACAGTCAGAATATAAGATAATCTTTCATATGGCAGTACAGTCAAATTGGAAGGTAAATAATCTGTGTTGTCCCTGGATTGTCCCTTTAAAATTTCTTTTCCACTATAGTAATTTAATATTAGAAAATATACAAAACAAGTATAACACTATCAAATGTTTAAACCATAAAGAGGAACAACACTCTCCTTGAGCCTATGGGGGGGGGGGGGGGTCAACCTCTGAGGTCAGTGTGGCAAAGGAAATGTAAATGTAACAAACACTGTTGCCCATGGCCTGCTCTTGCACTATCTTTAGGGATACACCAATTTGAAGAGGAATAAATCAAAGAGATTTGTTAGATATTGTTCCTCTTTAACAGAGAGCTTTAACTGTTTGGCCGCAGAGACAGAGGGATGGGTAGTGTTCTACTTACTATAAGTTGCAGTGCTATTTCAGGGAGGCCTGGTGGTCAGCTCCATCGGTGGATGGCATATCAGCAGGTAATTTCTTCTCATCTATATAGAGACTAGAATAAAATGGACTAGAATATCATAGGACCCAGCTAACACTAGTGCAAGGCACTCTGATTGTAGAGTGATTACTATACCTGTAAAATCGCAAGATAATCGCTGGCCATGTAAGCCTCTAGATCCCTCCACAGCAATTGCAAACTCAGCCTAAAACTGTATTTTCAATAACATTCATATTGCATCTGTTATCATCTCTCCTTGTTTTTTTTATTCTTAAAAGAATATTAGACATGATTCAGAGTGACAAAAAAAGACTTTCATTTTTGTGCCGATTTTTTTTTTTTTTAAATGTTCCCGCTCTTGTATGAGTGTACAAGCGATTCTACACCCCCCCCGGAACATAATCTGCAACTGTCCAACATGTTTCTACACCAAATCCTCTGCAGCAGAGTGAAGCTGCCTGCATGCTGCCAGCCCATCGTGGGCAGCATGCAGAGACTGAGCCTACAGTCCCCAGTGGTAGGTCTGCTGCAGAGGATTTGCCAAGCACATCTGTGGCTGTTGGTCGAACTAGAGGACCATCATCTGCACGCGCCCCAACCCGGGGAATTGGGAGACATAGTCACCTACATCATTTAGGTCGACCAACAGCCACATGGCCACCTTATTCACAAATTTCAAAGCCATGCTTGAGGAAGTTCGAACTAGCAACACCAACATGGCCACCTTAAGTACTAATTTCAGTGCCATGCTTGCAGATTAGGAATGCAACACATGCCCAGGTGATGGGTCACCTCCAAGGCCCACCACCAGGGTTTTATGGGCATCAAACATTTGAACCCCTATCTGGCCTGTATCTGCTCCACATCTTTGCTCGACATCCCCACTGTATTGACCTGTCTGGTGAGCCCTACCAATATACCCTTTTAGTATGGTTTTGCTTGTATGCTTTGGATTTGCGCCCATATAGCTCATTAGAGTGCTGAGATAGCCCACTAGCCAATGCCTGAGCTAAAGCCTGAACCTGCCACTCAAGCTGTTGCACTGCAGGCTTTGGCCTAATTACATTGCTTCTGGTTCATCCTGTTTGTAGGCATGATTGGGGGACATTCTGCCCTGGCAAACTACTACCTTGAACCCTGGCAGAGATTGGACTGGACTTGGATTTGGATTGGGGCTTCTTGTTTGGGTGGGCCACTGACTTACAGGCGTAGATGCGGCATAGGCATGGCTGCTTTTCAACTGTGCCTGTGGCAAATGTGGCCAAGCAGGAGAGGGTGTGTATGTGTTCCTATTTCTTTGAGCCAAAATATTGACATGCCAATGCTTGCTCCATATGTGTGTGTATTTTCTTTGGGATGTAAACTTCGGCCTGGAGTGCATTACTTTCAAACTCCTGCCTGTGGCCAATTGCTAGGTGCAATGATTTGTCACTAATTAAATTGGTTGTTTTACCATGTATGTACATGAAGTATGGGAATGACCATCCACTCCAATTTTTACTTTTCCAATTTAAATAAAATGAATGTAACTTGACCTGTTGTTGACTAAGTTGATGCCTTAATGTTTAGGTGTTTTTTAGATTACTTAAGGTTTGCCCAAACAAACTGGGGCAAAAAAAGGCATGAGTCTCAGATCATGTGTGCATTTTTTAGTAATTAAATCATTACTAGTTGTCACAGTACAAAACATAAATAAAAAAACCAAGCAAAATTAGATTAAGAAATTAAAAAAACAGGCACAAAACAAACACACGCACAACAAATTAAGAAAAATGGGTACAAATCAAATTGGCCGGAACTGCTGGGCCAGAGGCACTAGGTGTGCCACGGTAGTGGTCTTCGGGGTCCTGGCTGGGTGGAGAGGGGGGCAGATCCAAATACCGGGGGACACGCTGCATGATGGCATAGTTATGTAACACAGCACACGCAAGAATGATATCTATGACCTTCTTGGGGTCATACTGTAGTGCCCCCCCCCCCCGGTATGGTCCAAGCAATGGAAGCGGGTTTTTAATAGCCCAAACGCCTTCTCAACAACGGCCCTGGTCTTCCAGTGGCCCCGATTGTAGGCGTCCTGTTGCGCATTCTGTGGCCGAAGGACGGGAGCCAGCAGCCAGGGAAGCAGTGGATAGCCGGAATCCACTGAAAACATTAGACAAAAATAACTAGAGATGAGCGAACTTTTGAAAAGTTCGATTCGGCCGATTCGCCGAATTTCACAAAGAAATTCGGGTTCGGCCGAATCGAACTTTTGCGAAGTTCCCCATCAAAAATGCCGGCATGGTGGGAGCCGGCCGGTGGGCCGGTAAAGCCGGCCGGCCCGCTCCCACCATGCCGGCATTTAAAAAACAAAGAAAAAAAAAATAAATAAAAAAATGCCGGCATGGAAGGAGCGGGCCGGCCGGCGCGCTCCGCTGTCAGCGGAACCGGCCGGCCCGCTCCCACCATGCCGGCATTTAAAAAAAAAGCAAACACTTACCTGCAGGTCCGGAGCGTGGAGGCCGGCGGCGCTCTCAGCTGTCATTTGATGGCGCGTCATCAGAGGGCGCCTCTGATGACGCGCCCTCAGATGACAGCTGAGAGCGGCGCCGGCCTCCACGCTCCGGACCTGCAGGTAAGTGTTTGCTTTTTTTTTAAATGCCGGCATGGTGGGAGCGGGCCGGCCGGTTCCGCTGACAGCGGAGCGCGCCGGCCCGCTCCCACCATGCCGGCAAAAATGCTTTTTTTTTTTGTTTTTTAAATGCCGGCATGGTGGGAGCGGGCCAGCCGGTTCCGCTGACAGCGGAGCGTGCCGGCCGGCCCGCTCCCACCATGCCGGCAAAAATACTTTTTTTTTTTGTTTTTTAAATGCCGGCATGGTGGGAGCGGGCTGGCCGGCTTTACCGGCCCGCCGGTCGGCTCCGCTCCCACTATGTAACGGCCCGCTATGTAACATTTGAGCCACACCCTGAACATATAGATTGCTCTGCAAAAAAAAACAGCCTAACACCATCTAATGCATGTTCGGACCATTAAAACCTCCAAAATGGCGGATGAGGGCAAATCAGGCAGACTGCTAACAGGTATTGGTTTAGGACTGTGCTGCTCAGCATTCTTGGATGTGTTACCTTTTCTGGACCCCAGATCTGCTTTGTCTGAGCCAAGCACAGCTCTAACCCGCCCAATTTATAATGGTTAAGGTCTGGTTTAACATGTAATAAAGGGGTAAAACCAGCCATAGTTTCAGACATGGGTCATAAACTATATTCATAGGCATACATTGCAAAGTGAATGACGTTATTGGCGTCAACTTACCAAGGAGCCATCCACCGGAGAATTCTCCAGACTCAAACCGACGGTACAATCCAGATCGTCGCAAGATGTACGCATCATGGAATGAGCCTGGAAACCCGGCGAAAACACTAAGGAACCGCATGTCCGGGGCCACCACTGCTTGGACATTCAATGAGTGGCCCATTTTGCGGTTCCTGGGATAAAAGAAAAAAAAAATAAAATTAGCAAGGCAAGGTAAACTACTCAAACACTAACTGCTAACACCCTCCCAAAATCCTGTGGGCCAATATAAATAACACTAACTAAGTACATAAGTATTTTTTGGCCAAAAAAAGGATAGGTATGTTGGATCAAGTAAAGATTAACTTTAAATTGCCTAGTTAAGGTCCACATGAAAATGTTTTTCTTTGGCCGACAGGAAAAACATTGTCTAAGCTAAATACGGGCCAATGTTTCACAGGGACTATTTACAAGGAGGGATTACCAGAGATACATTGTATGCTATTTCACAGGGACTATTTACAAGGAGGGATTAAGAGACATTTAAAATAACATTTAGGTAAACTATATTAAAAATTACTGATTGTACTTGCCTATAGATGTACTTGTCGACTGCCGGAGGCACCAGAGCAACGTGGGTGCAATCGATGGCACCCATGACATTGGGCATGTCGGCAATGTTATAAAATGCCAGCTTTCCTGGCTACCATGAAAACAAATATATTTCCGACTAATGAAAGCCATGCCTTCCAAAATCTTGGTTAGCGCGCGGCTCAGTATAGGCTGGGAGATCCCCACGGAGAGGGCACCCAGCCTCTGAAACGAGTCGTTCGCCAAAAATTGCAGGCAGCCAAGCATCTTGGTCATACCTGAAATTGCTTGCCCCTTCCTTGTGGTGCGGGCTAACCATGGCCGCAGCTCACTGTCAGGCCCGTGGGACACCCGCCTTGAGAGTAAGCCCACAACCCCCAATCTCCGCTGCTAGCTTCACCTTTAGACAAGCCCCCGTTTGCCGGGACGCTTTATACGCCTCGCCGGACACGGTTGCCCCCAGGACTTAATAGCACAAAGGATGTGAGCTTACAGGGGTTGAAGGCAGATGAACCAGAGGCCAGACTGGGCAATGTTGGGTAAGTACTGGAAACAGTTTGGGTGCTTCGGAAACAGGTAATACTGGAAGTAGTTTGGGTGCTTAGGAGAATTCAAGCGAAGTCAGACGTCAAGCCAGGGGTCACAACGGGAGGTCAGAAAGCTGCGCAGTACAAAGGGATAAGACGAAGATGTGGTCGAGATTCAAGCAGATGGTCAATAACGATATGAACAGGCAATCACAGGAACAATAACAAGCCAGCTAAACGCTATCACAGGCACTGACACACTGAAAAGGTAATCCCTTTATAGGACTGAACCCAGCTGGATTGGACAGGGAAGCAGTGACTGTGATTTGTGCACTTTGGATCGGTGTGCTGATTGGTGCACTACGGATTTGTGGTTTGATTGGTGCACTTAGAGAGCTCTGGGCTGATTGCCCCAGCTGAACTCCAAAGGCATACTGCCCAGAACTGCACCTCCTAGGTTTAGCTCTTTTAAACAGCCTCCAGTGGCCACTCTGTGTATAGCACCACCGGAGGACATAAACTGACTGTACTCGCGCACAAGCACGAGTAGAATGACAGTGGACGAGGGAGGAGGGCGCGCTCGGCGACACACGCACCGCTGGAGCTGGCATCTGAGGCAGAAGCGGCTGCTGGGCAGGAGAAACCCTGGCCAGTTGCCTAGGGACACCACGGGCACGGGGTGAAGGCAAGTCATTCATGACACTCACTATACAATTTATGGAGGGAAGCCCAATTAAGTCTGGTGAGCTCGAACAGCTCAACGTCATGCATGCCATCGATGTGCATGCGTTGCCGGTGCAATCTGGTCTCGGCCCTCCGGACAATTTCAACGCCCATTAGTTCCTCATGCTCCACAAAGGCCCTAGACTGGTTCATATCTGCTGTTTCCGAGGTCAAAATGGTCCCGTAAGGGGATCGCAAATGAAACGGGTTTATAGGGTGGTGGTCCCTCGGCAATCAGCTCTCTAAATGAGACGCAAGCCCATACCAATATCGTAAGTTATCTGAACGAAGGAAAAATAGCAGATTTTTCTTGGAAAATGATCCGAACTAACGCAAATCATCCGATTTGCTTTCGTTCATTGAAAGCGCATATACGCATTAGCCCGAACGTTCGTACGAATGAAAAATGAATGAAAAAACAAAGAAAATGACAAACACACACAAAAACTTTCACAGACAGCTATGGAAGTCCAGACGAATGTGCCTCTGAATCGAGCCTATTATCTAATCTGTCCGAAAAAAGGTTCCAAATTACGTTACTGTTACTATCTAGTGCTGCCTACCTTCATTTTTTGTTTCATTTTATCAGGCTCTTCAAAGCTCATCACTCTTCAAAGCTCATCACTGACCCTGATGTGCAGGAATTTTACATTTATTAGGGCAAATGGCATTGTACCTGACTTTGTTCATTGATGTAACAAGGTCAGTTGTCAGTATGTTAAGGCTCAGTGTATAAAAAGGTATAAACGTATTCATTCATAGGCTGCACATCATATGATTGTGCCTTAGTTGCTCTGAAAGAGAGAAGATATTTAGTGGATGTATTAAGAGAGTCTCCTTTTAGAGTTCTCATTGTTTTTTTAACCTTGTATTCTAGATAGAAGAGCATTTGTCACATTCTGGAGACCTGCCAGCAATCCTCCTGCGGCATTATAATTCTCAGAATACAGCAGCTGGGGACATGGCCTAGTAGCAAGGTACATGTATGACATCACAAAGGCTGGGGTATGATATAATTATGGGCAAGGGGCAAACATCCTAAATTGAGCTAAATAGGATGAAGAGCAGACAATGAGGCACCAGGCACAGCGCCTAAATGGATTTTTATAAAGGAAGAGGCATTATAATCAGTTGTGCATTCATATAGGGGCATCTATATTTCTTTAAGCTATGATCAGGTTAAGAAGTCCACATTCCTATTCCATGCCTTACGCATCCCAATGCCTCCCTTCCCTCCACCTACATCCCCAGATTGGGGAGGAAAAAACAGTAAAAAACTTAAAACGTGGTCTGGCTTTCACCTCTCTACATGTTGCAGTCACAGTTTCTAGTCCACTGGGCTTTTTAAAATCATCAGTGACAGTCTCATTATCTAATCACAGTGGCAGCAGCCCGACTGTTCCTGCAGTGAATAGGTGAAGCCCATCATTTATAATCTTCAGCATGGGTGGCCAATTCAAAGATCCCTGCTTCTGCTGTGGGCATGGTTTCAAGCCTAGGGGGCGAGATGTGAGAGGTCTGGAATAATATCAGAAGCTGGGTTCTGTTTAATGTAAGCCATTTTAGTAGTTACTATAGACCAGGGGTCCCTCTCCTCCAAGGGCTACCAACAGGCCAGGTTTTGCAGATCCTCACACAGATGCACAGGTAAAGTAACTAGTGCAGCAGCAGAGCTCTAGAAGCAACTATGTGAAACACAAGCTATTAATGGGCTTTTAGGAAAGTTTTGAGGTCCACTGCTATAGACCACTGTTTCTCAACATGTGGCACGAGTACTACATGGGGTACACAATTATATTAAGGGGTGTGTCAACAAGAGGGGGTCTAAAAGGTCTGGTATGTTATATTTAACAGTAAAACATTATTCGCCCTTGATTTAAAAGTGCTATGAGGCCTGTGAGCTACTTTTTTTGGTAACATTTATAACTGATCTTCTCCTTGGGAGAACACAGTTGAAATTTCTAGTCACTAGGGGGTATTGGGTGTAAAAAGGTTAAGAGCCTCTGTTATACACAGAGGGTAATTCCCTTAAAGCAGAACAAAACCACAATGGAATGAGGAAGAGGTGCATGAATCACAGCATTCTGGGGGGTATCACACAGCAAGGCATCCCAAGGGGGCACGAAACAAAACCCAGGAATGTCAAATTCTGATATAGATGAGGCAACTAGACGCTGATAACTTGTTACATCCATTTAATGCACCACAGAAGCTATTAAAAATCAAAAGATTTCAAGATACTATCCTGTGTCATCATTTATTTATCGTGTAGAGTGACAGATTAACCTTTGCTACATCTGTAATTTGTGTACATGTCTCTATCTCATTAAAAAACTGTTCTCTTTACCTGGGAACCTCTCTAAAACAGTTTTAACCAATGTTATCTATTCAATTTTTATGACCACAGCAACTGGATATATATATATATATATATTTATTTATTTATATTTATACATGTGCATATATTTATATCCAGATACCAGAATTCAAATAACTCTGATATCATAATCTGTTTGAAATTTATATTGTTTTATACCAGGTTGCACGTCCATTAATAGTGTAAAATGTTTTAATTAATGTTAGGATCTGCTTTTTCTTTCTTTTTGTGTTTGATCGCAAGAGAGTGTTTATTATATAATTGGATTCCTGCAGACATTAGCTTTATCAGTTTATCAAGGTTTGTAAGCTCATTTAATGGGCCCAGCTGTCATTGTGATGCAAAAAAAAAACCTCCTGCTATTCAACTCAATTTAGTGCTTTAGTGCTGGGTTGTTAAAAACAAGACAGGAGGAAGATTATATTAATTGAATTAATATATGTATAGCTATATACTATCTACAATCTGCTACGATCTGTCTTTACTGTTATGAGTCTTTTCTGCGTGTCCAAGCTCCAAGCGCAGAAATGTTTCTTTACTGTCATATAACATATACATTGCTTTCCTGTCTCCCTACTATTTTAAGCCTAAAACAGGTCTCTGCCTAATGTAGCTCGCTCCTCTGTTACAGTGCTCTCAAGTCTCTTATAGCCTTGAGTTGACTAGGGCCAAAATTCCAAAATACATGTCTACAAGTAGAAGCTGATGATGTGCATTAAATAAATGTTATTAAATTATTATTAAAATAATAATAATAATCAGGGGCAGTTGTGGCCTAGAGGTAAGGGGAGCGGATTTGTGACTGGAGGGTTGCAGGTTCGAATCCCGGTCCTGGGACATGACTGAAGTGAGCAAGGCACCTAACCCCCGGGCTTCCCAGGCGCCGCAATTATGGCAGCCCACCGCTCCAGGCACGTGTACACTCACTGCACGGATGGGTTAAATGCGGAGGACGAATTCCTATGTGTGTGCAAGCATACAATGGCCATCTATGCATTAAAAAAAACAAAACAAAAAAAAACCTACATCCAAGCTTCGCATGCTCACTGATTTCCTGATTGCTTGAGATAGCAAAGAGACATGGGAAGATGATTTATCATGGCTCTGCCTACTCAATAGGAATGAATAGTAAATTATTTAATTCTTGGGCCTTGATTCAATAAAGGTAGAAAAAAATTCTCATGGTAGTAAAAAATTCAATTCATTAGAAAAAAGCCTGAGAATGTCACTGTTTCTGAATCACCAGATAAAAAGACAATGAAAGTCAATGGTAGCTTTTACTACAGTGTAGAAAGGATAAAACAGTTCTCTACTTTTCTTAGGAGTAAAAAAGTGCCATTGACTTTCATTGTCTTCTTAGCTGGTGATTCAACAACAGTGAATTAAATCTTTTACTACCATGAGAATTTTTTTCTACCTTTATTGAATCGAGGCCTCAGTCTTTATATGCCATGTAAATAGTTAATTTTTTTAAGAAAGCACTTTACCATTGATTAGGGGGGGGGTTCTGCCCACAATTTTAAGCTTGCCAGAGGTTTCTCTCTAAGGGGGCTTGCTTCTCTGTTTCTTCTAGAATGTAATATAAATGACCACTAAAAGCTATGAGTAGTAGTAGAATTTCTTAAGCTAATTGGGGCACTCTTTTTTTCCTTCTCTGTATTTTGGATCTCTGATTTTTTACTAAAGATCGTGAGAGTCCAGCTTGATGGATCTGTGTATTTTTTGTCCTAGTTAACAGGCAGGCTGATTCATCATTAGCGGCAGGTAGCGACAGATGAGCGTCTGTAGCAGGCATTTACAGAGCGCCCGCCAGTAGTCACTGTGCTCAGCCGTGGGTCGCTACTTTATAGCGACTCAGTCACTGTTCAGTAATGTTGAATACATTGTGAGGAGTCGCTATTTGACCAGTACAGCGCTGTATGGGAGTGCATGTTAGCGCCTGCTCATAGCGACCGACTCACAGCATATTCAGAAAAAAAACAGCCTCACAAATCTCTGGCACTGAAAAATACTTGTTTGAAGCCCAGAACGCAGGAGGCGGTGTGTTTAAAGTCTATCAACTAGTAACAAAGCGAAAACATATGGATTTACATTGTAACAACATTGTAACATGAACACTTTAATGCCAGACCTGTAATGTCATTTCTGAGGAAATATATAAAAAATGAAAACATTATGAAAAAAATGCTTTTTCAATGGCAAAAGAGGTCACAGAATTATTTGTGATTTTTTGGAAAAAATAAAAAATAAATACCCCGTTTAAAGAGAAGAAAAGGTTCGTCCATTGAAATGTATGTGAGAGCGACAGGTAGCGAGAGGTCATACCTGGCGCTGTGCAAGGCTGAACGCCAGCGCTGTTCGCTGAGGCTGGGAAAATGATGAATCAGACGCTACATGGCGTTGTCCCAGTCGCTAAACAGATTCTGCTTGATAAATGTGGAATTGCATGCCGTGTCCGGCGTTCACCAGTCGCTACCTGTCGCTACCTCTCATTAACCAGCCACTACCTGACGCTATCCCTTCTATAATAAGGGCCTAAGTAAGAAAGTGGGAATGAGTTGCATTTTGGCACAAGACGGAGAGCTGGCCTAACCTACATAACTTTCTGCTCTGTTCTGCGTTGCCATATAACACAGAAAACTCAGTAAATTGCCATTTGGCACATCATTTCTGTATGAACATAGCAGTACTATTATAATGAGACTCTGTCATGAACTATATTGGAACTCTGAGTTCACTTCATTTGAACAGCTTCTATTTCTGAAGATGTCCACTGCAACCCTCTAAAGTGCCTGAGATAATTATAGCTGATACAGTGCACCGCCTTTCAACAGAGTATGCTGTTTTGGAGAAGATAAAACATATTTTATATTGTTATCTAACTTTATTGGCCTTGCCCTCACTATTCTAGTCAGGGAAATGGTATCATTAATTATGGATAAAGTCTTCTGTGTCCAAATGAATAAATAATTCACATATGCTATATATTTATACACAAAATGCTTATATAAGCTGATCCATTTATTTCAAGTCACCAAAGCATAAAACACTTTGTTCAGGTTTTTTTCACAGCAGAAACTGCTCTTATTGTGTATCATAATGTGTTTACAGGAAACTTGATCAGGACCTTGTGACCTACTAGACAGGATGTGGGAATTTTACCCACTTCTCTTTTTGTAAATGTCAAAAGATAAATGTCAAATGACCCAAGATCCCCTATAATGTTTAGTGAGCACCATGTTGTCAGGGGGTTTGCGGGTACTCTCCCCAATGACCTGCACTCCCTCCTGAGCACTGTGAAGGCAGAAGAGGCCATTGCTTATTGGTAGAGATGAGCGAACTTCTCAAAAATTCGAATCGGGCGATTCGCCGAATTTCTCAAAGAAATTTGGGTTCGTCCGAATCGAACTTTAACGAATCGCTCATCTCTGGTGGGAGCGGGGAGGCCGGCTGCGCTGTCAGCCGCCCGCTGACAGCGCAGCCGGTCTCCCCGCTCCCACCATGCCGGCATTTTTTTTAAAATTTATTTCAGGGAAAATTCAGTCAGAATCGAATTTTCCCTGAAATTCGGAGCGAATTCAGGTTCGTCAGAACCGATTCGCTCATCCCTACTTATTGGTATGGATCTGGTGTTCTTCAAGGGGAAATTGGACCTATGCTAAAGGGCATAGGGGCTGGTGTCTCCCCTATGCCAAACCATAAATCTCATTGTTCAGCCTTTTTCACAGCAGAAACAAACCTTATTTTGTAACATAATTTCATGCATTTTCAGGAAACTTTATCAGGACCTTGTGACCTACTAGACAGGACATGGGAATCTTACCGGCGTACCTCTTTGTAAATGTCAGTAGACCCAAGATCCCCTATAATGTTTAGTGAGCACTAGGGATGAGCGAACCAGTTCGGACGAACCAGAATTCGCTCCGAATTTCAGGGAAAATTCGATTCGGCATGAACCCGAATTTTTTTTGGTTCATGCCGATCGAATTTTCCCTGTAATAAAAAAAAAAAAATGCCGGCATGGTGGGAGCGGGCAGGCCGGCTACGCTGTCAGCGGGCGACGGAAGCCCGCCCGCTGACAGCGCAGCCGGCCTGCCCGCTCCCACCATGCCGGCATTTGTTTAAAAAGCAAACACTTACCTGCATGGTCGGAGCATGGAGGCCGGCGCCGCTCTCAGGCGCCCTCTGATGACGCGTCCTCTGATGACAGCTGAGAGCGGCGCCGGAGCGTGGAGGCCGGCATTTTTTTTTTTTCAGATGAGCGATTTGTGAAAGTTCGATTCGGGCGAACTCGAATTTCTTGGGGAAATTCGGCCAAACGCCCGAATCGAACTTTCAAGAAGTTCGCTCATCTCTAGTGAGCACCATTTCTAGGAGTTAGCCTTTGCATAATAAAAAAAGGAAGAATTATGTATGTTTTTCAACCATATTAACTATGTAACTCTGGGGTTGATTCAGTGCCAGGTTAAAGTTCACTTTAGGGGAAATGTTCTATTTCCTCCTAATGTTTATTCACCCCCTTAGTTATTTAATGAAAGTGAATGTCAGTTTTCTCTAGTATACTTTTCACCTGCTGCTGAATCATCTCTTTAAATTTAGCACCAGGTGGTAAAGGTGCCCTGATTTTTAGAGAATGCTGCCATTCACTTTAACTTGGGAGTCATGCTAAATATTTGGTAAAGTCAGCTTTGGATGCACCTTTGGGTGTGAATTAAAGTGGACCAAAACCCACGGCCCAATGGCCCTGGAATCTTGATTCCAGGACTGCTTGATTCCTTCCTCTGGGGCATCCAGAATTGGGATGCCCTGCTGTGTCAAACCCCCCAGGTTTCACCTTCTCCCCCAGTCCAATGGCGCATGTGGAGCAGAGGCTGCTCCCCGCTATCCCTTTGGCAGGGTGCTTACCACTGCCAGGCATTTGTTAATGGCCGGAGTGGGCAGGCTCCCTGTTAGAGGGTAGCAGCGGATGTGGCCACCGGGCACTTCCTTAAACGAAGGCTTAGACAAAGCGGCAGGAGTGGATCCCAGCGCGCTGATTGGACAAGAGGCCGTGCATGTGCCGTAGGACCGGGAAAAGTTAGATTGGGCAACCTGGGGGTTTCACACAGCGGGGCATCCCCGATTGAGGTGCCCTGGGGAAAAGGACCAAAACCCAGGATAGTCAAAACTTACATTTGAGTGTGCTTTTTGGCTTTGACACACAAAAACATGCAATAAAACATTTCTAATGTTACTTGTGTTTGTGATAGGGCATTTTTCCAGACAAGTTAATTTTTGCTGGGAGGTAAGGATTTTTTTGAAAAGTTTGGAAACAACAGCACCCTATGGGGTATGCAGAAACAAATGGAAAATTTTTCGGCATAGGCCATAGGGTGTCGTTGTTTCTAAACTTTCAAGAAATTTAGTATACATGTGAATGAAAAAGTGTACCTGAGCCTGACCTGACCTGAGTATCATGAGCGTACCCCCTCATCCCCCTGCCAAACCCCTTTCCTTCCCCTAATCTCCCAGACTTTTTCTACTCTACCCTTTATTGTTATTCTTCCTTTGTTTATTTTCTCATACTTGATGTGACGTCTTTACACACCATGAACAATCTATGCAAAAACATCTCAACAAGCGTATTCTTCTAACAACCTTCTTAGAGCATTAATAATTATCAAGCCTATCTACATTGATTTACCAGTGCTTGGTGCCAAGGCTTATAGGGTAATTCCACTTTTTAAGGCATTTTTTAAAAGTGGCAAAATTATGTCTTCAATGTGCTAAGCTTATCTGTTATTTTTTTAGTTTTCTATTTGTTTGCAACTCTCTGTTATAAAAGTAAACAGTTTTCAATAGCAACAATGTGTTTACTCTAGCCATGTACACCAAAGTGGTGATTTAGAGTACATATCATAGACTTCCTCACGCTAGCTTGCTATTCATCTGATAAGATGGCTAAGGCATGGGTTACTGGTTTAACCCATTCTGCTGAAATTCATGATAAACTTACCTCCTCCTCCTCTCCTCGCTTTCATGCTCGTGCTTGAGCACGCAAGCACGGCTTTCTTATGCCCTCCGCCGGCGCTGCCAATGAGCCCTAATATTACTGGTGGGCGTAATACCCTAATAATGATATTAAGCAATCAGCCCACAGGTTGTTAGTTAGGCCAATGAGCCTTAATGTTCCCCCTGGCCGAACCCGTTAGTTCCCGTCCATTAAAGGTTTTCCCTCCACACTGCCTCATTGCCTGTGACAGTGTGCTGCAGGGTGTGATACTACCTGTGATCCTTGTTCATTTCCGTTGCCGACGTTGTCTTGCTTGACCACCCTGTGACTGCCGCCTGGACTGATGGCTGCCTGTACCCTGACCATGAACCCATCTCATCCCTTGTACTGCATACCCGTGACCTCCTGGCTTGACCCTTAGCTTGACCTCGACTCTTCTCTTGTCTCTCCCTTTGGTGCTGCGCTTACTAAGGACTGATTACCTGTGTATGACCCGGGCTTACCCGACGTCACCCAGTCTTGCCATTGAATCATCCACCTTCACCTCTGTAAGTTCACAACCTTTGTGCTACGAAGTCCTGGGTGCAACTGTGTCCAGTGAGGCGTGTAAAGCATCCCGGCAAAAGGGGGCTTGGATATAGGTGAAGCTAGCAGCGGAGATTGGGGGTTGTGGACTTACTTAGAAGGTGGGTGTCACACGGGACTTGACATTCTTGTGTTCCAGTAGCAAGGGTTAATGACAGGGTTCTCTATCTCTGGATAGGTCATTAGGCTGCATAGAATTAGCCAAAGCTGCTAAGGGGTTTATCTATTACACTGGAAGAATTGTGGGACTTGTAGTCCATGTGTTTTACTCAAGGCCATGAAACCACTCCCACTGTAGCAAAACAGAGCCCCAGGAATATGACAATCATGGAAACAGCATGCTGATAAATAAATCACAGGTCTAGCATAATCCTAACACAAATGTTTATTTTACTTTTCAAAAGAGCAAAACAATAATACAGAACACCAAAAACCTGCCAAAAAGGGATTTTTCCTTTAAATGACTTTCAATGAATGTGCAATAGATTTTTCTGTTGCTTTGCTTGTATACCCGCCTCTGTATACATTTCTCTCTTTATATGCTGCATATGTCTGTATTAGTACTTAATAAACAGATTAAATATAAACTTATATAAACTTAGAAATTATCCTTATTTCATTGGATAATTGATGTACCTGTAAACATCCCCCATCACAGACAGGCATATTTTTTTGTGAAAAATAAGCACAAGCTTTTTTAATGCACTTTTTATGTGTTTATGTGTTAAATGACCCCCATAGTCTACCTTGTTGGTGGTTCAGCACCAGGAGGGAACAGAGCACTTATTTTTTTGTACCTAAAGTGAACATTTTTCTTCTGGTGCTGAATTGACCCCTCTGTCTTCAGCACGTGTGAATATTAAAAACAACTCTCTTCTCCATTGTCCCCAGTATTGTCCTATCATGAACATGGAAAAGTGCAGCGGTTTAGCTGACCATGCTACTGCTGTAGGCCTCAGTAGTCTTGCACCTGTCCGGATGCATGTTTTGCATTAATGGCTTGCGGTAAGAGCTTGAGTTTTGCATCTACATTTGAAATATTTTCCCTTTTTTTGGCCCTTTACTAGTCCAAGGTAGTAAAAGTAAAAATAAACACACCACGCAACATTTTTAACGCTCTAAAGTTAATTCTACTCACCTCCGCCATCTTCATCCAGAGCTTGGTAGGCCCTCGTCAGCTCCTCTTCTGCCTGCAGAAAGGTCAAAATAACCACTCTGAAGACATTTGGAAGAAAAAAGAACTAGGGTCCCTTTACCTTCCAGCCTGGCAATCTCCTCGCTCCCTGCTGAAGGGAGGGGTAGACATGGCTTGCCTGGGAATCTCCTCCAACCCCCTAGCTGTCAAACAGTACCAGCCACATTCCTATGTACAAATACCCCTCCCTTCAGTAGGGAGTATGCAGAGCTTGGCAGAGCACCAGCATCTTTCCAAATGCTGGCAGAACAGTAATTTTGACCACTTCTGTTGACAGAAAAGGAGCTGACGAGGGACCCCCCCCCCCCCTGGCTCTGGATGAATATGGCAGAGGTGAATAAAGTTTCATTTAAGAGCATTAAAACTTTTTTATTATTTTAACTTTCACTAACCTGAACTAGTAAGGGGTCCAGGAGACCCACATGCGAGTTCAAAGGATAGGGACAGGAAGTTACCTGCTGGCATGGAGGTGGATGACTTGCTATTGCCCCTCCTCATTCATTACCCATTGTCACGGACCGGGTGGAGCAGACTCGGGTGTGGATCCGCTTTAACTGTGGGACCGATGGCGGGTACCGTGTCAGGGGAGCGGAGTCTAAGGGGCCACCAGTATTCACCAGAGCCCACCGCAAGGCAGGTTGGTCTTGTGCGGCGAGTGACCCCCAGGTTGCTACCCCCCAACAGCGGCCCAGTCCCACAGTCAGCCGAGGTTCAGCGAGGCACACAAGTGGCAGGCAAAAGGCGTAGTAAGTACAGGCAGAGATCGGGGTTGGCAGCACAGGTTCGCAGTAAAGGTGAGTAGCCGAGGTCAGGGCAGGCAGCAAAGGTTCAGAGTCGGGGACAGGCAGAGGTCGGTACACGGGTGAGCAATCCAAGAATGTCTGACTTTCAACAAGCATGAAGAGACCAAGATCCGGCACTGAAGGAAGGAAGTGCCTCTTTAAATAGGAGAAGTGGATGCAGGCTTGGATGACCAAGCACCAATCAGTGCTGTACAGGCCCTTTAAATCTCAGGAATCCAGTGCGCTCGCCCTCTAGTGGACGGAGACGTGCGCGCACCTGAGCATGCGAGAAGGAAGCATGGGGGGAAGGGAGACAGCTGGGAACAGCCATGAGGGAAGTGCTGCAAAATGGATGACGGCTGGATGCAGCCATGGAGGTAAGTGAAGTGCTGCTAGATGGGCGTGCAGCGCTCGCCCTGACACCCATATCCCAATAGCCAGGGCGGTACAGAAGAGTGTCCATCAGCATGAGCCCAGTAGTTGGCTCTGGGGGAGCACCCAACCCGCACTGAAGAGCAAAGGGACTGGTATCCTCCAAAGGGCCGAAGGCTGGACATGCGACATCCCAGCCATAGGGACCCCAAGTCCTATGCCTGCTTTGCCAGCTGGTAGGTTTTACATATGTTGCAGACAATAGACTTTTATGGGATTCTGTCAGCACTCTTCATGCCTGCAATTGCAGCTTGGACACAGCAGGCTTTTTGCAGCCACATTTTTCTTCCCCCTGCCGCACCAGAGAGGTATGAAAGGGGCCATAGTAAAGCTATTGTAGCATTTTTCTGCTGGTTCTTGTGCCATGATCGCACAAGCGCATAAGGTACCAGACATGTGTAAAAAGCCCTAAATAAAAGAATCCAGAGCTTGTGCATCATGTGCTAGGAGAAGGGCTAATGCTTGACATGGAAACAAGTCAGCTGCTATGAAGCATGTCTGCTCATCATCCTGCAGCAGTTGATATCGCTGAAGGTTAGCTGGCAGTGGGGCAGGGAAACTGCTCTCACAGTACGGCATTAGTTGCAGGCTTCACTTTAGGGTGCAGGTATGCTTTAAAATCTACAAAATAAAAATTAATTGATTTCTTTTGTAAGTATTTTTCTGCCTTCAATAATAAAAAATGGCCAAGCTATAGAATATTTATACTCTACACATAAAGTACCATCTACATTTAAATTAAAAATGCATTATTAAGAATCGCATAAACTGCACTTGTGAATTTAGAAGAACCAAAACAATTAAAAAAGCAAAGAAAGGGAAATGCATTATAATTCATGTATTGATCAAATATTTATTTCACGGTAAATTTGATGATGGCATCATTAAATTTATATAAAGATGAATATTATAGATGGTCTAAAAATTGGTATGTTTTTTAAACATCCTCTTCAGGTAATATTTGCTTACTTGGTCGGCTGCTATCTTTCTAGGTGACACAAAGTAACACACGCTCATTATGTAGGTATGCGATAGCTGACACATAGTTTAGAGCTGCATGCGAGCATTTCGATTTAGCCGAAAAATAATTGAAAGCATGCAATGTCTGTCTGTATTCCTAAGCAGCATCGAGCCTCATAGACAGGCTAATCACTGCTATGGTGACAAAAGTAAGTAGTAACAACTAAGTAACAAAAACATACCACAAAGCATTTTTAATAATCTAAATTGAATGCTTTATCTCTTTTGCACTGGGTCCAGGGATCCCTCCTGGTCTGGTGGCACCTGCACCTGCCGGCCCACCGCTATCTGTTGTTCAGAGAGACACAGGTCTCTCTTCCTTCTACCTTGGCGTCCTACCAATGGGTAATGCTGGACACTGGGGAGGGTATCTCTGTGATATCTCCCCCATGTGATAAACCTGGTAGATTCCCCTCTAAAGCCACCAACACCTCCATCAGAAGAGATGTCCACTGGGCCAGGAGGAACTCCAGAACCAAGCAAATTTGCACAAAGGGCGACGCCTGCCAGGGGACAAAGAAGGGAGACATGGAGGAGTGAGTTAAATTTAGAAATATTAAAATTGTTGTGTGGTGTGTTTTTTTTACCTTAACACTTCTGGTGGTAGCAGGTGTATAAAGTACAATCAAAAACAGTAGAAAAACTGCTGAATTGCACACTTTATATACACGCAAGTTTTTCAAGTATACTTTTTGCACATTTTATGACATCTGATAAATGCAAAAAATATGAAAATTTCAAGAAAACCTTTGCTGAATGACACGATTGTGAAAATAGTATAAAAAAAAGGGAAAATTGATTTTTTTTTTTTGCATTAAGGCTTTGTCTGATAATTTGGATTTTATAGGAATTATGTTTCAACACTATGTATCATCATTGTTTCTGAAATGCTGCGTGTATTAATGCATTTTGAGCTATATGCTTATTGTATTGACCCTACTCCTTATGTACTGTTTGAATTCACATACAAGGTGTTGCACTGGTATCTTTATTCTGCAGTATTTAACTTAATTTACTGCAGGCTACTTATTAACAAATATTAACAGTCTGTCAGAGAGACACCGTATACAATACTGAAAGCAGGATGTATTGTAGAGTATGCAATTTCAACATTGCCTCATGTATTTTGTGCAACCACTCTCAAATGCACTAACTGGTTGGTAGCTATGGAGCAAACAACTTTCAAAATGACAACGTAATGTACTTAGGCTAGGAACCCATTGCAAGGAAGGACACAATTCACACGTGACAAAACACGTGCATACTGTACATGCAAACACACATCTTCATACGCCTTTTTGGTGTGTTTGTGTATATATAGTTCTATTTATTTATATATGTTTTACATTTTGCACATAAGGGGATCTATTGAGCACCAGGAAAAATGTCTGTTACATTTAGGAGAGAAAACTGTCATTCACTTGAAAGAAAAGGACAGTTTTCTCTCCTAAAATGTAGGGCCCTTTTTCTCCTGATGCTGAATAGTGTAGTGTGGGCACAAATTAGCTGGGCACAGTCCAGGGTGGATGTAGACTAAGTTGAGGGGCACACCTGGTTGACTACTGTTTTATTTGACATAAATAACACATATATTACACATATTACAAAAAAATCAAATAAAGACATAATAAAAAATAGTAAATAACTTTGCTTTTTGTATAGATGCTTATAGATCTGCTTAGAGGAAAAAGCATGGATCTTTTTGTACATCTATAAGCATCTCTGCATGTATCTGTGCATCATCCGCTACCCTCTAACAGAGAGCGTACCCATGCCAGCCATTCACAAATGCTAGGTGCAGGCATGCTAAAAGTATAATGAAGATGTGGCCGCTCGTCACGCATGCGCCGTTGGACCGGGAAAGAAGGAAAGTTTCCGGGGGATCTGGGGAGTTTCACACAGCGGTTTCACACAGAGGGGAGGGAATCTAGCGGTCCTGGAATCTTATAGATTCTAAGGCCATTGGGGTATGGGTTTCAGTCTTCTTTAAGCAAATAGGCCTTCATAAGCATCCATGCTTTTATATATTCGCACAGATTGGCCTTTTCTGCAGACATTTCTTGCCGTTCCGCATGCGAATGCTACTACGTTTGTATCCATGTCAGCATAGGTCTTGCACACACAGAACAGATTCAACTGTAGTGCTGAATCGGACATGCATTTGTAAGTAGGCCAAATGCCAATATACATTTGCATTGCAAGAAGATATTTTCGAAAGGTGCTGAATCAACCCTTATATCTGTAAATTCTGAAATCAATTAGTTTAAATAAATGACCTTGGTTATGATATATATAAGGAAAGGAAGGAAACTTTTTTTACTGATGTAAAAGTTTATGAAAAAACTGTTAATATGTCAGAGCATTCTGAGTGCCTCAGCTAATTACTGGAAATCATATACTGTATGGCTTGCAGCAAGACCCCTACTTTCAACAGAAAGATCTGGGACAGCTGTCAGAAGTGAACGCTAGTGAGAAAGAAAAGTAACCCTTAGGCACACAGTCCAAAGTATGCATGAGACTGCACAAACATTTATATTTTATTTAGCATAAACTCTAAGATAGTTAAACATTTCTACACAACATTCTATAAATCTGTACACTGGAAACCTTACCACCATAAAAAAGTAAGTTAATGTATTTTTCTTTATAAACCTAACTTGATTGAATGACCTGCTGCCTCAATAAAGCTAATCTGCATTCTATCAATAAAATGCCCCTCCATGTTTCCAGATCTATCCCCGTTTTATAAATGTCAAATTGCTGTGATTTCTGCATTGTAAAAAATCTAACAGGTATAACGGGTCATTATGAAATACTTAAAGGATATATCATAAGTAAATATGGGAGCACCTCTGCCAGACTATGCCAAATGGGTACAAATTTATTTTTAATATCATTTAACATTTTTTTACACTACAGCATGTTTCTGCACTGCAAGAAACACGTGTGCTAAAACATAAGTGGTGCAGCTACAGGGTGAAAATGTATAAATTATATTTTGCACCACTCTAGTTTGCACCAACGTAATCGGGAGACTATGCAAAAAGTTCACTAGTAGTTATTAGGTTCAAAGGTGGATGAAAGATGTAGTTCCTGACAGCCAACATAGGGAGAGCAGAAAGAAGGATAATTTAACTACCTGAACTGTTCCTCTAAGGTTGCCCACCAAGGGCCTATTGACAAAGCCTATTGAATCACGATAAGCAGGGCGGTCACCTGGAATTTTTGAGCTCCATACATGAGCAATGTCTAGTACCCCCTCATAAACCAATGTGTGATTGATTGGTTCTTAGTTTAAACTGAGCCTCTGGACCAAGGGCAGCCGGGCTCATCTTATTATTCAGCCATCATATCACACAGTATAAGCTCTATGGAGTCTGGCACCCTCTGTAACCTATGTGTTATGGCCTGGCCACTAGTATGAATTGGACCCTAAAGCAACCCAGCCTGAGGGAGATGGGGCAGACACCCTCATTTAGGTCAGTGTGGCCATTAGGGCAACCTGGCTGGGCCCCCCTTTGCAGCTACCCCCCTGGACACTTTCCACGGACTCTGGTAGCCTCCTCACTGTCTCTTTGTGTTGATGGCTCATCCATTGCCTGGGTGTAAGTGTCTTGATGGTAGGTCTGAATTGAAGCCGAGGTTAACCATATGGTTATTTCCAAGGGTGGCAGAGTCCTCCTCTGCCTCAGTGTCCCACTATGGTGGCGGGTGGGGACCATGGAGTGCAATAGCCTCTGCTACTGGTCCTGGGTGCTCTGCATCATGGTCATCCAAGGATCCATCACAGTCACTGTCTGGAGAGGGACAAGTGCAAGAGAGGAAAGCAGGACACCACTGTGAGGAAATCACTCAGGGTAGGTCCATGCCCTGCCCTGTCCTGGAACAGGTCCCCTTCACTAACACCCCAACTCCCCAGACCACATCTGCCACTGTGTACTCTGGTGGTCCCTGGTTTGGCTTCTGACATCCTGGAGAAGCACGCATTCAGGACCTGAACAGCTGCTGTTTGGTTCGAACCTCAAACTTTACAGTCCATGTTCAATCCTCCCTACTACCCTGTAAAAGTGGAATTGTTCATTCAAAAACTGTAATCTCTCAGTTTTTGTTTTCTGGTAAGTGAAAATAACAAGCTTGGCAAGAACTTTTTTTACACAGAATGTACAAATAATCCCTCTTCCTACCATCTAACATCTTTCCATGTTTGTGATGACAGATCTTCTTCAAGCATAAATTAAATGATAAAAATGCAAAATAATAGTCAAGTTGGCAAAAGCAGAGCTTGAAAATCAAATTGCTAGAACAATTAAAACAGATCCTAAATTATTCCACAAGTAAGTCAATTCAAGGAAAGGAAATAAAAATACAGGCCATTTGGGCTAGTATGATAATAATAATAATTATTAGATAAAAATAATATGATAATAATAAGAAATGATGAAGTTGAAGTATTAAGGGAGTATTCATGGGTGTTCCTTAGGAAGGGCCAACGCGAGATTTTAGTCCATTATTTAAAAAGTTTAAAAGCCCAGAAACTATGAACAGTCTGAGCTATGTTTTAAATTGCTAGAAGGTATTATAAATAAGATATCCATAAATATGCTGCTGATAATAAAAAATAATTCCCCACCAGCATGGGGTTAGAAAAGATTGCTCCAGCCAAAAAATGTAATAAGCTTTTTATGAGACTAAGAGCTTTATTTATGAAGTGTGCCATTTAACATTATTTTGCTGGTATATCTGCCTGCTGTTGAGCACTAGCATCTATTTATATTTTGGTCCTGTTATTTGTACAGAATGGTGCAGCAAGTCACAATGCCCGATGTTAAAAATCAGCTTGCATTGGGGCACTAGATATTGGTTGGCCTGTGTCAGTGCCTGTTGGACCAGTATGCTGATTATAAAAGCGCCATTGAGTGCCACTCTCTATTGCCAAATTTAGCCACTGCACACCATATTTAATCATGGCATGCTGAAAAGATTGGTGCTGTATAAAACAGGTCAGCGTTTCTTCATTACAGTTAAAGGTTGTCACTGCTGTGAAAAAGGGGACAAGTTTTAGAGTGTGTTTAGGCTGTGTTTTATTTGTAGTGCTCCAAAGTACACATTGGAAAAAAAAAGTAAGCCCTGAAAAATGATTTTACAACAAAATAATAAAATGACATTTGGTGACATCCTACCCTGCCTTTACATTATCGCCAAGTCACCAATGCAAGTTCAGTAGAAATAATCTTGTTTAAAACTAATTATAAGCAAGAAACACTTCAATATAGTTCTGCCCATTGTGGTTTATGGAATCTAAACCTACAGGGTCACTATAAACTGGTGCAGCTTTGAGAAGAGGCGCTGGTCACTGCAAACTATATGGCACCGGAGATAAATTAGATGCAGACTGGTGGACACATTGGCGCCAATTTTTGTCTGTTAAATTGGGAACTGAGTGACGCTCAAAATATTGGCGTAGAGTGGCATTGACTGGTGCTGACACTTAATAAATAAGGCCTTTAATTTTGCTAATGCATCCAATACTGTCCCACATAAACATCTGATACAGTAGAAAAGACGAGAATGCAAGGCAAGAAAAATAATATAAGTGAATAGGTAGGAAACTAGTTAAACAATTAAAACCAAGCAGTGGTAAGTGGAATAAAAAGGGCTAAAGTTAGCAATCGACTTCAAGGAAATTGGTTCTAGGTTCTAACCTGGTTAATCTATGTAATAAAAGACATCTGTTGGGAAGGCAATCTAATATTATATAATCATGTTAGTCATTATAAATATCAAGAGGGGCAGTTACTTATAGAAATCTACCCAAGCTTGTTGTTTTCTTCTACTGGAAGTATGAAAAACCTGGGGTGACTTTTTTTTTAACATACTATTTTACTTTTTCAGTTGTATAATTGAACTGCTTAAATGTAACAGAATGCCTCAGAGTCATTCTGTGGGAAAATAGCATTAACCACTTTAATTTCTGCCTTAAGCCTTGTATAATGAGTGAAATCATCTACATGCATCACAAACAGTTTGGTAGCAATAAGTGTTTATTCCAGCATTGACTCCCTTAGAGGAGCTCTGCAGTCCTCACTGATAAAAGCAGAATAGTACATAAAATAAAACAAAGCTTGGCTAGATTATTAAATGGGATGAATGGTCTCTTCTATAATTAACGGCTGCAGAAACTGAACATATTTAGTTTAGGAAAAAAGTGACCTAGGTGGATCAAATCAATATGTTTAAAGGCCAAACCAAAGAACTGCCAGAAGAACTCACTATTGCTAGGATGCCTCATAGGTCAAGGGGCATCAGCTGCTCTTGGAAGAGAGGTGATTCTCTCATGAGAGGTGGAAGGGGTTCTTCACTGTAAGGGTAATTAAACTTTGAAATGCCCAATCCAGTAAGAAAGTCATGGCAAAATCAATAACATAATTCAAAAGGCAACAATATAAATTTCTGACATTTAAAGACATTCAAAGCAATAATGTTTGACATTATTCTGAGAAGGAATCTTTTGGTTCAAGGATCTGATTGCCTTTTGGAGTTGGTAAAGACTTTTTTACTCATTATTTGCTACTAAAGCCACAAAAAATGTTTTTATAGACATGTTTAGATAATGTTTTATAATATTAATGTAGTATTTTATATTTAGCAATTTAAAGTAAAATTCCAAAATTTTAGAGTTCTGCTACAACAACTTTTCTTCCATTGTTAAGGAGATAAACATTTAGAGCTTGAATCTCCAATACAAAATAAGAGGCTTAAAGGGACATTCCATGGAGATGATTAAATTAGCCTGCTTTCTGCCTGCCCCACGCTGGCTTCTTTCATTCACCAGCACTTTGCATTGCCTGATAGAACTCCCTTTTTTTGCTGACTCATTTTTCAGGGTCTCCAAAATGAAATGACTTCTGGCTGAATGGCTGGATGAAAGATGAAGCCAAGACAGGAAGGGCAGAACGTGGCTAATTTAACCCTTTGCATCTTTTCCATCCCATAGGACGATGCACACATCACATTGCACTGTAAGCTATCTAAATTCCAATAGTAAGCTCATTACTACCTTAGAAAGTTTTACAGCTGATTACAACAGAAACTATTAAGATAAATTAATTGCTATTTGGCTTAAATAATGTAACACAAAAAGACCTCTCTGCAGGGAGTTGGCAGGCTTTTCAGAATCTTGTTTGTTATAGTTCCAGCAGGAGGGAGAGATAGTTCATCCAAAGGTTTTACCTCCCATCCCAATATATGGCTCTCTAGGCTTTGTCACCTCTGTAACTTACAACATAGCTTTAATGGGGCGTGATACTAATGATTAGTATACAACCTTTTAGAATAGGCAAAATGCAAAGATAAAAATACAAAGTACTGATGCACCAGTGCAATAAATGGATGATTAAGGAAAGATGCATCTGTATTAGGGACTATTTAGGTGTTAATCACATACTATAAACATTAAAGGGACAACAATGGAAAAAGAAATTACTTCAATTTATTAAGACCCAGCAAGCACAGAATATATTAGGATTAAAACATACATTTTTAATGAATGGGTCTTTAGGGACAGGTCAAAGCAACCAGATTTGCTATATATTTTTAACATGCTTCACTAGTCATCTGAGCACTTTTTGCTCCATTTTAATTGAACACAATAAATGCAGTGATGAAGCACAAGGTGCATTCAGTTGGTCAGTTGGTTTTAGACCATTCATTCTTTATCTTATTTGTCCTTTTATCCTTTGATTGATTCTACTGCAAAGGTGGTGCTGAGTTTATCAGCATAATTAGCTGTCTGCGCTGGGGCCTTCTAAAGCTTCCCAATGCTCGTATGAGGAGGTGAACAGGCGGTTACTTGTTGCTCCAGTTTCCTATTTAATTCTTCAAAACATTTGTACTTTATATAACACTTATGCATATGATACATTAGTTAGGTCATTGCTGAAGCTAACTTCTACTCTCAAAATGCAGTATTTTGTTAAAATAACTACAATCCAACAAAGACACTAAACTGCATTCCTGAATTACTGATTTAAGAGTCACAGGAATTTAATTTCTTTGTTTGCCAATTATACGCCATGATGGTATTGTGTCTCAGGGCTTTTTGGTTCACTGAAATCAATTTAAAACACCTATGATAATTAGTTTGCCAGGTGAGCCAAATGAATGGAAACCTGCTTAAGAAAGACATTCCACAATTTTAGCAGGCCACAAGATTCAAACAATTTGGAAAAGAAAAAAGGATCTCTCTGTGGACAAAAAACATGAAATGTCTTGGACAAGGCCACTAGATATTTCACTAAAATGTAAGCATGATCATCATACTGTGACTTAATGTGTGGATGATTCAGAGCAGAACCAGGTAAAGGCATATTGGGAAAGGTTTCTGCCAGACAAATTCATCAGATTAATAAAGCAGCTGGTAAAATGCCATTACAATGCAGCAAAACTCAAGGTGTAGAATCCTCCAGAGACTTAAAGTTGTGCATGAACTTACTTTCTTGGCCACCCCTAACGAGTGCTCACAAGCAGAGATCAGTACATAAACAAAGGATAATTTTCTTCAGTCTTAATAACTGATGAGTAATGTGCAAACCTGGATGATCAAGAGTGACGGAGAAGGGGATGGTTGGTGGATGGTCACCATGTTCCAACAAGAATGTGACATCAGCAAGGAGATGAAGTAGCCAGGTTTTGTGCCATAATCATGGTTAAAGAGATAATTAGGGTTTTAGGGTCCCCAAAGATATGAAAATGACCATGGCTAAGTATTTATAGTTTCTGAATGAACACTTTCTTCCATAGTACAAAAAGATAAACCATGCCGTAGCAAAATCATCTTTATGCATGGCAATGCACCATCTCAAGCTACAAAGAATACAAATGGGCCATGGCTGCTATGTGCATAAATAGAGAGAAACTCATGGTGTGGTCACCATCCTCCCCTGACCACAACCCTACGGAGAACCTTGGGCGTATCATCAAGCAAAAAAAAATTCATTGGGTGCATGAATTGCGAAGATGATCTCAAAGAAGGGGACTTATGTTAACATGTAACATGGTTTGTCAAGAAGATGTGTTTGAGTAAAAAAGCTTTTCATTTCAGTACATGTGACTTGTTAATGCTGCAAATTCAGCAAATGACCATTTTCAGTTCTGCTTCAGTTGTGCATAATTATTGAAACGGTGCATTTTAATAAAAAAACTATAATAATATAATAAAAATACTATAATATACTATAGTATGCTATTATCATGGGGGGGGGGTGTTGATTTATACTCTGACTGTCATTTGCCTAGACCATATAGGAAATCAAAAAACAGCATACTGCACTTTGCATAATAATTTGGTGTTGTCATCATTTTTACAAGAAAGCCCCAACAAGAAAACATTTTAGTGGGCATTGCTGAGGATGTTTCATTAAAAAATGCTCTTTGCTTTCTGTGGGAGAGCTCCATCATACACGTATCATTTTTAAATGTATGAATCGCTATAAATAACCAGCTTTTGAGCTTAATCATTAATTCTGGTCCCATCTCCTCTCCCCAGGTTAACAAACATTAATCTAAGTAAACAGCCATAGCAATTAAACCAGAAAATTGTTCTGTTATGAGCTATCTGGTATTCTTCACAGACTCCTGTGAGACTGAAAAAGCTGTTCTTTACAGTTTGTAAAACCAAGCTAGTGATCATGTAGAATATTGACAGAGAAAGCCTTAAAATTGTCAAAGAGATTCAAAATGGCAACAAAACTATTTTCTATCATAGCTAGGTGACAGAGCTGCATTGCAGTTTGTCCTCACGATTCTTGAGAGTAATCCCGTCCTTGTCCTAGTTTCTCTGGTTTGTTATTATTATTATTACAGTTACAGTATTACACACCAGAGACCCCAGAACCCAGGGCAGAAAAAAATATTTAAAATTTAGAGTGTATTACATTAATTTCTTGTGCTGTGAAAAATATTACACTCTCATTACTCATTCTGTCTGAGGATAAAAAATAACAACTTAGCCCATCTTCATTTTTCCTCCAAAGGCAGGGGGGATGAGATGCCCCATTAGCCGCCATTATTTGGGTAACATGGTCCTATTGGTATCTTAGGATTTTCAGTTTATTTTATAGCTGCTTTTTGTATTGTGTGGCATTTTGTTAATATTGTTTATTCCCAATAAATCTATTTTAGATCTACCTTTACTCTTAATTGAGAATTCATTATAAGGGGTTCTGTGAATAATCTATAGACAGTTATCCTGAAAAGAATGTATGGCCTTTTACTGTTCTAACCCAGAGACTGTAAGATCCAGTGGACATCTTGTGCCTCATATCTGAATGTATCCCACCTTTAAAATTCCAGAAAGCTTGTTATTAGAGATGAGCGAACTTTTCCGGGAAAAATCATTTCGGTCCGATTTTATTCGCGACGAACCTCTATTAAAAATGGCTGTTTCTGGCCATCCGAGAGCCTCCATAGGGTTGCAGAACGTTTTGCTTGGCTGTAACATGCATAGGATGCATGCCGTGTTAGTGAAATACTATTGTAAAGAAATATGACATGCAGATCAGAGGTGTTGCTATTAGATTCACTGACGCAGAGCGGCACAATTACAGAGCCTTGAGGTGGCATCAGCATGTTGAGCCCATATATTGCCTGAAAGACACACAGTGGAGTTGTCAGCAGCATAGGGAGCCCATATATTGCCTAAAAAACACACCCTGAATTTGGCAGCAGCATAGGGAGCTCAAATACTGCCTGAAAGACACACCCAGGAGTTGGCGGCAGCAGCAGCATTAGGAGCCCATATATTGCCTGAAAAACACATTGGAGTTGGCAGCAGCATTAGGAGCCCATATATTGCCTGAAAGACACACCCAGGAGTTGGCAGCAGCATTAGGAGCCCATATATTGCCTGAAAGACACAGCCAGGAGTTGGCAGCAGCATAGGGAGCTCATATATTGCCTGAAAGACACACCCAGGAGTTGGCAGCAGCAGCAGCATAGGGAGCTCATATATTGCCTAAAAGACACACATTGGAGTTGGCAGCAGCCTTAGGAGCCCATATATTGCCTGAAAAACAAACCCAGGAGTTGGCAGCAGCAGCAGCATTAGGAGCCCATATATTGCCTGAGAAAACCCATTGGAGTTGGCAGCAGCATTAGGAGCCCATATATTTGCCTGAAAGACACACCCAGAAGTTGGCAGCAGCATTAGGAGCCCATATATTGCCTTAAAGAAACACTCTGGACTTGGCAGCAGCATAGGGAGCACATATATTGCCTGAAAACACATTGGAGTTGGCAGCAGCATTAGGAGCCCTTATATTGCCTGAAAGACACACCTAGGAGTTGGCAGCAGCAGCAGCAGCAGCATTAGGAGCCCATATATTGCCTGAAAGACACACTCTGGACTTGGCAGCAGCATAGGGAGCTCATATATTGCCTGAAAAACACATTGGAGTTGGCAGCAGCATTAGGAGCCCATAAATTGCCTGAAAGACACCCAGGAGTTGGCAGCAGCATTAGGAGCCCATATATTGCCTGAAAAACACATTGGAGTTTGGCAGCAGCATTAGGAGCCCTTATATTGCCTGAAAGACACACCCAGGAGTCTGCAGCAGCAGCATTAGGAGCCCATATATTGCCTGAAAGACACACTCTGGACTTGGTAGCAGCATAGGGAGCACATATATTGCCTGAAAAACACACCCAGGAGTTGGCAGCAGCATAGGGAGCCCATATATTGCCTGAAAAACACATTGGAGTTGGCAGCAGCATAGGGAGCTCATATATTGCCTGAAAGACACACTCAGGAGTTGGCAGCAGCATCAGCAGCATAGGGAGTTCATATATTGCCTAAAAGACACACCCAGGATTTGGCAGCAGCATTAGGAGCCCATATATTGCCTAAAAACACATTGGAGTTGGCAGCAGCATTAGGAGCCCATATATTGCCTGAAAGACACACTCTGGACTTGGTAGCAGCATAGGGAGCACATATATTGCCTGAAAAACACACCCAGGAGTTGGCAGCAGCATAGGGAGCCCATATATTGCCTGAAAAACACATTGGAGTTGGCAGCAGCATAGGGAGCTCATATATTGCCTGAAAGACACACCCAGGAGTTGGCAGCAGCAGCATTAGGAGCCCATATATTGCCTGAAAGACACACTCTGGACTTGGCAGCAGCATAGGGAGCACATATATTGCATGAAAAACACATTGGAGTTGGCAGCAGCATAGGCAGCTCATATATTGCCTGGAAAACACATTGGAGTTGTCAGTAGCATAGGGAGCCCATATATTGCCTGAAAGACACACCCAGGAGTTGGCAGCAGCATTAGGAGCCCATATATTGCCTGAAAAACACATTGGAGTTGGCAGCAGCATAGGGAGCCCATATATTGCCTGAAAAAAACATTGGAGTTGGCAGAAGCAAAAGGAGCTCATATATTGCCTGAAAGACACACCCAGGAGTTGTCAGCAGCAGAAGGAGCTCATATATTGCCTGAAAGACACACCCAGGAGATGGCAGCAGCAGAAAGAGCTACCATGCATCAGCTACTTGCATGCAACAGCTATTGGTGGGTGGAAATCCTGGCTGATCCATGCCTGATTCATCTTCACAAAGGTGAGTCTCTCCACATTTTTCGTGGACAGACGAGTTCTCCTTGGCGGTACTATGGCCCCCGCAGCACTAAAGACCTGCTCAGATGACACACTACTGGCCGGGCAGGACAGCTTTCCCATGGCAAACTCTGCCAGTTGCAGCCAAAAGTCAAGTTTGGCTGCCCAGAAGTCCAGCGGATCCTCAAGGTGCGTTGGCATGGTCATTTCAAGGTATGACACGACCTGCTGGTTCAAGCCCTGCTCCAGGTCTTCCTGATGCTCATGAGTAGCCTCACTATGCGGTAGCAGAAAGCTACTCATTAGCGACTGAAGACTGAGGCTGCTGCTGATGGAGCTGCTGCTCTTGCCACCCAACCCTGGCAGCCATGGCAGTGGAAGGTGAACGCAGAGGTCCCCCCGAGTCAGACCTGCGAGAGTATGGACCATGGCGCAGATAGGCATCGGCCAACTGACTACGTAGAATGTCTTTGTAGTAGGTCAGTTTGTCCTCCCTCTCTGCGGGTTTAAAAAATGCCCCCATTTTGTGACAGAAGCGAGGGTCCAATAAGGTGGAGAGGCAGTAGTCATCCCGCAGAAAAATGGAGACAATTCTGAGGTCACTACGCAAGCACGTGAGCATGCATCGTGCCATTTGTGCAAGTGACTCGGAGGGACTACCTTTCTCCATCTCCACTGCATACTGCCACGGTGTGTCTGGGTCCTCTGTCTCGTCTTCCTCACAACCCTCTAGCTCCACTGGCTGCTCCTGCTCCTCCTCTCCTGTCAGATGACTAGATAAACCACCCATTTCACCAAAACTAAACTGCGCTTCTCTCTGCTGCTCCTCCTCAGCTCCCACGGGGTTCATGTGGCCGTGAAATGTATGCGACATGTCTCCAGTGCCCTGACCAGCCATGGTTTCCAACATGTGTTGTATTACATGAAGCAGCAGAATCACGTAGTTCATGCCGTAATCCTGGCGACTGACAAATAAAGTGGCTTCCTGAGCAAACGGCAGGTGTCACGTATGAGCTGCCACTGGCTCACATTAAAGTTACACAGGGGAGTCTTCCTATCTACTTGGATCATCAAGAAATCAGTGATGGCTTCTCTCTGTTCGTATAGTCGATCTAACATATGTAGGGTGGAATTCCAACGGGTGGGAACATCGCAAATCAGACTATGTTGGGGGATACCGTTCTGACGCTGTAGCTCCAGAAGGGTGTGCTTGGCGGTGTAGGAGTGGCTGAAGTGCATACAAAGTTTCCTTCCCGTTGTTAGGATGTCTTGTAGATGGGGGGAAGACTTCAGAAAACGCTTGACAACTAGGTTGAACACGTGTGCCATACAGGGCTCATGGCTCAGGCTTCCTTGTCTCAGCGCAGATAAGATGTTACTCCCATTGTGAGTCACCATGGTACCCATTTCCAATTTTCGCGGAGTAAGCCATGTTTTGATTTCTTGATGAATGAATTTCAGGAGCTCCTCCCCTGTGTGACTCCGTTTGCCAAGGCACGTGACACCGCCGTGCCCTGCCCGCATGGTAGGCTGAAGGGGCATAGAGAATTGACCGTACAGTGGAGGCTGAGGAAATGGCAGAGGCTGAGGAGGCAGAGTCGCACACTGTGAGTCCACCGCCTGAAATGGGAGGGACTGCAGCACTAGCAACTTGGACAGGAGCACATTTAGCTTCTGCGCCGTAGGATGAGTGGGCGCATACTGTTGTCTCTTGGACATGGCTTCACTGATGGATTGCTCGTGGGATAAGTGACTTTTAGTAGGAAGAGCAGGAACATCTGGAGCGGCAGA
The DNA here is from genome assembly GCA_027917425.1 of Gastrophryne carolinensis. Classification (NCBI taxonomy): domain Eukaryota; kingdom Metazoa; phylum Chordata; class Amphibia; order Anura; family Microhylidae; genus Gastrophryne; species Gastrophryne carolinensis. The sequence continues at coordinate 108,682,155 of CM051240.1, read as the reverse complement.
GGATGGGTATGATGCACAACTACCTTCGGCTGAGGTGCTGGAGCCTTGGCTGGGTGAAATTGGAAGCGGCGTGGCACTGGCTGACGCAGCAGGCTGGACCCCCACTTCGGAGCCTCGATTCTCCCAGGCCGCTTTATGGTGACGCTGCATGTGTTGCCGCAGAGCCGTGGTACCAACATTGGGGCCCTGGCCACGCTTGATCTTTTGTCTACATATCTTGCATGTGGCCAGGTTACCTCCTGCGGATGCTTGAGGAAAAAGTGCCACACTGGCGAGTAGCTAATTTTCCATCCAACAGTCCACACTAATTCACCGCTACTGCTGCCAACTCCAGGAACCCCTGCTCCACTACCTCCCAGGAAGGCAGCCTGCACACAGCAGGTTGTCTACCCCGCCCCCGGCCATGTGTGGCTCCAGACATCCCAATTCTGCCACCATGCTGACTGCCAACCCGCCACCTTGCTGCTTCAGCTGCTGACTCTGGGGCAACCAGGGACCCTCTTCTCCTGATGATGATGAAGCCCCTTCTGCACCGGGCTCCCAAATGCGATCGGCTTCATCATCATCGAGTTGTGCCTGCACGTCACTGATGTTCTTCTCGGTTTCCACAAGAGCGTGTGCTGCAAGAGACGGAATGCTCACCCCACCACCTTCCACACCACCTCCCACGCCACTGTCCTCTAACACATCATTCTCACTGAATAGGGGAGCTGAACCCAAAGCATAAGATACGGCAGCTGGAGGGGGGCATAGAACAGAGGCAATGGAAGGACAGGGGCTGCTCCCGGGCCATGGCAACTCAGGGTTGTGTCCGAGGAACCTACGGACTGATGACTGGGGGTGTCAGATGTCACTTGTGATGAGGTCGATGACCGCGTTAACCAATCGATGACGGCAGATGCATTGCTGGTCGAGACACGACCGCTAGCAGATACCGGAAGATCAGGCCTCTCACCGCGACTCCTGCTGCCACGCGCCCCTAGTGTGCTGCGACCTCTGCCTGATGAATCTAGGCCTCTCCTGGCACATTTCTGCCTGACATTTTTACTGCGTTTAGGAGGGGAAAACAATATACTACACTACACCTACAACAGTATTTTTGTAACAGCAGGTGTGTAGAAAATTTAGATCAAAATAGGCAGACACTGTAGCTAAAAGCTAATGCAAAAAGACACTGTCATATGGTCTTACACAGGATGCCCCTGGTCAGAGTTAAATGCACCACAGGCAGTTTTAAAACATGTTTTTTGTTCAAAATGCAAAAAAGGGAAAGATGCAGGTACTATTAAAAGCTAAGTGCTAGTATTCGGGATGCCCCCCCCCCCCCACCCGGTAAAAGGCAATGGATGCTTTAAACTTTAAAACCAGACTTTTTTTATACAAAAGGCAAAAGGTTAGGAGGCAGGTACTCTTAAAAGATAAGTGCTAGCACTGACAATGGCCCCCGGTGAAAGGCAATGGGTGCTTTAAACTTGTAAACCAGACTTGTTTTATACAAAAGGCAAAAGGTTAGTAGGCAGGTACACTTAAAAGATAAGTGCTAGCACTGACAATGGCCCCCGGTGAAAGGCAATGGGTGCTTTAAACTTGTAAACCAGACTTGTTTTATACAAAAGGCAAAATGTTAGTAGGCAGGTACTCTTAAAAGATAAGTGCTAGCACTGACAATGGCCCCCGGTGAAAGGCAATGGGTGCTTTAAACTTGTAAACCAGACTTTTTTTATACAAAAGGCAAAAGGTTAGGAGGCAGGTACTCTTAAAGGATAAGTGCTAGCACTGACAGTGGCCCCCGGTGAAAGGCAATGGGTGCTTTAAACATGTAAACCAGACTTTTTAATACAAAAGGCAAAAGGTTAGGAGGCAGGTACTCTTAAAAGATAAGTGCTAGCACTGACGATGGCCCCCGGTGAAAGGCAATGGGTGCTTTAAACTTGTAAACCAGACTTGTTTTATACAAAAGGCAAAAGGTTAGGAGGCAGGTACTCTTAAAAGACACGTGCTTGTATTTGGGATGCCCCCTTCTCACGTACAGAGGTGGCCTCCCTTGATTGTAGAAAAGTGACTTTGCTTATAAAATGCAAGCAGTAATTAGACAGGTAGTCTTGAAATATTTATGCTAGTGTTTGGGATGCCCCCTCCTCACATACAGAGCAGGCCTCCCTTGATTGTGGAAAAGTGACGTTAATTATAAAATGCAAGCAGTTATTAGACAGGTAGTCTTGAAATATTTATGCTAGTGTTTGGGATGCCCCCTACTCACATACAGAGCAGGCCTCCCTTGATTGTGGAAAAGTGACGTTGATTATAAAATGCAAGCAGTTAATAGACAGGTAGTCTTGAAATATTAATGCTAGTGTTTGCGATGCCCTCTCCTCACATACAGAGCAGGCCTCCCTTGATTGTGGAAAAGTGACGTTAATTATAAAATGCAAGCAGTTATTAGACAGGTAGTCTTGAAATATTTATGCTAGTGTTTGGGATGCCCTCTCCTCACATACAGAGCAGGCCTCCCTTGATTGTGGAAAAGTGACTTTGCTTTTAAAATGTAAGCAGTTATTAGACAGGTAGTCTTGAAATATTTATGCTAGTGTTTGGGATGCCCCCTCCTCACATACAGAGGAGGCCTCCCTTGATTGTGGAAAAGTGACGTTAATTATAAAATGCAAGCAGTTATTAGACAGATAGTCTTGAAATATTTATGCTAGTGTTTGGGATGCCCCCTCCTCACATACAGAGCAGGCCTTCCTTGATTGTGGAAAAGTGACTTTGCTTATAAAATGCAAGCAGTTATTAGACAGGTAGTCTTGAAATATTTATGCTAGTGTTTGGGATGCCCCCTCCTCACATACAGAGCAGGCCTCCCTTGATTGTGGAAAAGTGACGTTAATTATAAAATGCAAGCAGTTATTAGACAGGTAGTCTTGAAATATTTATGCTAGTGTTTGGGATGCCCCCTCCTCACATACAGAGCAGGCCTTCCTTGATTGTGGAAAAGTGACTTTGCTTATAAAATGCAAGCAGTTATTAGACAGGTAGTCTTGAAATATTTATGCTAGTGTTTGGGATGCCCCCTCCTCACATACAGAGCAGGCCTCCCTTGATTGTGGAAAAGTGACGTTAATTATAAAATGCAAGCAGTTATTAGACAGGTAGTCTTGAAATATTTATGCTAGTGTTTGGGATGCCCCCTGCTCACATACAGAGGAGGCCTTCCTTGATTGTGGAAAAGTGACGTAAATTATAAAATGCAAGCAGTTATTACACAGGTAGTCTTGAAATATTAATGCTAGCACGCTTTTTAAAGAATGACACAAGGTAAAGGAAAAGCTAAATAGGCAGGAGTTTTATTAACACTAAATAAGCTTGAAAGCTAATGCAACCAGTTTAAACTGTCCCTGTCTTTATCTGTCACTGTCAAAGGCTCTCTCCTTCTCTATCTGTCTATCTGTCTTCTGTTCCATCTATCTATCTATCTATCTATCTATCTATCTATCTATCTATCTCTCGCTCTCTCCCTGCCTGATCTGCTCTGGCCGCAATACAGTGTCAGAATGATCTTCCGCAAGATGGCCGCCATTTATATGGGGCTGTGACATCATCGGTAAGCCTGTCTGCTGATAGGTAGCATGTGACACCTACCCAGCATTCCTTGCCCTGACATGTGGATCCACCATTTTAGATGGACTGTATAGCAGTAAATGGAGTTTTAAGGAAGCGTTTCGAACGATCGAATCGCGGCGATATTCGGAATCGTAACAAATCGAATATTTCATGAAATTCGTAACGAATTCGGGTTCATCAGAATCAATTCGCTCATCTCTAATTCTTATCATATTTTAATAGTGCATTGTTGCATACGGTTTGTATGCAACAATTTGAGGTTTGAGGTTCACTGGATTTTATTGTCAACATCAAGTTTGTGATTCTAAGTGGTTCTAAATGTCATGTGTAGGGAGGTGGAGATGTGGGATGCACTTTATCTGAAGCACTGGAGTCAGGACTGGGGTTGTCACTGAAAGTAGTTATTTGAACCTATTTTCATACTTGTTTTTAACTTTAACACCATGGGGCATTCCAAATCAATACGGTCCCTAGAGAACCTATGCAGAGCTCTTAAAGTCTTTTTGGACTTAACCCATTAAACTTTATCGGAGGAGTGCAGTACATTTGAAAAAAGAACAGTCTTGCAATGTCTTTGTTATTAAAGCATGATATTGGATTATTTTATCATTAGACCAGCTATAATTCATAGGCTTTGTGAGGTGTCTTCTTCCTCTGCGTTCTATTAGACATGAAGGTTAGTCATGGGAACCAAAGCAATTATCGGGGCTAGAGATGAGTGAACTTCCTAAGAATTTGATTCATGTGATTCGCCGAATTTCTCCAAGAAATTCAGGTTCGTCCGAATCGAAGCTTTGAGAATCTTTCCTCTCTAGTGAAATGTGCGATACAGCGCGATGCGAGCGGGGGAAGCCGGCCACAGTCAGCTGTGCAAGTCAGCTTCCACCACACGCTGGCAGTGCAGCCGGCCTTCCCCGCTCCCACCGTGCTGTGTGACAAGCCAGCTGCCAGATGGGCAAGTTGGCTTCCGCCACACACACTGGATCCAAGTGTGGTGCTGGAACGAGGATGGTGGTGTTTATTGTTTTATTTTTTTTATGCCCGAGGTGTCAGTGAATTTCCGGGAAAAATCGGTCAGCACGAACCCCAAAAATTCAGTTTCGTGCCGTATCAAATTTTTCCAGAAATGCGGAATGAACTTGGGTTCTGACAAACCAGTTCACTCATCTGTAATCTAGTGTGAAGCCCTGCAAAGAAAATGCTATTATGGGATCCATATGTTCTCTACTGTCCCTGCTGCCACTGTACCTCCCAGCACTCCGCAATCATCAGAGCCAATAAAATCATCATGCACAGGCAAGGTCAACCTTTGGAGTGATCAGATGCAGCACAGGTACCAAACACTTTTCTAATTTGGCAAGAATTTTATTTCTGAAATGGACCGATTGGGGAAAGGTGGAAGGGAATGCCACCTGCTTAGCCCAGTCTCTGCTAAATTTCATTTTGGGGGAAATTCATGTATGTGGTATGTTTTGTCCCTGGAGGGGAGGGGTGTTGCCTGCTCACCTCTTTCAGATTCTTTTTTCTTCTTGGAGAGTGGCCATCTGCTTACCTTTTCCAAAATTATATTTCTGTGGGATCCCTTGCATGATCTACAGTCTTACACAGGGCACCTTCCAATATGAAGCCAGACTTATGCAAGGGTCTCGTTCTTGTGTTCAATCCCATATGTTGCAATACAAATCTTTCTACCACTGATAGAAACTCTCTCCAGCACTTTGTAAAGATTTACATTCATCCAGGTCATGGTATCTCTGTAGCAAGATATCCCTTTGACTTATTACTGCAGATAAATTGAACAGTTTGAGTCATTGACCTACTGTATATGACCAGGGACTAGCAAGTTACCACCAAGGCATAAAAACTGTTCTGAGATTCCAATAATGTCATCATTTTACATAATTAAAGTTTACAATATAAATCGTGTGTCTAATGCCATAGTAGGTACTTCTAGAAAATAATGAAATTCCCCAAACCTTCACCTTGTTACAAACATTTTTAGTTCAATAATACATCTTGATAATTCTTCTATTTTTGTGCTGTTGCATGATAAATAGCTTTGTAAATAGCTCTCAAGGGAAGCCACTAGGGCATGTCACTTGCTAGTCGCGATGAAGTATCTGAGCACTAGCACACTGCTCTCATAAATTATGGTTGGTAATTAAGTTGAAGTCATATATTATGAAGGATTGCTGTGTCAGTATTACCGGAGCAATGAAACTTTGCTGAAAGAGAGAGAGAGCCTTCCGAGCCTTTCTCTTTGCTACTTGACAGGATTTGGAAACCATTAAAATGTCCCTGTCCGAATAAAGAGCAATAAGCAGTTCCGTGGTTTCTTACATGTCTTGTCGGTATTGTGCAAGTTGCAAGCCATTTAATAGCTGGTAAAAAAAGATTTTAAATAGTAATTCCTAAAAAACCTCTAGAAATCTATTATTCCATATATTAGTTATGAATAGCGTGTACTCTTTCAAAGCCTGTACCAGAATAGAAGTGCAAACACAGACAAGAAAAAGATGAAACTGCAATTAATTATTCAGAACGAGCTCAGAACACAGAAAAAGGATGAAAGAACATCTCTCAACAAGTCCTAATGCCAACCATTTGGTCGGACAGGATATCATTACTGGAGCGTCTCATGTACTCTTCATTAACTCTTTCATGTTTTTCAATGCTTTCATTGTCTGAGCCATTTTTATGGCTTTAAGTTCAATGAACGTCTAACAAACTCATAACAGCTCACTCGTCCTTTTTTGGAATTGATTCTTTTTTAACATCAAATTTCAATAAATATACAGCATTTTAAATTATCTTCAGTAAATCAGGCCTAGGATCTGATCACTACTGGCTTAGTAACAGTGGGCCCAGTGACCAAATATCTGTAACACGTCACTTTTTGCACTTTTAGCACTGCCCACTACTAGTATCTATCAAACTATCTATCTATCCAGGGCCGTATTTCACACTAGGCAACCATAGGCACGTGCCTTGGGGTGCATAGCTACAGGGGGCAGTTCCCAGTCTCAGCTCCAGGTACTGAATGGGCAGGAGGCTGGGGGAATGACTTAGCTGCCTGTCTATCCTCCCTGCTGGGCTAGCTTCTGTGGCAAGGAGAGCTGCAGGGCTGTGAAGTCACATGTGTAACCCGCATTGCACTACTCCATCCATGCTGCAGATGGGTGAGGAGGCTGAAGAGGGTCACAGTAATGTAAAGCCTTATATAAAGAAGTTGATCAGAAAATTTGTGTCTGTCCTGATTCCTTCTTGAAAGAATCTGGTTTGACCTTGGCTCTGCTGACTTCCCACTTTGACTCTGAGTACTGCTTGGATGACTACCCACTCTGGCTCTGACCCCTTTGGCTTTGGACAACACCACCCACTCTGGCTTTGGATGAATACCTGCTCAGGCTTTTTGAACTCTGGCTCTGGATCACAAACTACGCGGTCCGGACTACCTGACCTTGTTTCAGCAATCTTCCTGACTACTTGAATTAGACTTCCTCCATGCTGAACTTTGGGTTCACCGGTTGTTGGTAATGGTTGTGGAACCCTGATTTATTTGCAGCGCAGTGTGTCCTCCCTTGGGGGGGGCCTTGGTGAAAACCAAGCTTGCCAGCAGATTCCCCACTCTTGAACCAGTGCAAGTGCAGCACTCCATCAGCCGCCCATTGCTGGCTCCTTCCAGATACAGACTATGTTAACCCCTTCCTGTCTTCTAGGTCCTGGGCGTCCTGAATACCCGCTCTGCTCACCAGATCCTCCAACATTTCTTTTCTTGACACTCCAGCCTTCCCTTCTATTGTATTTTACTGGTACCCATCATCCGGGAAAGCAGCAGGTGGTACTGCTGCTGGTCTATGTCTACAATGACCTGATCTCTAACAAGGTATCTATCTATCTATCTATCTATCTATCTATCTATCTATCTATCTATCATTTACTCTATCATTCTATCTATCTATCTATCTATCTATCTATCTATCTATCTATCTATCTATCTATCTATCTATGATCTATCTATGATCTATCTATTTATCTATTTACATTTAGCTTCTGCAAACTTTCATAAACCTCCTGCATATGATTAGGTTTTGTAATAGAGCAATAACAGCATTGTGTGTCTCTGCGCTTTCTCTGCATTCCTGCACTGCCTTGCACCACATTTACAAAGCGGAGAAAATGCTGCACATTGTTCTAGTTAGAATAGTTCACACATCTGCACTGTGTTGAAATAGAAGTCTATAATAAAGCAAGCTCAACACATTTATAAATATATATATATATATATATATATATATATATATATATATATATATAACACATTTCTAAGGCATCAAAAGTGCAGCATATGTTTTGATAGAATGCACCTCTGGCTTACGTACAAAATGATTGCTCGTAATACAATGGAGAGGTGTGCACAGAGCCTAAGGGATATCCATTAAAAGTTAGACCCCCCTCTCAGATATTCCCTGTCTTACAGCACCCGGGTTGGACAGAATCAAAGTAAAACACTACAGCAGTGCCCCAGTAATGCCCTGTGGAACTTGCAGTGAAGGTGTGGAGACTGGGGAAATGTGTATGGAACTGAACAAGTGAAAGATGAGATGAGAATGCTTGGACTGGGGGAAAACGTGTACAGATGGGTGGAAAAATTGGCTTAATGATCGGAAGCAGAGGGTGGTTATCAATGGTACACACTCAGATTGGGTCACTGTTACTAGTGGAGTACCACAAGGGTCAGTTCTGGGACCAATTCTCTTCAATATATATATAAATGGCATTGGGTATGGATTAAACAGTAAAGTATCAATCTTTGCAGATGATACTAAGCTGAGTAAAGTAATTAAAACAAAAGAGGACAGCAGGCAGCTACAAACAGATTTAGATAAATTGGAGGCATGGGCAGTTAAATGGCAAATGAAGTTTAACACAGATAAATGTAAGGTTATGCACATGGGAAGGAGAAATCTGTATCATGATTACACACTAAATAAAGAAACACTTGGTAAAACAACAATGGAAAAGGACCTAGGAGTTTTAGTTGACAATAAGCTCAACTGTAATAATCAATGCCAGGCAGCTGCTGCCAAGGTAAATAGGATCATGGGGTGCATCAGGAGGGGCATAGGTGCTCATGACCAGAGCATCATTTTACCCCTGTACAAGTCACTGGAGAGACCCCATATGGAATACTGTGTACAGTTCTGGGCCCCTATGCTTAAGAAGGACATATCAGAACTGGAGCACGTTCAAAGAAGGGCAACAAAGTTAATAAATGGAGTGTGGGGGCTAGAATACCCGGAAAGATTGTCCAAGTTAGGTTTATTTAGTCTAGAAAAAAGACGATTGAGGGGTGATCTAATAACTATGTATAAATATATTCGGGGTCAATACAACGATCTGTCCCACAATCTATTTATACCCCGGAGTGTAACCATAACCCGGGGACATCCACTAAGGTTAGAGGAAAGGTGCTTTCTCCACCGACATAGGAGGGGATTCTTCTCTGTAAGAGCAGTGAGACTATGAAATGCGCTGCCAGAGGAGGCAGTAATGATGGATACAGTAAAAACGTTCAAAAGTGGCCTTGATGCCTTCCTGGCATGTAATAACATTTCCAGCTATGGCTACTAGACCACTGGAAGGAGTTAAACAGGCTGAACTGGATTGACTAAAGTCTTTATTCAGCCTTACATACTATGTTACTAAAGTAAAACTGGATCACACTGCTCTTATCTGTCTAGGATAAGAACTTAGGGACTTCCCAGAAGATTTGTGTAATTATTTATTTGTGGTCCTATTTATTTCAGGTCTCTGTAGAGTTTTATCACACCAATGCTGTTTTGTTTTTGTTTCATCTCTGCTTGGCAACAGCCGAGTGGGTTACTTATTCTAAAATGAGTAAAGATGCAGTGTATTTACAAAAAGCTCCCACACCTTCTCATGTGCAGGATGAAGGGGAATGTACCTTGATCTCCTTGGACATGTTTGAGGAGAAATTGCTGTACCTTAGATTTGAGGTGGAACAAATGAATTATGAAATACAATGCATTAAATGATCTCCTGTTAATGTAGGGTTGAGCTAGAACATTGTGTTTATGCAGAAGAGATGCAATCCTCACCTTGAAATATTATTTTATTATATTGTTCTTCATGACTGCTGTTGTTTATCACTGTTGCTATGGTTGTTATAATTTATGCTTAAATATCTGCCACAATGATTTTAAAGCCTATCTGAAAAATGAAAAACAGACTGTACCCACCTTACTCCAATGCATGTGGCTTCCATATTTTATCAGCTGTTTTCAGAAGTCACACACTGCCCCACTGGCTTAAAGGGTCTGTAAAGTTCGGATACCTTTTTCTCAACAGTAGCTGCTTCATTTCTGTTCAGCACTTAGAAAATTGCTGGTTTCAGAAAACAAGTCCACAAGCATGTGAGGCATGCCCACACACTGGGGGGACTTATTTCTCAGCTCCAATCCCCACCCTAGTGCTGTGAAGAAAATGGGCACTAAACCCAGGACAAAAACAACATAGCACTCACCCACATTCCTGCTCCAACAACATTAAATTAATTTGCCACAATCCATAATGTCCCTCAGCATTATCTGTATCCTGTTCAAATGAATAATTCATTTAAAAGTTCTAAGAGGTTTAAGCTGTTGCATGGTGGCATTTCTGGTTTTTCGACTGCACAATGATATCTGCTTATAACTGTTTTTTTAATTCTGCAGCATTTTATCACTAGGTATAAAGCAGAAAGGGTATAATTATGAGTACTAAAGAAAGAAATGCAATGCCATAAAAAAGTTTGTACAAGTTAAAAAGCTCACTCAAATGTCAGTTTTAATCACACCCCAAAGCAAACAAAAAGTTATGCTTGATTTACCAAATCTTTAGCATGATTCCAATGCTTCAGTACCATGCATGCAGATGGGGCAAGTGAGTTTTCAGGAGTTTTTTTGCAACTGTGCAAGGCTGCTCCAGTTTAAATGCCTCTTAGTTCTTCTAGGTCCATGCTGGACATAAGGCCTCTTTAATTATCCTCCTTTGTAGCATTTCTTTCTTGCAAAGACTCTGGAACAACAAATTCCTATGGAAAATTACAATGTTCTGCATGTCATTTAGGTAAATGTTTGATCAAGAACTGGTAAGAGCATATAAATATTTCCGACTCCATTAGATTACCCGGGAGCATTTCCTGGACATGGACATGTTAGGGCCTGCAAGGTTGGATTTCTCCAGAGGAACAGAGTTAATATGCAGGGGAGCATCGGCAATCAGGATGCCTCTCTGTACCCAGAGCAACACCCTTTCTGTGAAAAAATGTTGCTTCTCCACAGTTCCCCAAGGAAGAGGAGCAATGATGGATCTGGTATTCTATTTCACCCAAAGAACTAGCTTTGTAATCTCGGTGTAATGGGCAGAAACCTGTTGCAACTCTAAAAGAAGGAAGAGTTAGAACCAGAGGAATAGCCCTGATGGTGATAGAAATCTGTTAGATGCAGTTCTTGGGCCCATTACATCATTGAACCACATGATGGCAGTTTTGCCTAAGAAATGGGTCTCTTAGTTTAAAGTAGTCTGGTGTACTTCCTTAAGTTAAGTAAAACAAGGAAGGTGTCCAGCTCACAGGATAAAACATAACCTTGAAAATTCAATAGTAAAATGCAATATGAAGATCCACAAAAAGAGAGTATCCGAGGACAGTGTGTCCCCTGTAATCCCCCACCACACCGTGACGCGTTTCAGGCTTCAAGAGCCCTTAATCATACAAAGTGTAGTTAAAAACATGACAGTTTAAATAGTAGAGGAGGTCAGGCACTCACCCATCCCGCCGAGAAGCCGCGCCGCCCGCCGCCGCAATGAAGTGACGTCAGAGCTCGGAGCCCAGCGTGAGAGGCGAGCATGCCGGCCCCTCCCTCCGGTGTAAAGGCCAGAGAGTTGTTGTCAGGGAGTTGTTACCTCCCTCTCCGTGACCTCAGGACCAAGCCCCCAAATGTCCCCGCTTTGATAGGCCAGACTCCAAGCCAATAAAAAATGACATGCAGATTGTGTCTTATTGTGTCATACATCAATAAGAATCAACTCAATCTAGTCTTTACAGCAGACTATCAGGACACCAGTATTCCATTTTTGGATCTAGTATTGGAGCGACCGAAAAGGGGTTTGTGCATTTCCACGCACACGTACCGAAAACCGAGCGCAGGCAATTCTACTCTTTTTGCCACCAGCTGCCACCCCCAGCACACCTTGGAAGGGGTTCCATATGGGGAATTTTTACGGACGATCAGGAATTGTAGTGACAATGATTCTTTGAATAAAGAACTGGATTATGTACAGTCATGTTTAGCAAACAGAGGTTATAAGGAAATCCCCTTACAAAAGGCGAGGGAAAAAGCTTTGAAAAGAAAAAGACTCGATATTCTTTTCCCCGATAAGTCCTTGGAGCATCCCAAAAGGAAATTTGGTTCCCTAACCATGGTGACGAAATATAGTCACCAATTCCAAAGGATTAGGAGGATTATTCACTCTAACTTACCGATATTGGCTATGGACCCAGATCTGTCACCTATTATTAAGGAGGGTGTCAAGGTAGTAGCAAGTCGAGCCCCTACCTTAGGAATGAAATTGTCTCCCTCAATGCTTAAATCTTACAAGCAGGAATCTGATACATGGCTTACACAACGAGGGAGCTATCCTTGTGGTGTTTCCAGGTGCTCCTGCTGCAAGTTTGTGCAAAAAGCCAATAAATTCAGGTCCACGGTTACTAGCAAGACATTTTTAATCTCTGGCTTTATGAACTGTAATACAAGACACGTGGTCTACGTGATCACATGCACTTTATGTGGATTGCAATATGTAGGATGCACCACTCGGACTTTAAAGGCACGAATTATGGAACACATTTACCAAACCAAGATGCCCTTTCCTAAATCCAATGTGGCAAGACATGTGTGTCAGATTCATGAAGGAAGATCGGATTGCCTACAGGTAGTAATCATAGAGCGGGTTAGAAGAAATATAAGAGGAGGTGACCCTTGGAGGAGTCTGTTGAGAGCCGAGGCTAAATGGATAGTATTACTGGGCATCTGTTCTCCACAGGGTTTAAATGACAGATTTGATATTTCTCTCTTTACTGATAAATAATTCCAGGTTTTCCCTGAGTATATAGAGAAACTATGGCCCTTATTCATCAAGCGATAGCGCCAGGTAGTGTCTGACGAGCGCCAGGTAGCGGCAGCTAACGGCGACTACCGACTCAAGTACGCCCGGCGGCGGTCACAATGACGCATTTATCAAGCAAAATGAGGCTAGCGCCGGCGAGAGCGACGGCTAGCGCGGCATTCATCATGAAGCCGCCTGGACCGAACAGCGCCGCTGCAAATTCCCTCACAGCGCCAGGTATGAGCTGTCGCTCCCTGGCGATGTCCAATGCATTTCAATGGAGCAATCTATAATTAATCATAATTAATTGGTATTAATTTTTTTTTTTTTTTTTTTAATGTCAAAAAATCGGAGAACACTTCTGCAATGTTAGGATTTATTTTTAAGTCAAAAAAAAAATTAAAAAAAATATGTGCAGAATTGATCTAACAGGTCTGAGATTAATGTATTCATATTACAAAATGATTCTAAAAACATGTATAATGTTACATTCAAAAAATATGGTTGTTTAGGGGTTAAAAACTAGTTAATACACATCGCCGCCAGCGCTCTGGGGTTTAAACAAGGAATGGACAGCGACAGCACATTCGGAGCGTGATTTGTTGATGAATATGAAGCTAGCCGTTCGCTCTGGCCATTCGTTGTCAGGCGCTCACATACAACGCTGGACCTGTGAAACAGCGACCCCCCAGCCCGTATTCAACATTACCGCACACCGACTGAGTCGCTGTCATCAAGCTAATGCCGGCCAAGCACAGCGAATACTGGCTGGCGCTGAAAAAATCACGCTACAGTCGCTCATCTGTCGCTACCTGGCGCTATTAATGAATCGGCCTCTATGTTAAGATATTCTCTCTATCCACACTCACTTGTTTTAAATTAATTAGTGGTTTTAATCACATTGTATTTTTAACATGCAGGTACATTTTCTGGTGCTACTCAGGATCTTCCCAATTTAGGTAATCACTGTTTTGATGTGCAATGGGATTAGTGCAATCAATATTATAAGTGGGATTGTGGCCTTAGCCCCGTTATGGGTTGGTTTGGATAACCCCCACCCCCAACCCCCCCCTTTTTATGCTTTTTATTTCCTATTTGGTCACCCGGTATTTAAAAAGTACACACTTTTAGTGCTATGATCAGCCCATAGGAAAGGCAAGTGGCGGAATATATCAATGAATATATAAGGAGTTTATATCCCAGTATAATCCTGGGTTTGTGGTGGCCACAATTACTTTGCCCCCCCTTACAGTATTAGTCCCAGGTTAAGACTTACTGTCCATTCAAAATTTGCTATTTTGGGCACAACATCAGATATTTGTCAGCCTATCTTTATTGAAGGGACACACTCTATGGGGGATATTCCTTTATGTAAATTGCTACCAAGTGCTCGGGGCCCCATTTTTTGAGGATATATAATAATTTTGGGTGTCCCTGGGGAGACATACTGTACTATTGCTCCCTGAGAGACACCCTTATATTGGGTGCTTTTTAGGGGAATCCCCCCATCGGGTTTTTTGATGGGGTACAGTTTGGACTTTGTCTTGGGTATCCTTTAAATAGTGTTTCTAAGGTCATCTCTCCCCATTTAGGCTTATATTTAGGACGCCATTTATATATTTTTTAGCACGATTGCACATTGGTACACTCACCCCCATAATATAGAGGCATGCCGCTGTTACGATAGCGGGGCTGTTCCTAAAACAGATGGGTTGTTATTGGCTAATAGTATGCTCTATGCGTGAGCTATGTATAATCTGCATGTCATTTTTTATTGGCTTGGAGTCTGGCCTATCAAAGCGGGGACATTTGGGGGCTTGGTCCTGAGGTCACGGAGAGGGAGGTAACAACTCCCTGACAACAACTCTCTGGCCTTTACACCGGAGGGAGGGGGCGGCACGCTCGCCTCTCACGCTGGGCTCCGAGCTCTGACGTCACTTCATTGCGGCGGCGGGCGGCGCGGCTTCTCGGCGGGATGGGTGAGTGCCTGACCTCCTCTACTATTTAAAATGTCATGTTTTTAACTACACTTTGTATGATTAAGGGCTCTTGAAGCCTGAAACGCGTCACGATGTGGTGGGGGATTACAGGGGACACACTGTCCTCAGATACTCTCTTTTTGTGGATCTTCATATTGGATTTTACTATTGAATTTTCAAGTAAAGGTTATGTTTTATCCTGTGAGCTGGACACCTTCCTTGTTTTGCATGCTGGAATTGTTGAAGAGTTTTTTCCTGAGTCTGTGCTGGAGGATATTTACAAAGGGAGAGCTGGTCATTTGCAATGTTTTGGATTAAGTAAACAAGGCCTTGACCAGATGGCATTGGCAACATTCGCTGTCCTGCCATTGGCCGAGCTTTGCAACTGTTGGTGTATGTGGAAACATTACAGAGGTTATATAAAGGGGAGACCAACCCTTCTAGATAGTTCTTGGTTCTGTTGAGTTCTATTAATGTAGTGAGGAGCGAAGAGGGAATGCTGCCGTGATTTGCTGGATTGTACTAATGGACTTTGTTGTATGATACCGAGGATGGATGCATCAAATAAACGCCAAGTGAGTTGACCAAAGAGTGTTGTGTATGGATGCAAGCAGCTATTACAGAAGTAAGTGCACCTCCACCCACACATGCCCGCACCAACATGGTATATCCTACCCTAGGTCCAAGAATCCCCCTCGCTCCTCAGGTGTGTGCCCCCGGCCAGGTACGCGCCGGCTACATCTCTTTGTTGAGCACTTGTTTTTTTGTTCTGTGTAACATCTTGGTAGACCTTATCTGACTGTATTCAATATATATATATATATATATATATATATATATATATATATATATATGGTTTGCTTTGTTGGTTCTCCTTGCGAGATATACTTTGTCATTTGTAGTCTGAGGTGTTAAATAGAACTTTGCATAATTTAATTTAGGAGCTACATCGGAATTTTCCAGCCTGATAAAAAGCTCATGATTTGCCCCCCAGTCAATCACTTACTTAAGCTCATTTTTAGCTTGTCTCGGATGCTGCTTTTAATGTTGTGTGTTTACTTGAAGGAAGCCACATAGAAAATTACTAATTAAGACGATGATAACTATTAAATAGGGTACTTCATGATGCTTAGGAGAGATTCTATTGTTTTAAAGTTTTACCATTTTCAATTAAACACACTGCCAAGTTGTATGAACATATCAGATAAAAAACAGAAAAAGAGAGTGCAAAATGCACTGCATAGACATCTACAAATGAACAGATTATTTACTCTCAATGGCAAATTTATCCTCATAAAACAAGGACTCCTAGGTTGTTACACTAACTCAGTTCACTCTGGGGGTCCCCTGTACAGTGATAATATTACTGGCTTATTTTTATGGCTCATACATCCTAAAATCTTTCATAGGGCAACATTCATAGGGCAACTGTCTACTGCATATATAATAACACAAAATACAGCCTTTCCTAAAACCTCTATTACAGTGGACATCCATCTAGTCTGGTGGCATTTGTTTTGCCTTTTGAAGTGCAACTTACTTTGTCAAAAGCCTACAGATGCCCGCTGAGTGAGTCCCATGACTGCTGATAATATGATGTTATAATTTCTCACCTGTGGGCAAACTCAAATGAGAGCTCCTCTGTCAACTATGCAACTGCATAAGTGGGGGCTCATTGAATCCTTTAGTCCAGGGTTTCTTTACCAACTTGGAGTACCTCTTTTCAATAATTACTTAGGTATCTTAGGTACCACCACTAAAACAGATCTCTCCTGGGAGGATGGAGATACTGTCCAAGTTCTTCTGTCAGCAATGCTGTCACCCCAAGATGCTCCACTTCTGCAGCTTGTTGCCATTGGCCAGTGCTTCATGTCCCACACTTTCACCTCCAGTTGCCTTGAGAACCACCATAGGGGAGTTTGTATACCACCAGGTGTATGAGTACCACTCTTTGGGAGTCCCTGTGCTATTCAAAACTGCATAAACTGCTGCTTTCCTTAGAAGATACAAACAATACATTTCCTAATTCTCATAGACTGCACACCTTCATGTCACATTATGATATCAAGGTACATGTATCTAGCGCCTGGATGAGTGATGAAGCTTGTTGATATGTTTGCTTTTGTTTTACTATTTTGCTTTCTCCTTTTGCACTTTTAGCGCATGTGTTCCCACGCTAGGAAGACCTGAAATATTCACCACAGTAACCAGGCAAATGTGAATCAATCCTGGTATTAAAAGCAATTAATCCATAAACTGCACACCACTGCTAGCTCTCCATCTGTCCTGGGATATGAAGGCTGAACAGAACTGACTAATAATGCATCAGAGCATAATGAGGTGAGCCACATAATGAGGTAAGCCTAGAGAAACAGCCGAGCGTTTCATTGCCTTCATATGTAGGTTACATGGGGTGCCAGGTGCAAGCCCGCTGATGCAATACAGGATCCTGATGCCGTCTATTTGTTATGTATACATTAACCTATTTGTGAACGGGCAGCCCGAGCACACTATGTAAATATATTCTCCAGTGTGCCTTTAATTTAGATTCCAGAGAGTGCATACAGTTCCTCCATGCTGCATATAAATGATAATATTTGCATGTTAATTAATAACTTATGCTCCTGGGGTTAAATTGTGATAGGCTGACCCTGTGCAGCCATCTTGCAGTAAGGCAGGTAGACTTCTGTCTTAGATTGTGTATAATTAAAGGTATATTTTATAATCAATACTAATACATAAATTCATTTAACCTGTTTCCCCAAAAATAAGCGTTAGTAAAAAATGTTTAGCATTTTTTGATAATGCGTGAAATACAAGCCCTACCCTGAAAATAAACCCTAGTCACAGTTCATAATCCAGCTGCCAGGCTTCAGCAGAAGGACAGAAGGGGCTGTAAAGGAGGGTGAGGACACATCACAGCTGTAGAAGAGGGTGAGAACACATCAAGTCACACAGGTAAGCTTTTCTGTCAGCAGTGAAATGTCTGATCTTGCTGGCTCTACCCCAGCCTGCCGCCATGCCGGACACATGGCTGAATCCCCCCCCCCCCCGTGCTAGCCTGCTCTGTGCATGTACTGTACCAGAGCTGCTACACTACACTTTCCTCTTGGAGATATAGGCTTTTCATCACCACTTTTCTAATCCATCCCCTTATGATAGACTTAGCTGGCGAAAGACTCTTCCGTGGCCCCTCAGCTATAACAAATAAAAAGTCAGCCAATCGCAGGACCGCATTTCAGTCAAGGATCGAGGTTAAGGTAAGAATTTTGGGGGGTTGTGGCAGCCATTGAGCGTGGGGAGGTGGCTCCAATACTCTGGATGCACCCGAGAGCGTGTCACAATGCTGTCCCACACCCGTTAGAAAACAGATGTGGGACCACTTTAAGGGACAGTCTGGGAACAAAATCTGATTCCAATGTTTGACAAGACACACCACAAAGGGACCCACTGAGCCCCTTTGACCAGATAAACCTGGAGCTGGCCGCTGGCCCTGACTATATATATATATATATTGTAATGTCCTGCGAGTCTTTCACCTTCTGTCCTTCTGTGAGCTGGCAACCCCCAATCTCCACTGCTGCTTCTGCCTTTAGTCAAGCCCCCGTTTGCCGGGACACGCAATGTGTCTCATGCCTCATGCCAATATGACACAAGAAACACAAGGATATACTAAGGCCAAGGTCGTTCATGCGAAATCAGTCCAACAAAGCATCTACTCACGAGAATGAGGCGGGAGAATAGCCAGAAACTAGCCGAAGGTCAAGCCGGGTGGTCAGAGGTACACAGTATCTAAAGGGGTCAGACGAAGATCAAGGTCAGGCAGGCAAAGGGTAGTTACGGGCAGTGAGCTGGGGTGGTCAAAACAAAGCCGGGTCAATCTTGAGAATAGCACAGATAAAGTTACACCTTGAGCAGTACTAGCCATAATGGGCAATGAGGTCAGGGCTGAACTTTATTTAAAGGATGGCTGGCCAATGGGAGTACAGAGGGAATAGTGTGTGATTGGTGTGAACTACAACCCAGGATGGGATTGGAAGCTGATCCCAGGGTCCAGTAAGGCCGTCCAGCCCCTGGAAACTCGGGTGTAAGTGATTTTACTATTTCTGGACAGAGCAGCATCTTCTACGAGCTGCAGAGGAGCAAGGGGGGCAGGCAGGGCTTTGCAATGCTCTCTGGCTTTTGGGAACACGGAGCGCACCCTGCTTCAGGCAGCTGGGGAATGCCATGCCGTTCAGGAGGCACTCGTCGTGGGTCTCCTGAGACAGATAAATATATATATATATATATATATATATATATATATATATATATATATGATAGAGTTTCACTGGTATTTAGATCTATAGCTTACAAATATGGTAAATAGTTGATTAGTTATCGTGTTCGAGTAAAGTTCCTTTTCTGCTGCTGTAGATTGTTATGCAATGCCACTCTCAAAAATAAAGCAATATCCAAAAATAACAAAGTAGATGAGTAGATATTGTGGCTATTTTTTCATTTTAGTCAAGACTGAGAAATGTTCCTCAATAATCCATAGACAGTCACTATAAATCTTATGCATTGTGTATGAAGATTTTAAAGCAGGAGTACCGATTTGTATTTTCCCCTGAGAAGCCTTAGTTCTGCAACGAGGCTCATTGCTTAAGACTTGAATTCATCCCTTGAGATTTTTCCAGGTCTTTGATCACGCCTGTCGCATCATTTCCTGTTTGCCACAGGATAGGCATTTTTTCCTTGATTGATCAGAGGTCTAGCTAGCTGTATATTATAACTATGGGGAGTGCGGTGTCAGTAAGTATTGTAATCTAATATATGTAACTCCCATGAGCTGATCTTTTGCTTGCTCTGCAGCAAAGGAAAACTAGAAAGTATATATACAGAGTGTAACAATATAAGATATTATTGCATGTAATAGTAACATGGAATAGTAAAAGGAGGAACTGGAAGTAGAAGGTGCAACGACACCAGTGATACCACAATTCAAAGCAAATATAATACATCTTTCATAACATCTGTCATTTTATGCATAGAGATATGAAATGATTCACTCCAATCACACTAATTCTAGGCTACACAGACACTAAACCATGTGCTTCTGTTCCTTATATAGCAACTCAAATCTAGCAATTTTGTATGTATTTGAACCAAAACAATAGGGTTGATTCAGCATCAGGTGAGAGAACTTCTTTTTACTACTACTACTTTTTTGGAGAGAAAACCTGGAGGTGAAACTAGGTGAAAATTTACATCTGGTTGCTGGATTACTTCCAAGGCAGACAATGGGGTAGATTCAAAGCCAGAAAACCCACTTCATTTTAGGAGAGAAAACTGCCATTCACTTTCATTGTCTACCAGGTGTAATCAGCCCCAAGTAGACAATGAAAGTGAATGACAATTTTCTTTCCTAAAAAAGAAGTGAGTTTTCTTGCCAGGCTTTGAATCCACAATTGGTAGTGTTTTCTCACCTGGTCCTGTTATCCATCCTATTATGCTGACTTCTAATCCAGCTATCAGAACCAACTGGTCTACAGAAGCCAGGGTAATTTTAAAAGTCAGAACTGCCTTAGCATCTAGCTAGTTCACTAGGAAGGTGATTGTTGGAAGAGAAGAAACTGGCCTTTGTCCATGCCCACCATAAATTCGGGCTGTAGGCTGATGACAAAAGAGGTAGGTTATTGGATTATTTTGGCATGCCCCCAGCAATAGGAAAGCCATTCTCGACAGAGCTATTACATAGTGGAAAGAGCTGGGACATCATGTAGGGAGCTGGCGACGGGGCTAAATGAAGTACGCTGATACCCGCAAGTACTGGACTGCACTATGCACTATGCAGTTCAGGCCCGACCTCCCTCAAAGTGAGTTGATTTATGTTTTAGAGTGATCTACTTACACTGTACATTATTGGGTGTAGGGGGGGTCAGCTGGCAGTTTGCTTAATAATTATTTTGGAGTGACACTTGCTACTATGGTAGGAGAATTGTTTTTCCTTGGCTCGAGTGCTAGTTAGCCTAGAAACTTCCTTTTCTTATCCATTCTGGTATCCATTCTGGTGTTCTGGTATAATATGTACAACTGGCCATAGGGAGACACGGGACAATGCCCAGTGGGTCTCACTGCTTTGGGGCCAGTTGGGCTACCACATTCAATCCCTGCCCTCTCAGCCCCCTGTACCCAGCACCACTGTACCCACAAACCAAGAAGCCCCAACCCCCAATGCTATAGCCCCAAGATCATGGTTGGAGGGGGGGCCTTAGCAGGAATGCATCGGGCCTGCCAGGATCTGGTAGAATCCAGGGTTGATCTTTGGCCCCAGTCCGCCACTGCTTGCAAGCCGAGCATTATGGTGCTTAAAAAAGCAGGATATTAAATAGATCATGTACACTTATTTTTAGCATTTCACACAGATTTTTAACATTAGACATTTTTTGCAATAGAGTTGATATAAAGGTGAAAATGAAATGTATTTTCAGATCTGAATCTTTGAACTTTTTCTAACATGCAATTCCTTTTCTAGAAATCCAGCACTTGTTGGGTGCCTGGATAACATAGCACATGCATTTGGTACAATATGTAGTGGGTCATACATTAAAGCCTAACTGACAGTGATGTGATACAGCTCTCTCTAGGGCAGTATTTGGAAGAAATGTGCTGTCACCTGTCACTTTAGGTCAGCGGCCCATGTGATCGGGATACAAATGGGTATCATGCTTGCCTAATCCTGGGTCACTGCATGTAGGGGTGAGAGTTAAGCTGTAAAGAGTTAAATGGAAAAGAGAGGGAAGGAAACAAGCCCAAGCACCACCTCGACAGTCCAGGAAGCAAAACATTAAAGCCGACTTAAAGTGGACCAACACCCAGGATTTTGACTATCCTGGGTTTTGGTCCACTTCGGCGGGGCACCCCGATCGGGGGTGCCCCGCTGTGTGAAAACCCCCAGAAAGCCCCAAAATCTTACCTGTCCCCGCTGCTACGTGACTGGACGGTCCAATCCCCGCCAACGTCCAGGCGGGGATCAGGAACGTCCAAGCGGCTGCCGCCGCCGCCGCCTCCCTCGCGTCACTTTCGGCGCGCGCGCGCCCCCGCCGGCCATTCGCAGACGGCCGGCGCGGGCGCGCGCACGCCTACAGGGGCGTGATGGAGGCGGCGGCGGCCGGCCGCCGCCGAAGATCAGGTAAGCGATTTGGGGTGTCTGGGGGGGTTTCACCCCGCGGGACATCCCGATCTCGGATGTCCCGCGGGGTGGGAGGTGATCGGCCCGGGAATCTTATAGATTTCCGGGCCGATCACCTCTCGGTGTTGGTCCACTTTAAACCCTCTCTGGTTATTCTGTGCAAGGGAAAGTTCTGGCATATATTAATTTAGAAAAACTGGTAAGCACACTCGATATGGAGTAGAAGAAAAAAGACTCATTGTAGCCCTGTGGGTGCAATCACAAAAATCACATTTTTTTAAATGCTGGCATGGTGGGAGCGGGCCGGCCGGCTTTACCGGCCCGCCGGCCCGCTCCCACCATGCCGGCATTTTTTTTTTTTAATTTCAGGAAAAATTCGATCGGCACGAACCACAAAATATTCGGGTTCGCGCCGAATCGAATATTTCCTGAAATTCGGAGCGAATTCCGGTTCGTCCGAACCGGTTCGCTCATCTCTACCCAGGGACTAGGATCCAAAAAAGGTTGGATCAGACAACAGCTTTATTCAGCGGCTCACCAAGATGAATCTTCTGCATGGTAGGTGAGCCAGCAATGATTATGTTTTACACATAGAGGCCGATTCATTAATAGCGGCAGGTAGCGACAGTTGAGCGACTGTAGCAGTATTTTCACAGCGCTCGCTAGTAGTCGCTGTGCTTGGCCATTGTTCGGTTGATGATAGCGACTGAGTCGGTGTGCAGTAATGTTGAATACGGGGTGACGAGTCGCTATTTGACAGGTTCCGCGATGTATGGGTGCGCATGATAGCGACTGGTCAGAGCGACCGGCTCCCACCACATTCATCAAAAAATCATGCTCAAAAAATTCTCACGCTGTGAAATGCATGTTTAAACCCCAGAGCGCTGGCGGCGATGTGTTAAAAGTAGTTTTTTAACCCCCAAACCACCATATTTTTGGAAACAAAAAAAAACAAGTTTTACAAATAATTTTGTAATATTAATACATTAATATCAGACCTGTAATATTAATTCTGCACAAAGTTTTTTTTTTTTTTTTTAGCTTAAAAAAAATATATATAACATGGCAGAACTGGTCACAGAATTTATCACATTAAAAAAAAAAAAAAACATTAATATGAATTAATTAGGAATATTTAAAGATTGTTCCATTGAAATGCATTGGAGAGCGCCAGGTAGCGAGAGGTCATACCTGTCGCTGTTCAAGGTCGGACGCTGCCGCTGTGGGCTGAGGCTGGAATAATGATGAATGAGTTGCTATATGGCGCTATCTCAGTCGCTAAGCAGGATTGGCTTGATAAATGTGTGATTGTGGTGGGGAGCCGGCGTTCTCGTGGCAGTGCCCGTCATTACCGGTCGCTCACCAGGCGCTACCTGTCGCTATCCCTTGTTAAATAAGGGCCTTAGACTGGATAATCTCTTTAACTGTAGCCAGTAGAAGTCATTATTGCCTTTAGCTCTGTATTTAGTAAACTGGGGCCATACATAAGACAAGAGGGGAAGTATTTTTCCTACTGTTTCCTTTTTATTAAAGATGGCTATTTATGGACAATCCTCCATACAAAAGTAAGCAGCAGAAGTCTTTATAATTAAACAAAGTTACTGGAGCAGAGCACCATTTATTGAATTATCAGGCTGGGCGATTGTGAAGTATTTATTGGAAATCAGTGCTGTATTGAGATGAAGATTAATGGATATCTCTACAATGTTACAGGTATAGATTCTTAACTGTGCTTAAATAGCACAATATTTCAACTACAGATGTAATAGGTCATTCTTCAACTCACAGCCCTAATTGCAGATAAAACGGATACTGTATATTGGTTAGAGAAAATTGTTAACAAAGAGTACATTTAAACACAATGAGCAGAAAAATAAATAGTGAAGACAAAGGCATATGATAAATAGTTCATCAGCCCAATTATAGCGCTAAAGGAAGGTAAATTGTAACAAAATCGAACAAATTCAATCCCAGATAGGAAGGCTTGTCCAAGTGGTTTTGAGTGATTCATCAGATTTTGGATAGGACGGCTTTTGAAAATCTTTAATCTCAATACACAATGAAGTTTATTTTTAGGGAAATCCCCTGCAGCTATGAGGGGGCAGTTCTACAGGTGAAGCACAGATTGGTTCTAATGAGGCAGATATGGAGGCCGATTCATTAATAGCGCCAGCTAGCGACAGTTGAGCGACTGTAGCAGTATTTTCACAGCGCCTGCTAGTAGTCGCTGTGCTTGGCAGTTGTTCGGTTGTTGACAGCGACTCAGTCGGTGTGCAGTAATGTTGAATATTGGGTGAGGAGTCGCTATTTGACAGTTTCTGCACTGTATGGGAGCGCATGATAGCGACTGGCCATAGCGACCGGCTCCCACCATATTCATTAACAAATCACGCGCTGTGAAATGCATGCTTAAACCCCAGAGCGCTGGCGGCGATGGGTTAAAAGTAGTTTTTTAACCCCCAAACAACCATATTTTTGGAAACCAAAAAAAACAAGTTTTTAAAATAATTTTGTAACATGAATACATTAATATCAGACCTGTAATATCAGTTCTGCACAATTTTTTTTTTTCCTTAAAAAAAATATCTAACATGGCAGAAGTGGTCACAGAATTTTTCACATTTAAAAAAAAAACAAAAAACATTAATAACAATTAATTATGAATATTTAAAGATTGTCCCATTGAAATGCATTGGAGAGCGCCAGGTAGCGAGAGGTCCTACATGTCGCTGTTCAAGGTCGGACGCTGGCGCTGTGGGCTGAGGCTGGAATAATGATGAATGAGTGGCTATCTGGCGCTATCTCAGTCGCTAAGCAGGATTGGCTTGATAAATGTGTGATTGTGGTGGGGAGCCGGCGTTCTCGTGGCGGGGCCCGTCATTACCGGTCGCTCACCAGTCGCTACCTGTCGCTATTCCTTCATAAATAAGGGCCATAGTATTTTATAAAACTCCTGTTCAAAAGCTACAGTGTATACACACTAAAGTAAAGTGGTCATCTCTACTGTACACGCAGAGATTACCACTGTGAAATAGTGCGATTACATAAATTACTTCCCTCATTATCTCCCAGCATTATAACATCAGCAAAGCTGCAGTTCGGGTCAAAGTAAATGTGGCCAATTTTGTTTGGTTTGGCCAAACTAGACTTTTGGCAGATTTTTGGTCAAATAAGTTCATCTCAGTTTTTGAACACTATCACAACCACCACCTTTAGATGAATGATGTATTTTTACAGTGAAAAAATAATCTCTCTTCGGATCATTTAAAGCATATGTATATAATGCAAGGTTTCCTTTAACAAAAAAGTGTATTTTTTAAAGTGAAAGAATAATCTCTTGCTAACTGCTTAAAGTGGACCAAAACTCTAGTTAGACTACCAGTCTACTTATAATCTACTTATCTATTTATAATCTCAGCCAACAGTGGATTGCAGAGAACTATCCCCAAATAACCTTTTTTCTTGGCTTGAAAAATAATTAAAATCAGTCACTTTTTATTTAACCATCAAGGCTAATTCTTTTCATTAAAATAAAGTGATACAAGTGTTTTATTAGGTTTTCCCCCTGTACTCACCTTGATCCATTGCATGCACAAGCTTTCTTCCAATCATCATTCACTGCAATGTGTATGCCCAGCACTGGATCATGAATGAATCGCTCGGTCTGGTTTCCAGCACCAGTTTCCAGCGCCGCAGGGGATGAAGGGGTGTCAGAGATGCAAGAGGAGGCCTGCTTATGCACCATGGGTTAACCATTCTGTTAAAGGAAAACTCTAGCTTTACATAAAGATCTTACAAGAGAAATAAATAGGTATTATTTGGCTAAAGAGGACTATTGATATTTTTGTTTATTTAGCTTTTTGGGGAACCTCTCAAGCAGTTTGGGGGCATTGGTCCATTACCCCCCCCTCCCATAGACTTACAGGTACATATACAGGATACAGAATATTGCACATTTTTCAGCAGAACTACCTCAGAGCAGAATAGAGGCAGATTCTGATCATAAGCTTTACTAAAATATATATGAATATGGAGTTTCTGCGGCTGTGGATGTTGACAAAAGACATAAAGTGAGCTTCAAAGCTGCACAATACAGATTATGAGGCCGATTCATTAATAGCGGCAGGTAGCGACAGTTGAGCGACTGTAGCAGTATTTTCACAGCGCCCGCTAGTAGTCGCTGTGCTTGGCCGTTGTTCGGTTGTTGACAGCGACTCAGTCGGTGTGCAGTAATGTTGAATATTGGGTGACGAGTCGCTATTTGACAGGTTCCGCGATGTATGGGTGCGCATGATAGCGACTGGTCAGAGCGACCGGCTCCCACCATATTCATCAAAAAATCACGCTCAAAAAATTCTTGCGCAGTGAAATGCATGTTTAAACCCCAGAGCGCTGGCGGCGATGTGTTACAAGTAGTTTTTTAACCCCCAAACCACCATATTTTTGGAAACCAAAAAAAAATTTAAATTTTAAGAATTTAGTAATATGAATACAATAATATCAGACCTGTAATATCAATTCTGCACAATTTTTTTTTTTTTAACCTTAAAAAAAATATCTAACATGGCAGAAGTGGTCACAGAATTTTTCACATTGAAAAAAAAAAAAACAATAGCAATTAATTATCAATATTTAAAGATTGTTCCACTGAAATGCATTGGAGAGCACCAGGTAGCGAGAGGTCATACCTGTCGCTGTTCAAGGTCGGACGCTGGCGCTGTGGGCTGAGGCTGGAATAATGATGAATGAGTGGCTATCTGGCGCTATCTCAGTCGCTAACCAGGATCGGCTTGATAAATGTGTGATTGTGGTGGGGAGACGGCGTTCTCGTGGCGGGGCCCGTCATTACCGGCCACTCACCAGTCGCTACCTGTCGCTATTCCTTCATAAATAAGGGCCTATGTCTAGTACATTATGATATAACGGCACCACTGGCAACACTAATCAGATGCTTTGATTTTAAGCACTAGGTGAGAAATCATCGCAGGACTGCACTCTAGGCAGTGACAGTTTAATAAAAAGCCATTTAATACATGCATAGATTTATTTGGGGTTTACAGTTAATATTTATGAGCAATTTGACTCTGAATCTGTTGTTAATGCTTTTATTAAAAGCTTAGACATTAAGATAGAAATGCACTTAAAGTAACAAAATGTCCTCCTAACGTACTGCCATGGGTGTGTATTGTGTCTTCAGACTCAAAGGGAAAGAAAACTTTTAGCAACATGACATTTCTGATTTAGCAGCTATAGATGGTAATACTGAAAGTTTGCTATTTTCTTAAACTGGACCAAAAATAGACATTTGGACTGTATAGTACTTATTCTAGTGGCTACCCTGCTTTGCTCTCCATGGCCATTGAACATGACAGTCTGCCAGCAGGAGCCTCCTCTGTGAGGAGCAATGGTTGCCGCTTCTCTGGAATCTGTTTGCAGAAGTGGCTCCCTGCTAGATGAGTTTTCTGCTCCAGTGTGATGTTATGGACTGATTCTGACAGTGGAGCATCCACCTATAGGCTCCAGGTGATATGTTCCCCTTTCTTCTGGTGAAACCCCCCAAAAAACTCTTAAACTCCTTACCTGATCCGCCGCCTCCGCCTCCGCCGCCTCCCGCACGCCCCTCTAGACGTGCGCGAGCCCGTGCCGGCCGTCTGTGACGCGCGGGAGGCGGCGGCGGACGCGCTGTCTTGGACGCCGCTGTCACCCGCTTGGACGTCGGCGGGGATTGGATGGCGCGGTTACGTGGGAGCGGGGAGAGGTGAGTTTTTGGGGGTTTCTGGGGGGTTTCAGAGAGCGGGACACCCCCGATCGGGGTGCCCCGCCGAAGTGGGGCACCCCGGTCCACTTTAATGGTGCTAATTCACTTTCATTGTCTAC
Organism: Gastrophryne carolinensis; assembly: GCA_027917425.1. NCBI lineage: Eukaryota > Metazoa > Chordata > Amphibia > Anura > Microhylidae > Gastrophryne > Gastrophryne carolinensis. The sequence goes on along the minus strand of CM051240.1, from coordinate 108,654,333 downwards.
ATTGGGGGTTATTTAGCACCAGGGGGAAATACAGCACTCCTATTTTCTTAACCAAAAGTGAACTTTATTTCACCTGGTGCAGAATCAACCCCATATTCCAGAAACTTGCTCTTGCAGTTGTCTCATTCTTGAACAGTCTATCACTGATCGTGACAGGCCAACTTTGCCATTCACTTACTGTACTTTTCTTTTCAATAATTTATTTGCAGAATCATACATCATATCCAGTCCCTCATTATATCTTATCTGACCCATTCTCTCCCCTGACCCGCTCTTTCACAGAGCTTCTTTTTTAATACATGGAGTCAGTTTTTCCTCATCAATATAGATTTTTTTGGGGTGTTCTGTCTTATAGTTTTTCTTCTCTGGAATGTAAAATAAACATTTGTATTGGGACTGTGCTCCCATACCTTTGATTTATGTTTCAGCATGCTGTTACCAAGTTTCTTATACGCCTGTGGCTCTGTGATGCTAAAGTGGGAGTGACTTTTCTGACTCTCATTAAAGCCCTTAGTATAGTTTCTGACTACAAACCCAGAACTGGTGTTGGGCGAACCAGACCACAAAGGTCGAGTTTGTACCAAACTTTGCAAGTTCAGGTTCCCAAACACTTTAGCCAAAAATCTGTGTTTGAATTTGGTGTTTAGCCCATCCACAGAAAAGCTGGTTGATGAGCGGCCCATTAACCCAGCTTACATGTGCAGAGTGTGCAGCAGGAGGCAGCTGTAACTTACCAGAGCCCCACAATCCAGTCTCTGGCTGTCAAATGCGCTATGGCTGAGGCTACAGAAAGATGGCTGCTGCTCCTATGAGTGAGGACAATGGCAGTTGGCACAAGAAGTGCTGGCACTAGGAGTGTCCTCACTCATGGGAGCAGCGGCCATCTTTCTGTGGCCCCGGTCATAGCTCATTTGACAGCCGACACGCAGACTCTGGACCAGATTTTGTGGCTCAGGTAAGTTACAACCTTTTCCTGCTGCACACTCTGCGCCCCCCACCCCACACGCACCCATTTTTTGTTTGATTCTGCCTCTGGGGGCCCCTTGACAGGAGGCCCCCCTCCGCCCGGGTGGGTGAGGTGTGGGGGGATGAAATAGAGACAGAATCACCCCCCAAACTTTGGGTCCCTATTGAATTCAACGGGGACTGGGTTTGGGTCCCTAAACTGAACTTTTATTCAAAATTCGACCAAACTTGCTGATTCCGAACCTTGGGAGGTTCTCCCAACACAAACTAGAACTCTTCCACTGTCACAGGGGAGCTAAATCAACAGCTTTGGCTAAATCAAACAGCACTGCCAGTAACCCATTAGCTACTGGAACACAAAATTGTGAGCTTCTTATTTGAAGAGGCTAAAATATAGCAGGAGGGGTTAAACCTGTGAGCTCAGGAAGTGTGAAGTGTCATCTTTGCCTCAGCCAATCAGATGATTAGCCAGTCAGGAAGCTTCTGCTCTGTACACCAAACACACTACATTGGTGCACATTGCTAAGATAAACACAATGTTACTAGAGAAAACTGTTTTCTTTTATAACACTCAAGCTGATTTAGAGCCTCTCTCGCACACATTCCCACCAGTAGAAATTACGTCAAAGGAACGTTTTAGGTCTATTTTCCATGTCAGGGGATTCAGAGCCTTGTTTTTTTGGTTGAGTTGTCCTTTTTGCGGGAAATCACGGTATGGGTAAGCCAAACCGCGTGTTTGTCGTATACATACGGCTCAAGTTGTCCATGCCTCAGTAATTGTATTTATTTTAATTTTATGGGTTTTGCCTGTGCTTGCAGGATTCAGAGAACTGATTTGTGGGTTTTCAGACCTATAAAAGCTGTAAGTATCCGGTTCAAACTTACTCCATCTTTTTGCTAGTGGGAATACTTGAAAGGCCTGTTTTTGCTAGTGAAAATAGAGCCTACAACCCCCGCACCTGTAATGGAGCTCCTTGATGATTTCTGTGAAGAGTACGAGCGTCTGCAGCAGCGGCAGCTGTTAACCATGTACCTTCCAGAGCTTAGACATACCCGCGTCTCCATCTGCTAGTGGTGCGTGTTGCTGCTCCACAACCACTGCAGCCAGATCTTCATGGAGCAAGCTGGCAGTCCGTCACCCAACTTTAAAACATCTATTGGCATTTCGCTGAAAAGTGGTGTTGTTGGAGCACGCTGAAATAGAGGGTGTGTTGGGCTTGGAGTTGCCCACAGCTCCTGCATACTCCGGTAGGCCAATACCCCACAAAAACACACAGGTTGTGCTGCATGTAAAGTCTAATAACTTCTTTGCTAAGTGCTGGTGTATTATGCTTCTCTGTCCCTACAGATTCATCAGAGGGGGAGTACACCGCGATAGGGCCACTGGATACGGAAGAAGAATCAGGTCGGTGTGAAGGCAGTGAAGCAGGACAATACCCCAGCATTACACAAACAACACATGCCCATAAATACTTGTTCTTGTCCTTTACAGACCCTGAATAAGGGATGGTGCCACGGAAGAGGGTGGCCCCCTAAAAATATGCATCAACCAGTTTGGGTAAGTATGTAAAAATGTGCATGCTTCTACAGACACAGATGTGGACAATGTATATTTTTTTCTCTTTGCAGGTGCCATGTTGGTCCCAGAAAAATAAAAAAAATGTATAGTTGTTATACTTTTTAAATATTTAATAAAAAAAGAAAAAAGTTATATGCTACTTTCTGGCGTGTTTTCTATGCAACAACATAAAGCAGATAGAAACCAAACAAACAGCAGTGTAAAACATAACACCAAAACAAATGGTGGTCAAAGTAGGAGGTGAGTTACAGTGGGCAGAGGCAGACAACATGGTAACTAAGGTACCAACTTAAGTATGTGCAAGAACAAGCAGACTACCATGGAATGCCCTAGATGCCAGCAGGGGGGAGCAGGTAAGTATGTTAAGGGACATGCAGACTACCATGGGATGCCCTAGATGGCAGCAGGGGGGAGAAACTAAGTATGTACAGGGACATGCAGACTACCATGGGATGCCCTAGATGGCAGCAGGGGGGAGAAAGTAAGTATGTTAAGGGACATTCAGACTACTATGGGATGCCCTAGATGGCAGCATGGGGGAGAAGGTAAGTATGTACAGGGACATGCAGACTACCATGGGATGCCCTAGATGGCAGCAGGGGGGAGAAGGTAAGTATGTACAGGGACATGCAGACTACCATGGGATGCCCTAGATGGCAGCAGGGGGGAGAAGGTAAGTATGTTAAGGGACATGCAGACTACCATGGGATGCCCTAAATGCCAGCAGGAGGGAGAAGGTAAGTATGTACAGGGGCATGCAGACTACCATGGGATGCCCTAGATGGCAGCAGGGGGGAGAAGGTAAGTATGTACAGGGACATACAGACTACCATGGGATGCCCTAGATGCCAGCAGGGGGGAGAAGGTAAGTATGTACACGGACATACAGACTACCATGGGTACAGTAGCAGAGGATGGGGGGAAGCACATTAAAATAGCCAGTTACAACAACAAAGACCTGCGGCAGAAAGCCATGCAAAGACACGGCATTCAGAGAATGGGATCCACAGCAAGTTACGTCTGTAAAACTCGGGTTCCGAAACTACTTCAGCTGCAAATACAGTTAATGCTTTGCTAAACCAAATGTGTATACAAAGCAAATATGGGAGCTTATGCATAAACAAACTTTCCTTGGAACGTGGCTGGGAATGATATGAGTGTTCACAATTTCCCGGTTACCGAGGTCAGTTACCGAAAAAAACGAGCATTCACAGGCAGGGTCTGAATCAGGCCGACAGAGTTGCAAACAGAAACCAAAAACATTAATAGATAAGTTAAGCACCTTGAGGACATCATTTTGCCGCCCAACAATGCAAACATTTGAAAATGCCATTGAATGTGGAATTACCCTTTGAGTCTTCCTTTTTCCTGAGTTTTTTACCTTTCTTCTGTTTCCTCATGCTTCTCTCTTTCTTTCCCTCTCTCTAATCATCCTTACTTTCTATGATTTTGTGTACTCCTTCTGAACATGTACAGTATGTGTGGGTTGTCAGGGAGGGGCATCCCGAACTCCTGCAAAGGGTGACATTTTACCTAAGGCCGGCCTAGACTATAAATCACTTTGCAAATATATTTACTACAAATGAGATCATGAACAACATAAGGTTAAAAGGTTTTAATAACCCAGCACTGATTTTGCCTACAAAGAATATCATTTTTTTCTGATCTCCCGAGAGAGGTAGAACAAAGACATTTTGTGGAGTGGTTTTCTTTCTTGTTTTGGCACCCGAACACATGCATCATTGTGTGATATTTTGTGACTTCTCACTGAGACACTTGTACCAATACTTCTAGAGTTAATTGCGGATATTATTTTTGTAAGTAATCTTACTGTCAGCACAGGAAGTTCAACTCTGTAACTGCTGCCCAGTGTGAGCAATCTCAAATGTAGGGCAATTAAATGGATGCACATTTACAAAATGGGGCTAAAATACTTGCATTAAAAAGATCACCAGTCTGCATTAGACATTAGGCAATATTGGTGATTTTTCTTCTGCAGCGTTTCAATAGAATATGATTTATTTGTCCTTTGTTGAAAGGGTTTAGCATATTACAACACAGCCGTATACTGCATTGCAGCTATGAGGTGTGTTTTTTCTTTCTTTCGTTCTTTCTTTTTCATTTTCAGGAGCTCTGAGCATTCAGAGGGACAATCTGGCTATATTGTTCCCTAAATCCCTGAAACTTCAGTTGCAAAAGTTGACATTTTGCAGAAACAAGAATTACAGCCCAATCACAAGTGCATAACATCAGGTAGCAACAAATACAAGTTCTGTCATACCAAATATAAAAAAACATTATATAGTTGTTCAGAACATGTATTCTCATATGCACATTTTATTTTTGCATATATATATATATATATATATATATATATATATATATATATATATACAGGGGCGGGCTGGCCATAGGGCATACCGGGCAGAATCCCGGTAGGCCGGCACATGGGAAGGCCGCAGGTGGTGGCCGATGAGCAGAGCAGTGTAACGGGTGGAGGCCGCACTGCCCGCCGCCACCAGCCCCGCTGTCACACACACACACCCAGATTATCTGCGTGTAAACATTAGTGTGTGTGTGAGAGCTCTGCGCATCGGCCGCTTTTAGAACGTTGGCTCCGCGCAGGCTCGGCATCAGCAATTACACTTACAGGACGGGGAAGCAGAGGAGCCTTCATAGATCTGTGTCATGTGACAGAGCAGTATATGTGTGCACGCTGCTGCCCCCTAGTGACAGCCTGTCCCAGGAGCGGGAGGGCAGTGGATGCTTCACACTAGGTTCTGCCATTTGTAACTCGGCTGCAGGGAAGTGCTGCTGCTTCTGCCACAAGGTAAAGGCTTCCCTTTGTGTGTCCTCCCTCCTGGCAGCTTATTAAGGAAAGTTTAGATGTTCAACCCCCTTTTACAATACAAACAGTGTCCCATGTGCTGTCCATAGACTCGGCTCTGCAGAGCTCCATGTTGCCTGTCCCTGTGTTCTCAGGTCCTTCATATACGGGGAGGCTGATTCATCATTAGCGGCAGGTAGCGACAGATGAGTGTCTGTAGCAGGCATTTTCAGAGCGCCCGCTAGTAGTCGCAGTGCTCGGCCGTGAGTCGCTACTTTATAGTATACATTGTGAGGAGTCGCTATTTGACCAGTACAGCGCTATATGGGAGCACATGTTAGCGACTGCTCATAGCGACCGACTCACACCATATTCAGCAAAAAAACTGCCTCACAAATCTCTGGCGCTGAAAAATGATTGTTTGAAGCCCAGAGCGCAGGAGGCTGTGTGTTTAAAGTCTGTTTTCGGAGGCGTGGCTTGGCATGGCTGAGTAAGGACGCATGGAGAGGGAGCTCCGCACATTTTAGCTGTTGAGCCGAGGCTGGAGAAATCCTGGACACCCGATTTGCGGATGACCAAGAGAGGGAAGCAGCGGGGAGCCCCCAGGAGAGACAGGTCGCACACGATCCCGACCTTGTTCCGCTCCCGGGGCCACGAGAGCGTGGAGGCGGCGGCGGGGAAGATGGCGGCCCCAGGACAGGAGAGGCACCCACGTGCACAGGAGGCTGCAGCGCGGAAGCCGGGAGCTCCTGACCGCGCTCTGACACCGGCAGGGGAGCAGCCTGCACAGCGGGGAGAAGATGAGGGAGAGGCAGCGCCCGTCGCCTGTGACACAGCAGCAGCCAGGCGGTGCAGCATCAAAATGACGGTGGCTGCGGAGATCCACCATGAGGCGGACGGTCGGAGGAGCGTGCCAGTCGGGCTCCAGGTCAGTCCCCCACCCCAGTCCCCTACATCAGCCCCTCACAGCAGTACGAAGGAGGCTTCATACCATATCACCTCAGGCTGGGAGGGGAGCGGGGGAGACACAGTGCCAGATGCACACAAGCTCACAGTAAAACAGTCCCCCGGTGACCGCGAGCGTGGAGCCCCCCCCCGCACAGACTCGCCGCCATGTGTCCTGGATGGGCCCTGTCCGCCCTGGCCCCCACATCAACCCCCCATGATAGCGTTATGGAGGCCCCACATCGCGCCACCTTGGATCACCAGGGGACTGTAACAGGGGGTGCTACGAAGCCCTATACTGCAGAGCCCTGCAGAGCCCACCTATGACCCCGGGCTTGATGTGACACGCAGCCCAGACTCCCCACCGCTCGGCCAGGATGGGCCCCCCCGACCCCGAGGATATTCCTCCCCACAGTTGGTGGAAACCCCATCATGCAGCGGCTCCTTACTGGGCACCCCACCCCCGCCTCCAAGCCCACAACTCACTTGGCAGTCCAGGCCAGGCAGCCCCCCCGGGGAGAGAATGATGATGGGGGATGGCCCCACCCCAGGTGGACACTGGGAAGATGACATGGCCACACTGTTACGGGGGACCCGGGCGGAGATGGTTCTGCGACCTCAACATCCAGCCACGGGGCAGATCCTGCGGGAGGGAGGCCTGCTGAGATTGCCCACACTGGGCTCACCTCCTCCGGCCACTCACAGCATCGAGCATCTTTCTTCACATAATTCGTCTGTGGTTGTCCCAGTAGATCTTTTATCGCATTCCATTGCTGAGGCGGTTAAAGTCAATATCAAGGAGGCCCTGCGTGGGCTCCCAACATGTGGGGACTTTGACGGATATGTGTCCAGGATGGAGAGCACCGTTAAGAGAGAGCTGGCGGCCCTACAACACTCGGTGGCAGAAATAACAGACAGAGTGGACGGGGTGGAGGCCTCCCATAGAATATTAGAAGCTCGGGTGGCAGAGCTGGAGCAGCAACAATCTGGGAACAAACGACTCCTGGCTGACCTCGCCCTAGCCCAGGACGACATAGAGAACAGGAGCCGCAGGAATAATCTGCGTCTTTGGGGAATTCCTGAATCAGTGGAGCCGAGAGACCTGACGACCGCGGTTGCCTCTATTTTCAATGAGCTCCTCGACCTACCCAGCTCAAATCACATAGAAATGGACCGGGTGCACAGAGCCCTAGGCCACCGACCTCAAGATCCGAACAGGCCCAGAGATGTCATTTGCCGAATACATTTTTTCAAAATAAAAGAAGAGATTCTCCGTCGGGCCTGGGAGAGAGGCGCGGTCAACTGCATGGGAGCACAGGTCATCATACTCCAGGACCTTTCACGAAGGACATTGCAGATGAGAAGGCTTCTCAAACCCCTGTTGGACGCTATCCAGAGCCGGGGAGCGTCTTACAGGTGGGGACATCCGTTCCAGCTCCTGGTGAGGAGAGACGGTGAACCACTTCGCCCTCAAGTCACCTGCCCAGCTCCCTGACCTATTTCATTTCCTGGAGGCGGAGAATGTGGACGTTCCAGACTGGACGGTCCCTGACCTGGCAGTATACAGCAGGCAGCTGA